>CM070824.1:18232138-18927328 GCA_036326025.1 Chrosomus eos
CCGATTTGGCACATTTTTCAGAAGGAAAACTTCAGTGTCGTTGTAGCAAAAGAGTCACACCATGTATTTCAAATCTGAGAATGATTTTTTTAGATGATGCTATGTATTTTGTTTTGCAGATAAGACTTTCTTTTTGTGCAAACCAAAGAAATTGTTAAGTCAAGTCACATTTTTTTAAATAGCACTTTTTACAATACAGACTGTTTCAGAGCAGCTTTAAAGAGATTACAGGAAAATAATGCAAAACAGTTTGTTTCCAAAAGAAAATTGTGCCACAGTTCAGCTTAATTAAGTTCAGTGATGTTTCATTTTTGTTTTAAAAAAGTTATTAATTTAGTTCATTTATATATATATATATATTGCCACTCTGGAGTAAACTGTGATGTCATCGTCAAGCTCAGTTCAGTTCTTGTATAATAGTGTCAATGCAGGCAGATATTATTGTTGAATACTTAATTAAATTATACATTTAATGTCCCCAAACTAAGCAAGCCAAGCCACTGGCAGTAAAGGTGGAAAATGGCGACAGTGGCAAGAAACCAAAACTCCATCAGGTGGCAGAATGGAGAAAAAAAACCTTGGGAGAAACCAGGCTCATTGGCCAATTCTCCTCTGGCCAATGACCGAACAGTGTATGATTATGATTCAGGCAGCATTATAGGTCAGAAGTCAGATTGGTTTGGCACAATCAGAATATTATCCAGTTTCATCTGGTTGAAGATTGGAGTCACGCCGGTATGGAGACGGGTTTGTTGAGGATCAGTGCCGATGGCTGTCCTGACGATAAGGCCATCACAGAGGAGAGTCTAATTGACACAATTGACTGGTTGCACGGATTGGCGTGTTTCTATTTCCGCTTTATTGAGTGTACGCTTGTACACTTCCGGTCCAGAGAAACAAGAGAAGATATGAAGGATTTTACACAATATGCCACCAAGACCTACTGAAGATTACCATCAGCGATGTACACAGGCTAGTACAAGCGGCAAGCTCAGCCCAGAGGAGCAAAAGGGAAAAAGGTTTCAAGATGTATATATCCAGTTACATCGACAACTATGAAGGTAAGTTATACAACAGCTAGCTGAACTGGCAAGCTAGCTAACTTTTCTATCTAACTTTGACAACTTGACAGGCTTTTTGATCCAGTGTAGTGTTTTGATGATGAACGATAAAGTGTATGCATAACATGAATGATGTTCAATACCCCACAGTTTCAAACAAAGATTCATCAGGGAGAGTGAGCATCAGGCTACCTGTTACAGGTCGATGAGAAAGAGCGAGAAGCCTCACGACCTCAGAGTAGGGAGTAGAAATAATAAGTGTAATAATAACTTTCACAATATGTATCCAGTTCCATCTGGTTGGCGGTCAGAGTCTCCGGTATGGAGATGAGTTTGTTGAGGTGTCCATGAGGCCTTTACAGTGTTGATGAGGCTGGCACTTCAGGACTGCGTTGTCGTCGTGTCCATGCGATGGTACTTTATCAGATCTGGATACGGCCTGGATCCGGTGGTTTGCTGTAAACCTCGGGATAAACAGAGAGACTAATATTAGCTTAGACGCCATCCTTCTTATGATGTACAAAGTACATCAGGATTTATGGAAAGTGTTCTCGGTTCTGGCTGATCTAAACTATGCAGCCTAACAATGAATTATAGAAGTCTATAATGTGTTATGTGTATGCTAAGCCAAAGAGATGTGTTTTTAGTCTAGATTTGAAATGACGGACTGTGTCTGCTTCCCGGACCATGTTAGGAAGATTGTTCCAAAATTTTGGTGCTAAATAGGAAAAGGATTTTGCGATTTTGATATTCTAGGAATTATCAACTGGCCAGAATTTTGAGATTGCAATAGACGTGAAGGACTATAATGTGTTAAGAGCTCGCTCAAGTACAGGGGAGCTAAACCATTTGGTGCTTTGTAAGTAATCAGCAATATTTTAAAATGTATACGAAGTTTAATAGGTTGCCAATGCAGTGTTGACAGAACCGGGCTAATATGGTCATACTTCCTGGTTCTGGTAAGAATTCTAGCGGCTGCATTTTGGACAAGCTGTAGTTTATTTATTAAACGTGCAGGGCAACTACCCAGTAGAGCATTACAATAATCTAGCCCTGATGTCATGAACGCATGAACTAATTGTTCTGCATTTTTAATTGAGTGCATATGAATAAATTTACATATATTTTTAAGATGGAAAATGCGGTATTACAGATACTAGACACGTAACTTTCAAATGAAAGATTGGTATTAAAGAGCAAACTCAGGTTACTCACCGACGACGAGGACTTGACAGAGCAGCCATCAAGTGTTAGATAGTATTCTAGGTTATTACATGAGGAAGTTTGTCCAATAATTAGAATTTCTGTTTTAATTAAGTAGTAGGAATTAAGTAGTAGGAAATTACTAGTGATCCACTTTTTATATCAGCTATGCATTCCGTTCATTTTGTGGATTGGTAAGTTTCGTCAGGGCGTGAAGAAATATAGAGCTGAGTATCATCAGCACAACAGTGAAAACTAATGCCATGCTTCCTAATGATATCTCCTAAGGGTAGCATGTACAGAGTGAACAGCAACTATTATCTATTATCAATCTTGTAAGTAAAAGAGTTAATAAAGTCATTACTGCTGTGCTGCATGGAAACGTTTGGGCCTGAAGCTTTATTTTTCGCTAATTTAGCCACTGTTTCAAATAAATACCTAGGGTTCTGTTTATTTTCTTCTAGGGTTGTAAAATAAGCAGATCTAGCAGTTTTTAAGGCCTCTCTGTATGCAATCGTGCTCTTATATATATATCCATGAAATCCAAAATACCTCTAGTTTTGTTTTCTTCCAGTGGCGCTCTATTTTTCTGGCTGCTCTCTTCAGGGCCCGGGTGTGCTCATTGTACCACACCGTTGGACTATTTTCTTTAATCATCTTTAAGCGGAGAGAAGCAACTGTGTCTATAGTGCTGGAAAAGAGAGAGTTAAAAGTTTCTGTCGCAATATCGAGTTCTTCTAACCTATCTGGGATGCTGAGATGATGAAACTGATCAGGAAGATTATTTATAAAGCAATCTTTAGTGGCAGAAGTGATTGGTCTAACATATTTGTAACAGTTTACACAAGACTAGATAATGATCTGAGATGTCATCACTCTGCTGCAGAATTTCAACAGCATCAACACTGATTCCATGTGATAATATTAGATCTAGAGTATGATTACGACAATGAGAAGGTCCTGACACGTGTTGTCTACCTCCAATAGAGATAAGAATGTCTTAAAATGCCAATCCCAATGCATCTTTTTCGTTATCTATATGTATATTAAAATCACCAACAATTACTTTATCTGCAGCCAGTACTAACTCTGATAGAAAGTCAGCAAATTCTTTGATAAAATCTGTATGGTGCCCTGGTGGCCTGTTTACAGTAGCCAGCACAAATCTTAAATGTGATTTATCATTTACACTAGATATTGTTACATTAAGCACCAAGACTTCAAAAAAATTATATTTGAAACTAGACTTCTTAGTAATTCTGAAAATATTATTATAAAGTACAGCAACATTTCTTTGCCATTCATACGAGGTTCATGTTTATAATCGTGTAACACTAAGGTCAAAGGTCACATAAATAAATGAGGCGGGATCAATGACCACTTGCCAACAGTTATATTCCCCTTAGGTCAAGTATACATTTTATCACCATACAACAAGCAAAACCTCATAAATGTGCACTAACTCAAAAGTCCAGAGTTATCCCAATTTTCCATGGTCCATCACCATTGTAGGTGTTTAAGGTGTTATAAGTACATCGTCCGTGTTTGTTTGCCAAGGGTTAATTCCACGGAAAAAGTGTCTTTTGTGCAGAAGTCCAGACACACTCTTCCACGTTGAAGACAACAACAAGAGCTTGAACAGTGTTGTGCAAGTTACTTCCAAACTGGAATACATTATATATTACATGTTACTGTTATTTAAAAGTAATTCATTACCTTACAATATTACTGTCTCAGAATTGTAATGCGTTACATTACTCCTGTATTACTTTTGAGTTACTTTCACCAAAATATATACAGAAGTAGAACTTAACATTCTAAAATGACTAGGGCTTTAACGATATGCAAACCGAAATCGCGACACTCAGATCCACAAACCTGCAGAATCGCGACACACCCCTTCCAACTCCCAGTGTTATCCATACCAGATCCAATGCTACCACATCTTTAAATTACTATTAGTATTATTTGAAGTTAACTTAACATTATAAAATACGTAGACCTACACCACAAAACAAGTTGAGGATAAATTATTTAAAATTTGGGAATTCCAGCGTTATGGACATGACATTTACTGTCAAAACTTGAAAAATAAATTCTCAGAAAATGCATTAATACCAAAATATTAAAACGTCTGTTTATCCATTGGCTACTCCCTGAAAGGAGTCCAGACATTAGAAAAATATCAGTCTACACATGCATTTTATATTTAGGGAAATAGACAGTCATGCGTGACAAAAAAAACTTTAACTTTTAGGAGGCAACGATTTTTGTTGTTGTAATTTTGTGAATTACACTGCGCAAATCGGATGAAGAAGGGTTGGCTCTCCACAGAACATAAAATATTTATTTTATTTTATTTTTCGTGTTCGCATTTATGAGGAAAAAACAATGTTACAGACGTGACAGTTCTCCGTTACGGACGCGAGCGCCCTGAAGCGGCACTAAAAGACTGCTTTAAAACTTTCACAAAGACCTTACACAGAAGACACAAAGCCTTTCTTTAAAGTGAATTTCGTTTTGTATTAATTGTATCTTAATTTTAATCTATGTTTCATCAACCAATTGCATGGATTTTAAATATAGCAGACGATTATAAATAATCACGACACGGAGGACAATTCACTCATAAATGAACCGAAACTCAGCGTATAAGTTAGCCTATTCACGGACCTGAAAAATATATGTATATTGAAATGTCTACTTGTAAAACAGAACAATTCAAAACGAAAGAAAACAGACTGCTCTCTGCTTATGAAATGAAATGTGCATTTCTCTCTGGCGCACTCCTACTGCGAAGATCGCGAGTCAGCATCGTCAACTTCATCCTGCCTTTATTAATAAACAAGTAAAATGTCTCCTTGCTATATTTGACATATTCATAATCATTGCTTTTGCCGGTTCTTTGTGACAGCTCTTAGGTGCTTTATCGGCAGCGCCGCTGCCCCAAATGAACGCGTCACCACCGCATCAAAAACATGATTGCGTGATAAAAACATGAAAAATACCACATAAACATAGCCTAACTGTTTAGAAAGAAAACACAGAACGAATAGCCTTTTGCGCATATGTCACCGGTCGAGGGTGAACGCCAGATGACCGGCCGCTTCAACCCCCGACTCACGTACCACCGCGAGGAGCCAACACCACAGAGGACACAGAGGCAACAACAATTTTGAAGTTAAAACAAGATCTTTATTGAATAAAAGGCTAGAACGGACCCCAGCAGGTCAAGAGGAGGTGAATGGTCAAGGTCGCTAGCCCGTTTCGCGGGGCTCAGCCAGACTTAGAGAGACGATGAGAATTTCACAGCAGGGCTGGCCTTCCTTACAGGGCCCAGGCAGGCAAGGCAAGATGAGGATTCAACGGCGAAGCTGGCTCTATTCACAGGGCTCAGACAGACGGAGAGAGAAGATGAGGATTCCACAGTGAAGCTGGCTCTCTTCCCGCAGGGCTCAGGCAGACAGCGAAGCTGACGATTCAACAGTAAAACTGGCTCTGTTCACAGGGCTCAGACAGACAGAGAAGATGAGGATTCAACAGTAAAGCTGGCTCTACTCACAGGGCTCAGGCAGACAGAAGATGAGGTTTCCACAGCGAAGCTGGCTCTTTCCACAGTAAAGTTGACTCTACTCACAGGGCTCAGGCGGACAGAAGATGAAGTTTCCACAGCGAAGCTGGCTCTTTCCACAGTGAAGTTGACTCTACTCACAGGCCTCAGACAGACAGAGAGAAGATGAGGGTTCAACAGCGAAGCTGGCTTTCTTTTACTCACAGGGCTCAGGCAGACAGAGAGAAGATGAGGATTCCACAGTGAAGCTGGCTCTCTTCCCACAGGGCTCAGGCAGACAGCGAAGATGACGACTCAACAGTGAAACTGGCTCTGTTCACAGGGCTCAGACAGACAGAGAAGATGAGGATTCAACAGTAAAGCTGGCTCTACTCACAGGGCTCAGGCAGACAGAAGATGAGGATTCAACAGCGAAGCTGGCTCTTTCCACAGGGCTCAGGCAGACAGAAGCTTAGATATTCACAGTAAAGCTGACTCTACTCACAGGCCTCAGACAGACAGAGAGAAGGTGAGGATTCAACAGCGAAGCTGGCTTTCGTTTACTCACAGGGCTCAGGCAGACAGAGAGAAGATGAGGATTCCACAGTGAAGCTGGCTCTCTTCCCACAGGGCTCAGGCAGACAGCGAAGATGACGATTCAACAGTGAAACTGGCTCTGTTCACAGGGCTCAGACAGACAGAGAAGATGAGGATTCAACAGTAAAGCTGGCTCTACTCACAGGGCTCAGGCAGACAGAAGATGAGGATTCAACAGCGAAGCTGGCTCTTTCCACAGGGCTCAGGCAGACAGAAGCTTAGATATTCACAGTAAAGCTGACTCTACTCACAGGCCTCAGACAGACAGAGAGAAGGTGAGGATTCAACAGCGAAGCTGGCTTTCGTTTACTCACAGGGCTCAGGCAGACAGAGAGAAGATGAGGATTCCACAGTGAAGCTGGCTCTCTTCCCACAGGGCTCAGGCAGACAGCGAAGATGACGACTCAACAGTGAAACTGGCTCTGTTCACAGGGCTCAGACAGACAGAGAAGATGAGGATTCAACAGTAAAGCTGGCTCTACTCACAGGGCTCAGGCAGACAGAAGATGAGGATTCAACAGCGAAGCTGGCTCTTTCCACAGGGCTCAGGCAGACAGAAACTTAGATATTCACAGTAAAGCTGACTCTACTCACAGGCCTCAGACAGACAGAGAGAAGGTGAGGATTCAACAGCGAAGCTGGCTTTCGTTTACTCACAGGGCTCAGGCAGACAGAGAGAAGATGAGGATTCCACAGTGAAGCTGGCTCTCTTCCCACAGGGCTCAGGCAGACGGCGAAGATGACGATTCAACAGTGAAACTGGCTCTGTTCACAGGGCTCAGACAGAGAGAGAAGATGAGGATTCAACAGTGAAGCTGGCTCTCTTCCCACAGGGCTCAGGCAGACAGCGAAGATGACGATTCAACAGTGAAACTGGCTCTGTTCACAGGGCTCAGACAGACAGAGAAGATGAGGATTCCCATGCAACCGGTCACTTCACGACTCACGTGGAAAATAGAGGGAAGAAGGGAAATTCACCACTAGATGGCTTCTTCATGGGCCTCAACCCGACGAGATGCAGACGATGGTTCCACAGCCAGGACCGACTCCCCAATGTCACTGCATTACACTTCCACTCGTGTTCCACTACAACCCACACAACTCCATACACGTGAAAATATTAGTGCATAACACTGCAAAGTCTCGTCACTCACAGATTTAGGGCGTAGACAAGGGGACTGGTCCACTATGCGTCACTACAACCTCCTCGACTTCTTCCAATGAAGTGGGGCTTTCAAACCTTCTCCAAAAAGACAATTTTACACATCCTGGAGTATCAACACACCCTCCATACTATTCCTCATGTCACAAGCCAAACATTAACAGCACTTATCTCTTGTCCACCGCAATCCTCCTCTCTGCATCTCCAGATTCGCCTGAATGCCCACAGCTTTCCTTTCCCTTCCTCCTCGACTTCGAACTGCAGATGAAATGCCCTTTTATCCTTCTCCAAGGACAACGTGTCCCAATCGCCATCCTGTTCGCGCTCTCCCGCACCTGTTTTGGTTCTTTTAATAATAATTCTCCGTCTCTTCCCGGCGCTTCCGGGTTGGCGCCTTCCGGGTCCCACACCGGAAATCCTTCCCTTCCGACACCTGACCGTGATCAAAGGTTCCGCCTAACTTTGTCACCCCGGTGACACTCCCCCCCACCATTCGGGACTAGTCCCTAGGACCGGGGAACTTCAGCCCACTCGCCATATCGCTGGGGTGGTCTCCCCTGAGTGCCCCTTTGGGAACGTCGGAGTGGTGATACGGAGGCTGCTCTCGCCGCCTCGACTTCAGGGACTCTTGGTACCACGGCCCACCCCACCGGTGGGGCGGCTGGGACTACAGGCTGCTCAGGGGGCTCCCCCCTTGTGACTAGATAATTTGGACAAGGACGAAGCAGATTCCGATGGAGTACCCGCTCCGGGCCAAGCCTCCCTTCAGGGCGAACCGTATACACAGTTGATCAGGCCTTTGTTGGCGTTCCACTACATAGGGCATGGCCTCCCAACGGTCGCTGAGTTTGCCCTTTCCTGGGCGTCGATTGTCCCGCACCAACACTCGCTCTCCGGGCAGTAGGGGGGCTTCACGAGCTGTCCGATCATACAACCGTTTGTTTTTGGCCGCTGCTGCACTCAGATGGTCCGTAACCCGACGGTAGGCATGATGGAGCTGCTGATGGTGACGACCCACCCACTCTGTCGTACTCTGGACTCCTCCCGCAGGCTTGGTCCCCAACAACAGATCAACCGGTAGACGCAGGTGCCTTCCAAACATCAAGTATGCCGGAGCATAGCCTGTGGTACTATGTACACTGTTGTTATAGGCTTGTACTAGGGCAGGGAGGCATTCAGCCCACTGGTCCTGTTGGTCGGCTTCCAAGGTCCCGAGTAACCCCAACAGGGTCTGGTTAAACCTCTCGCACCCCCCGTTGCCTTGGGGGTGATACGAGGTAGTGCGAGTCTTCCGACACCCATAAAGGCGGCTCAGTTCTTGTATGACCCTGGATTCAAAGTTCGGGCCCTGATCAGAATGAAGAGTCTCAGGGCACCCGAAGGGCTGGATAATGGCTCGCCAGAGTACACCTGCAGTAGTAACGGCTGTTTGGTCTGCAGTAGGAATAGCCCATGCATACTTGGTAAATAGATCAGTTACTACCAAGATGTTCTGGTACCGATCCGTGGGCCGACCCAGCGTCAAGAAGTCCATTCCCACGATGTGCAGAGGTGCTCTAGGGCACATAGGGACCAAGGGAGCTCTTGCCTCTTTCCTGGTTTTAAAAAGCACACACCTGGGGCAGCTCCGAATGAACACCCCGACTGTCGCCTCCATCCCTGTCCAGTGAAAATGCCTCCTTAACAGGGATAATGTCCTTTCTTGTCCTTGGTGTCCTGTGTACGTGTGGTAGGCTTCCAGCAGGGCCAAACGCTGTTCTTCTGGCACCACCACCTGGCATACCACCTCCTGGGTCACTGGCTCTTGAACGGAACGACAAATCACCCCCTCCCTCAAGCTGAGTTTCCTCCACTGCCCCATGAGTTTCCTTACTGCCACAGTTTGAGTCCGCCTCTCTTCTACCCCAGGCCTAGAACCCTGTTGCAGGTAAGCATGTACCCTCGCCAGATCAGCATCTCTCTGTTGTAGTTCCCTCCACCGATCTGGGTCCCACCCCCAGCCAGTGGGTACTCCGTCCAACCGAACTCCGGGGGCCTCCACCACTCCCACTAACAGTCCTTCCTCTGGTTCCGAAGTAGGGGATGCCGCTTGTTCCCTCTCGTTAGGCACAGAGAGTCGGGACAGTACATCCGCATTAGTGTGCTCTCTGCCTGGTCGATACTGAAGCTGGTAATCGTAATTGGCCAGCTGGGCCACCCAACGCTGTTCTACTGCTCCCAGTCTGGCTGTCCGTAGATGGACCAAAGGGTTGTTATCGGTCACCACCATCACCTTCGCTCCCCATAAGTAGTCTTTGAATTTTTCCGTCATCGCCCACTTCATGGCCAGAAGTTCTATTTTGAAAGAGCTATAGTTGGAGGCATTCCGCTCAGCTGGATGGAGACTCCGGCTGGCATATGCAATAACTCTCTCAACTCCCTGCTGTCGTTGTGCGAGTACGGCTCCCAATCCCACATTACTGGCGTCAGTATATAGAATAAACGGCTGAGTAAAATCGGCATACGCCAGGATCGGGGCCTGCAAGAGTTCCCGCTTGAGTTCTTGGAATGCTGATTCACACGCCGAATCCCAGTTCACGGAAGGGGACCCCCGAGGTCGGGAGCGTCCGGTACCTTCGAGGAGCCGATTCAGGGGCTTGGCAATTCCCGAGAAACCCTTGATGAAGCGTCGGTAATATCCTACAAAGCCCAGGAAGGATCTTACTTGCCGGACAGTTTTCGGCGTCTCCCAGCCCTGGACGGCAGACACTTTCTCCGGATCGGGGGACACCCCCACAGCGCTGACCCGATGGCCCAGAAACTGCACTTCTCTCCTAAATAACTGGCATTTATCCGGCCGTAACTTCAGCCCATATTTTTCCATCGCCTGGAACACACGCTCCAGGTGGAGTAAATGGGAGGCGAAGTCTGGCGAGAACACTATGATGTCGTCAAGGTACACTAAGGTCGAATCAACCAACTGTCCTCCCAGGCACCGCTGCATTAGTCTCTGGAAAGTCGCAGGCGCGTTGCACAGACCAAACGGCATCCGATCCCACTCGAAGAGCCCAAATGGTGTGGTGAAGGCAGTCTTCTCTCTATCCCTCTCCTCCACCTGCACCTGCCAGTACCCACTGGCCAGATCTAACGTTGAGTACCAAGCGGCCTGAGTCAGACTGGTGAGGGAATCCTCAATGCGCGGTAAGGGAAGGCGTCCTTCTTTGTTACGTCATTCAACTTCCGATAGTCGACACAAAATCTCCAGGCACCGGTCTTTTTCCGCACCAGCACAATTGGGGCCGCCCAAGGGCTACTACTCTCCCGTATGATTCCTCCATCCAGCATCCCCTTCAACAAGGTGCGAACCTCCGAATAAAGCGTAGGGGGCACCGGCCGATACCGCTCTCTGCTTGGTACTGCATCGCCTGTAGGAATCTGATGTTTAACGATCCCCGTACACCCATAGTCCTCGTCGTGAGTAGAGAATACATGTTGCCATTTCGTCAAGAAGTCTCGGAGTTGGAGTTGATGTGCCTCGTCCAGACCCTCTCCCTTCAAGGAGTCTCCCGCCACATGGTCCGGCATTCCACTTCCCGGGGGATCATTTCTCAGCTCTACTGGTCTAACAGCCACTTCCACTACCACAGAGCTCACTTGGCGGAAACAAACATCTCTCTCCTCCCTCACCTGATGGGAACGCACCGCAGTGACTCGGACTAGGCGCTGATGACGGCGAAGGACGACAGGATAGGGATTAACGTTCCGTACTCGCACCGAGACCCGGCCCCGATGGACCACAGCCAGCCCTCGGGCCACTCCGATGGACTGGCAATCCCAATGTGGTTCGAGGAGGACCCAGTCATCCGAGCCATAGGACCCTGCAGGCAGCCTGGCCCAAACCACTGCCTCACTTCGCGCCGGAACTGACAGGCCATACCGGCAAATCACTCGTCCAATGCTTTCGCGATCCTCTTCACGATTAGCCGCCTGGATCCTACGGCAGTCGGTCAGAATACGCTCCCATTCCTGTCGCTCTGGAACTGAGGGGGTTCGGGCCGGCCGGTTTCGGAACAGCTCTTCCCAACATTCTGAAATGACGTTCATGCCGAGCAACGCTCGATGCGAACCCAAGCAGTGGTCTCTAACAATAACAACTCCTTTTTGACGCACGGGGACCCCTTGAACATGGAAGTCCACGACCACATAGCCGGTATAAGGAATATCCAGCCCATTTGCTCCTCTCAGTATAAGTTGCGAGGCCTCCGCCCCTTGGAGTCGTCTGTCTTTAAAAAGTTCTCTGGACAGGCCCTCGGAGAATAACGTAACTTGCGAACCAGTATCAACTAAACATTCAATCTCCACCCCATTAACCTGGATCTTCACGGTAGGGCAATGACCGACCCAGTCGTCTCGGGGGATAGGCATAGAAAGGGGGTCACTTAAGGGGGTCCCGGCCACTCGACCCACAGTGGCCGGTGCAACTAAAAACCCCCTTGGGAACCGCGTCGGGAGCCGCACTGACGGCTATAATGTCCCGATTCCCCACAACTGTTACAAATGGGCCTGCCCTGATCATCCCACTGGAACCTCGGATTAGCTGGTCGTCCAGGACGCCGTCCGAGCTCTCGACTCCCCTCGGAGTAGGATCGGTCCCGGCCACTGAGCTGTCCCCGGCGCAGTTCTTCCAGGAGAGTCTTGGATAGTTCAACCATCTGTCCTTTAACGTCCTCCAACAGCTCTGCCCGCAACTTCTGTTTCCAATCCACGGTCGGAGAGGTGGAGGCACCCCCAACAGCCATGCACACCGGTGAGTCGGCTGCCTCTCCCTGATCCATCTCCAATGCCAATGCCTCCTGTCGGAGGTCCTCAAAAGTCAATGCTGGGTCACGGCGGAGCTGGAGCTTTATACTCTGTCGAATGGGCCCGTCTCGAAGCCCCAGAACAAACTGATCTCGCAATAAGGAATCTCCATCCCCCAGACCATGATCTGGTCGTCCTTTTAATCGAACGAACTGCTCACGCAGCTTCAACGCATAGGCCCGTAAAGTCTGCCTAGGACCTTGTCGAAAATTGAAAAACTGAGCCCGGAGGGCGGCCACGGGGGTGGTATCCCCATACAGTTCCGCCAAAAAGTCGAAAATGGCCTTGGCAGTGGCTCGTGCAGTGCTGGGTGCCGCTAGGACTTCTCTCTTGGCTTCTCCCTCCAGTGATCCCAGAACAAACTGCGTCTTCTGTGCCTCACTCAGCCCCTGGAGGCCAGCCAGATATTCCGTCTGCGCCCTCCAGTCCTGGAGATGTAGTTCCGATCCCGGTCCTCCATACCGCTGGGCCCAAGGGGCTCCCATAAACACGGGCATGACTTGTGGTCTTGCGGCCCCTCCCTCTTCGTCGGCCATAGTGAACCTGCGGCCGCTTCAACTCGCGGTGGCCAATACCCTGCCGACTACGCCACTTTCGTGTCACCGGTCGAGGGTGAACGCCAGATGACCGGCCGCTTCAACCCCCGACTCACGTACCACCGCGAGGAGCCAACACCACAGAGGACACAGAGGCAACAACAATTTTGAAGTTAAAACAAGATCTTTATTGAATAAAAGGCTAGAACGGACCCCAGCAGGTCAAGAGGAGGTGAATGGTCAAGGTCGCTAGCCCGTTTCGCGGGGCTCAGCCAGACTTAGAGAGACGATGAGAATTTCACAGCAGGGCTGGCCTTCCTTACAGGGCCCAGGCAGGCAAGGCAAGATGAGGATTCAACGGCGAAGCTGGCTCTATTCACAGGGCTCAGACAGACGGAGAGAGAAGATGAGGATTCCACAGTGAAGCTGGCTCTCTTCCCGCAGGGCTCAGGCAGACAGCGAAGCTGACGATTCAACAGTAAAACTGGCTCTGTTCACAGGGCTCAGACAGACAGAGAAGATGAGGATTCAACAGTAAAGCTGGCTCTACTCACAGGGCTCAGGCAGACAGAAGATGAGGTTTCCACAGCGAAGCTGGCTCTTTCCACAGTAAAGTTGACTCTACTCACAGGGCTCAGGCGGACAGAAGATGAAGTTTCCACAGCGAAGCTGGCTCTTTCCACAGTGAAGTTGACTCTACTCACAGGCCTCAGACAGACAGAGAGAAGATGAGGGTTCAACAGCGAAGCTGGCTTTCTTTTACTCACAGGGCTCAGGCAGACAGAGAGAAGATGAGGATTCCACAGTGAAGCTGGCTCTCTTCCCACAGGGCTCAGGCAGACAGCGAAGATGACGACTCAACAGTGAAACTGGCTCTGTTCACAGGGCTCAGACAGACAGAGAAGATGAGGATTCAACAGTAAAGCTGGCTCTACTCACAGGGCTCAGGCAGACAGAAGATGAGGATTCAACAGCGAAGCTGGCTCTTTCCACAGGGCTCAGGCAGACAGAAGCTTAGATATTCACAGTAAAGCTGACTCTACTCACAGGCCTCAGACAGACAGAGAGAAGGTGAGGATTCAACAGCGAAGCTGGCTTTCGTTTACTCACAGGGCTCAGGCAGACAGAGAGAAGATGAGGATTCCACAGTGAAGCTGGCTCTCTTCCCACAGGGCTCAGGCAGACAGCGAAGATGACGATTCAACAGTGAAACTGGCTCTGTTCACAGGGCTCAGACAGACAGAGAAGATGAGGATTCAACAGTAAAGCTGGCTCTACTCACAGGGCTCAGGCAGACAGAAGATGAGGATTCAACAGCGAAGCTGGCTCTTTCCACAGGGCTCAGGCAGACAGAAGCTTAGATATTCACAGTAAAGCTGACTCTACTCACAGGCCTCAGACAGACAGAGAGAAGGTGAGGATTCAACAGCGAAGCTGGCTTTCGTTTACTCACAGGGCTCAGGCAGACAGAGAGAAGATGAGGATTCCACAGTGAAGCTGGCTCTCTTCCCACAGGGCTCAGGCAGACAGCGAAGATGACGACTCAACAGTGAAACTGGCTCTGTTCACAGGGCTCAGACAGACAGAGAAGATGAGGATTCAACAGTAAAGCTGGCTCTACTCACAGGGCTCAGGCAGACAGAAGATGAGGATTCAACAGCGAAGCTGGCTCTTTCCACAGGGCTCAGGCAGACAGAAACTTAGATATTCACAGTAAAGCTGACTCTACTCACAGGCCTCAGACAGACAGAGAGAAGGTGAGGATTCAACAGCGAAGCTGGCTTTCGTTTACTCACAGGGCTCAGGCAGACAGAGAGAAGATGAGGATTCCACAGTGAAGCTGGCTCTCTTCCCACAGGGCTCAGGCAGACGGCGAAGATGACGATTCAACAGTGAAACTGGCTCTGTTCACAGGGCTCAGACAGAGAGAGAAGATGAGGATTCAACAGTGAAGCTGGCTCTCTTCCCACAGGGCTCAGGCAGACAGCGAAGATGACGATTCAACAGTGAAACTGGCTCTGTTCACAGGGCTCAGACAGACAGAGAAGATGAGGATTCCCATGCAACCGGTCACTTCACGACTCACGTGGAAAATAGAGGGAAGAAGGGAAATTCACCACTAGATGGCTTCTTCATGGGCCTCAACCCGACGAGATGCAGACGATGGTTCCACAGCCAGGACCGACTCCCCAATGTCACTGCATTACACTTCCACTCGTGTTCCACTACAACCCACACAACTCCATACACGTGAAAATATTAGTGCATAACACTGCAAAGTCTCGTCACTCACAGATTTAGGGCGTAGACAAGGGGACTGGTCCACTATGCGTCACTACAACCTCCTCGACTTCTTCCAATGAAGTGGGGCTTTCAAACCTTCTCCAAAAAGACAATTTTACACATCCTGGAGTATCAACACACCCTCCATACTATTCCTCATGTCACAAGCCAAACATTAACAGCACTTATCTCTTGTCCACCGCAATCCTCCTCTCTGCATCTCCAGATTCGCCTGAATGCCCACAGCTTTCCTTTCCCTTCCTCCTCGACTTCGAACTGCAGATGAAATGCCCTTTTATCCTTCTCCAAGGACAACGTGTCCCAATCGCCATCCTGTTCGCGCTCTCCCGCACCTGTTTTGGTTCTTTTAATAATAATTCTCCGTCTCTTCCCGGCGCTTCCGGGTTGGCGCCTTCCGGGTCCCACACCGGAAATCCTTCCCTTCCGACACCTGACCGTGATCAAAGGTTCCGCCTAACTTTGTCACCCCGGTGACACATACGTCCATCTCGCGAACAGTGTTGTGCAAGTTACTTCCAAACTGGAATACATTATATATTACATGTTACTGTTATTTAAAAGTAATTCATTACCTTACAATATTACTGTCTCAGAATTGTAATGCGTTACATTACTCCTGTATTACTTTTGAGTTACTTTCACCAAAATAAATATACAGAAGTAGAACTTAACATTCTAAAATGACTAGGGCTTTAACGATATGCAAACCGAAATCGCGACACTCAGATCCACAAACCTGCAGAATCGCGACACACCCCTTCCAACTCCCAGTGTTATCCATACCAGATCCAATGCTACCACATCTTTAAATTACTATTAGTATTATTTGAAGTTAACTTAACATTATAAAATACGTAGACCTACACCACAAAACAAGTTGAGGATAAATTATTTAAAATTTGGGAATTCCAGCGTTATGGACATGACATTTACTGTCAAAACTTGAAAAATAAATTCTCAGAAAATGCATTAATACCAAAATATTAAAACGTCTGTTTATCCATTGGCTACTCCCTGAAAGGAGTCCAGACATTAGAAAAATATCAGTCTACACATGCATTTTATATTTAGGGAAATAGACAGTCATGCGTGACAAAAAAAACTTTAACTTTTAGGAGGCAACGATTTTTGTTGTTGTAATTTTGTGAATTACACTGCGCAAATCGGATGAAGAAGGGTTGGCTCTCCACAGAACATAAAATATTTATTTTATTTTATTTTTCGTGTTCGCATTTATGAGGAAAAAACAATGTTACAGACGTGACAGTTCTCCGTTACGGACGCGAGCGCTCTGAAGCGGCACTAAAAGACTGCTTTAAAACTTTCACAAAGACCTTACACAGAAGACACAAAGCCTTTCTTTAAAGTGAATTTCGTTTTGTATTAATTGTATCTTAATTTTAATCTATGTTTCATCAACCAATTGCATGGATTTTAAATATAGCAGACGATTATAAATAATCACGACACGGAGGACAATTCACTCATAAATGAACCGAAACTCAGCGTATAAGTTAGCCTATTCACGGACCTGAAAAATATATGTATATTGAAATGTCTACTTGTAAAACAGAACAATTCAAAACGAAAGAAAACAGACTGCTCTCTGCTTATGAAATGAAATGTGCATTTCTCTCTGGCGCACTCCTACTGCGAAGATCGCGAGTCAGCATCGTCAACTTCATCCTGCCTTTATTAATAAACAAGTAAAATGTCTCCTTGCTATATTTGACATATTCATAATCATTGCTTTTGCCGGTTCTTTGTGACAGCTCTTAGGTGCTTTATCGGCAGCGCCGCTGCCCCAAATGAACGCGTCACCACCGCATCAAAAACATGATTGCGTGATGAAAACATGAAAAATACCACATAAACATAGCCTAACTGTTTAGAAAGAAAACACAGAACTAATAGCCTTTTGCGCATACGTCCATCTCGCGAATGCACAGTCTTCTTCATGCCATCTTCACCACCACTGGCCAGCGCGAGCACAGAGGCCGAGATCATACCTCACGGCACTCCTGTAAAAAATAAATCGCTATACAAATATATCAGACGCTGCCATATAGTTTTTATCAACAGACTTGGACACCACACGCGACTATTGACTGACCACGAACAGGTAATTTAGCCTGCTTGTCTCGCGGTCTTGCTGTGTAGGCTTTTTTTTTTTTTTTTTTTTTTTTACAATTAAAACTAAAAGTCTGTTGTAACTTGTAACGCAAGCCTTACTGGACATGTACCGAGTAAAATATTACTGAAAATTGATTAGTAATGCCTTACACTACTGCGTTACAGCAAAAAGTAATATGTTACTGTAATGCATTACTTTTGTAACGCGTTACTCCCAACACTGCTCGCGAATGCACAGTCTTCTTCATGCCATCTTCACCACCACTGGCCAGCGCGAGCACAGAGGCCGAGATCATACCTCACGGCACTCCTGTAAAAAATAAATCGCTATACAAATATATCAGACGCTGCCATATAGTTTTTATCAACAGACTTGGACACCACACGCGACTATTGACTGACCACGAACAGGTAATTTAGCCTGCTTGTCTCGCGGTCTTGCTGTGTAGGCTTTTTTTTTTTTTTTTTTTTTTTTACAATTAAAACTAAAAGTCTGTTGTAACTTGTAACGCAAGCCTTACTGGACATGTACCGAGTAAAATATTACTGAAAATTGATTAGTAATGCCTTACACTACTGCGTTACAGCAAAAAGTAATATGTTACTGTAATGCATTACTTTTGTAACGCGTTACTCCCAACACTGAGCTTGAACTAGTTGAGAACCCTCAATATCAAGCAGATACCAAAACCCTCTGGTCAAAATAAAACAAACAATATAACATGAGGTTCAGCAAGCAAAATACTTTTGTTAATAATAAAGAAACAAATAAAATCTACTCACATTGAGAAGTTGAACACAAACGTTCCTCAACAGGGTTTTCCAAGCATGGAAAGAGCATGTGCTCTCAGCTAACAGGTATGCCTAACTCACACTTCCCTCTTCCTTTTACACTCTTGTCTAGAGATAAGGGCTCCCTAGTGCCCTCTAATGGCCTGGAGTAAAATTGCAACTCTCATTCACCATAGGAGACAGGTGACAGTTTACTAGAACTGTTACAACCGTAATCTTGGGGGTTGGACACATTTAAAGTAATGTAATCCTCAGGTAATGTAAAATGTAAACACAGCACATCTACAGTAGGTTATTGTCAGGATTATGTTTTGTCTTGACTCGAGTCTGCTTTCCTTAGTTTCCCCCTTCCTAGTGTGTTTGGTACAGTCCTGTTCTCAGTTTTCCCGCTCCTCGTCATCCCTCAGTTAATACACCTGATCCCAATGTTAATTATGTCTCTCACCTGTGTCCCCATTATTTTCTTTTGTTAATCCAAGCATTTATACCCTGGGTTCTCCCTTATTCAGTGTCCGTTCTCGTCGTTGTATTATGTGGTTCCTGAGTTTGCAACATTAAAATTCCTGTTTCCTCGTTTCTGTGTGCTTCCTGCCACTACACGCTCCCTGACAGAAGAACGGACCTGAAAATGAGTTTAAAATTCATTGAACAGATCACGGCGACGGCGCTGGGCAGCCGCGATCTGTTTGAGTATACTGAGGCCTTTTTTCATCTCGCCGCCAGCAGCGGCTTGGACGACAAGAGGATCAAGGCTTGTTATCGGTTGGGGGCGAATGGGGTCGATCCGAGGGAACTTCCAGATCTTTCCGGTCTGGACTGGAGAGAGGCACTCTCCACCTGTCTCGAAAGCTTCATCCCTTGGCACGCCGTATCCCAACCAGATCTTCAAGCCATCAAGCCTGTCATCAGGTCAGTCTATGGGCGTCAAGGGCTGATGTCCAGCCAGGCAGATCCACTGCTAAAGGCCGCACGAGCCATCAAGAAGCCTGCCCAGGGTCCAGAGCCTCGTCCAGCCGAGACCGCCCAGGGTCCAGAGCCTTCACCGCTGGTCCCGTCCAGCCCAGCCGAGCCTTCGCCCCTGGTCCCGTCCAGCCCAGCCGAGCCTTCGCCCCTGGTCCCGTCCAGCCCAGCCAAGCCTGCACCGCTGGTTCCGTCCAGCCCAGACGAGCCTGCACCGCTGGATCCGTCCAGCCCAGCCATGCATGCGCTTTACGTCAGCCACGCCGAGCATGCGCTTCACGTCAGCCACGCCGAGCCTGCGCTTCACGTCAGCCACGTCCAGCCAGAGCCTGTCCCTGAGCCTGTCACTGATCCTGTCCCAGAGCCTTCAGTCCCAAAGCTGGTCATTCCCCCCAAGAAAATTTTGGGAGGAGGCTACCCGTCCCAGCCATGTCCGCCTGAAAAGTTTCCTCCGCCATGGCCACCCGAAGGGTCCTCACCGCCATGGCCACCCGAAGGGTCCTCACCGCCATGGCCACCCGAAGGGTCCTCACCGCCATGGCCACCCGAAGGGGTCTCTCGCCTGCACAGCCTGCTCCAGGTGGTTCACGCCCTCGTCAGCCTCCAGGGCAAACACCCCCCCCCCCACCCCATTGATGTGATACGGTGTGAGGACACGCCTTTTTTGGGAGGTGGTGTACTGTCAGGATTATGTTTTGTTTCGAGTCTGTTTTCCTTAGTTTCCCCCTTCCTGTTTGGTACTGTCCTGTTCTCAGTTTTCCCGCTCCTCGTCATCCCTTAGTTAATACACCTGTTCCCAATGTTCATAATCAATCAATCAACGTTTATTTCTATAGCGCTTTACACAACCGTCAGGAATCCAAAGTGCTTCACATCATAAAAAATAATAAAACATATACATATAACAAAAAAGGAAAGAAAAAGTCAACATAAACAAGAAAAGAAAATTGTCCCACCACTACTGCGTATTAAAAGCCATTCTCAAATAAGTGGGTTTTAAGTTTAAATCTAAAAGTAGTTTCATCTGTAATTGTGCGAATATCAGGGGGTAGCTTGTTCCAGAGTCTCGGCGCAGCAACAGCAAATGCCTGATCACCCCATCGCTTATACTTCGACCTTGGGACTTCCAACACCATTTGTTTTGAAGACCGTAGCAACCTGCTATGCTCACGCAGGGTTAACATCTCAGATAAGTACTCCGGGGCCAAACCATTTAGGGCCATTTAATTAAAAACCATTTAATTAAAAAATTATGTCTCTCACCTGTGTCCCCATTATGTTCCTTTGTAATCCCAAGCATTTATAACCGGTGTTCTCCCTTATTCAGTGTCCGTTCTCGTCGTTGTATTACGTGTGATGTGGTTCCTGAGTTTGCAACATTAAAATTCCTGTTTCATGTGATTCCTCGTCTCTGTGTGCTTCCTGCCACTACACGCTCCCTGACAGTTATAGTCTGTAATCATATAATTAATAATAAGTCCTTTTGAAGTCCAACCCAAGCTTTATCATTTGATCATTTGTATTATATCTATTTTTTATTTGTTGAACATCAATAAAATTTTTACCCTTAGATGGGTTTGGAAGTTTTTTGTATTTCCTAATTCGGGAACAGACACAGTCTCTATATGACGATATCTCGGTAAAAAAATCTCTATGTGATGATATTTATCTGACCTCAGTGACTTGAGACGGTCGGTTTAGCCAGTTTGTCTGCTTCCTGACATGAGCCCCAGTTTATTCCGTTTTCAGAATCAAATGGCTAGAATGTATTCACACCTCTAACTTTACTATTGAATCCAATGTATCAGCGCTTAGATTCGTTTCCATTCGCCTTATTCACCTACGTCACCAGCTTAAACCAAAACGAGGCTGTGGGGTACGGAAGTAACGGTGGCCCTCTGTAGGCTACAGTCATAACGTTATCTTAACGCCCGTAACAGGCCTCTATGGAACAACGTCACACTAACCCATCATTTTACCAACAAACGGAAGTTTTATCAGAAAACGAATCAATAAGAAATCACTGGAAACGACTGAAAAGCAACTGTTTGCTGGCATTTTTGTTGTTTACTTGAATATCACACACACTCACTCACTCACTCACTCACACACACACCCAAGCATCGATGTTTTACTACAGCCAGGTTTACAATAAAAAGTGACATTGATCATGAATTAATGTATGTCAAAATTGCACATTGGTCACAGAAATAAATTTCCGTTAGGTTTCACAAAAGAAAGAGGACACACTTCTTCAGTCGCGTCTGTTTCTGTTTATTTGGTAGTTAACGTTACAAGACATGCATCACATTTAGAAAGAATGATAATTTCTACAAATATATGCCACCAAAAATAAAACCTGATGAGCTTTAGCACTCTCTCGACTCCCAGTAACTTAGGCTAACGTTACAGATATTTTCAGTCAGAGAAACAGAGGAAGCTCCCGAAAAAAAAAGTTGCTTTATTATGATGATACTCCGCTATAAAGAGACGAGACGTATAGGCTACTGACAGATAAGATAAAACATGATTGTGATAGCCTTTATTATTGGTCTGATTTCTTCAATCGTTCACCATGTTTTTTTACTATGCGTAATCTTCAAGCGTTTACTATGTTTACTATGGTAATGGTTAGCGTGCATAGTCTTTTGCATCGCGTATAGCTGCTATAGCGTTATAAATATTTCTAACGTTACCTTATACGGTGATCAGAATCCACATCGGATCACAAACGGCATTCAAACGTGAAAGTGAGTTAATTATTTCGCCTGTTCGTAACCCTCTAGCTAGCCCGAGCTTGCTTGGTAACGTTAAGCAAGTTGTAGCTCTTTAGACTAGCCTGATTAGCTAATGTCCTGCAGTGACTAGCCGTGTCTTTTCAGCAAAACAGCCCGGGGAATCTCGCAGTCGTTATTTGCCCATTTTTCAACATACTCCACAGTTATTTCCGGAAGAGATGAGAGGTTTGTTGTCCACACAGGTACACAGATATCTATGACACAGACGCCCGCCGCCGCGCTCTGTCACTGCACTTCCGGTAGAGTGTACCCCCCAGCCTCGTTTTGGTTTTCAAGATGGAGGCGTGGTGAATAAGGGGAATGGTGCTGTCAAGTATGACTCGCAGTCTGTTAGGTAAACTAAACGCTATTGGCTATTTGAAAAGAGGGCGGGGCCATTCGATATGTCCCGCCTTAGTTTCCTGTTTCTGTGGAAATTCTGTCAACTGACAGAAGGGAATTAGTTTAGTACAAAATTCAGTATAACAATTTATAGTGTGGCATAAATACACTAATTTATAGGCTGCTTAATAAATCGTGCTTAAAGGGTTAGTTCACCCAAAAATGAAAATTCTGTCAGTATTCACTCTCCCTCATGTTGTTCCAAACCTCTATGTGTTTATTTGTTCTGCTGAACACAAAGGAAGATATTTGGAAGAATGTTTTAATCAAACAGATCTCATTTCCCATTGACTACCATAGTATGTATTTTTTCCTACATGGTAGTCAATGGGGAATGAGATCTGTGTGATTAAAACATTCTTCCAAATATCTTTCTTTGTGTTCAGCAGAACAAATAAACACACAGAGATTTGGAACAACATGAGGGTGAGTAAATACTGACAGAATTTTCATTTTTGGTTGAACTAACCCTTTAAGTATAAAAAAAATTTCACTAGGGATTTCCACAAGTAAAAAGGTTAATTCTTGATATTAACATTGACGTCATTACTCGCAGAAATACGAATTCTTATATCAGGTATCATGTGAAGATCGCGCAGACACAGATTCATTTAGTAGCGCAGAAATGTATTGTAAACTCTGTTCTGTGATTTATCAAAAAATAGCCTAGAAACTGAAAAGTTATATCATTTATTTAACTAAAACCCACAGCTTCACCATTAGTAGAGAGACCCTGCCAGGTGCAGTTCATACGCACTCTCTCACACACACTAATTCATTCATATAAATGTAATCTTTACTGTGCTACTTTATCTATAAAGTTATATTTCTTACAGAAATCTCCAAAAGAACTTATAACAAATAGGCTGTTATGTATAGGAGCACTTCGAGTACGAGATGTATTTCGAGTCTCAGCTCAAGGTTCAGGCTTATTTGTTCATCAATGTGACTATACGTCGACTCGACTTTCATCACGTCGATTTAAAAAAAAAAATATCTAAAGTCGTTCAACCCCTACTGGGAATGAATAATAGTCAAAATGGCTTGCCATACTAGTAGAGCCAGGGGGTATTTATAACTAAAACGACTTTCCATAGACAAGGAGCAGGTAAAATTCAGATATCTGAAAATATAATTTTGAATAGTCAAAATTAAATTATCTCTAATTACATTTGCGTATGATTGACAATTGAATATGACGTAATTACAGATCTTGAATAGACAGTCAAAACCTATTTAGAGAGACATTTTCTTTTTGTCCCAAGAAAAGTGAATTACAAATTATCTCTAAAAGATGTTATATGTTCTGACACACACAGAAGCAAATTGTATGAATATGTGGTGAATTTCTACATTTTGCATGGTAAATATTATATCCATAAACAAAAATTTGCAAAATGTATTCCTAAATGTATTCTTAATAGAGATTGAGTCATTGAAGTCATTAAAATTAATTAAAAATAAAAAGAATGAAATGTTGTTAAACTTTATGGAGGAATTCTTGTTTAATATGTTTACCAAATTCTATAAACATTGAACTTGTTAAAAGGAAACAGGAAGAAATATATATATATACATTTTTTTCTCTTGTTGTTCCTTTTTTGTTTTGTTTAACTTGTTTCATGTCATGTGATTTTTGTCATGTGAAGCATCCTTGGTGTTTGCTGAAGTCTGTAATTTGAATTATTTGTCAATAAAAAATAAAAAAAAAATAAAAAAAAACCCTATTTAGAGGAAAAAATGATAAGAGATATATTTTTATAGCCCAATTAGAATTATTATATTATATGACTCGTCAAAATACAATTGTAACTATATATAGTCAATCCGCCTGCCATACACCCTAAATCTTTGAAAACATTGCAAAAATAGCCAAACACCACATGATGGCGCTACGTATTCACTGTTATGCACGACGCCACATCAGATGATCTCTATATTGGATCACCAAATACACAAAACTACACAGAATGAATTTATTATGAAAATTGTAGCTAAACTAAAATGAATTTTAGTTTAATAAGATTTCCGGTTACTAACGTTACTTAGTTCCCCTCGATCAGAGTTCACTGAGCGTCTAAGTTGAGGTCAACAATATTGGGACACTCACACTAGCTCAATCCTTGAGCACATGACGTCACGTGAACTTGGGAACTCGTGTGCCCTCCCTGCTCTGCTGCTCAACCTGGCACTTAATGCATTACAGTCTCAAGCTGACAACACACACGACTGCAAAAGCAAAGCACCTTGTGACGACAAATAAACAACGCCGACTTTCTGGAGTTCAGAGCACATTCATTTTTGTATTTCTCGAGGGAAAAACGGCCACAATATAGTTTATACGGGCTGAAAACAGGAGAGAGCAGGGTTATAGGTAATCTTCACACAGAGGTATGCTGCATTTCTTTTCTATAAATCTTGCAAAGGTTTCGCGCGAGCAATGTGTTTTGTTTTTGTGAGCTATCAACAAGCGCGATGAATCGAGGATGACGGGCAAATACTAATACTTACAAAATGTATAAATCCATTACAAGAGTAAGAAGTAGTTAAAACTTTTTGAAATACCTGTATATTTATAATCGTGGATTTGAGCCGCACATCCTCGCGCACAATTCAAAGGGATATTTCACCCATAGCCTAAGTGAAAATACTATTTTCAGTTTTCTCCAAACTCTATGACTGTAGGCTATTTCTTCTGTGAAACACGAAAAGAGATGTTAGGTCGAATTTAAACGATTCATCTTTTCCCAATACAAAAGTGAATGGTGACTTAGACTGTAAAATATAATTTTGTTCCTTTTAAGTACTCACAGGTTTGGAACGATATGAGAGTTGGTAATGCATGCTTATTTTTCATTTATTTATTGAGTGAACCATCTCTTTTGGTTGCCATTATTAAACGATCAGTATAACTTTCAGGGCACAGTTCAACTTCCACTCATGCAACTTTGCCCCCTCTCTTTTGGTTCAGACAAAGGTCAGAATGATTGCTGAGTGATATGAGTAGACTCATTATGGATCTTGGCAACGAAGTGGATCTCTCCAACAACAATATCACTCCTCTCTGGAAAAGACGCAGCGAAAATGACAAGAAGCACAAGCCCAGACCTCACAGTTACCAAATAGATGGAGTTCTTATGACAGACTTTCCTGTGGAAGATAAGTGCATGTTCACTCTCACCCAGCCAGCTGAGAAGATCAGCACCACTGCGTCAAACACTACAGTGCTGAAACACACTCTCAACAAACCCACTAGGAAGACTAGGGTGGTCCGGAGCATCAGTATTGGATATTTATCTAACGGCAGGTTCTCTCTGTCAAGCTTTACTAAATCGGATGATAAGAATGCAGATGCTATTTCTTCCCCTAAAACACCTTTGTTGCCCACCAAGAATGGGAATGGAGGACTCAGTGTTTGGCATGACATAACAGAGCCCCTCAAACGTCTCTCCAGTCAGTTCACTCTAACCTCTCAAAGGGATCAAATTGTTTTTGGGGATGCGTCTTCACCTCCAGACACAGTTTCACCAAAACCTATCACCTCAAACATATCACCTCAAGATTCCATGCCTTCACGACAATCACAGGATGTCCCGGGATCTCCCATCGGCTACCGCAGCTCCCCGCTTCACAGTTCCACATCCAGCATCCCCTCTATGTCCTCCAATCTTAGCCTTCCCTCAGACCCCCTAACACCCTCCAGCCCATCCCCCACTGAAAGGCCGGTGGGTGTCCTGTTGCAGCGGCAGAGTTCAGGGTCATCTCAGGGCTCGGAGGGGAAGCAGCCCCCTTCCCCAATAATACTGAGCACCCACAGTCCTGCAGCGCATAAGATGGGCACCCAGCAGATCATCCCCAGGGGTCTGGTTTCCGACACACGCTTCAGCAAGCCCTCTCAAAAGTTTATGGACACAGGTAAAAGTGCCTTCCGACCGCGAAGCATGTTTGAGACTTCTTCTTTTTCCACCAGTAAGGATGATGAGCTGGATGGAAATGATAATGTAGGACTACTGACAAGAGGCCAGCGCTCCAAATCATATCGCCAGGCAATGGGCAGTGGTGTAGATATAGAAGTTCCATCATTAGACCCAAAGGCCAAACGCCTGTCCCAGCCTGTGCTGAAAGGAGTCGTTGAAGAGAGACAGTCTAACCCGAGTCCATCCAAGAGCAAAGTGAGTTGAACACTAAATATTGTAAAATATTCAAAATGTGAATGCATCCAGGAACTTTTAGAAATTCTAATCTGTATATTGTTTTATAATTATAGAGGAATTGTTTTTCACTGCTCAATGAAGTAGAGAGTGTGTATATACTGTAGAGATGCATGGATCAGCTAGCCTGGCTCCGCCCTCCTACGCACTTCCGCTCAATTTCATTTTCCTTCAGTACTCCGTCTGGGACTGTGCCGTAGACTTCGGTTTCCAGAAATCAATTTTTTGTAGGACCAATCAGCGAACAGAGGGAGTGGCTGAGAACGATGACGTTGATGTCGACTCGTGCGTTATTTTGAGTTGTAGTTCAAAATAAGAAAGATGCGAGTGAAGCCATTCGGTCCGTTGTGGCAACGCTGCCGAATATCAAGAAGTTAAAGCCGGAGTAAGAACAATCTTTGCTTAGTTTTGTGTTTATGGCCATCCTCCCACGGGGTTCGGGAAAAGACATACGTCATGACCAAACGTTAGCGATTGGTTATGGCAGATAGAGTGACTCTGGGCAGATCCAATAGTTTTAGACTTCAATAGAGTTCCCGCCTACAAGGAAGTAAACGTTTGTCAATGGAGCGGTGCCAGACTCTATGTACAAATGAAATGTACGAGAGTCTGGTAGAACCAGGCTATGGATCAGCTCTAACGTCACACAAATCCACTGTTAAAAATGAATCATCCACCCGTCACCTACCCGAACCTATGATTTTCTCTGATTTAGATATCCGCACCCGATCGTCACAGTTTCACGAGATCACACTTACAAATAATCAGATAGAGTAAAGAGTATGCGTATTTGCCGTGCTGTCCAAGGGGAGGGCTCTGAGCTCGAAATTTGTCCCAAACCCAGAGTACTCCCCCCGTATCCCTGGCTAAGATAGTGACCAGTTGATGAGGAGTCGGGGTGGTGGAGGGATGCAAAAAACTGTCGAGGAACCTAGGTGAGTCGGCTATGGATATACTGTATATATGCCTCCTCTCGTGCTGATTGGATAGGCAATTTGACCGTGATCCTCCCGAACTTTGTTAATAAAACATCATGTGTGATAATATGGTAACATATTACATTTAAAGTGTAAATTGCAGGTAAAATTTTTCACGAAGATAATCCAATGTGCTTACTAAACATGAAGATAAGAACCGCCTACCATTGTTTTTTTATACCAAAATGCCGAATATAATATGAAATGTTGGTACGTTTTACAGTGCTTTTAAGCACGCCCCCTCCCTTCCACTAGGCTGGGCGTGACGTCATAACAGGTACTCCAAGCTTTTACTGTCTATGCTGCAAGCTGGAGTCAGGTTATATTGGAGACCTAGCTAGCAAAAATGGTTAACTATTATGTTTGTGCGGGATGTACGAATACATCAAAAACGGGGGAGAGGCTCCACAAGTTCCCCAAGGACAAACGGCTGATTCGTGCCTGTAAGTGTTAGCATAACTTACCCGAGGTAGAGCTTAGATCGGCCCAAAAAAATCAATCCCGAGCCCGCTGTGTCCGAGCCCGGGCCTCCCCGACACATTAACTGTAATTATGAGCCCAAGCCCGGTTTAAACCCGACTATTTTTTAATACGTGGATCGTTATAACTGACGTGGTCAACTTCTTTCTTATATTACTTTCTCCCGACCGCAACATTTATGTTTTGTCCCGCTCCCGCCCGCAAAATACTTTTTTTCTGTACCTCCAAATACTTTCAAGTTAGCCTACGTGTCGCCACCATACACATCAGCATACATGCTCCTGATCAATTATTTGTAATAAAGCATTAACACACAAACCACTGTTATAACATAAAGCAAGCGGGCTACTGCGTGCATGGTTTGGCATGACTGCACGCAAAGTGCGATCCCATAATAATTCCTAAAAAGCTGACATCAGTTCACAGAGATCTCGCACATCTCTGTTATTATCAATGAAGCTTTCATAATATATACACTATGTTTGTTATAATTAGAGGATTTGCCAGCAAACAGAATTCAGCACTGAACAAAAAGTCAGTTTTGAGCGGTGAGGGGAGTCCATCGTAAATGCTTCTGATTGGCCATTATTGCGTTCAAGAAATCAAACATATTCTGTGATTGGCTACACGCTCCTCGCTGCAGACATGTTAGAAATAGAAACTCTGCCTGTAAACCGTTTCTATTTGTTTAGTTGTTCTTCTTTGCAACAGATGAATAGAAATCTATTAGTTTTTATGTTTTATTCATAGATATTTCTAGTTTGCGGGAGTCCCGCAAATCGTTTTATTCTCCCTCAACCAGCACACACAGAGTGAGTGCATAACTCCCGCGCTCCCTGTTATGACGTCATCACACAGTTTCGGTAAAAAACACGCTACCTTTGAGAAACCCCAATAAATGTTATTTTAACGCATTTTAAGACAGAAATTTTTAAATATATACATATTGTGCACTTTAATTTACACATTAATTGGTTGTGGTGGTTAACCTGCAATTTACACTTTAAAACAATTGATTTTAGTGTTTAGTTTTTTTTAAAAATTAATTTAGACTAAATAGTGTATAATTTTAATATTGCCCATTTACCGTTTTTAATATTGATGTACTGTGTGTGTATTTGTATTTGTATTTGTGTATGTATATTTAGGACTGTGTCCACTGCCCTCAAATTAACCTTGTCAGGCAGCACTATATAACGGCAAAGGTCATAATTTTTATCAAAGAGGTCATAAATGGCATGTGACAATAAGCTTCCATTACTTAATTTCATCCTTCAGAATTTCCGGGCATCGTGAACAATGACAGCATATTGTGATAGTGGACCTAACCATAAGTTCATTCCTTTTATGAAGACAGAATGATGGGAAAGAGTCAGAGCAGGTGGCCACATGCTCCCAGGTGAAATCAGATTCATTCTGCATCTCATGCCCGCGTAATTGCATTTGCAAACATTTTCTTTTTAAAGAGCAATGTTTGAATATTGGCTAGTTTTGTGAGTGTAGTATTCTAGGGGTGTCAATTATTGTGGTCAACATGTATTCGAGAAAAACGTTTGTTTGATAATGTGATTTTCCCCCTACTTTCACTTCTTTTATTTAAATTAGTTTTATTTGTCAAGCACAACTAATCAATCACTTGTGCTTTTTGCAGAATGTGGAGCGGAAGAAAGGCCTCCCAACCCAGCTGACGTTTGACAGTGAGGGTAAGCATTGGAGCATCCTCCAGACCTTTCTGTGTGCTACATAGAGCACACACAACAGAGACTAGGTGAACTCTACTTCATTTGATATGCATGATGAAATGTTTTTATTTATGATAGGTACTTTAATCAAGGCTCTACATTGCAACCATTTCACAAGTGTGAGTGACCTGATCAAAGCTCATGAATAGTTGTCTAATACAATCGGAATAAAACTCCTAAAATGCATCTCTATTTCACATCCATTACATTTCGCAAATGCTGCCACTTTCCATGTGTGATGGATACACTTCAGATATTGAACATTGTGTTTTTTAAGTATTTAGGTTTACAAGATGAAAAAAGATGTCAAATTAAATTTAAATAAAGCAGGTGCCAGAAAATAATGGGGTTTGGACCAAAAATGCCCACCAAAAAATGCTGTTTTCCCCAAATGCAAATGTGTGATATTCACCTCGCACATGCTCATACTTGTAATCTTATGCATTGTTCAATAATAGCAGATAACGGTAATTTACTGGTTATGTTACAACTTTGCATATTGAAAAATTGTACACACTGTGTTTGTAAAAGGGACTATTGACAAAGGCAGTGACTTGCTGCCACCTATTAGCTGTATTAGTTTCATAATTAAACTATTATTTCATTTTTTTTTTAAATCATTGCATATTTCTATATTCAAAATGTTATATTTAAAAATGCAGTATGTAACTTTTTTTTAGGTAAAAAAACAAACCGAAAATCAGTACATAAGACAGTGTTAAAAATGGTCTCCCTAATGTAGCCCGATTTGCAACATTAAGCTTTTAAATATTATTTATAATTTGAGCTGTCGTTACGATTTTGTGGGAAATGTCAGTTTGAGGTAATTTGTCCTTGCTTTGTTACATCACGTCCGTAAACAGAAATAAGAAGACCTAGGTACTATATGTCATGTGCTGAGGTGGCAGTTGCTAGAATTTAAGGTACCTAGAAAGGTCCAAATGGCATCCATCTTTGACATCTGGCGAATCACCTGTCAAATATAAGAAACCTTGAAGCATGAAGTCAAAAAGGACAGTTGATGTTTTCAGTTTACGGCATTTCTCATTCATTTCTGTGGTATCTGAAAAGAGTGATTGCCTGTCGCACAACTCTGAACAAGATTCAATGAAGTCAAGGCTGTAATGTGATTGGTTAAGAAGGCACACATTATCTAAGTTAGCCGTTATGCTTTCTCCATTGGCAGAGTCAAGTCAAGTCACCTTAATTTATATAGTGCTTTTAACAATATAGATTGTTTAAAAAGTAGCTTTACAGTGATAACAGGAAATTAAAGCAACAGAGATTGTTTTGGCTTTACAGCTGCTCTAGAATATTATATAATATAATGTCCAGCTAAAGTTAGTTTTTGATTGATTCACTTCCTTTGCAAAGATTATTAGTTTTATTAACTCAGCTAAAACGACACCGTTCTAACTGAAAACCTCGTATCTCCCAATAATAAGACCATTGCTGCGTCCAATACTTCCCTACTGTATACTATATAAAAACAGCATGCCAACAGAGTAGTATGACCGAATGCATAGTATTCAAAAAACAGTAGGCGAAAAGTCCCCGGATTACCTACTACTTCCTCTGAGATTCTGAAGATTCATTCGCTGGGTACTGGTTTACTATCACATGAGGCCACGAGAGAGGATTTATGGATGGCATGAGTGAAGCTGATACTTGTAGGTCACGTGATGGTAACTTGAATAAAATGAAAACTAAAAGACTTTCAAATCACATGAGCCAATATTTTATTCACAATAGAACATAGATAACATAGCAAATGTTTAAGCGGATACATTTTTACACTTTTATCCACGAAATGAGCTCATTTCAAATTTGATGCCTGCTACAGGTCTCAAAAAAGTTGGCACGGGGGCAACAAATGTCTGAAAAAGCAAGATATTTTGAAAAGATTCAGCTGGGAGAACATCTAGCAACTAATTAAGTTTATTGATATCAGGTCTGTAACATGATTGGCTATAAAAGGGATGTCTGAGACTGCTTTTACACCTGGCATTAACATTAATCAAGCAGATCGGATCATTAGCCAATCAGGACATGGTGCGTTTACATTTGTTAACATTAAGGGGCTTTTACACTGCGCTCGTTTGCTGCGGTCCGAGCCCGAGCGTGTTTGTTGATGATGATGAATTTTATTTAGAATGCACTATACATTTGACATCAAATCTCAAAGCGCTTACAAAAATCCCAAAATAAAAAACAAATAAATACGCAGACACTTAAACATACTTAAAAATACGCTTTTCTAAACAGATAAGTTTTCAGTTCTTTTTTAATAACATCCGTAGTCTTGGGAGCTCTGAGTTGTTCTGGAAGGGCATTCCACAGACGAGGAGCGGATGCTTTAAAAGCCCTGTCGCCCATAGTCTTGAGCCGTGTCCTAGGTATAACCAGGAGATGCCCTTTGCCTGCTCTGGTCCGGGTGGAGGTGTTTTTCGGGAAAGGAGATCAGTGAGGTATGTGAGGGCAGCACCATGCAGACAATAGTGAGTGTGCAAGAGGATCTTATATTCTATGCGGAAGTGAACAGGAAGCCAGTGAAGGGATTTTAGGATAGAAGAAATGTGCTCATGTTTCCGCACCCTCATTAGGACCCTGGCAGCACTATTCTGCACAAACTGGAGCTTTTGGAGGCTCCTACCAGGGATTCCCCACAGCAGTGCGTTACTAGCCTGGGTTTCCCCATACTGCCTTACCGCAGCGCGATTCAATTCACGCTGAAAGGCAGTCTGGATACCATGGCCAGATTTTTCGCCTCATTGAGGGAACCAATCACAGAACGGGGAGGGAGCAGCTAGACGATGACGACATCTATGCGACACACGGAAACAGTTTGTTTATATTGATTTAACATGGCTGAAGACGCGAAGCTACTCTTTGATAAAAAACTTAACGTCATTGTTTACAAAAAAGATCTTTCCCATCGTCTTCTTCCTTGTCTAATTTCTGTCGCTCTACATACGTCATCTGGTATAATCGAAACGATTGGCTATGAGCTACGTACAGGCATATTTGATAGACATTCTTAGCACCCAATAAACTGCGACGGGCATTCTGAAACCACGCCTCAAATACGAGAAATTGCGCATGTGGTTCCCAGACCCAATTCTCAACGAGATTGGGTCTGGCGTTAGCCAGGCTAGTGCGTTACAGTAATCCAGCCTAATCCAGCCCCCGCAGCGTTGGTCTGGTTTCACACTCAACTTGATTCTATCGGACACTGGTGCGTTTGCGTGCATATTACGTCATCACAAACGTGCACGGCGCATGATAGAAAACAAAACGCGGGTCAATATTGTGTTTTTTTAAGAAAAAGGGACAACATTACCCCTGTGCTGGTCTCATTACACTGGCTCCCTGTATCTTTTAGAGTGCAGTTTAAAATTTTATTAATAGTTTTTAAATGTTTAAATAATACTGCGCCACCTTATCTTTCGGACATGCTGCACTCTTACGCTCCTGCCAGAGCATTAAGGTCTGCAGATCAGCTTCTTTTGACTGTCCCTAAAACTAGGCTCATCACCCGAGGGGACAGAGCCTTTTCAGTGGTAGGACCACGCCTCTGGAATAGCCTACCACTTTCTGTTAGATCTGCAGATTCTGTAGATCAATTTAAAAGCAGGCTAAAAACATACCTGTTTTCCATAGCTTTCAACAATGAATAGGCAGGTTACATTGGCCGTTCCACTACTGTATGCTTTATACTTTATTGTATATAATGATCTATTGTACTTTATTATTTTGTGATTGTATTTTGACTAACTGATTACATATGTACAGCACTTTGGTCAGCGGAAGTTGTTTTTAAATGTGCTTTATAAATAAATCTGACTTGACTTGACTTGACTTTTTTATTAATTTGCTGCTATTATGCGCAGTTAAATGAATAAAACAGGTTTACTTTGCATGTGTCACATAAGGTGGACTTCTGCTGCTTGCAAACGGACTCTTTTGAGGAGACAGTGGATTTTCAAATGTGTTGCCCTGATTCCACGCGCAATGCACGAATACACTGCAGGCTCACTCTCGCTCGTATCCAAATCATCAATACTATCATCCCTTACATGTGTTTTATTTAACTGAATACATCAAAATAAGCTAAAACACATGCGCAGGTTACTTAACTTCCTGAACAAGTGCGCACCTGAGTCCGTGTTGCTTTCACATTCATGCGAACCGGGAGCAACCGAACCTGGACACGCTGACCGGATAACATTCCGATCAGAAGCGCATTTACACTTGTCTTTTCAATGTGTATGTGGACAACATCCAGATACAGGTCGCATGTTAATGCCAAGTGTAAAAGCAGCTTTAGAGAGCCAGAGTCTCTCAGAGGTAAAGATGAGCAGAGGCTATCCAATCTGTGAAAGACTGCGTACAAAGATTGTGGAATACTTTAAAAACAATGTTCCTCAACGTCAAATTGCAAATCTACAGTGTCATCTACAGTCCATAACATCATCAAAAGATTCAGAGAAACTGGAGAAATCTCTGTGCGTAAGGAACAATCCTTTATTGGATGCCCGTGATCTTCAGGCCCTCAGACGACACTGCATCACTCGTCGGCATGATTGTTTCAATGACATTACTAAATGTGCAGAAGAATACTACCAGAAACCACTGTTGGTAAACACAATCCACTGCTATTTGATGTCTATTTTAGAGTAAAAACTTTATAATCTATCCAAAACTACGAAGTGTTGTCTTGCATATTTCATCTATAACATAGTAAACAACAGCGCCCGTCTGTGCCGTTAATTCATTCACACACAGAAACGTGATTCAAATTTAACCAGTCTTTTTGCGTTTGCAGACACTATATCGCGATTAGAACAAAGCACAAGAATAAAAAACGTACTATTCACAATTCTTGGCTAGATCCGTTGCTCCTCGAAATGAAAATAAACCAGCACTTGTTCTGAGGTAAATGTCCCAGGATTATTCCTCACAGCCTTGCAAGACGACATTAATCTGACTAAACTTGGTGTGTTTTATCGAGCTGGTGTGGGCGTTGACACGTTTGCATGTGTTGCCTCAGATCATTTGCGTTTGAATAGCGTGCACTCTCCGTGGGAGTGTCACATTAGCAGAATAATGAGCTGTGAGAACTATGAGAACGGCTGACATCTCTCTCTTTTTATATAGATGACATAAACAGAGAACATTTATTTTAGTTTTGAATTAGATAATTTAAAAGTACACACTTTAATGATTATAAAGATATATTGCTCATGCCTAGGTGAATAGTATTCGCTGAGTTTTGTTTAAATTTAGAGGCGTACTCGAGAAAAAAAGTTCACGGAGACGGAGAGGCAGAGAACACTGTTTATTTTACAAAAGCACAGTGTTTTATTTCGATTTTAAGTAGACACATAAAAAAGTAGACATTTAACAGTTTATTTTTTTATATTTCTTAAAGGGTTAGTTCACCCAAAAATGAAAATTCTGTCAGTATTCACTCTCCCTCATGTTGTTCCAAACCTCTATGTGTTTATTTGTTCTGCTGAACACAAAGGAAGATATTTGGAAGAATGTTTTAATCAAACAGATCTCATTCCCCATTGACTACCATAGTATGTATTTTTCCTACTATGGTAGTCAATGGGGAATGAGATCTGTTTGATTAAAACATTCTTCCAAATATCTTCCTTTGTGTTCAGCAGAACAAATAAACACATAGAGGTTTGGAACAACATGAGGGAGAGTGAATACTGACAGAATTTTCATTTTTGGGTGAACTAACCCTTTAAGTCTGTATGACCAAAAATTATAATTTTCTATTTCTATTTTTAAAAGTCTATTTTGCTGCTATGGGGTATGGGTTGATTTGTTTAGATCTAGTGAAGTCGTCGTCATCATAGGCGTAATTTGCGGGTGGGACATGTCCCCACCACTTTTTCTTAGGATCGATATTGTCCCCACCACTTTTTCTTAGGATCGATATTGTCCCCCACCACTTTTTGAAACATTGCACGGATGCACCTAATACAAATAAATAAAACATCTCCAGTTAACTAGCAGAGCATTAATTTAGTTTGATATTTAATAAGAGATAAAATCGGTTGTTTTTTAAATCAAGCGGAGCGCTCGTTTTAGCCGCTATCAGTTGCATGGATACAGTGTCTTTTGTGGCTCTTTCTATTCATCTTTCTATAACTTTCTATTCATCAAAGAATCCTGAAATAAAAATGTAAAAAACTGTTTTCAACATGGATAATAATCATAAATGTTTCTTGAGCATCAGATTATAATAATTTCTGTAGGATCATGTGACACTGAAGACTGTAATGATGTAATGTAATGATGCTGTAAATTCAGCTTTGATCACAGGAATAAATTACACTTTACTATATATTCACATAGAAAACCGCTGTTTTAAATTGTAATAATATTTCACAATATTACTGTTTTTTTTGGTATTTTTTATCAAATAATTGCAGCCTTGGTGAGCAGAAGAGACTTCTTTAAAAACATAAAAAATCTTACCGACCCCAAACTTTTGAACGGTAGTGTATATACATACGTAGTATATATATAGTACATAGTAGTATGTAGTTGGGGTGTGACGAGGTCTCGTGCTATGAGATTTCTCGTCGGGTGAAAAGCTGTCTCGTGGTATAGCATAGAATATACCACCGCTACAGACCGAATATACCGAATATACTGACCGAATTCACATTAAGCCCTCGTCATCGATTCGTAACCTTGGTGTCTTATTTGATCAAACTCTATCCTTTGGCTCTCATATTTCTTCTCTTGTTAAAAACTCTTTTTTTCATCTTCGCAATATTGCTCGCTTACGATCTTCTCTTACCTTAGCAGATGCTGAAACCTTAATTCATGCATTAATCACATCACGCCTGGACTATTGCAATGCCCTATTTCTGGGTCTTCCCAAAAAATGTATTGCAAGATTACAGTATGTTCAAAACTCTGCAGCAAGAGTCCTCACCGCTACTAGGCGTTCTGCGCACATTACTCCTCTGCTTCACGAACTTCACTGGCTACCTGTGGCATCACGTATCCACTTTAAGGTATTGCTTCTTACGTTCAAGGCACTAAATGGTCTTGCTCCACAATATTTGTCTGACCTACTCCACCCTTACCGTCCTACACGGTCTCTCAGATCAGCTGAACTTGGTTTACTGTCCGTCCCTCGTTTCCGGTTGTCTACTGTAGGAGGAAGGTCTTTCAGTGCTAATGCTCCTCAATTATGGAATTCGCTACCTCTTACACTACGCAATACCTCTTCTGTGGTTACTTTCAAGACCCAGTTAAAAACATATCTTTTTAACATGCATTTTGGATAATGTGATTATTATATGTATCCTATTTGACTGTAATATATGGGTGTTTAAATGTATTGCATGTACAATGTAAAGCGACCTTGAGCATTTGGAAAGGCGCTATATAAATAAAACTTCTTCTTCTTCTTCTTCTTCTACCGCTACATTCAGATTACATGCCTCCACTGTCGGTTTGCTGTTTTTATAAAAATACAGAGGCTGCTCGAGAACGCAAACCATGAAATAGGTTCCAAGGTACAAGCCTTAAAATTTATAATACAGAATGTTTTCTCACTTCCGCGTAGCCACGTGAACTGGATTTATCCCGACAACGTTTTATCTGTACAGCGGTAAAGGGAAGGGAAGGAGGCCTTCACAGTGGTTGGACTAGTTGACACTTCAGGACTGCGTTGTCATCGTGTTTGATATTCTAGGTATTATCAACTGGCCAGAATTTTGAGATTGCAATAGACTTGAAGGACTATAATGTGTGGAGTAAGTTATATTTAGCAGTATAAACAACAGGAAATGATAGTAAATAGAGATTCAAAACAGAAAGCTATTCGGAGCTTACAGACACAAGCCAGCAGCAAGGCAGACAGGAGCAACTGCAGGAGCAAACAGGCGTGAAAGTTTAATGGTGAGAATCAACCATTAACCACATCAGATGTCAAGTGCAGCCTTACGGAGAGACTCAGGAAGAGGTTGACACTTTTAGACTGCACCTGAACGTTTTCTGAATGGTTAGTTGAGACATTTATGTAGTTGTTGTGGAGTTACATTGATTCATCTCATCGACTTGCATGTACTGTCATGTTTAACTTTTACACGTTGACACAGTTCCCTGAGGTCTTTATAAGACAGCTGTGACTTTTTTTTTTGTCAAATAGTATTCTGCGATCTTTTGTGCAGCCAACAACAGAACAGTTTGCATGCTTTGCTCAAACTTTTGCCATTGCGTTAGAACTGGGTGTACTGTTGTCGTTTGCGAAAACCAAATTGTGGTGCCATTGGTGGAAACGTGTAGATTAAGGGACGGTAATATTATAATAAGATCCCCTTCCTACATCAGAAGGGGAGCGAAATCTGATCAGCTTATTTTTTGATTACTTTAAGTTACTGGGTTGTCATTTTTCACATTTTCTGGGTTGGTAGATGCACCGGGGACCTGATTATAACACTTAAACACGGAAAAAGTCAAATTTTCATGCATGATATGTATCCTTTAAAGAGCAACGTGCAGGTTGGACACCCCTATATAGCATAGTGTATGTTGATGATAAAACAACTAGATTTTCTGAACTGGAGTAATATATATTTAGCCATTAACGATATTTTGAGATAAATTGTGATAAAATAACTTCCGCGTCTATAAAGCACTAACCGGAAGTGACGATGGGCGAGGGAGTTTGGTCAAGTTCAAGCTCAGGTTACAATGGATGTGAATGAAGAAACCGAGTTCTCCGATGTAGACGAGCATGCCTATGATGGCCCACAGGTAGGGATAAGGCCGATCAGATCGAGTATCGGGACCGGGACCGATACCAGCGTAATTCATGTATCGGATTTTCCCGATCCAACCTGCGGAGATATCCGATATCCTGCTGAAATGACTCCAAAAGTGATTCCCACCGGCTAGTCTGCTAGCTGGCTGCAAACTGTGGAATGGATTTCCTGAACGGAGACGCGGCTCTATAAGACACAGAGACCCCCCTCAGGAAATCCATTCTGTTTAATTAATTTATTAATTCAGTTATAAATTCAACCTGCACGTTGCTCTTTAAGATCAAATGCACAGATCTATTATACTGATACACATTCGGTGTAAACCCAACCGTTTACTTTCACTTGAGACATATCTGGCTGTGTTTACACTAATTATGTATTATTTTAAAGGGGTTATTATTTTTAATGCCATTTTTGTACAAGCTAATATGATTCTTTAGGGACTAAATTAAAAGTTTGTAATATACTTTAATTAAAAATTCTCTAGGGCTGGGGTAAACGATAATTAACTAAACGATTAGTTGGGCGATTATTCTATCGATTAGTCGATTAATCTAATGACAAATTGGACAATTAAAATTAGTCCAATTTTTCTGCTGCTCGATTAATAAAAACCCATAATGTAACTCAAATAAATACGAACTAGCGTACTGAATCATGATACTGTATAAGCTGGCAAACGTTAGTCTAATGTTATGTATTTGAACACCGTCATTAGAACTCTATAACAGCCAAAACCGTGTTATTAAAATATTTTTTACAAACATTTTTTATCATAGAGAATGTTTAAATACTAATATCAACTTACGAGGGAAACGGAGGTGGAGTTAGTGTTGCTTCTGCTACTGCTGGAGATGATTCGGGAGAGTCTGTGCCCCTTTACCGATCAGAGCGTGCGCTGACACGCAGTAAAGCCTTGTTTATACTCGACGCGTCCGCACGAGCGCGAAGGTGCGCGCGGCAACAATGACGCGTTGGGTGCGCAAGACCCCATTTATCTTTTGTAACAGTGCGCGCGGTGCTGCATCCGAGGATGAACGACTTCAAGCCGAATCTGCCCGAACTGTACGTCTCACCGCACCGGCACCCAGTTTGCGTGTCTAAATTGCAAAGTTTTTTTTTTTGTTAAGGATTTGTTTACTGTGTGTGATTCATTTAATGGAAAGCACATTCACTTCTAGTGGTCTTTGTCCTCCATTCTGCAATGTTTCGGTCTCCCACGTGTGGTGGCGAGCTGTACTGCCGGAAACGGTGCAAAAAATAAATAAATAAAAAAGTGTCATCGACACGCCGCTACAGCACTAAAATTCTCATTAGTATCGTCCGTTTTATTGACGTCACAAAAACGAACAGGTCAATTTGAGGCAGGGGAAAACATATAAGGAGATTAAAACAAAAACACTGGATGGATTTTTATCATTATATGATGGTTGTGTACAGGCACTGCCAACACACATTTCAGTACAATCAACTTGTAAAAGTGCATGTACCATTATATGACCCCTTTCACGCACGTCCGGCTTTCTTTATTCTCATTCATGCATTTCTTCACTTTGAAGTATCAATAGTGCCATGTATTTACATACCTCAATATACATGAAATACAAAATCGCTAATGATGAACATTTTATACTGTGGTTTATACCAGCCCTGGCACAGACCAAGTTTTTTTGCACAGCCCTATAATGGCTTGTCAATATCGGCCAATCAGGCGGTTTTAGTGTTGGATATCTAATAGACTCAAATGAAGCAGACAATCATTTCTATAAACCAATTTATTGAAATGCATATGTTTAAATTTTTTATTTTATACATTTTTTAGATCAAGCAGAACTGGATCAGAACTGGACAAACTGGTCACAGGCATGTTAAATAGTATGTTAAATATGTGAAATGTGTAGTTCAGTCTGTACCATCAGGTGATCACTTCTAGGAATGTTTTCACAGTCTTACAAAGTTACTATGTGTTTTGTTGTTTCAGATGAAGAAGTTCTGTACCAGAATTACCAAGAGAAAGCACTGCACAATGATTCTGACGAGGATACTGAGCCCAAACAACCTCAGCCAGATAAAGGCATTGTGGTCCAATACAGACCCATACGGACATCCTGGAGTCAGCTTAGTGTGGTGAGGAACTATGAAGGAACATATGCACACCAATGGATATTTGTTTATGAACTTTAACACACTCTGCTGTGGCTGTGTTTTGGGAATTCTGGAATCTTAAGGAATGTCATCCGGCTCTGTTGTGCTGGGTGTCCTAGCCTCAGTTTTTATTCAAGAGAGCAAGGGATTGAAAGCAGGTGTTTTTTATCCAAATGTAGTAGGAAAACCAAAGGAGAGTGGGCTGGGAGAAGCTTGTCCATTGGGAAATGGTCTGGCAAGCCTCCAGTTCCTTGGCAAATACCAGATAATTCTTCCCCATGGAAAAATCTAAAAAATGTAGAGGGATAGAACAGCGTAATGACCAGTTATGTAATTACGTAATCAGGTTTGGAAGGCTTTAACACTATTTTACACTTAGTGTTCTGTTCCCCAGTGTTTTTGTTAACTCATATCTGGGAATGTTTAAGCAGGAATGCTCTAATGCTAAGGTTGAGAGAGAAGCAAACTGTATCATTGTTATAAACCAACAACCACCAGCAGAAAGAAGGAGCAAGAGAATGCTAGAATGCTAGAAAAAGAGAATGTAGAGTGTAGGAGGCAAAGCAGAAAAAATCTAATATCTACATCAAAGAATGTAGAGTGACACGGAAAAAAAGGACAAAGTCTATGAAAGGAAGAAGAGAAATTTGTATCAGTTTGAAATGGCTGGAGTATATGGGCTTCTGAAGGATCTCTGGTTGTGTGGTATACTGTTGGTTTTGGCAGGAGGGCATACAGCTTTAAAGCAGAGCAATGTAGGTGTATCCACCTGTGAAAACGTCTCTGGTTACTGATGTAACCTATGTTCTCTGAATAGGGAACGAGACGCTGCGTAGCTTAAGACGCAGTGGGAACACCCTCCGGGTGTGCCGATTGTCTGAAGCCCTTATAGAATCACGCCAATTCATTGGCTCCTGATGCTCCTGCGTCATCATAGTATATTAGCGCACGCGCCATCTGCTCCTCAGATTTCTCTGCTGAAAAACGAAGCTTGTCGGCAGCGTAAGGAGCTTGGCAGCGAACGCAGCGTCTCGTTCCCTATTCAGAGAACATAGGTTACATCAGTAACCAGAGACGTTCTCTTTCATAGGTTCACTCAACGCTGCGTAGCTTAAGACGCAGTGGGAACGAAATTCCAAACTCGCCAAGCTAAGCGCTGCCGCAACTAGTACAAGTCCAGATAGCTCACACGACTGGTTCAAGCAGACAAAACCTGGGAACCTGGAGTCGTGTCAAGATCCAAACTGTAGAATCTGACAAAAGTGTGCGGAGAGGACCATCCTGCGGCCACACAAATGTCCTCCAGGAGGGCACCTCTAAAAAGAGCCTGAGAGGAAGCCACGCCCCTGGTGAAATGTGCTCTGATGCTTAGAGGTGAAGGTAGACCGCTCACCTCATAAGCCAGTGAAATATCCTCTGTAACACAGTGGGAAATTCTCTGTATTGATGCGGCAAGACCGCGGCGGCCAGCACCAAAACATACCAAGAGCTGGTTGGATTTTCTCCAACCCCCAGAGCGATCCACATAACTTCAATGCTCGAACCAGGCAGAGCAAGTTAAGCTTTCTGTCCTCCTCAGCAAACTCAACTGGCCTAACACCGCGTGCGTGCTCGGGAGAGGGAGGGAGAGAAAGGGCCTGGCCCGTCTGCTCGTACTCGATATCCTCCAGCTCTACATCCGAGCCCCAGGTCGCGGATTCCAATAAGGCCTCGGCAGCCTCGGGAGCGCGACGAGGGGGGACGAATGACTCCTTTTCAAAAACCACGAGCCGAGAGCGGAGGGTTTTGAGAAGGAGGTTGTCACAGAATTTACAATTAGACGAGCCTAAAATCGCCTCGCGCGCATGCGAAAAACCCAAACATTTGACACACTTACTGTGCGGGTCGTCGTTCGCAATAAAGCGAACGCATGGCGGCGGGCAACGACGAAACTCCAGGGCACCTCACCGCAAGGAGAACAGAGTTCCACCAATCGCAGTCGCTGAAGTGCAGATGAAGAAGCAGATGAAGAAGCTGGTGATAATCCGAATATACGGGCTCAGAAAAACCGAAATCGAAGGGCTAAGATGACCGCTTCGTGAAGGCAGAGAAATCTGAGGAGCAGATGGCGCGCGCGCTAATATAGTATGATGACGCAGGAACGTCAGGGCGGCGCCCGCGCCATCAGCCAATGAATTGGTGCGATTCTATAAGGGCTTCAGACAATCGGCACACCCGGAGGGCGTTCCCACTGCGTCTTAAAGGATTAGTTCACTTTTTAAAAAACTTTTGCTGATAATTTACTCACCCCCATGTCATCCAAGATGTCCATGTCTTTCTTTCTTCAGTCGAAAAGAAATTAAGGTTTTTGATGAAAACATTCTAGGATTTTTCTCCATGTAATGTAATACAGTGGCAGCCAAAGGGTTCAAGGTCCAAATGACAGTTTCAGTGCAGCTTCAAATGACTTTAAACGACACCAGACGATGCATAAGGGTCTTATCTTGCTGCTTATCTCCACGGTCGTGACTCTACTGTTCGAACTCGTTCATCAAAATGAACGAGTCTTTTTTTCGAGTCGTTTCGTTCATTCTGTTTGTTAAATGAACGAAACGACTCGAAAAAAGATTCGTTCATTTTGATGAACGAGTTCGAACAGGAGAGTCACGACCACGCATCACGGAACAGAGCAAGGCATAAACTTACTTTTTTATTTATTTATTTTAGAAATGATGATCGTTTCGCAAGATAAAACCCTTATGCATCGTCTGGTGTCGTTTAAAGTCATTTGAAGCTGCACTGAAACTGTCATTTGGACCTTGAACTCTTTGGCTGCCACTGTATAACAATACATGGAGAAAAATCCTAGAATGTTTTCATCAAAAACCTTAATTTCTTTTCGACTGAAGAAAGAAAAACATGAACATCTTGGATGACATGAGGGTGAGTAAATTATCAGCAAAAGTTTTTTTAAAAAGTGAACTAATCCTTTAAGCTACGCAGCTATGAGTGAACCTATGAAAGAGAACACCATCACATGCACAAACACATATAAGTCCAGATAAGAATTTAGAAATATTGATACTATTATTAGTAGAACCATAAATATTTGAACTATCATGAGATTTTAGAGCAATGTAGTTGTTTAAATTTGAAGAAACTATAATTATTTAGGCACACAGTATTTAAATAATAAAAATTCTATCATCATTTACTCAACTTCATGACATCGTCGGAACACAAATGAAGATAGTTAACTGAAACATGAGAGATTTCTGTCCCTTCACTGAAATTCCACAGTACCAATACTTTGATGCTTTAAAAAGTTAAAAGATTTAAAAGATAAAATAAAACTAATCCATAGGAATCGAGCATCGTATTCCAAGATTTATGAAGAGACAAAATCACTGTATATGATTTAATATTATATACTGTATAATATAATAGATTTAATTTAGGTATTAAGCCCTTTTAGCAGAGACTTTTGTCAATGAGCCAACAATATTCGTAAAATACAATGCCAGTTTTATTACACATCTAGATTAGATATCAAGCTAAACAAGGGGAGCAGAGCCGGCTCTAGACCTTTGGGGGCCCTAAGCAAAATTTGGTTGGAGGCCCCTTTGACTGTTTTAAGTAAGGCCTAAAGAAAAGCAATGACTACCTTATAACTATATATGTTATATCTACTATGTTTGATGTCTAACAGGAAAATTATGATACCACTGAGCTGAATAGCAGTGAAAGACTGAACACACACTGATGAACTTGCTGAATAAAAAGACTGATAAAGTGATTTTCACTGACCAAAGATGCATTATTAATTGACACCAGAGTTTAAGAGGCACAAACTACAGCAATATATATATATATATATATATATATATTATATATATACATATATTTAAATTAAATAGAAGAATATAATATACATATATATATATATATAATATACATAATTTAAATTAAATAGAGCAATAGAATAACATTTAAATAATTAAATAAATGAACATTTAGATGTTTGAATTTTTCAAATAAACAAAATTAAATAACATCTAAAATATCACAAACAAGATCCGAGTCGCCTGGCATAACCACCGTGCCTTAACTTAGTCTATTTTTGCTGTGCTGCACCGCACTGAATTAAAGTGGCAGCGCATTGTTCACATTAAAATAGACATAGATTGACAAGAAACTGTATTCATTTCATCATATATGCATAATTACAGTTAATGTGTTCTACATTTACTAAATTACAGGGTCAAGAAAAACAAAAAAGTCTGATTATAGTCCCAAAAGTTGCAAAATCCCCCCCCCCCCCCCCCCCCTCAAAAAATACATTATATATTTGGGGTGAGGGGAACAATTAAATTTTACATGTAAAACAAAGAATCACAATGATTAAAATTAATTTTCATACTGTTTCAATGTCTTAAACAATTTCAAAGTTAATTTTTGGATTTAAAATAAAAAATTAAAATTATTTTTTTATTACAAAAATTACCCATTTTTGATTTTGTGGCACACAGAAACTGCGGCTCAGTAGCGCACTGTAAACGCAGCATATGTGAAAGCACTACAGCGCGTGCTGCTCCTGTACCGTATACACACCGCATATGCACTGCACACGGAGTATGTGTGAAACGGGCGTTAAACTGCGGCGACGCCGGCGAGTACCATCTGTAATTAGGGGGGCCCCCTAGTGGTGGCGGGGCCCTAAGTAGCCGCTTAGTTCGCTTATAGGGAGAGTGTGTGTGGGACCTGTATGTCAGACTCTTTAATTGTGGATTCTTTAATTAAATTGGCTTAAAGTTGTGGGGTGATCAAGTGCTTTTGGAAGAGGTGTCTTGAGCTGCTTTTTGAAAGAAGGTTGCATCAACTGCCTTGAGTTGTTGGCCATACTACTAGCCCTAAGGAGGTTTCAACCATTGATTCAGGGAAAACATATGTTGGTCAGGATGGGCAACACAGCAACAGTGGTGTATATAAATCGCCAGGGCAGAATCCATTCCTGTTGCATGTCACAACTCGCCTGCCATATCCTCCATTCTCAAGGGCAGGGCACAATCTGGAACCTCCACGTCTGGATCCTGGACGGAATGAGGAAGAATTCAGAGGCCTATCATCAGTGGTGATAGATACCATCACTCAGGCCAGATCCCCTGTACTTGGTCGCTCTATGCACCTTTTCAGTACATGGTGGGCTTCCCGAGTTGAAGACCCATGAAGATGTGGTGTCGGGTCTCAGCTTTCCTTTTTTAACCAGTGCCTGAAAGGCCCTAAGGTTGTACATGGCTGCAATAGTGCTATTCACGACATGATGGGTGGCTAATATTTGGGAAACCACAACCTAATTGATAGGTTCCTAAGAGGTACACATAAGCTAAACCCTCCTAGACCTTGTGTCATCCCCTCTTGGGATCTTTCTCTGGTCCTATAGGCCCTGCAGAAAGAGCCGTTTAAGCCTTTGCAATCAGTTGAGTCTCAAAGAGGACTGCCCTCCTGATTGCGCTCACCTCCATCAAGAGGTTTAGGGACCTACAAGCCTTGTCCGTTAGTGACTCGTGCCTGTAATTCGGGCTGGCCTAATCTCACGTTGTCTTGAGACCCAGCCTGGATATTTGCCCAAAGTTCCCACTACTCCCTTCAGTTGACGAAGTGGTGAACTTGGTAGTAATCTTTTCTGATGAGGGAGACCCAGCCCTGTCTCTGTTGTGTCCAGTGTATGGTTTGCGCATATATTTGGACTGGACGTGGAGCTTCCACGTCGGCTGGCATACCTTAGCAGACATATGTAGAGCTGTGGACTGGGCTACACCCAACACTTTTACGAGATTTCATTATCTCTGCATGCAAACATTTTCATCTCAAGTCAGGTAAAACAAACAGGTAAAACTCGGGCAAACTGATCTGATGTAGTGTTCGCATTAGCGCTTTCCCCTCCCTGAGGTGATAATGTTGGATTTTTAGGTCCAGTTACAGTTTCCCTTGAATGGTGAACCCTGGGCCCCCTTATCCATCATGTATCACTCTTGCAGTAGATGAGTTTGGTGGAGGAACTCAATACCAGGCCATTTAATTGTGGAATGCCTATTTTCAGTGCTCTGTATGTAGTGGTTCCCACTGATGAGTCCATAGGATGTATTTTCCACATTTGGGTAGGTGTGGTATTTTTAGTGTTTCTTTCTCAGTGAGGAATATGCTTTCCAACGTTAACAACCATGTTGTAAAAAAAATAATAATTGAAAAATCATAAGAGGCTTGAGTGACCTCTCCATAGAGGTGAAGAGGTCCTGAGGTCATTACCCTGGGGGTTGCAAATTAGCATAGCTGCACTTGCTGATGGCACGCAGAGGCTTGCCTGCCTCTGCCCCGCCATGCTTTGTGATGCAGTTGAAGTTGTGCCATTTAGTGTAAGGGACATCTAGTGTCAGTATTTCGACACAACATCGAACGTGACAGACAGAAAGGGAACGTTTCGGGTTACTAGTGTAACCCTCGTTCCCACTTGAACTGTTACTGAGGGGTGAGACACTGTCTCGGCTCCTCAGGACAAACTTGATGTGTGTGTGTGTGTGCGTGCATGAAGGGTGTGGCCTGGCATGCAAATTCCACACGCCTAATTCCATTGGCCTTTTCTGAATACGTCAGAGGTGTTTGGGGCTCTCAAGAGTGACCTCTAGTGTTGGTATTTCGACACAATGTCTTCGTTCCCTCCATCAGGGAATGAGGGTTACATTAGTAACCAAGGCATTCTGTAACAAACGTTGTCGGAATAATTCCGGTTCACGTGGCTACGTGGAAGCGATAAAAAAATCTGTATTATAAAATTTTCAAGGCTTGTATCTTGGAACCTATTTCATGGTTTGCGTTCTCAAGCCACCAGGCACTGTTTTGTGCAAATGAGCGGTCGGATTACATTAAGGGTTTTCTGTTAGAACTTTAGAAGCTCTAAAAAATATTAATAATCAATCATAACTTGTTATTATTGATTATGAGTATTTGGATCAGTTAATAGAATTAACTTAATGTAGTGTGACACGTCCCCAAAGCTAGGAGAAGTTTCAGCTGCCACAAAATGCAACCACAAGAGAGACAGGGGGAGCATTAACAGAAACTGCCTTTTATTTAACAAAAAATATAAAGGATGGCTAAAAGGGATCCAAACTGGAACTTAGGTTCTTCCAGGTCTGGGGTACTCATGACAGCTGCGTTTCTACTGTCCTCTTGAACTCCAGGCCTCCTTGAGGGGGGAAGACATAAAAAATGAAAGGCAAAGTTGGTAAAACAGAGGTAACAAAGTTTAACCGTGTCTTTTCTTTTTCTTCAGCCAGTTTCACTCTAGGTCTGCTTGTGCTTCTTGGTCTCGTCCTGGGGTTGTCTGCACCCAGGACCATCTCTCTCTTTAGTGAAGCATAGATCCCAGATTTATAGTGACCTCAATTTGGGCCATTATTGGCTACAGCTGTGAGTGGTTCCATGTTTGAAGGGTGAACAGGTGGAAGATTCATAATTGATGATTTTTCCCAGCTGGAACCTAGCCTCGTGAGACCATCCTGATCTCGCGAGCTTTCAAGGTTTCACTCGCAGATCAGTCTGGATACTTTCCGTTAAAGAAAATTTGGGAGCAGTTCACCAAACGAACGTCCAATCAGCGTTGGCTTTGAGGCGGGTTGAGGTGTGACGCAACGAGAAGCGCGACAGTTCAGTCTTAAGAACATGGCGGCTTCAGCGGATGAAACTAGCATCAGTGTGGCTATCGAGCAAGTTTTATCGGAATTACAGAGTTATTACGGAAATACAGAGCTAACGAGCCTTTACCTGCAGCAGCAAGAGTAGCCTGGCTTGTGGTTGTGTTTTCGTCGTCGCTCTCATATGCTTCGTTGATCTGATTGGTTGATTTGGCCCGTCTATCACCAACATAGGCCAATCAGCTAACCAGTATTTTCGCCCCTTACCAAAACTACTTCGACGGAAGGTTTCCAGATGGATATGCGGAGCAAATCCATCTGGCGGAGTCAGGTTAGCTGGAACCTACTTCTTTGCTCCTGGGCTCCTTTTTCCAACATTGGCCTGCCACACTAGTACAATTAATATTACAACATAGTACATTAATCTGATTAAACTTGGTGTGTTTTAATAGATCATTTAAAAGTACACGCTTAAATGATTATAAATATATAATGCTCATGCCTGGGTACGGTAAGAACATCGGTTGTTGGTCGTAGAGCGAGACACCGCTTCACTGCTGCTCGCCCTGCGATCGACTGATTTATCCGCCTCGCTGTCTGCCGTGAGTTTGTTTGTCTGCGTCGTGGCTGTCTAAGCCTCGTATTAGGTTCGTATTTCCTTGTGTTTTTCCGTATTTCCTCCTTTTATTCTGTTTTGAACCATCATTTAACACATAATTATAACTAGGACTGTTGAACAGACGCGTCTCAAGCCGTTACCCAACACCACTAACCACTAAGTTGCTAACTTACTGTCCATCTGTTAAAATGGCGAATATATCAGGTGTATGTTATCTACCTTTTTGTGCAGATGAGAACAAATCTGAGTTGCTCGCGGTGCAGTCTGAATTAGAAGCTGTAGAAATGCAGATCCGTGACCTTCTAGAGAGACAAGCTGAGCTGAGAGACCGGCGTTTAGCTCTTGAAACATCACGCGCTGATGCACACGGATCAGTGATTAACGTTAGTAACCCGCTGACGCCGACCTCGTCTACTCCGTCCGTTTCTCAGCACTGGTCCCGAACGTCCAGGTCACGATCAGCCATGGTTTCATTCACTCCGGCTTCAACACACCACCACGAAGCCTGGGTGGTTCCGCGGAAGCCGCGAGCCAGGACAAGAATCTTTTCGCCCCTCCCGGTTTTCGAGATCTCCACTTAGAACCGCTTCTCCCCTCTTGGTGAAACGGAACGCGATGCTGTGATCATCGGCGATTCCACCGTCCGACACGTCCATGCTACGTTAAGTAAAAGTAAGGTGCACAGTCACTGCTTTCCTGGTGCTCGTGTTCTCGATATCACTGCGCGGGTAACTGAGATCTTGAACGGTGACGAGCGCGTCGGAGCTGTTGTGCTGCACGCGGGATCTAACGAGACTAGGCTGCGACAGACGGGGGTTCTGAAGAAAGACTTCGGGAGCCTTATCGATACGGTACGCAGCACATCGCCTGAAATAGCGATTATTGTGTCTGGACCGCTTCCTACATACCGACGAGGGCATGAAAAGTTCAGTAGATTATTCGCGCTTAATGAATGGTTATTGTCATGGTGCAATGAGCAGAAACTGCTCTTTGTAAATAATTGGAATCTGTTTTGGGAGCGACCGAGGCTCTTCCGCGCTGATGGCTTACACCCAAGTAGAATAGGGGCAGATCTTCTGTCGGATAACATCTCCAAGATGTTAAATACCGTTTGACTAGTAACCAAAAATCCAAATCACAGTCTCTTCTGCACCAATTTAATTGATATTAATACTAGTGTAGAACATTGCGTAGAAACTGTGTCTATTCCTCGTTTACAAAGATCAAATAATAAACCTACTGCGGGATCTAGAAAAAATCTAATTGTTATTAAAACAAAAACTCTCGCTATTAGTGAACAAAAACAATTTCTAAAGCTAGGTCTTCTAAACATTAGATCACTCACACCTAAGGCGGTTATTGTAAATGAAATGGTCACAGATAATAATTTCGATGTTCTGTGCCTTACTGAAACCTGGCTTAAACCAAATGATTTTTTCGGTCTAAATGAGTCTACTCCGCCAGGATACTGTTATAAGCATGAGCCCCGTCTGATCGGTCGTGGCGGCGGTGTTGCAACAATCTATAGAGATATTCTCAATGTTACTCAGAAAACTTGTCATAGGTTTAATTCGTTTGAAGTACTTGTGCTAAATGTTACGCTGTTAGATGTAAGAAAAAAATCCCTATTATCTCTAGCATTGGCTACCGTATATAGACCTCCAGGGCCTTACGCCGATTTTCTAAAAGAGTTTGCTGACTTTCTATCAGATCTTTTGGTCAACGTCGATAAAGCATTAATTGTTGGAGATTTTAACATACACGTAGATAATTTAAATGATGCGTTAGGGGCTGCGTTTACAGATTTATTAAACTCCTTCGGGGTCAAGCAAAACGTCACCGGACCAACTCAACGTCTTAATCATACACTCGATTTAATTATATCATATGGAACCGATCCAACCGATATAGATATCATTCCACTAACTGATGATGTCACTGACCATTACATGGTAACTTGCATACTACGTACTGCTGTATTATGTCATGCTGCGGCACGTTATCGACCAGGTAGAACAATTCTTCCATCCACCATAGATAATTTCTCAAATAGCTTATCTGATCTGTCTCAGCTGCTGCCTGAACCCAAACAAACAGATGAACTAGACGAATTAACTAGCACTATGAGCACCATTCTCTCTAGAACATTGGATATTGTTGCACCCATTCGATTAAAAAAGGTCAGAGAAAAAAGTATAGCACCATGGTACAATAATACTACGTATGTTTTAAAGAGAGAAACCCGTAATTTAGAGCGTAAATGGAAAAAAACTAATTTAGAGGTCTTTAGAATCGCGTGGAAAGACAGTATGTCACGTTATAAAAAGGCCCTTAAAACGGCCAGGGCTGAGCACCTCAGCAAATTAATAGAAAACAACCAAAATAATCCAAGGTTTTTATTTAATACCGTGGCTAGACTAACAAATAAACAGAAGTCGTCTGAACAAAATACCTCGTTACAGTTCAGTAGTAATGATTTCATGAACTTTTTCACCGAGAAAATTGAAAGCATCAGAATCAAAATCGTAAACGTTCAATCTTTGCTCGCGCCTTATAATTCAGCCGCAATTATCACCCCGCAAGAACAATTACAATGCTTTACAACCATAGAACAAAAAGAGTTAAATAAACTTATCACTTCATCTAAAACAACAACATGTTTATTAGATCCTATACCAACTAAACTATTGAAAGAAGTGTTACCTATAGTGGAAGAGCCTCTTCTCAATATTATTAATTCGTCTTTATCTTTAGGTCATGTTCCAAGAACATTCAAGCTGGCAGTTATAAAACCTCTTATTAAGAAACCACAATTAGATCCAAATAACCTAGCAAATTACAGACCCATTTCGAATCTTCCATTTATGTCAAAAATATTAGAAAAAGTTGTGTCCGCTCAACTCGGCTCTTTCTTGCAAGAAAACGACATCTATGAAAAGTTTCAGTCTGGATTCAGGCCACATCATAGCACTGAAACTGCGCTTGTTAGAATCATAAATGATCTACTTTTAGCTTCGGACCAAGGCTGTATCTCAGTACTAGTTTTACTTGATCTTAGTGCTGCATTCGATACTATAGATCACACAATACTCTTAGATTGACTACAAAATTACACTGGTGTTCAAGGACAAGCATTAAGCTGGTTCAGGTCATACTTATCTGACCGCTACCATTTCGTCTACTTAAATGGAGAAAAATCGATCATGACTTCGGCAAACCATGGAGTGCCACAGGGATCTGTGTTAGGCCCTTTATTATTCTCAATATATATGCTGCCACTTGGTAATATTCTAAGGAAACATGGAATTAGTTTCCATTGCTATGCTGATGACACTCAAATATATATTTCATCACGGCCAGATGAATACGCTAAATTATCCAAATTGACAGATTGTGTTAAAGATATAAAAGATTGGATGACGCGTAACTTTCTTTTATTAAATCCAGATAAGACAGAGGTAATACTTATCGGTTCTAAAAACCGTCTACAAAACCTCTCACAACACAACTTTAACATAGTAGGATGCCCTGTTACTTTATCCGCTACAGTAAAAGACCTGGGTGTTATGCTAGACTGCAACCTGTCTTTTGAAAAGCATATTTCATATGTTACAAAAACTGCCTTTTTCCACCTTAGAAACATTGCTAAGCTACGTAATATGCTATCTGTTTCTGATGCAGAAAAGTTAGTTCATGCATTCATGACCTCGAGACTAGATTACTGTAATGCTTTATTAGCTGGTTGTCCTGCATCCTCAATAAACAAGCTACAGTTAGTCCAAAATGCAGCCGCTAGAGTTCTTACTAGATCAAGAAAATATGATCATATAACACCAGTTTTATCATCACTTCATTGGTTACCTATAAAGTTCCGTATTAATTACAAGGTATTGCTTTTGACCTATAAAGCTCTAAATGGTTTAGCTCCAGTCTATTTAACGGATCTTCTATCGCCTTACAATCCATCGCGCTCTTTAAGATCACTAAATTCGAGGCTTCTGGTCCTTCCTAGGATATCCAGATCCACCAAAGGAGGGAGAGCATTTTCACATCTAGCTCCGAAGCTCTGGAATAGCCTTCCTGATATTGTTCGTTGCTCAGACTCGCTCTCCCAGTTTAAAACTAGACTAAAGACGCATCTATTTAGCCAGGCATTCATATAAATTTTTTATCTTACAGTTACTGTAAATTCGGCCTCTAGTTCATAAACGCCAGAGGAGAACTGGCCCCGACTGAGCCTGGGTTCTCCCAAGGTTTTTTTTTCTCCATTGGGTGATCTGATGGAGTTTTAGGACACCATTAGGTCACTTGATGGAGTTTTTCGGTTCCTTGCCACTGTTGCCTTTGGCTTGCTCAGTTGGGGATATTCAAATTAATTAAACAATCATACCATTGATCAGCTCTACCAAACTTGGATGTCCTTTTTGGATGTCCAGTAATAAACAAACATTGTTGAGTTGTTTTGATTGATACTGTAAAGCAGCTTTGATACAATCTGTATTGTGAAAAGCGCTATATAAATATATTTGACTTGACTTGGGTGAATAGTATTCACTGAGTTTTTTTTTAAGTTTAGAGCCGTGCTTCAAAAAAGTTGACATCGAAAAAAGGGCATACAAAGAAGAATGGAAAGACAACTATGCGTTCATCCTACCTAGTTTTGTGAATGCAAAGCCAGTGTGTCAGACTCTTTTTAGAACTTTTCAAATAAAAAGCTCTCAATTCATCTCAAAATAAAATATTCCTGCAAAAACGTTCTTGTACTTTTATTCTGAAGGCAAAATCACTAAAGACGAAGTGACGAAGTAACTGTTGCTGTCATGACAGATCTATCTATTTCAGAACCAGCCACTATCAAAATAACCTGGGTGCGGGCCAGATATTATTGCTTGTGGGCCAGTTTTGGCCCGCGCCTGTTGCCTACTTCTGCTCTAGTGTGTATGCCCATATCGCCATTGCTATGCTGATGGCACACTCTCTGTTACCATTTCTCTCGCATGCATGCAAATAAAGAATGCAAGAGAGTCTGACATACTGCTTACAATTTATACACTAGATTCCTGTCAAAATGATGACAATGTTTTGGAATTATTCACTATTTTAGCCATAAACACAAATTCACAACTAGTGCGCAAGACACAATCCCATTTGCAAGCACTCACGTTTGATTTCAGCTAATCAATTTATGTCAAGTAATTAATATTCATGCCCCCCACTCCTATTTTCTTTGGTATATCAAAATATTAAATGCAACAAGATCTTGATATTTTCAAGAGTCAATACTAATATTGTAGAGATAATTTTAGTCATCAGAGAATGTACTGCTGCCTTAAAATCTGCAGAATAAGGGCCTAGTGTCTGTATTATGTAGAGTGTTTTAGAGTTACGATGGTTTGGTATTACTTGGTGGCTTGGCTGGATTCCTTTGTAACATGCAGATGTTTACAATAACTAGACCATTTGTTCATAAATGATGTAAGAGTCATGAGACTTCTCTGTTGTGTCTGCCACTCATATTCCCTGGAAAAATAGTGGCAAAACCCCAGTTTGATGCTGCTTTTAATTTCGTTTTACTTGGTTTCTCAGAAATCTTTGTTCTTTCCAGCAAGAGGGAGGAGTGTTTAGAGACAGGAAGGTACACATTTTGAGGTCATGTTACGTCACATCATCATTTGTAGTGTCCCTGGCAGCTTTTTTACAAGAATCTGGACTAGAGTTGTCTGGGTGGAGTTGTTAGCAAACATTTTACCACTCTTACTGTCAAGTCACCTTTATTTATATAGCGCTTTTTACAATGCAGATTGTTTCAAAGCAGCTTTACAGAGATAACAGGAAAATCATGTTGTAATAATATTGTTAAATATATAAAATTAAATGTCCCCAAATAAGCAAGACAAAAGCCAATGGTGACAAAGGCGAAGGCGAAAAAGGCGACTGGCAAGGAACCTAAACTCCATCAGGTGACAGAATGGTGAAACAAACCTTGGGAGAACCCAGGCTCAGTCGGGGGCCAGTTCTCCTCTGGCCAACGAATGAACAGTGTATGATTATGATTCAGGCAGCATTATAGGTTAACTATTTTAAACTGTCCCAGTTAACTACTTGTCTTTCATGTTTGCTCTCTAATCTCGAAATGACTTTCTTTTCTTGTGACAAAAAAAGAAAAAAATATTTTCGTTTCTATAATCATTGGCACAAGGTTATGGGTCAATATTAATGAGTCAATTAATAGAAGAAAAAGATGCCTTCTTTTTTCTTTTTTTTCTTGCAGTGGTCTTTAGTCATTTGAGCCAATTTCAGGACCTGAGTCAGAGCTCCAGACTGCGGCTAAATGGTTGCCTAACCGATAAGCATTGCCATTTCTGTTTTGTATAAAACATTAAATTTAGCTTTAACCCTCTGATGTGTTTTCGGGCCCTGGAGGTGTTCTGACATGCTCTGACATTTGTGCTTATTTCTGTTACTTGTGACATTTTCATGGCTAAAGTTTGATTACTCTGTATAAAGCACAAACTCTGCTACAATAATATGTGAGCAGCATGTGTGTAACAGTTTGTAGTTTTGAGATAATGACGTTTATGGGTAGTTTGTTAAAAAAAAAATTGTCACTGAAATAAGGTCATGAAACCCATACTGATTATTTCTTCACACTACTTTTGAAAATTGTATCATGTAGCCTAGACTATTTGCTCCAAAACTATGTGAAAATCATCCTGACTACTCTTTCAGATAAGACAATATATTGATTTAAAATTTGCAAGACATGTTTTGTGTAAGAAAGCTTTATGCAAGTAGGCGTAAACCATCATGAATATTGATGCATTTCACACCTGAGAAAGACAAAGATCCTCCCATAATGGCCCTATCAGGTGTTATCAGGCCCTATCTGATATCTAAGGGATGAACTCACACAGTTTGAGTACAGCGGTTTGATAATTCAGATTTGTAGGTCACACTTCATATTAGGTATATTTAACTACAATGTACTTATTGTGTTTGTGTTGTTTTGCAAAACACTTTTGCTGCTATTGAGGGGGATACAATTTAAGGTTAGGGACAGGTTTTACAGGCAGGCGTAACAATATCATAACTTTTTTTATTTCCTGCAATTGTTATTGTACATATCTGATATAGCATTGCATTTGCACTCTCCCCCAACACACACACACTTCTGTCCCACCCACTTTTTAAAGCAAAGTTACACCACTGCAGTCAACCAAACATATAAAAAGTTACACTGCTAAATTGTCCCTAGTACAATCTGTGCCAGCGTGACCACTGCCTCACTGTGGTGTTATGCCGAACACATTTTTGTGCATGTGAAGGATGCTGTTTTACGTGGATATATTTAAAAAGCCTAGTTTGCTCAATAAATAATTGTTTAGCATCCAAATACATCGCGAATATGGAAACATTTGGATTCGTGTTGAATGAGAGAGGTAGGCTGCGTGAGTGAGCCCAATGCTGGTTTCTGTTTCGTTTTATTTTTCATTCTTGTTTTGTTCCGAATACCATTAAATTGAAAGGATTTGTGGTGGAGTGAGGGGAACTAAAATAGTCTGTAGGCAGGCCTAGCTGTTTATAATGTTTGTAAACATTTCGCATTTAGGCCTACCGTTATTTTACATTAATGTAATACAATGCAACTTACACATGGCTTATTTGTTTTTATTTTCTCTCAAAAGCTTCATTTTATTATAGCGTAATTTTGAACCATGCCTGTTTTCAAAATATATTGAAAATTTACCTTAATTACTTTAAAACATTTAACCGATAGTATTAATCAGTCAAAATTCTGACTGTCGGTTAACGGTTAGCGGTTAATTATGAGCATCCCTAGTCCTGATACGTAAAACCGTAGATAGCTTTCTTTTTCACATGACTGTTTCTATCTATTTTGCTGTTCACTGTATTTTTGCTATTGTTGGTAAAATAACCATATAATCTGCATAGATAGCATCTTTAGCGGGAGAGAGAAGCAATGCGCATGTAACCGAAGGGGCTTGAATAAACTAGCACGTTTGACACGTGCTTACATAAACTGTAGAAACAGCAAATGTCATTTTGTCTTGTGGTCCAGTTGGAACCAAGCCAGGGAAGCGACCCACTCTTTGAGGACCCCTGATGTAAACTCGGGTGTATGAAAACAATCTGTCCTAACTCGTTGAAGATGATGAACTATACCCCTGATTCTTAGTGTAAATGCATTCTGCAAAGTGTCCTTTATGTATAATTAATTTTCATTTGTAAGTGAGATGCTTATCCTCAACTCTCTTTTCCAGGTTAAAAAAAGTGGAAAGTGTGAGATGTTAAATCAAGAAGAACGAAAGAGACAAGAGGTAAAGTTCCACATCAGCCTTCCTAATTTTCTCTTTCTTTTGGTTTTGCTCATATCAAAATGCTGCTTTTTCTGTGGAGCCTGTCACTTGCCAATTTGAATGAACCATTAAAATCTGGCCTTGCATAGGTGTATCCCTGAACTTTTTCTCTCGGTTTAGCATTAAATTCCACAAGTCATATTTTGCTTTAAAGACATTAGGCTGAAAAAGGACAATCATAAAGGAACTTGGACTAAAAGAGAAATTAATTACAAATACTAATATTGTAATTACTAATACAATAGAAATGACTTATGGACCAGATCAATTATTAATCACACTACTGCTCAAAAGTTTGGGGTCAGTGAAATTTGATTAAATTTTTTTAAAAGAAAGTAAAACTTTTACTCAGTATGGCTGCAATAATTTGATCAAAAGTGACAGTAAAGGCTTTTACACTGCATTTTAGATTTGTCATATGTTTATTATTTTAATCAGTTCCTTTCAGCTCTGTGACTATTATCCTGCTTTTTGTCGGCTAAGAGAGATCCTCATAGATATGAATGAGCATGATATCTGTAGTAATTGAAACTAGACTGGTGAAATGCAAGGTCTAAAAAAGGTTTCTCTCCTTTAGGCCATATTTGAGGTCATCTCATCAGAGCACAGTTACTTACACAGTCTGGAGATCCTTGTTCGCCTCTTCAAGAACTCAAATGAGCTCAGCGAAACCATTAACAAAACAGAACATCACCATCTCTTCTCCAACATCGTTGATGTCTGCGAGGCCAGCAAAAAGTAAGATCTGTCTCTTAGATACATTCAGATAAGTTTGCTGATAGACATCTCTGCTAGCTCTTACAGTTTGTTGATATGGTATGATATAGGACCTTGGAGAACAATATTGGAGAGTAAATTTGGGCTATGTGATGATAAATCTTATTTTATGATAATTTATTTCACTATTACAACATATATTTCAATATAGTTATTTTATCTTGTCTTTGATATTAAAAATAAGAACAAAGATGCAAATTACAAACAATAGGACAAATAAAAATAAAGTTGCAAGCGGCAATCATTGGGGTCCAAGCATGATAATACTTTATATTTATATTTATTATATTATATACTTGTATACAATATTTATAAGAGATAAAAACAAAAACATAAGCGTTTAAGCGACAGCTTGCCCTGTCATGCTTTGGCAGATGTGTGTGCTGTTTAATACCCCTGACATGTGTTTTACTCAGTGCATAACTTACATTTTATAGTTATATCCTTTTATTCTGATAGCAAGCTTAAAGTCTTAAAGGGATAGTTCACCCAAAATTGAAAATGTCATAATTTACTGTTTGGTTATCCATATTCTTTAAAATATCTTCTTTTGTGTTCAGCAGAAGAAAGAAATTCATACATGTTTGAAACAACTTGAGAATGAGTAAATTATGACAAAATTGTAATTTGTAATAAATAATTGGAATTATTCTATTCATTGTAGTTCTTGGAAAGTGGATTCTGTTAAAGGTCCCCTGACATGGGGTTATTTTATTATAATGTTTCCTGGGTTGCCCTAAGTATGTTTTTTAGATCAAAAATAGTCATAATTTAGAAATAAAAGGCATTTTTCCTAGCCTGATTTTAGCCTCTGATTTGAACGCTCTGTTTGAAGGGGCGTGTCTGCTGTGGGATTCAGTGTAGCCGGCCACTGCTGTGATTGGCTGATACGCTTGCATATTAAATAGCTACGTATAAAGTGAAATTCTCTCAAATACTTTTACTACATTTATTATACGTTTTTACTAATACAGCTATCGAGATTAACGAATCATGAGAAGTTTTTAAAGTATTTAGATCTATTCTCATCACATAAAATGTTGCCGTGATGAGCATTGAGCAAGCAGATGACAGTCTGTTGATCGCGAGACTGAAGATCTTGCAACGCAGTTTCTGGACTCTCTCTAATGCTTTCACCAATGCAAACACGATGATGTACATACAGTAAGAGCTTCGTGGTGCAGTGTAACGTCATTGATTTCATAACGAGTTGTCCAGATAAATTCGCGCTGTGTGGAAAGATTGTTCTTTGATCACTTTCTGTATATAATTTGTTCACAATTTAAATAAGATTATTTTCATCCTACTAAAAGAAATGATGTGAAGTTGATATTTTAGTCAGTGGCTTGACTTACTGATGCATAAAGAGTATTGAACGATTTTGAGAGAAAGATTACCTGTCTTAACTTGAACTTGTTGCTTGGTAGCTCGATGATTTATTTTCAGACGTTCATCGAGGCCAGCTCTGTATTGGCCCAAGTTGAGGAAACAGTCGTCTGTGAAATGTTTGGACCATACAAAACTTTGGGAAGTTGTGTCGGCGCATTTCCAGAGAAAATAAAATGAACCCATTGTTTCTTCAGAGGCTCGGATGAAGGAATTAAAAAATACTTTTGTGTTCATTTGTACATGCGAACACTGATCAACTGTCATGCTTCGCTCGTTTGCAAGCCATTATATCTCTCGAGGAAAAACTCAAATCGCGCTCGCGGGTTCGTACTTCCTAGCTCGTTTTCTCATGGGCGAGCCAAATTCTCTGTGTGGGCAAAGCAGAGAAAGGGGAGGTAACATTTCCTCCTTATGACATCATAACGAGGAGATTCAAGATCAGCGCGTCTGAGCTGCAGAGAAGAGAAAGATAGCCAAAGCTCGGTTTACACCGATTGAAAATTCTAGACACGAGGGGACCAAATACAGGCTAGGGGAACTAATATTAATGTTAAAAAAACTCAGAAAATTACAATTTCATGTCAGGGGACTTTTAAATAAAATACACTACATTGCCAAAAGTTTTGGGACGTCTACTTTTACATGCACATGGATTTTAGTTTTCCACAAGGTTTAGGAGTGTGTTTATGGGAATTTCTGACCATTCTTCTAGAAGTGCATTTATGAGGTCAGGTACTGATATTGGACGAGAAGGGCTGACTCTCAGTCTCCGCTCTAATTCATCCCAAAGGTGTTCTATCAGGATGAGGTCAGGAATCAAGTTCCTTCCACACCAAACTCGCTCATCCATGTCTTGATGGACCTTGCTTTGTGCACTGGTGCACAGTCATGTTGGAACAGGAAGGGGCCATCCCCAAACTGTTTCCACAAAGTTGGGACCATGAAATTGTCCAAAATGGCTTGGTATGCTGAAGCATTAAGAGTTAATTTCACTTGAACTAAGGGTCCAAGCCCAACCCCTAAAAAAAACAACCCCACTCCCTAAATCCCCCTCCACCAAACTTTGCACTTGGCACAATGCAGTCAGGCAAGTACCGTTCTCTTGATAACCGCCAAACCCAGACTCGTCCATCGGATTGCCGGAGAGAGAAGCGTGATTCATCACTCCAGAAAACATGTCTCCACTGCTCTAAAGTCCAGGTGCGGCGTGCTTTACACCACTGCATCCAACGCTTTGCAATGCACTTGGTGACGTAAGGCTTGGATGCAGCTTCTTGGCCATGGAAACTCATTCCGTGAAACTCTCTACACACTATTCAATTCAATTCAATTCAGATTTATTTGTATAGCGCTTTTCACAATACACATTGTCTCAAAGCAGCTTTACAGAAAGTGCATTTCAGAAATGTACATAGAAAAATACAGTTAGTTAATCATGTATTAATTTAGGGCATAACATATCGCCGGCGTTGAGTCGTCTCTTTACAGGCGTCGAGTCGTCTCTCCACAGGCGTTAGTCGTCTCATCACAGGTGTCGGGGCATCTGAAGTCTCCGTGAGAGGCTGGATACAAACTGGAGCTGACGAACGCTATTTACCTCGGGACTAGCGTCCCGAGATAACAGCAGAAAAGCAGATGGGAAATAATTAGCATAGCTGATGTTCATAATGTTAATGCATTCGAACTGATCCAGCAGTAGTATAAAAGGTAAGCATTAAGTGAATGCTTGGTTAAAAAGATGTGTCTTTAATCTAGTTTTAAACTGGGACAGCGAGTCTGAGTCTCGAACAATATCAGGAAGGCTATTCCAGAGTTTAGGAGCTAAATGTGAGAACGCCCTCCCTCCTTTAGTCGACTTAGATATCCTAGGAATGACCAGAAGCCTCGAATTTAGTGATCTTAAAGAGCGCGATGGATTGTAGGGCGATAGAAGGTCTGTTAAATACACAGGAGCTAAACCATTTAGAGCTTTAATAGGTCAATAGTAATACTTTGTAATTGATACGGAACTTAATAGGTAACCAGTGTAGAGATGATAGAATTGGTGTTATATGATCATATTTTCTTGATCTAGTAAGAAAGTAAGTAAGGCTGCATTTTGCACTAACTGTAGCTTGTTTATTGAGGATGCAGGACAACCAGCTAATAAAGCATTACAGTAATCTAGTCTCGAGGTCATGAATGCATGAACTAACTTTTCTGCATCAGAAACAGATAGCATGTTACGTAGCTTAGCAATGTTTCTAAGGTGGAAAAAGGCTGTTCTTGTAACATATGAAATATGAAATCACTGTTCTTCAGCTAATCTGAAGTCCACGGAGTTTGGAGGTCTGTAGCTCTGTGATTTTACATTGGCTACCACTTTGTCGGCTGAGTTGCTGTTGTTCCCAATTGCTTCTACTTTGTTATAATATCATTTACAGTTGATCATGGAATATTTAGTAATGAGGAAATTTCACAAATGGACTTATTGCACAGGGGGCAACCTATCATGGCACCACGCTTGAATTCACTGAGCTCCTGAGAGCAACCCATTCTTTCGAAAATGTCTGCATGCCTAGGGGCTTAATTTTATACAACTGTGGTCATGGAAGTGATTGGAACACCTGAATTCAATGATTTTGAGGGGTGTCCTTAGCCTGGATGCCAGCCCGAACCCCGCCCACAACATTTTTTGGTCGGGAAGTTCGGTCTGGACTCGATCCATTGAGGAGTAATTATGATCGGTTCAGAAATCGTCGGGCCAATCAAATTGCCAGGGCAGGCTTTATAAGATGATGGACAGAAAATCCATCCAATTACATAATCATCACGTCATCAAAAACGTATTTTTTTTCAAAAATGCTTTTCGTGTTTGCATGTAGGCCTACTCCGCGAATCCTTAATTTTCTTTTGCAACACCGGCAAAGATCGTTAACACTCATTATTTTTTTCACACTTTTTCTAGAGTGCTTGCAGTTGAGTTCTGTGGACTACTATGCGTTGCTCAACATACGTCACTTACTGCGTTGCTCTGATTGGTTGTAGGTCTATCCAATTGAGTGAAGAGGTTTTTTTTTTTCCTGGTTCGGATAAGACACGCCTCATAATCAAAGCCCTATGGAGCAGTATCAGACTCACATTCTGACTAGAATATGAGTATGACGAAGTCAGGCTAGGTTGTCCTAATACTTTTGGCAATATAGTGCATCTCTCTTTGGAGTGGACTTTGAGTTTCGTAACCTTGCAGATCTTTTTTATGCTCAAACAGCAACATTACACTCTGACTAAAGATGAAAAAGTGAAAAAGCATAATAGGACGCCTTTAACATTTGCATTACGAATAAAGTAACATAATGAACGTCACCGAGTGTAACTAAGTCAAAGTACATTTTTGTCATAAATGTACATGAATAAGAGTGAAAGTACTCACTTTTAAATGTACTCTTAAAAGTACATATCTTCCAAAAAATTACTTTAGGTAAATTTAATGTGTATTTTTAATGTGTATAAAAAAGGACAAAATGAAAAGAGAAAATTCATTAATACAATCATTTGTTCATTCATTCGTTCATTCATTCGTTCATTCATACAGTGAAGACTATGCAGTTTTAGTTACATTTGATTTTTCAATTTCTTACTTGATACTGCTGTTAAATCTACCTACTCCCGAAAAATTTTAATCAGTTTCTTTTTATTTGTATCTTTCTTATATTATATTGCACTTGTCCTGTTGTTTTCATCTTTGAAGTAAAATAAGATTTTGGTCATATGACTTTTCTACTGCAGTATCTTGCAAAATAGAATTAAAAACCAACATAAAAAGAATTGTGTTAATATCATGGATCATGATCCTGCCTGAAAAAATATTATTATGATATGATACTTTTGCCATATCACCCACCTCTATTTCATGTTTTACACTGCCCATACATTCCTGGGGTTAACAATCAATACTGGGTATTCATAACCAGACGTGTCACACAGTACATTCCCAAACCCTGGGTTACTGTTCTTATTTGCAAATTTGCTGTGTCAACAGTCATGTTAAAAGCAAGGTTTATAACTATGATAAACCAGGGGTAAACACTGTGAAAAAGCCCTATATTTTCATTTTTCCTGACACCATTGGCACTTTAGTCCATCTGCCTAACATGAAACAGTATATGCCGGAGAGTATGCTGCAGTGTACAATCAGAAGTAGTTTATTTGCAGCATTAAGTGTGGTGATGATAGGCAGGATGTGTTTGTGTCCTTCATGACCCATGTGGGTTCCAAATCATTCAAGTGGCCAGGACATTGTGATGAGTACTGTGTACCGGTCAAGCCACAATCCAGGCATTGTTTTGTGCCTTCAATCACCAATGTTAGACAGTATCACTTTGAGAAAGAAAACATTCTTTAAAAACAATCATTGCCCTGATTTTATTATTATTAGGGCTGTATTGTCCCAGTCGATTAGTCGATTAGTTGGTCGAAACGTTCTGGATCGACCAAAATTCTGATTGGTCGATTTTTTGCCGCGTTCATTTCATCAGTTTTGCCGCGCTGAGACGCGCTCATTTCATTAGTTTTGCCGCGCTGAGGCGCTCATTTCATCAGGTGGAAAGGGGGGGGGGGGGACAAGGGTTCAGAGTACCCTTGTTTCACAGGTAACAGTCTGTCTTCAGAACACCCCCCTTGTTTTCACCTTTTTTGGATTAGCCCAAACCAAGAGAGAACGATAAGTAGCTTTGATGCTGAATACTATTTATTTAATTTTGAGAGCGTTTAATTGTCAGTCCTCAGTGTGGTAGCATTTTGTTAAAATTGATAACGGGAAAAAGTTCGAATGCAAAGTTTGCAAGCAACAGTTTTCCACAGCTCGACGACAAACATGACATTTCATCTAAGTGGTAAGCTCACTTGTCTGCGTTAGCTTGCCCTTTCTGTTTTGAGTAGGCTATGAACATATCAGAATGTGCATATTTCAATGTTTTAGTGTGATAACCTAACTTTTTATTTTTTATTTGGAGCCTATATGCGCAATTGCGCTGTGCCGACTGTGTGTTAGTTTTGAGCCTAAGATGCTTTATTTTTCAGTTATGCACTTTATTTCGTTTCTGCTCTTGATCTGGTTTGTTTAATAATTTTTTTTTATTTATTAAAGTGGACGTGCCTTTTGTGTTTATTAAGAGTAAAAGCTTTAAGTTAATAGTCTATTCGTGTCTCAGCAGCTGAGCTCATGTTCAGCCTAGCTCGGTGCGAGGACATGCAGAGCGGCTGAAATGATAGTGTCTGACAGTTATAACTTATTATAACATTTTGACAAAAATAATTGTCTAAATCATGTTTCATATTCCTCAACAGTTCTTGTGATGATATCACTAGTTGACAACATAGTAGCCTACTATTTTCGGAAATCATAGGCTATGATATTGCGCAGGTGCAGGTGATGCAGCGCTGTCAGAGCCGACAGACTCGTGTGTCAGACTCATTTCAGTGCAAAATAATTAGGTCAAAAACGATTTAATATACTGCAAATGGCCTACTAGTTTTTTATGTTTATTTATAATTCATTTAGGCGGACAACAAGTACTGCGCACAGTGCACGGCTAATTAATTTAAAGTTTTTTTTTAACATCATTTTTAGTCGATTTTAGTCGATTTTTAGTCGAAAATTTCAGGACTTCAGTCGACCAAGATTTTCTTTGGTTGAATACAGCCCTAATTATTATTAATGACAACGTATAGACATTCAAAGATCAAAATAGTGACATTATTGTTTTTATGTGAATAAATAAAGGTATATGTATTACAGTAAGTATTAGCTGCATGCAGAGTGACCATTGAAAACGGACCTGCATTGAGTTCCCCATATCTCAGGGAGTGAACCATATAGGGCTTTAAAAACGAAGATGTCAAAAGAAAAGTTTGTTTGGAACCCGAATCTTAAAGGATATTTAAATATCTGGTAACACTTTAGCTTGGAGTCCAATTCTCACTATTAAAGGTGCAATGTGTAAAAAATGTGAGTATCTATTAACAGAAATGCAATATGACATCCATAACTATGTGTTCAGTGGTGTATAAAGAAATGACTTAATAAACCGTAATGTTTTTATTACCTTAGAATGAGACATTTATATCTACATAGGCGCGGGACCCCCTTCTATGAAGGTCGACACATTGTGACGTCATGTTTCTACCGTAGCCGACAGCGAACAAACCGCGTTGCAGAGCGCGTTTCGTCACTACCTTGAAAGAGAAGCCGCAGAAAGCTAGAAGAAGCTAGCCATAAACACCGTGAGTAGTGAATTTTCCCTTGACAGTGGTGTAAATATGTAGTTGGATTGTTTCATGTAACTTAATTCTTCTCCCTTGCTGTGTTATGGCTTTGCTATGTGGGGATAAATGTGCTGGTTACGTTCGTGAGACAGCTGATTAGTAGGCTACTCTTGTCATTGACCGTAAAACAGTTACAAGAATCACCAACCCGTCGATCTTGGAAGCATTTTAAGTCGATCGAGTTTCCAAAATCAGAGAAAAAAGCCTATTGTGTGTAGTTAGTGGTGTCTAGGGGATGCGGAGGCGCGCGCGCTGTTACAATCACGTCATTTTTGACGCGCACACCTTTGCTCTCATGCGGACGCGTCCAGTATAAACAAGGCTTAACGCTTTAACCAGCTCAGCCACAGTAACAGCTCATAGTAGCCAGCTAAACTTTTACTACCCTGTTAGAAAAAATATATAGTTGCATAGTTTCATGTGTTTTTTCTCCCTCGCTGTATTATGGGTTTGCTATGTGGGGAGAAATGTGCTGGTTACGTTCGTGAGACAATCAGCTGATTACTATTATTATATTATGTATTAAGACCCTTGATCCTCACCTGACTATGCTGCCCTACAAAGGCTAAGTGCAGTAACTACGCAAACAAAGAAACTGAGAAAAAGGCCTTTAAAGTTTTTATACCAGCCAGTCAAACATGTTATGGGTAGATTAGTGGTAATACATCTCCGAAACGGGACATTATTTAACCCAGATATTTTTTCACAAGACAGAACACATGTCATAAAGCCCATTACAAGTCTTAACTCATTTTTGACCAAATGTGTAGTTACTGCGCTTTGCCTTTGTAGGGCAGTATGGCTTTGTAAACTTTATCCATGATGTGGTTTATAATGGACCGTGGTACAGAAGCTTGGTTTACTCTGGCTTAGGGCTAAGTTTTTCATTAACCGTTAACCGATGCCCTTAGCGGTTAATACTCGGTTAACCATAATCTGCGCGCCGCAACCATGAGATACAGACACACGAGAAAAGGGGTAGTTCGTTTTAACACCTTTAATAACTGCACAAAACATCTTTAACTTTTAGGTGGCAAAATATTGTTTTAGGCTACCTAATTCTGTGAATTACACTGCACAAACCAAAAGTACTAGGCTACTGCCGAATGAAGAAGGGTTAGTTCTCCCCAGAACATAAAATATTCATTTTATTTTATTTTTCGTGTTCGCATTTATATGGAACAAACAATGGGACGTGACAGTTCTTGAAGCGGCACAAAAACTTCCAGAGACCTCAAACAGAAAGCACAAAGCCTTTCTTTAAAGTGAATTTCGTTTTGTATTAATTGTATCTTAATTTTAATCAATGTTTCATCAACCAAATATATACCTGGATTTAATAAATAGAAAGTAAATACATTAGATAATCACGACACGGAGCCGCCAGTGCGTGAACTGAGCGCATCTCATAAACGAACCGAAACTCCGCGTATAAGGTAGCCTACTTAACACACCTGAGAAATATATCTATATTGAAATGTCTACTTTTAAACAGAACAATTCAAAACGAAAGAAAACAGACTGCTCTTATGTAATCCGTATGAAAAGTGCATTTCTCTCTGGCGCGTTCACTGTGAAGATCGCGAGTCAGCATCGTCAACTTCATCTTTCCAGCCGAGTGAGCCGACACTGACAGAAAACACTTGTTTATTAATAAACAATTAAAATGTCTCCTTGCTATATTTGACATATTCATAATCATTACTTTTTCATAATCATGTTCTTTTTGACAGCTTATAGGTTATTGGCAGCGCCACCCAGGCTATAGCCTATTGAACGCGTCAGCACCGAAAACATGATTTTTTTTTAATAATCGCACAACCTATTTGATATTCCAATTAAATAGGCTACTCAGTTAGGCTACTCATCCGAACCAACTATTACAAAAATGTTTACTTGTAAGCGGTCTTTTTACATGTTAGTTTTTCCGTAAGCGGGAATTGAAAACCAGGAGTGGACTATGAGCGAAGTGATTACAGAATGCTTAGAGTGGAGAGAGGAGCGTGCTTTTGCTCCACTCCAGGCTTTGATCACATCCCCCTCAGTAAGGTGAATAGGCTACCACCTCGTCTTTCCTTAATTTAAGACCTATTCAAACTAGAATTAAGACATTACACTCTTTGAGAAATGAAAGCCTATTCACGGCCTTAAAATTATGAAAAGTGAACTTCTTGTGGACATTATAAATGTCTGTGAGTGCTCTGGCGGTCTCTGGTGATGCAACAATTGACGCCACTTAACCGAGCAAAATGTTTCACTCGGTTACGCAATTTTTAACGGTTAATCGGTTAATCGGTTAACCATGGACACCCCTATTCTCTGCTGTCTCAGACGACGATGTTTGTCCCGTTTTAGCCACCGTAGCTTCTTCGAATGGAGCTTAAAGCTGCGTTCACACTACACGCGACCAAGCGACACTGTACCATTCATTTTCAATGGTGAGCGGGCGACTTCCGGCGTCACGCGCGGTCGCGACCGTTGGCGACTGGATGGGGCGTGTCTGTCGCGTGACAAAGTTGAGATCTGTTTAACTTTATGCAAATGAAGAGCCACTTTCGGGAGCGGCAACCAATAGGAGTGAAGTCAGTGGAGCGCGTCACTCTTCAGTGCTGAGTTTGACCGAGGCAAGTAGAACGAGAAGCTCATTTTAGCAGTCAGAAACTGTCCTATAATGTATGATATATCTCCGTGTACATACAGTGGTATTCACCGTATACTGACTCTGTGCCTGGATGGTTTCGGGAACCCAGATAGACCGGTATTTGCCCGTTTGCTGCAGTTAAATAGCCGCGATGGCAAAGAACACTCACTGTTTCTCGGTCATCTTTAATATTATGCATTTTATGTACTGATTCCATTTATATTTAGACTTTTCCTTCCAAAATGTGTGTTTGTAGTGGCAAGAAAACTTATTTGTTGTCTAACATAGAGTAACATCCGGGAATGTCACTCACAAACATTACTAGGCAACCAGTAGTGGGAACGCCCTCCAGCGCAGCCACTGGCGACCTGCAGCTGTGTTCACACTACACGCGACCAAGCGACACAATACCATTCATTTTCAATGGTGAGCCGGCGACACGCGTGGTCGTGACCGTTGGCGACTGGATGGGGCGTGTCTGACGACGCGACAGTTGAGATCTGTTTAACTTTATGCTAATGAAGAGCGACTTTCGGGAGCGACAACCAATAGGAGTGAAGTCAGTGGAGCGCGTCACTCTTCAGTGCTGAGTCTGACTGAGGCGAGTTGAACGAGAAGCTCATTTTAGCAGTCAGAAACTGTCCTATAATGTATGATATATCTCCGTGTACATAGAGTGGTATTCACGGTACTGACTCCGTGCCTGGACGGTTTCGGGAACCCAGATAGACCGGTATTTGCCCGTTTGCTGCAGTTAAATAGCCGCGATGGCAAAGAACACTCACTGTTTCTCGTTCATCTTTAATATTATGCATTTTATGTACTGATTCCATTTATATTTAGACTTTTCCTTCCAAAATGTGTGTTTGTAGCGGCAAGAAAACTTATTTGTTGTCTAACATAGAGTAACATCCGTGAATGTCACTCACAAACATTACTAGGCAACCAGTAGTGGGAACGCCCTCCAGCGCAGCCACTGGCGACCTGCAGCGACAAAGTTGCGTGTAGTGTGAACGCAGCTTAACGTTACAGTAAATCCATGGTAGGCTAAATGGTATCAATTCAGATTCTGACTGTATCGTTGCGCACAGTGTTTCTCCTGTTTGTCAGCGCTGTTTCATCTGCCTTTAAACTGGACATTTGTGTTCTTCGCTGAATTCAAGCGCGGAGTAAGGATCGGAGTAAACGCATCTGCTCTAGTGAGCTTGCGCTGCTGTTTGGACTTTGAGCTGAGCGGATAAATGGTCCGTGTGGCGCGCGCCGCGCGGTTCAAATGAGTTTCGTTCCGCTTTTGGCGCATACACATTATCGAACATTTATCGACCTCTTGATATCGTTTTATCGAGAAAAATTATATCGCGATAATTATCGTTAGCGTTTTATCGCCCAGCCCTATGTGCTAGAGATGCACCGATTGATCGGCTGGTGACCGGAATCGGCCGATTTTCACGTGATCGGCCATGACCGGCCGGTCAGTCTGACATAATCCGATTTTATGCCGGTCAAATGCACTCTGGCGCCGCATGATTAACATCGCGCAACATCAGCATCACACGTGCACACGGAACGCACATACGAGGAAACCTCGTGAATTACGGTCGTTTCACACAGCAAGCGTGAGCAGCGGCGTTTTTTTTCTTTGGCGTGCCTGTTAATCAATGAGCGCATTCACACGGGGAGCGGGAGCAGCGCGTGAGCGTCGAGCTGGAGAGTCGCGTGAGCAGAAGAGAAGCGCGGGTTTCGGCGTCGAGTCTATTTTTGCTGCGCTCAATTAAAGTGAAAGCACACTTTTGATGGACAAAATAAATATGATTTCACCAAAAATGTGTCTGGTGTGTTTAAACAAGAACTGAAGTAGCCTAGGCTATGTCAGAAAAGAAAATTAAGACTCAAAAATATTTATAGAAAATGTACCTTTTTAAACTTGTTTTTATTATTTCCCAATCGTTTTCACTTGCTCCACTTGTCCTGTTTAGCCTGGCTGGACATGTGTCAGATGAGAAAAGAACTGAGAAATATAACTTGCCATTGATGTACAAGTGATTGCAATAGGCCTATGTGTGTGTGTGTGTGTGTGTGTGTGTTGAGAAATATCTTTATACTGCAAGGGTATATTTATTTTATTTTTATTTGTTATTTATATATTATTTTATTGCCATTACCTGTTTTCATACAGAAGTTTAGTTTGCTAAATATATCAATTTTTTTTTAGTTGGATATTGGATGTGAAAAGAAAGAAATAGTTCTTCCATAACACTGCACTTTAGATGTGTGTGAATTTTCCACACCAGGAGTAATTTATATAGGCTAGTTCTATTTTATAGCGATTATCTGTTTAAAAAATGTTCTATGCAAAATGTTCTATTAAAGAGAAGGTAGAAAATAAATATTTGTGTGTGCTGGTTTAAAAAAAGGAAATCGGAATCAGCTAAAATCGGTATCGGCAGGTCAAACTCAAGAAAAATCGGAAATCGGAATCGGCCTAGAAAATTGTAATCGGTGCATCTCTACTATGTTCACATATGTACTGCCCGTCAGTGTTGTCCATGCCACATCCCAACACTTTGATGGCCCTGATCCCTGCTGCCTACACTCATGAACAAATGTTCTGACCTGTTAATGCCCTGTGGACTGATTTACCCCCGCTGACCTCTGGTGAGAAGCACACTGTTGTATTTTCAGAACACAAGAAATGGTTTCACTTTCTATTCTCCATCTGTGAGGAACAGTTCAGCTGGTGAGCCTCATTAGCACATGCTCATCCCACACTAATAGTTCTGCAGGAATGACATCAAAACCCTGAAGACTAAATCGCCACTGTTTTCCTCAAGATTTTATTTTAGATTTTGATATGATTTATGTTTTTATAATTGGGGTTTTCAGTATATGAGTGAGGTCTGTGGTTACTTTAATGTTTTGCTCTACAATGTAAACACACACACACACCACACACACACACACACACACACACAACACACACACACACACACACACACACACACACACAACACACACACACACACACACACACACACACACACACACACACACACACACACACACACACACACACACACAACACACACACACACACACACACACACACACACACACACACACACACACACACACACACACACACACACACACACACACACACACACACACACACACACACACAAAATCTTATCTGGTTACTTATACTTATAAATTATACAATATACATTTGTTTAAATAAACATAACGGGTTTAAAATTCACGTTTTCGATAAGGGTGTGTGTGATTTATGATTTGTGATATAATGTCTTTTCTGAAAATATCTATATGTCTTTAGAGGTAATACTAAATTAGACGTCCTGTACTTCTACACTGTACCAGCTTTATCCACACAGAGCTCGGATGTTGCTGATGTTTAATTGTCTTCACAAATATCCCTCAGAGCTGTTCACTGCTGTGGCCAGTGCACGTAAAAACTGTGATCAAAGTCCAACTGGCTATGTTCACACAGATGGATTAAATATTTACTAAATTCTTTAAACATTTACAGACATCTGGCTCTGAGCACTGTTCCAGTAAAACATAATGAACTTGTGGGATAATTGCATTTAATGCATTGCATACTGTCTGAGGTTATTAAATCTGTGTTATGTCTGAGGGAGCGTTCACATTTGTAGTTCGGTTCTCTTGGTTAGTTTGGTTCAGATATTAAAGGAAAATTATACATTTAGTCCTGGTTTGCTTCGTGTTCACACTGTCATTTTTTAGACCAAACCTAATGAAACGTAAAAATTAAACAGCTTTTATGACGTATATTTTGCGACAGAACTTACCGAACATCCAAAACAATGCTGTGTGCTACGCTAAATGCACTCATTCTATGTGTGTACATATGATGGCATTTCTACCAGCTGACAACTCCCGAAGAACTTAAAATGTGTAAGTCACAACAGTGGCAGGAATTCCTCTGTTGTCCACACAAACAAAGAACTGCTGCAAGGAGATGTAATTTCCGACGCCTGTACTGAACAATAATGGGCAATGTTGCTCCTATTATGAGAAAAAAAAGGTATGCTTGAGCATTCTGTCCTTTTTAGGGTTAAATATTGTGACATTATGTCCTGTTTTTTGTGCGTTTAGATGCCTTTGATCCTGTCTTGGTGTTCATATTTCAGTTGAACCACACATGAGTTTGTTTGGAAGTGGATCGATTCAAGACTCACCTCTTCAGGGGCCTTGGTTCGCTTGTTTGGTGCACACCAAGGTTCGGATTGCAGTGTTCAGATTTATATAAAAAATTAGCCGCTCTAACAGAGCAAATACTCCAGAGTTCATTATAATCTAACCAAATGCGTAAACATACCATGAGAGAGGGGTTATCCCATTCTTAGTCAAAGTAAAATAAGTTTTGAGCTAAATGCCTTGGCAAAACTACAGCTTGTATACATTCTCAGAGGTTATTGAATAGCTCATTTCATTTTGCTTTCAGCTGTCAGTTAGGGTCTAGTACTCTCGGATCCATTTAACATGTTTTCTTGTTAAATTACATTCTGCAGATTGTAATAGTCAGTTGTGTGAAGTATACTTCAGAAGTCCATGTTTCTAGACGGGTTGAGGTACTGTCCGTGTGACATCATTTTCGCCTGCTTACATTGGCGCACCCCATCCGTGTGCAGATCAATTTTTGTGTCCGAGCAGATGGTGTGTGTAAGGGTGGATTTCCTGCAGGGGTTTAGTCTGTAAGACTGCCGAATGACTAAAGAAACGTTATTAGCATGATGGTAGAAAACTGTACTTATGGTTACACTTAAAATAGTTACAAAATAGATGTATGAGATGATAATAATTTATATCATTAATTGTACCCAGCATATATGTAAAATGTTACGAGAGAGAGAGAGAGAGAGAGAGAGAGAGAGAGAGAGAGAGAGAGAGAGAGAGAGAGAGAGAGAGGAGAGAGAGAGAGAGAAGGAGGTAACAAGAGAGAGCCCCAAGAAAGGGACCCAGAGAGTAAGTCAAGACAAGTCAAGTCACCTTTATTTATATAGCGCTTTTTACAATACAAATTGTTTCAAAGCAGCTTTACAGATATAACAGGAAAATAATGTTGTAATAGTATTGTTAAATTCAAAATTGAATGTCCCCAACTAAGCAAGCCAAAAGCCAATGGCGAAGAAAGGCGAAAAAGCGACAGTAAGAAGAGAGCCAGAGCATAAAAGAGGCAGAGCAACAGTTACAATCTTCTTTTATCCTTTCCCTGACCATGTGACTAAAGGTGTGACAATTCATAGACCCCCGAAGTGTACACATCTTGGCCTACAGACCTTGATCACACACTCTGTGCCTTTGGGAACTCCAAATGGTCCTTGAGGTAGAAAGAGGGGGTGGAAAACAGTAAAGCAAATGTCTTTGTTCATTTAAAATATCTTGCATTATTTTCAATCCTACATGTGTTTACAACTGCACATGCGTAAGGTGAAAGAAGAGTCTACTAGGTGACAATATACACAGTTGTGATATATTGTGCAGTAATCAAGGAGTGCAGAAAGAGCAATACAAAATAACATGCTGTTCCAAGAACAGTAAAAAAAGCAACTTTTCTTTACTTTTCTTCTTCTATACTTCCGAGAGAATGTCCTATAAATGACATGACTCAGTGCTGCCCTCTAAAGGCTGGTAGACTATAAAAAAAGCAATTGTACTGCACATGTTGAACTCATCCATTCACGCTTATCCACGGTTGAGTATATTTTGAAAGCTGTGTGGACACGACTCAAGACAATTGTACAAGAGCCCACAGTATGCTAGTTACAGGGACAATCCCCCTAGAGCAAACTGAGGTTAAGTGCCTTGCTCAAGGGCACAATGTTTTTAATAAAGTTATAAAACATTTTTTTGGGATAGGGCAGTATATATGACACAGGAAGCAGTGGGGAGGAGCGAAGCAAGATCGGAAAAGGACCTCATGCCGGGACTCAAACTTGAGTGTCCTGAGTTGCAGTTTTTTTACAACAATGTTTTCTTCTCAAGGACTGGTTTGGCGAGTTGTTTCACGATGAGACTCACTTAGCCCAAGCTGTGCTTCTGATTTGTAAACACTTAATAAATAAAAATAAATAAAAAGCGGGAAGTCTCTCTCAGTCAGAGGCATGATGTTGATTAAGTATAAATTAGGCCAAGCAAACCACAGACGAAATATTGAACTGTGTTGATAATGTTTTCCTCTATAACCAAGATAAATATCATCAGTTTACTAGCCCATATCGTTTCAAATAAACAAACACATTTACACATTACAAACAAACATTGATAGAGAGCCAAAGACAAAGGACATCCAGAATAGTTAGTTCATTGGTCCTTCTTTTTGTCTTTATGTACCTCTCATTGCAGTAATTAGTTGATGTGATATTAATGTCATTGATGATGTACTTCAATTTGGCTGAATATAGTGCACAAAATGGGACTTTCCCTCTGGTCCTCCATGATTCCTGAACATGATTCGGTCTCATTTGAACAGACACTGGGCCTGCTGTAAATGACAGATAAACAGATGTACATGACCATGTACAGTTGCCTTGATTCTGCACCAGAACAGAAGTGCAAAGCATTCCTGAAATGGCCCGCTGAATATGTGTCTGTGTGGGTTGGCTTGTGTGATGGATTGCTCACATAAAAGCTCAGATTCCTTTGCTGTGGATAGAGAGACTTTTGTACTGTAAGTCAAAAGAAATTTCAAAACTCCTCTGATGGTTTTTCGCTGACACAGCAGTTGAACTTTGCTTTCAGTGACTGGTTTAACCCCCAAGACCAGAAATAGATGTTTTATTTTTAACCTTTGTTAGAAGTGTAACGGTACACAAAAGTGATGGTTCGATACATACCTCGGTTTTGAAGTGACAGTTTGGTATGTTTTCAGGAAAACACGGTGTTTGTTCGGTACACCTACCGTTACAACTTTATCCTTTGCACAAATTTATTTTGAGTCCTGTTCATCTGGACTTCACCGATTAACTCTTGTCCCTCTGTAAAGCTGATAGGGCTCCAAACAACTGTAGATAGGTCCCGGGGTCACGGCCCCTGTGCTAACAACCTGACTGACATCACTTCCAGATTTAGCATTCTGGTTCTGTCTTTCTGTGGGCTATTGTGAGATTGTGAACTAGAGGTCATGCTGGGTTCCAGCACAGATGGCTCTGAGCTGCATCCTCTGGATTACTGAAAAATCGTGAATTCCCTATGACGGGTCATAAAGTGGTCTGGTCAGGAAGAGCATGTGTGTATGATTTTCATGCTGCCATCCCTGGTTGGTCATTTGAGGGGCTTTGGGATGTCCTGTGCTCTGATGTGATCATAGGCTGGGGAAGGAGGTGTTCGAACAGTTTCCTGGCTTTGTGTTGTATGTGTATGTGTGTTTATGCATGCAGAATAACTAAAACGTTGCTCCCCACACTAGCTTTGACTCGTGTTGATGTTATGTGAGGCATGTCACGCATGTTAACACCCTAATGCAATTGTATTCTTTCCTTTTTCCCTCCAGGTTTTTCAAGGAACTTGAAGATCGGCACCAGCAGAACATTGTAATCGATGACATAAGTGACATTGTTACAAGGCATGCTCAGGCAAACTTTGACCCCTATGTGACATACTGCTCGAATGAAGTGTACCAGCAGAGGACCCTGCAAAGGCTCCTGTGAGTACAGCACATATACATATAACTCGTCACTGATTCGACTGAAAGTCACCTCTGACTTTTACCCTTTAGCCCATCAGATCTGAAGCTTTTTCTGGACAGATTAAATTTTAACTTTCTAAGAAGCCTTTTTCTGCCTCAGGAGTAAAAAAAAACATTTAAACTTTATTAGGGATGTCCCGATCCGATCAAGTGATCGGAAATCGGGCCCGATCACGTGGTTTCAGACTCAATCGGAATCGGACGTCACCTCCCGATCAGGACTCGGAAATATATATATTCTCATAATTTTTTTATACACTTATTTTTTTATTTGTTTACATGCCTGCCAGGTATTTTAAAGTTGAGGTGCTATTTGTTTTTATTTTCTACTTTTTTTAAAAATATTTACTGTTGCACTAAAGTCCAAAAGTGAATGTTATTTATTACTTGATTGTTCAAGCTACCTCACAGAAGTGCTCTGTTTGTTAACAGTGTTTTTGAATGTTAAAATAAGGTGAATTAAATAACAAATAAGGAACATCCTGGATCTGTTTTTTCGCTCTTCTTTATTCTTTTTTTTTTCTGTAATATAGAAGTATCGGATCGGGACTCGGTATCGGTAGATACTCAAAATCAAATGACTCGGACTCGGACTCGAGGGCAAAAAAACCTGATCGGGACATCCCTAAACTTTATTGTGAAATAAAGTTTAAAATCAGAAGAATTAAATTAAGTAGCATTGCAAGAAATTAAATGAAGTGGCAGTTGCAGTATAGGTGTTACTTTGATTAATTCACAATTGCAAGTTATAGTCACATTGTGACAAAAGTTGTAGATATTGTCAGGATATGTTTAACAATATGTACATTGTTTCTTGTAATTGAAACATTGACTACGTTTACATGCAGCCAATTTCCGGGTTATGGTCGGGTTAATGTCACTATTCGGGTTTCTGAAACATTAGGGATAACCCGTTTACATGCGTGAGCAGAGAGAGTTTCTCCTGTATACATGGAATTGCAATATCCCGATGTAAACGGCGACGCACGGTTAGCGCCTCGACGTACGGACCACCTTAAGACGCAATATGCGTCATTTCCGATTCTTCTTCCTGTATCCAAAGACAACAACAGCAGCAGCAGCACGCGGATAATGAATAGTTCGGGGCAGATAGCGATCGCCTTTGTTTGCACTTTGATGCAGGTAACCTTACTGACCTCGCTCCAGAAGTATGCTGTGCTGCGTCTCGCCATGTTTACTTCCGGTATACTGCACGTGGGCTTTTGTATGCGCCGAGAAGTTTCTCTACTCAAAAGACCAAGATTCCTTGCGAATAGAACATGCGCAGAACACAAATCACTATAGGGATATCCCGATACGCGTTTACATGACAAAAAATTCGGGTAGAAAAGGGGTACCCCAGGTATAATATCCCGGTTTTTAAAATCCGGGATATGAGTATATCCGGGTTTTTGCCGGTGTTTACATGGCCGTTCACGACCGGGTTATTGCTAATATCCCGGTTTTGAACGGGTTATTGGCTGCATGTAAACGCAGTAATTGACTCAAGAGACACAATTATGAAAAAAGCAATTCCATCACACTCTGCGGCCCATCATTTGTTTAACAGTCTGTTTATCCCTCAGACATAAAAGCTCATCCTTTAAGGAGGTACTGACACGGATAGAGGCCCACCCAGACTGCCGGAACCTTCCCATGATCTCCTTCCTTATCCTTCCCATGCAGAGAGTCACACGGCTGCCCCTGTTGATGGATGTGAGTGACATTATCCCTTTTCTTCCCCTTCAGACTGACCTCAGCTAATATCTCTAACACTGACATAAACATTCAGCTTTTTTGTAACTGCATTCTCAATCTTCTGACATGTATCTTATGCTTTGATAACATTATCTGCATCTCTGTGTCTGAGATTCCACTAATGTTATGTGGTTGGTTTGACCTGCAGGACTTTCCCTGTTACATAATACATCATATTAAACTAATTAAAGTCCCTTGCTACTTGTTTTTCTTTCTCATTCCTTATCAAATTTCCACTCTCTTCAAGTTCTCTTCTGTTTCAGAAAAAAAAAGCTTTCAGGGCCTCGCTGTTCAACTGTAACAATTCTGTTAAGATTAATTTTTGTTTGCTTGAGACTTCTCTGCAGTATATTTGCATAAGGTATATATGGTTGGTGTTGTTTTCTCTCTGTCATCTTTTCCCTCTTCAGAGGATTGTGCATGTAAAATGAAGTGAGTGAGTCAGCTTCACTAAAGATGGCCTAGAAACATCTCCATGGTCCCTATCCTCAAAGCTCATGTTTTCATTTATCACCATGCTTCCCTCCTACCTGTAGACATTTTCTCACTTTCTCACCCTCTCATCTTTCCGTCCCTTTGTCTCTTTGTTTGTGGGTCCCCTGAGCTTGGCGGTGAGTTTAAGACAGTAGAGCTGGGCTGGCTGGCTCTGAGTATTGGGTTTGATTTTCTTTGCTTCTTTCTCCTTTTCTTCCCACAGCTTAGAAACAAATAAATCTCTAGCTGGGAAATATCAGACAAGCGTGAGAGAAAGTTTGGGAGCACTTTAATTATAAAGTGTTCAAAAAGCTTCAGAAACAATAAACCAAAAACTATAATATATACAGGAAACAAGTTATGTTGAAAGTCTGTTTTATATTTATAGCATATTAAACTGTGTGCAAAAGCACCAACAGTTTAAAGATCATTTTGATTCAAAACTTTTTTGTCTTATAGACCATATGCCAGAAGACGCCCAAAGATTCAGTCCTTACGAGGCGTGTAAAAAAGCTCTGCATGCTGTCAGCAAGGTAAAAAAAAGCCAGGAATTACCACTGTGTATTTTCTAGTGTTGTCTGAGAGAGCCTTAGTTAATAATCATCACCATCTGTTTGTCTGTATATGTGTATATGCAGCTTGTGAGGAAGTGTAATGAGGGCGCTCGTACAATGGAGAGAACGGAAATGATGTACACCATAAATTCCCAGTTGGAGTTTAAAATTAAGGTAAGAGAATAAAACAACCTGTGAAAGGAATTTTATGATTCACTATATGCATATATATTTATTATATATACAATAGCTCACAAAAGTGTGTACACCCCTCACATTTTAGCAAACATTTTAGTATATCTACTCAAGGGACAATACTATAGAAATTAAACTGGGAGATATTTTAGAGTAGTCAATGTGCTGCCCTCTGGCCTATTTACTGTCCTCTGAAAATAACTCAACATACAGCCATTATTGTCAAACACCCTGAAGCTGAGTTACAATACAGGCTTGGGTCAGAGGTTTTCCAAGAAGGGTTCCACTTGTAACCGGCCTCGCACGGGTCAATCAAGTTGGGAAGTTGAGTCCCGTGCTGTGCGTCAGGTGTAGAAGCTGGCTTCAAAAAACGCATGAGTGCTGCCAGCATTGCTTTAGAGGTTGCAGAAGCGGAAGGTCAGCTTGTCAGTGCTCAGACCATGCGCCGCATACTGCAACAATTTGGTTTGCAGGGCCCTCCCTTCAGAAACTGTGCCGAAAGGCATGATAACGACCCCAAACACACCGCCAAGAAGACAACTGCCTTGCTGAGGACACTGAAGAACACATTCTCTGTTACCTTAAATTATATGTTTGTCTCTGTAAAGCTGCTTTGAAACAATCTACATTGTTAAAAGCGCTATATAAATGAGGATGACTTGACTTGAAGGTGAAGGTGATGGAGTGGCCAAGTATTTCTCTAGACCTGAACCCTATTGAGCTCCTGTGGGGCGTCCTCAATCGGAAGGTGGAGAAGTGCAATGTGTCTAACATCCAGCAGCTATGTGATGTCATTATGGAGGAGTGGAAGAGGATCCCAGCAACACCTGTGCAGCTCTGGTGAATTCCATGCCCAGGAGGATTAAGGCAGTGCTAGATAACACTGGTGCTCACACAAAATACTGACACTTTGGACACAGTTTTGACATGTTCACTTAGGGTGTACCTACTTTTGTTCCCAGCTATTTTGACAGTAATGGCTGTATGTTGAGTTATTTGAATAGGACAGTAAATTATACTGCTATACAAGCAGCACAATGACTACTCTAAAATATTCCAAGTTTCATTTCTAAAGTAGTGTCCCTTGACAAGATATACTAAAATGTTTGCTGAAATGTGAGAGGTGTACTCACTTATGTGAGATATTGTATTATATATATATATATATATATATATATATATATATATATATATATATATATATATATATATATATATATATATATATATATATATATATATATAATTATATATATTATAAATACTATATATATAACACACATGCATAACATTTTCTACTGTGTTACATATTTGCTAAATTAAAAATAATTAATAGAAAAATATATCAATATGCAAAAAAATTATTTGAACTTAATTAAAAAAATAAATCTGTAAAAGAAACAGATTTATACTTTAGATAGAAAATCTTGATTCTGTAATCCTGTAATTCTGTAAAATTATTTTTTCAATAATAAAACATGAATAAAAGGGAACAGCTCCTGTGCATCTGCACTCAGGCTCTGTGTTCTCAGCGCTGTTCAAATAGTCTGTTCAAAAAGTCAGCTTTCAACACTTATCAGCCTAACAGGAAAAAATTATTGGCCAATGCGATAATTAAAAAATGCTAGATATCTGCAGTATATATATATATATATATATATATATCATAAATAGATGATCGACACCAAACTCCCACTTGGGTGGAGTCAAAGTTTTAATGTGTAATTCCATTTTGATTGATAATCCAGTTACACACACCTATAACTATCTTGTCAAATGAACAACCAGTGAGTCAATATATGAGTCTTATGAGTGTTACAATCTCATGAGTCTTAAGTACAAGTAACAGTAAATTCTTGGTTAATTTCAAGTTATACACAACAAAAGTAATGTTTTGCAGTTTAGTTAAGGTGACTCCTGCTGATTTAGTGAGTGAATTGTTCTGTCAGTGAGATGAATCAAGTAATTACACTTATGCAGCCAGGCAGGACGAAAAAAGGTACTATGTATGTGCACTACCATTTAAAAGTTGGAACTTATTACTTTTATTTGCATGGATGCACTAAACTGATCAAAAGTGACAGTAAAGATATGCAGCACAACTGTTTTCAATGAAAATAATAAGAAATGTTTCTTGAGCAAGAAATCAGCGTGTTAGAATGGTTTAAAAGGTTGCTGGGCATATCGGTGTTGTGGCAAAACAACTGCAAAGTGTCCAATATGTAAACAGCATGACTGCAAATTATTTAATGTTAAAGAAATTTAACATTAATGTAAATTACACTTAACACTGTAACACTTCTGCAGACTTTCTCACATCGAATTCAGTTCAGACTACAAGGTGAAACATAATGTCTTTTGCTTAGTGCTGTTGATTAGATTATACACTGTTAGAGTTTTGTATTATGGTATTATAATTGCAGAAGAATGCGTTCAGAAACCATTAACAGAACGAAGTGCCATAAAAATAAGTTCAGCTCTAGTTAAAAAGTTGGTTTGAAACAAAGTTTTGATTTCCAGTCCTAGAGAGATACGCTACGTGTTTGACTTTTCGTCTGTAATTTCGGCTAATGAGGAACATTGTCTAAAATGCATTGTCTTAACTATGCAAGCAATACATAAAAGTAAGATTTTGCACATACAGACTGTCTGTATGGAGAGGAAATATGTCCTTAATCCTATAAAGCATGTGTGTTCTATCTTTGTTCTTTTCCACAAACCTCTTAATATGTTTACAGTGATGTCCATGGCACAGCTGAGGGCCTTCTCAGATTGTGTAGAGTAGATTTACACAAATCCCAGTTATTGGAGAAATTAATCCAACTGGATAAACAATGTGGAGTGAAATTATTTAGTTGGATATGCTCTTTTTTTCTCTCACAGAAATTAGCAAGAGTTTAGACTTTAGTCTGCCTTTTAATCAATGGATTTATCTTCCTTCACTTTCAAAATGTTGTGCTCTGTACCACAATAAGCAAGCAGACCTGTGGGTATTTGCTGCTGTTTGTTTTTTACTCATTACAGAAAACTAGTTCATACATTTTCACCTCATAACACATGCTGCTCCCTCGCTGTGGGTCTTCACGTCATGTGTTCATCGTGAATTATTTCCAAACACATTATGCATGTGCTTTTTAAACTGGCTTTGCACATACACAGTGATGCAGTAGACACACTCACTGATGTAACCGTATTCACAACCAGCTGCTTGAGCAGTGTGGGAAAGTTCTGCTGGCACATTTGGTACAAGCAGATGTCTAAAGGGTTCAGCATAATCACGACTTTGCTGTGTCCAGCTGTTAGCAGGTCAGTAGATCTCACACCAGTCTGTTCATGCACACACATACAGCTGAACTGAAATGACATGGTGCGACAGGGTGGTTTTAGATCGCAATGTAAATGGTGCTCAGTAAGTTGAAATATTCAGTATAAAATTTTATAATAATGTCCAAGTGTAGGGACGACTAAATTAATCAATTAAATTAATTAGCTTGAGTCCCCACCTAAATAAAAAATAAATAACGTTTTTTGCAATCTCACAATGTAACCTTGTCTCACATTGTGATTGTATTTCATATTTGAAACCGTATCTTAGAATTACCAGGCTTCCAAAGGCAACAGTCAGTGGGTCTCATTCAGTAATTGTGTAATGTGTGCGCACAAGTGTTTTCACAAACAGAGAGAAAGAGAAAGAGTGCGAAGAGTTAGCTGCAAGGTTCTTCTGTGAAAAACTGCACATATGCATTTGTACAAATAATCTGGTTCTGTTTAAAGTTACCACGAGATCAAAATGAACAGTTCTTGTTTTTTATGGAATTTTGCAGTTTATCCATGCACATTATTTTTTTTTTTACTTGTTCTAGACTAAATGTAAGCATGCATTTACTCATCTCACTTGCCCAAAAACACATTCAGTATTCCTCAAAATCAATGAAAACAGTGAAATGCAAACTCTTTTATATTACACAGAATATTACACAAACCTGCAATAATTCAATATATTAAATTACACACATACTCCATGTATTTAATCTCACTTTATTAAAGGGATAGTTCGCCCAAAAATGAAAATTCTGTCATCACTTACTCACCCTCAAGTTGTTCCAAACCTGTATAAGTTTATTTTTTCTGTTGAACACAAAAGAAGATATTTTAATGAATGTAATCAAAATCAAATCAAACAGTTGATGGTAGCCATTGTCTTCCATAGTAGGATACCGTGTCTGGTTCCATGTCTGGTTACCAACATTCATCAAAATATCTTCTTTCGTGTTCTACAGAAAAAAAGAAACGGTGAAAAAAAGTAATGCAAAAGTAATGTAACTTTTCATAAAAAGTAACGCAATTAGTTACTTTCTTTAGGGAGTTACACAATATCGTAATGAATTTTGTAATGTGCTTTTAAAATGAACGTTCTTCAACACGGGTGTTAATATATGTCACAATAGATAGGAAAACACATGATTGCAACTTACATTTCATGCTGACTTTTCATGCTCTTTATTTCATGCTGAAAAGTCTTTGTTGTGTTTGAACTTGCTTTGAGGACAGTGGACTTGGTATACCTTGAGCATCTTCACATTCTCTTAGGTGTCGTATGTCAGAGTGTCGTATATTTGCTGAGAGTGACGAAAGAATGCTTCAAATTCATTAGCATTAGAATGAGGTTAAAATAACAGATTTGTGTGCATATGCATATGTTTGCAATTAGCTATTTTATGTTATTTTTGTGAGTTCTACTGTTCGTATTATTATTAGTGAAAGAGACCCAGTGTCTTTTCGAGTACTTGGGTACTTTTTCCTTGGAAGTGGCAGTAATGATTGATAATAAAAACGTTTTTTTTTGTAAATTCTTTTTATTAGTCAAATAGGAATGGATTTTGTACACTATTCTTGACTTGAAATCTCCTAAAAAGAGCATAACTGAAGCAATGGAATCGATCTCTGGGGTCTTGAGACAATCTTTTTTAAAAAAGCTGGCTGATTTATTATTTTATTGTTTGGCAGTCAAAATGCTACATCCCTATCTAACTATTTCATTCACTGCTCTTAATGAATGTAATTTGGAGAAAGATGAGGCCTTGTTTAATTTCTTCATGTAATCTGTCTTGCATTAAAAACATTAACGATTCTGTTTGGCCCACATTTTCTCGTTTCCCACATTCTCTCTGCAGCCATTCCCACTGGTGTCGTCCTCCCGCTGGATGGTGAAACGTGGTGAGCTAACAGCTTTCGTAGAAGAAAATGGGATCTTTTCCAAGAGGACATCTCGTCAGCAGGTCTATTTCTTCCTCTTCAATGATGTCCTCATTGTCACACGAAAGAAAAGGTGAGCTGGAGACCACAAATTATATATCTCAAAACAGTGTCCAAATGTGCCTCTCTTTCCCCCCCTGCTGTTATTGTGCCCTGGAGGATACTATAGAAAACAGGAAATTATTTGGCTAAAGTGGGCGGATATAAAAGTACAGCTTGTATGGATGGGTGGATCCTGTTGCAACAGGACATACAACAGGCAATAGGACAAAGTTAGCTTTACCACTTATTCCATAAGGAAATGACAGATCTCAAAAACTGTTGTTAGGAAATAAAGCAATTGAGAGGGCAGAATTTTGTATTAAAATAAACGGGTAATGAAAATTGTTACTCAAGTTCAAGTTCTTTTTATTTAGATAGCACATTTTACAACAGCCACTGGCTGACCCAAGTGCTTTACATAACAGCAGAATTGAAATAAAATAATACCTGCATAACAACACAACACAAAACACAAACACAACACAAAAAATAAGGGCAGCAAAGCTAAGAGCAGCCTTAAAACAGGAGTAGCAAAACAGTATCAGACTCAAATATAAAATAGTAAGACAGAAATGGTAAAAAACCGTATCAGACTTAATGGAAAATAGTAAAAGTCAAGTCAAGTCACCTTTATTTATATAGCGCTTTTTACAATACAGATTGTTTCAAAGCAGCTTTACAGAGATAACAGGAAAATAATGGTGTAATAGATTTTTTAGATTTTAAAAAAATAATTTGTTAGATTTAAAATTAAAACTAAGCAAGCCAAAAGCCAATGGCGACACAGGCGAAGAAAGGCTAAAAAGGCGACAGTGGCAAGGAACCAAATCTCCATCAGTGACAGAATGGAGAAAAAAACCTTGGGAGAACTCAGGCTCAGTCAGGGGGCCAGTCCTCCTTTGGCCAACGAACGAACAGTGTATGATTATGATTTAGGCAGCATTATAGGTCAGAAGTCAGATGGGATCAGAACTTTCACGATATTTATCCAGTTCATCTGGTTAGGGGTCGGAGTCATCACTCCAGTATGAAGATGAGTTTGTTGAGGTGTCCATGAGGCCTTACAGTGTTGACGAGGCTGGCACTTCAGGACTGCATTGTCGTTGGTCCATGCGATGGTCCTTTATCAGATTTGGATATGGCCTGGATTCGGTGGTTTGCGGTAAACCTCGGGATAAACAGAGAGACTAATATTAGCGTAGACGCCATCCTTCTTATGATGTACAAAGTACATCAGGATTTATGGGAAGTGTTCCGGTTCCGGCTGATCTAAACTATAGAGCCTAACATTGAATTATAGAAATCTATAATGTGTTATGTGTATGCTAAGCCAAAGAGATGTGTTTCTAGTCTAGATTTAAACTGACAGACTGTCTGGACCATGTTAGGAAGATTGTTCCAAAGTTTTGGTGCTAAATAGAAAAAGGATCTACCGCCAGCAGTCAATTTTGATATTCTAGGTATTATCAACTGGCCAGAATTTTGAGATCGCAATGGACGTAAAGAACTTATAATGCGTTAAGAGCTCCTTCAAGTACAGGGGTGCTAAACCATTTAGTGCTTTGTAAGTAATCAGCAATATTTTAAAATTTATATGATGTTTAATAGGGAGCCAATGCAGTGTTGACAGAACCGGGCTAATATGGTCATACTTCCTGGTTCTGGTAAGAACTTTAGTGGCTGCATTTTGGACCAGCTGTAGTTTATGTATTAAACGTGCAGGGCAACCATCCAGTAGACTAGAGCATTACAATAATCTAGCCTTGATAGATTGTATGATTGCAAAATTGCAGACTTGCATTTTTCATTAAGAGCATATGGCGTAATTTAAATATATTTTTAAGATGAAAAATGCAGTTTTACAGATACTAGACACGTGACTTTCAAATGAAAGATTGGTATCAAAGAGCACACCCAGGTTCCTAACCGGTGCTAGACAGTATTCTATCTTATTACGTGAGGATTTTTTTTGTCCAATAATTAGAATCTCTGTTTTTTCAGAATTAAGTAATAGGAAATTACTAGTCATCCAGTTTTTTATATCAGCTATGCATTCTGTTAATTTTGTGGATTGGTAAATTTCGTCAGGGCGTGAGAAATATACAGCTGAGTATCATCAGCATAACAGTGAAAACCAATGCCATGCTTCCTAATGATATCTCCTAAGGGTAGCATGTACAGAGTGAACAGCAACGGTCCTAGTACTGAGCCTTGTGGTACACCATACTAAGACATCTCTTCATTTACTGCTACAAACTGATAACGGTCAGATAAATATGATTTAAACCATGCTAGTGCAATTCCACTAATGCCAACAATTTTCGAAAAGAATGTTGTGGTCGATAGTGTCAAATGCAGCACTAAGATCGAGTAGCACTAATAGAGAGATACAACCACGATCGGATGATAAGAGCAAATCATTCGTGACTCTAATGAGAACTGTCTCAGTGCTATGATACGGTCTAAATCCTGATTGAAAATTCTCACAGATACCATTTCTTTCTAAAAAGGAACAGTTGTGAGGATATTGCCTTTTCTAGTATCTTTGACAGAAAAGGTAGATTCGAGATCGGCCTTTAATTGACTAATTCTGTAGGATCAAGCTGCGTTTTGTTTTAACAAGCGGTTTAATCATAGCCAGCTTAAAGGGATACTCCAACCAAAAATGAAAATCCTGTCATCATTTACTCACCCTCAAGTTGTTGCAAACCTGCATGAGTTTCTTTCTTCTGCTGAACACAAAGGAAGATATTTCAGTTGTTTGGCACCATTGACTTCCATAGTAGAAAAAAAAAATACTATAGAAGTCAATGGTGCCAAAGTTCCAATCGTTCTTCAAAATATCTTGCTTTGTGTTCAGCAGAGGAAAGAAAGTCATACAGGTTTGCAACAACTTGAGGGATTGTAAATGATGACAGAATTTTCATTTTTGGGTAGAGTATCCCTTTAAAAGTTTTTGGTACGTATCCTAATGACAAAGATGAATTAACGATATTAAAACCAAACCAACCAAACTTAATTATAGGCCATGGAAAACAAATGTGTTTTTAGAAGTGACTTAAAAGTGATCAAGGAAGGGGCTATCCTAATTTCTAACGGCAAATTGTTCCACAACCGTGACCCGACCACAGAAAATGCTCGATCCCCTCTGCTTTTGAGTCTGGATTGTGGGACTAATAACAGGTTCTTATCGCTTGATCTCAGACATCTAAAAGGACTATATGGTTGCAGCAATTCAGATAGATAGCTGGGGGTTTGGTTACGGAGAGATTTATTAACAAATAAAAGGAAATTGAAATTAATGGGCAGCCAATGAATAGACCTCAGAATTGGGGTGATATGGCGCTTTTACGGCTATTAAAAATCAATCTTGCAGCAGCATTTTGCACCAATTGAAGACGAGCAATTTGAGACTTTGAAATCCCGCAGTAAAGTGAATTGCAGTAGTCTAAACGTGAGGTGATAAAAGCATGAACAGCCATCATAAAAACTAGAACCTATTACAGAGGAAATACAGAGGACAGTGTCTTCATAAAATGGTGCCCAAAGGTAACATATACAGAGAAAAGAGAGAAGGCGCCAAGATAGATCCTTGAGGAAGACCACATTTTAAATGCACAACAGAAGAGGAAAAATTGCCTAACTTGACTAGGAAATTCCGATCAGAGAGATAGGACTGGAACCATTGGAGGACGATACCTTTTATCCCCACATAATAGTCTAGTCTGGATATCGGGGAGTGTAGAGTGTCAAAGGCTGCTGATAGATCTAAGAGTACAAGAACCACAGAGTCACCAGTGTCCGTGGATAGATAGATGTCATTTAAAACTCTCAAGGGGCAGATTAATTATTGTGAGCAGACTTAAAACCAGATTGAAATCTTTCAGAAATTGCAATTCCATTGCACTTTAGCAAAAACTGGAGTTGGTCAAAAAAAAATTTTGGTCCAAAATTTTTTTTTCCAACAACTTCGATCAAACAAAAGATAGTACAGAAATAGGACAAAGATGTTTAGAACAGCAGGATCAAGTTAAGGCTTCTTGAGTAATGGAGTGACAGTGGACATTTCACTAGAGGTCGACTGATTCATTGGTTTTGCTGATATATCGGTACCGATAATTGATTTGTGGAACTATCGTTATCAGCAAAAATCCGATAGTTCCGGGTTGCGTCCGTTGCTGGAGCGGCTGAGCAGGGTGCGCTGTCATTACACAGCATCAGAGCGCTGAGAAGAGTATACTGGCATTATACAGAGCAAGAGCAGCCTCTAGAGGCCAAATAACAAACTATCACTGATTGAGTTGTTTACTTTTAATACGCGAGGCTGTGCGCAGCACGGAGATCACACAGAGAGCAGAGGGCGCTGACACTTCAGATGCGCAATTAAAACACAGACAGCGAAACGATATGAATACAGAACACTAAAGTACATATTGCCATATCATTATAAAGTAATTAATTTGTTGACTAGATGCTGCATTATCAGAGAAAGAACAGAAGTATGTTTGCCATCGAGGCTGAGAGGACTAACATTTATAGTGGCTATACCTCAAGCGGTTAAACAATGTGACAAAAACACACGCAAACCTGACCCAAATGTTTTATGTCGCAATTGTTACTATCTATTTTGCATTAGTTTATATCCAGATGGTCACTCTTATGCATTCATTAGCCGACGAAGTTTAATATAAAGCTAGTGATGTGATTGCATATGTAGGTGACAGAAACAGAAACAAATGAGAAACGCATTCGGATTCTTTTTTTATCACTACAAAACATGTTGTTTTGATTAGATAATCATCAAGTGTTCTAAAATAGAAGCAAATAAAGTGAGAGACTATGTAATATAGGTCTACATTTATGTAATTTAAATGCTCTGGCCTTTGCAGATATTTAAATATGGCCATCTTCTTTAAGCATGACTCATATGAAATGTTAACGCTTTACAATAAGATCACAATTTTAGCATTAACTAAGGTTAATACATGTTGTAGAAGTATTGTTCATTGTTAGTTTGTTCATTTTAATTAATCTGTTATTACCTATGAACTAACATGAATGATCAAGGTACAATTGTATTGCTCAAATATTATTACATGCAGTAAAAACATAATATTGCATAATGCATATACTAGTTCATGAAAGCTAATACATCCTTGTTAACAAACCTGTAAATTTGACCTGTAATATTTTATTGTTTAAATTATTTTATATAGAGTTTGTTCTTGAACTTCTCATTTTAATATATTCATATTTATATATTTAATTGTTTCATTTAGCACATTTCAGTTCAGCACGGTTTTACTTGGAGTGTTATGTTTGTTTTTAATCACAGTATCCATTTAAAAAACATATCGGTTGAATAATCGGTTATCAGTACGTACGGTCAAACCGAAAATGAAATGAAAATGAGCTTCCCCTCTTTGAAAGACCAGCAGTCGCCACCTGTACCTATGCAACAATGTATAGTGGGACTTTACCATTGGCCAGTGCTCAACATCAATATTAGAATATTATAAATAAAATATTGCTGTCCTTTCAGGTTAATACATCTAATAAAAATAAGGCTAAACCCTTGAGTCATTGAGTCTTCATTTCATTTGACTGAAGTAAGACCTTGTGACCACTGCAGATGACACGCGCAACTCACAGTGCTCTAGATTTTGCTTGTTGCTTGTCTTGTTTTTTTGTGTGCATTCCAGAATGTGATGTGCTGTTTCCCTTGATTCTGATTCTTGTTTAAATACATTTATTCTGCCACTGTGACTCATTTTCAAACTTTTTGGTAATTGTCCTAGACAAAGATTGTGTTTTGTGCTACCTAGCACAAAGCAACTAAAATAGAAACATTAACAAACATTATATTCATCATGTAACACTGTTGATGGTGGTGTCCACTAGGACAAGAACTCAAATTAACATAAGATGATAACTTATCACTTGAATGATTTGAGCCTGGTTAGGACACTCTGTTTTGTGGTCAGTTTTTCTTCTAAAAATAAATAGGCTTGCAAAATAAACATTTGTTTTGTAGCAATGCATTGATTAAAAATAGTGTGTTTGTGTCACATGTCTTCTATGTGCATGTCTTATTGGCACTTTTGTACAGTCTCTGCACAGTGCCAGTTTGTCAGCGAGTTATGCAGTTAGCAAAGCTTTGTTTTGTTGTTCTGGTAAATTTTTGGGAACATTCTGCACACTATGACAAAGGGACGGCCTCCAGGAAAATGAGATGGTTTTCATTTCTACTCCAGCGAGTGCAGCCCCAAAAATCGGTGTCTGGGATTCAACTGAAAAATGAATAAAAAGGAAAAAGAAAAGCTTTTTTTTCTTCTTTTTTTCTCAATCATTGTGTGATGTTTATTCTAGTACGTGGTCTGTACAATATGTGAGGGGAGCCTGAGTCACACTACTTGCTCAAATCTGAAGCAAAACAAACCCGTGCACGCCATCACGCTCTCTCCACTTCATCCCTCTTTTCATTTCCTCTCTCTCTTTCTCTCTGTTCCACAGTTTTCACTCATTTTCTCTGGTTATGTAACTAACACTTGAATGCAGCTGGTTATTTTTCTGTTATGTTATTTCTTCCTTTATGAATCTATTTCTCACGCGCACATACAGTATATGGGTTGAAGTGTTTGTTTCATTTTGCATATCCTTTTTGCATAATAATAATGTTTTTAGTTTTATAGACATTAGAAAAGGACACCATGTTCAGTACACTGTTGTTAGGCATGTTTATCAAAGTGTGTGTGTACAAGAAGTTTAACAGAAACTTAATCCATCTCTCAAATTTGTAATCACCAATATTACCGGGAATTTGTAATTACCAATATTACTGGTACTAGTATTTTAGATATTAATAGATATCACCATCTCTTCATACCAGCATAGAGGCCTTTGTATATGTTTAAATGAAAGTGTGTGAATGTTTTGTCCTGGAACATCTCTTGGCTGCTGGAGAGGATGTCATTACAGCAGATGGAACATCAGATTGCTCAACTGATAGAAATTCCCTGCTGGATGCTGTAATATGCAATTATAATAAGATATGTCAGGAGCAGACGGTAGTTTAATTGTCCAGCACTCAGTTTGCTGATGGGAAAGCTGGTTAAAAGTTGACTAGTGCCATCCAGGTGCCCCTTGTTGCCAGAACTGAGAGAGGTAGATGTGGTTGTGATGTATCTGACAAATGGCCAGGCCTGGGCAAAAAGGATCATTGTACATTTGTGTCTACACATCAGCACACACTTGCCCTCTGGTAGTTGTGGGTAATATGATCGAAATCTTATTTAACAATAACAATCTTATTTAACAATAACAAATACAGTGAATCAAAGATACAAATGACAAAAACAGTTTTTTTTCAAGTACAGGTCTATTTAACAGTATATTTAAAGGTACAATATGCAGGATTTTTGCAGTAAAATATCCAAAAACCACTAGGCCAGTGTTATATATTTTGTTTAGTTGATTACTTACATTATCTCAAATGTTTCGATTGAATTGCGATTTTAACCAAGGAAACGGGCCGTGTGAGCAGGGGTGAGGAGTCAAGTTGTGAACCTGAACCTGGTTGTTCAAGCACAATAAGCCAAGAAAGAGAACTGAATTTGGGATTGCATGTTGTTTGAGAGAAGCAGCTTTCTGTATGCGTGCTTCAGGTGTGTGTCAGTCAGGACGAGTCAGGACTTAATAACCCTTTATAAAATGGGTAGTTTTTGTCCTTGATTATTATTGGCTGAGCCATGTTCAAAGCTGTTGTAAAATAATCATACTCCTGTGACCTCATTACATCAGCATTACTGCATCGGAGTGTTGTGTGTTGCATGGCAACTTTAACATCGCTGCTTAATATTGCTAAAGAACTACATTGCTTGGCAGAAAAAATTGTATTAATCAGAAAAGTATAGCATTTTTGATGCTGTGCATTTATTTCATGAAATCTTGCTAGGATATGTAGTAACCATTGTATAAAAGCAACAACCCCCATTAAGCCACTGTTTAGAACAGCTAAAGGCCGTTTTTTAAAATGTCTCTAATCTGTTCTACAATCACTTTAATCCACAGCTTCTTGGGGTTTATTGCTTTATTAACATCAAGCACTTTTTTTAATTTATGCATGTTTCTTTATCACTCTAATGCGTCAATAAAATTAAGTAGTCCTGTGCTGTGTGGATATATTTAAATACTGTACACCAGTGGTTCCCAAACTTTTAACAGGCATGTACCCCCTGAGACATTATAGATCTTCCGGAGTACCCCCAACACAACCAATCGTAACAAAAAGTTTTTATTTATTTATTAATATTTATTTGTATCAATTTTGTCGAGAATAGTGAATAGAATCATAAACATATGATACAAAACTCATCGAGTTTTATAGTATTGGGACTGAGGCGCTAGAACTGCAGCTGATATAATGTGCGCTGTAGCACGATACTACCATATTTTAGTTTCCATTCTTATTGTGTTTCCACAACAATGTTAGTGAGTAAATCTACTGAAATTGCCACATAACAGTGGAGTGTGATGTGTTAGATGTAGGGCTACCACATTTTTAAATTACTATTAGTAGAAGTTAATATAATAAAATATGTAGACCTACGCCAAAAAAAAAAACTAGTTGAGGATAAATTCTTTAAAATTGGGCAATTCCAGCATTATGTACGTGACATTTGTAGTCAAAACTTTAAATATAAATTCTCAGAAAATGCATTTAATACTGACACTTCTGTTTATATATCCATACTCCCTTAATAAAGCTCCAGACATTAGAAAAATATCAGTCTACCAGGGCCTGAATTTCGTTTTGGAAAATGGGGGGGAAATCCCCCTTTAGGTGATTCTTATGGGGGGATTTTTTAATTTGAGGGGGGAGGTTTTTTTTAAGACAATTTTTAAAAATTACGTTTAGCAAAATGTTTGCTCACTCATTGTATTTGTGTTTTTACAATGGGGTCATTTTTTTTAATGTGCAAAACAAAAAGAAGCTTGATTTCAATCTTTGAATTAATTTGAAAAAAAAAAAGTAGCACAAATAAATACATGAAATAAATGGAGAAAAGTTTAGGTCTAACAATTCAGAAATACTACAGAAACGGAAACAACTTATCAAATGTAAAATAACACGGAATAGTCTTTTAAGGTACTGTATAATTTGAATACATAGGCTATTAATCCTGATTCCTTACAATTAATGCTGTCTTTTGTTGTTTTATATGCAATAATGACAGACACATTTTAGACTACTCTCACTTTAAGAGCTAGTGCACGGATCCATGATTAAGGGACAGTTCACATGTTGCTTGGAAAACGCAGTCTACACTACTTTCTCCTCTTTTAAGGGCTCCCCGTTGCTAATCAATCATGACCATGTTCTCCATGAAGACTAAGACATTTCAGCAAAGAATAAATACCGAACTTGAGCGCGCAAAAGACGTAACGTGAAGCCCATAGCCTACTGTTTCATTACAGTGTCACATGCATTTTCTTTTTGTATTATTTTTTTATTGTGTTTGAGAGGATACTCCCCAAGACCAGAATTAGACAATGTTGTATGCTTTTGACCGTTAAAGCACTATAATTCACGAAAAATAACTCAGTTTTGTTACTCACGAGCTGTTTGTTATGCGTTTTAAAATCGTTTGAATGTTTAAATAGGTAAGATTTAAAAAGACGTAGCCTACAAATTACAAACCTTAGTGACGATACAATGTCCCGATTGTGCAAGTGACATTTCCATCAAATGTCCCGACTCCTGAAACGCGAGAGTCTAGAATCACTGTCTGCTGCTGCAGCGCGATTGCCTTGTGCAACCCATTTTCAGAGACAGAGAAGAGGCGGCATTGGCGGCAACGCTGAATAACTCATGCTGTTTGTGAAATTGCGTCTCGCAGAAAGTTTTAAAATGACTGATTTGATTTTATAATCTGTTAGTTAAACTTAGGCTCATTACAACTCATACAACCTACTTGCTATATTGAATGAATGTTCGCGGGAATTTCCAGCATTATAAACGCAAGAATGATTAAAATGATGCGCAATACCCACAATCCCGCACCGAAATTCGAGCCCTGGTCTATACATGCATTGTATATTTAATATGAGGGAAATACACATGTCACGTGACACACAAAAAATAACTTTTAGGTGGCAAAATATTTTTTAGTAATTCTATAAACTACACTGCGCAAAACAAAAGTAATACTACCCACCGGATGAGGGTCGGCCTCCACAGAACATAAAAAATATTTTTATTTAATTTTTCGTGTTCGCATTTATGAGGAAAAAAAACAATGTTACGTACGTGATAGTTCTCCGTTACGGACATAACCGCTCTGAAAGCGACTTTAAAACTTTCACAGACCTCAAACAGAAAGCACAAAGCCTTTCTTTAAAGTGAATTTCGTTTTTTATTAATTGTATCTTAATTTTAATCAATGTTTCATTAACCAATTGCCAGGATTTAATAAATAAGAAGTAAATAGTAGAAAATAGATCATCATGACACGGAGCCGCGGCGCGTGAACTGCACTCTCATCTAATAAATGGACCGAAAGACTTCATCTTTGACGCAGACACTGACAAAGACTTGTTTATTAATAAACAATTAAAATGTCTCCTTGCTATATTTGACATATTCATAATCATTATGCCGGTTCTTTGTGGCAGCTTTTAGATACTTGATTGGCAGCGCCACCCTTTGCATGTTACATGAACGCGTCACCACTGCATTAGCACCAAAAACATGATTTTTTTCAAATCAAAAATCGTGAAACGAACCGAATTGTTGGTTTGGTCTATCGTTACAGCCCTAGTAAGATGAGAAAGTAGGAGTAGGAGTCGTTTGTCATGGTTGTAAAAAAAAACAATGGCTATCTGAACATCTTTGCCAAGCGCAAACCATGTAGGCCTACAGAAGTAATAAATAAATAATCGAGGAGGGTCATGCCTTTTTTCACAATTATTTTGGAGGGTCATAGAAAAAAATATTGCTGGCGAAGGGAGGGTCAAGTCTTTTTTGACTACAGATCTCAAAACTCTTCCGGTAGCCCCTTAATAAAAAACGAACAGTCCCTGACGCCGGTTTCGCACCGCAAGCGTGAGCGTCGCGTATTTTTTTCCGGCGTGCATGTTAATCAATGAGTGCATTCACACCGGGAGCAGGAGCAGTGCGTGAGCAGCAGTGAAAAAGTCTATTTTTGCTGCTCTGCTGACGCTCAATGAAAGTGAAAGCACACTTTTGATGGACAAAATAAATATGATTTCAAAAAAAAAGTGCCCGAAATGCACAGAATAATGTTTAGTGAGTTTAAACAAGAACTGGAGTAGGCAAAAAAAGAAAATTAAGACTCAAAAATATTTATAGATGATTACCCATTTAAATTTGTATTGCATTATTCAGTTTGTGTAAAATTATGGTGTATTATAAAAACTAAACTAAAGTAAACTAGCCAAAAAATATTATATATAAACTTTCTTTTAGTGTATGTAATACACAGACAGCTACATAGGCTGGCACAACCCAAATCAAACAAGAGTGTGCGTTTTATTTGCTTGTTTTTATCCGCGGAGTTTGCGGTCTTTGTAAACATATCGAAAGTATGACTGAAACGACAAGATTGGGGCTGTTTTCTGTGTTGTTTTGTTGTTTACCATTTAAATATGCAAATGTTGTAGCCTACACCTCCCCATAACAAACTTTCAAGACTATACATTTTATAAATGACCAACTTCTAAAAACAAATTTATAGTTGTCTTTGTAAAGAATTGCTCACTTGTATATGTAGCTTTGGAGCCGCTGCTGTGACACTGTACAAACGCTTCCAGTGTGAATACTCTCGTGCGTCTGCAGCTGCAGTGACGAACGATGTAGTTACGCTGACGCGCTGCTCAAGCGCCGCTCACGCTTGCGGTGTGAAACGGCCATTAGATCTTTTTTCGCATACCCCCTGAAATCAGTCCACGTACCCCTGGGGTACGCGTACCCCAGTTTGACAACCGTGGCTGCACACGATATAGCAATATCTTGTATATTACACACTTTGTATCATCGGCACGATACATATCTTCATATCGCCTAGCCCAACTTTTACATAAGGTTTTTTTTGGCACTAGTCAGACCCCAGTCGGCGGCTTTTATGCTGACTACTGCCACCTGCTGGTATGTAGAGATGTTTCTTCTCACCCAGGTGCAGATAATACATGCTAGTTGGCTATACTGTTGGCTATAGTTTTTGCAGTAGTGGTAGATAGGTTCAAGCGCAACTTTCCGGTCCAGACACAGGTGATGTGAGGCAACACAATAGTCAGCTTTTGTCAACACTAGTTTTTATTGTTGTCGGTTTGGTGACGATTTTATTAATGATGATTTTTATTTTTTATTTTTACTAAATCAATAATTTTCAGTGTTATAAGTGAATTAGAGTATCACATTATTTGGACTGCTCTCCTTTGGAAGATTCAGCTTCTTAATAGCTCATTTTAGTTGGACTCTCTCTCTCTCTGTTGCTCAGACTCTTTCATGATCACATGAGTCACCGTCTTTCTTCCAAACTTCAGATTATGTGTGATGGTCCCACTCTGTCTGTAGGAACTGTCGTCTTCTGCCAGTGGAATGTAAATGACATTGTGATTGTGTCGGACAGAGCCCAGAGGATTTTCAGGAACTGAACAGGAGGATCTGACTCCACTTATTCAATTATCTCTATACAAACACAGCTAATTATCTGGCTGAAGACTTGCTGACTTATTCCACACCACTAGCATTTCAATGCTTTTTATGAATACTGTAGCTCTTGCTTACCCATCACCATTCTAATTAAAACAGTCAGCAGTCATTGTCAGAGACTTAATCATTTCAATCATAGAAACACATGTAGCATCTTGACTATAGACAGAAATACTGTTTTGTTTAATATATTGTACAGATGTGTGACAAGTGACAGGAAGTCTACAAATTTAAAGTAGACAAATATATATTGTATATGTTTCCTTAATATGTAATTTACTCGCCCTCTTTTTAATGTTGACTACCTTTGTATGGACAAAGATAAATAAACAAACTAAGACATAAAAAATATTCTTATTTTGTGTTACACAGTAGAAAGAAAGTCAAAAAGGTTTGGAATAGCATGAGGGTGAGGAAATGAGAACACTATTTTAATTTTTGTGTGAACTATTCCTTCAGGAAAAAATATTATTACTACATGCAAGAAAAAGCATCACATTTTCATTACTATAATTATTGATCCATCCTGTCAAGATAAAATAAGCTTTTATTATTATTAAAATCTGCATAAAATTCAGTACAACAAATACTAAAGTGCAATATATACTTACTATACTTCTTAAATGTATTATTATTATTATTATTATTATTTTGCACACATATAGCTTACTCTGGATAGAGTTAGACATTTCTGCTCAAAATTTGTTATTTGTTTCTTTTGATTTTGGGGTGAAATTTGATTGGGACATGTCTTAACATTTCATGAGATTCCCCCAATAAAGTTTACATTACGCCTCCACCTCTTTATCATTCTTCCAGCATTCCTTTTTATCAGTCTTTTCCTTTTCCGTACTGCACATTCCAGTACGGAAGTAAACCTTGATGGATAGCTTGATGACCTGCACTTTAAACCCACAGCTTCTCCCTGAAGTCATGTACATATAGCGGTAGGCCAGTGGTCCCTGGTAAAAAGATATGGCACTGCTGCACATGTGTGTAATGTTATTGGTGTACAGTTAGCTGCTGTTGATGGGCCTCAGCAGAGACCTCACGTCTCTGCAGCGAGGGGCCATTTGAACTGCCTAAACCTTCCAATTACTTCCAGATGGCAGGAAAGCGTTAGACGGGCAACTGAAGCTAGATACAGTCACAAGAATACATTTGTGAACCCTTTGAAAATGTCTTGATTTCTGCATTGATTACTCATAAAATGTGGTCCAATCTTTATCGAAGTCACAAATATAGACAACATAGACACAATAATAACGCACAAACTGTAATAACAAAAACGTTTTCTTGAAAACAATGAGTTATTATTAGCAAGGCAGACTGGACAAATGAAGTAAACCTCTAGTCAAGTCACCTTCATTTATATAGCGCTTTTAACAATATGGACTGTTTCAAAGCAGCTTTACAGTGATAATAGGAAATTAAAGTAACAGAGATTGTTTTGGCTTTACAGCAGCTCTAGAGTAATGTTATTGTTATAAGTTTTGATCGATTCACTTCCGTTGCAAAGATCATTAGTTATTAACTTAGGGGCCACTAACTCAACGTTCTAACAGAAAACCCTTAACGCGCTCTGGCCCGCTCATTTGCACAACAACAGTGCCTGGTGGCTCGAGACCGCAAACCTTGAAATAGGTTCCAAGGTGCAAGCCTTGAAGAATATATGTAAGGGATAATGTATAGCGAGGCGGTTGTTATAGCGAATACAAACCCGATAGGCTGATTATGAGCCCGGCGCGAAGCAGAGGGGTCTTGATTCAGCCTGAAGGGTTTGTATTCGCTATAACAACCGCCTCGCTATACATTATCCCGCTTATTACATGGCTACCTACCAAATAAATCAATAATTTGACACAAAATATTGATTTAAAAAGGAGTTTATTTATTTAAAAACGATTGTATTGCTTCCGCTAAAGAAAATAGTCCGTTCCGTCTTTAAACTGTGTCCATGGCAACGCTCTGTTTTTCATGGTAACGGTGTGTTATACTTAGCAGCGGTCTGTTATCAAGAAATAACAGACCGCATTCTACATTGGAATTCTACCAAGCCATGTAATAAATAAATAAATATATATATTTAAACAAGACTTCTCAGTAATTCTGAAGATATTACTATAAATTACAGCAACACCTCCCCCTTTGCCTTTCAGATGGGGCTCATGGTATAACAATAATCTTGCAGGGTTGACTCATTTAAAGTAATGTAATCGTCTGGTTTTAGCCAGGTTTCTGTCAAACACAGCACATCTAGGTTATAATCTGTAATCATATCATATCATTAACAATAAGTGCTTTTGAAGTAAGGGATCTAATATTCAGCAACCCGAGCTTTATCATTTGTTCTTTTGTATTATATCTGTTTTTTATTTGTTGAACATCAATTACATTTTTTACCCTTACATAGGTTTAAAAAGTTTTTTGTATTTCCTAATTCGGGGAACAGACACAGTCTCTGTGTTAAAGGGGTGGTTGATTGCGATTTCACTTTTTTCATTTTAAATAGTGAGTAATGTTGCTGTGGTGCATGAACATTATCTGCAAAGTTGCAGCGCTGAAAGTTCAATGTAAGCAGAGATATCGTCTTTTAAAAACCAGGAAGTGTAAATGCCTACAAAAACGACTCGATTGGGACTACAGCTGGGTTTTAGACGTCACTAACCCATACATTTACATCAACCCTCCTCCGGAATATGCAAAAAAGGCATGGCCATATTTCTGCGGCTTTGCCGAAGAGGAAAAGTTACAGGGGAGAGCTAGCCATGCCGTCGAAAGTGTGTTATTTTCATCCAGCTGTCAGGTCTTCTGTGTTCGGGCTTCCTGCGGACGCTGTAGTTCGTCAACAATGGCTACAATTTATGTTTGATAATGTTTCTGACAATTACAATCGTAATTTAGCTCTTTGTGCGGCACATTTCACTGAAGACAGCTTCCTGAATCTCCAACAATTCAATGCCGGATTCCACAAGAAACTGTTGCTAAAACCTGAAGCTGTTCCAACGTTAAAACCAGATGCAGCAGTTGTTGGGCCACAACCTGTAAGTAAGACTTAATAATTTTAAATGTATTTGTATAATTTTAGACGTAATGGTTTCGTTTTATCAAGGACATAAACAAATGCCAGCGCTGGCTTTATAGTCACTTGGTTATGCTATTTCGTGTTTCTATGGCAAACGCGTACAAACATTTTGGACCTGAATTTGTAATCATATAGATTTCGTAAATGTATTTGCCATGTAGCTACTTTATGACGTAATTTTTCGATTTGATCATGAAGGTGATCAATGTCAACAGTGTTTGTTTATAGTAGCCATGTACACCTGAAGAAAACGATACACAGAGTAAACTAAGTTTTGTTAATAGCTACACGGTTGTTCATTATATCGATAAAACAAGAACTTTAAAAAACTGTATTACTCATGTAATCATTTGTATTAAATGTTTAATCAAGATAAAAACGTATCTCAAAAAGCTAACAAGCAGCAGTAGCATTTTCAAGTATAACAGGGTATCAAACTTCTTATGTAATAATAGAAGAATATAATAATAATAATTCAAAAACGTACCATTCAGAAACGTTTTGTAACAGCCGCTTGACTCTCTTCATTGCCGCTTTCTGGGTCTGATTCTGGCTCAAACTGATACGGCAGTATCACCATTATTTACATTAACCGGAGCACATGAAACTCACGCCCGTAAAGGTAAGGGGCGTGGCGGTTCCGGACAACGTGCGCGGCGCAGTTTAGCCAATTGACCCTTCGCAAAGACCCGCCCTCCTTAGTTACTGTCGCTATGCCCGACAAGCTACGCCGCTCTCATGTTCTCACGCAGTGAAAAATACATCGCGGAGCAGAGAGGAGACTGACAACACGCGGACAGACAGGACAGACCAGGTTACTTTTCGGTTACTTTTGATATTAAACATAATAAACAAAGTCTCAGCTTTCAAATGTGGTCATTTTTTGAAAGAAATTTAAACAATAAATACCGTTTTGGGGCTCTTTAATGTGCCGTGACAGATCGCTGTAGAGCATCAGTTAAAGCTGCTCGTGATCCGATCATCTCTTCCTTCTAGTTCATTTATAGCATCAAATAAACATGAACGAACATAAGAAGTAATGTTGTTTTAACCGCGGAAAGGCGTCAGTATATTCATTTTACCAAGTTCAAATCCTCCTAACTCTACTGGCTGCTTTTTCGGACATAATGGCGGATGGCGAAGTATGATTGGTTAGAACACCTGTCAATCAAGCTCCACGCGAAGGGTAAATTACAACACACCGGCCCAAACTAACCAATCTGAGCCCATTGCCTGTTTCTGAGGGAGTGGTTTCATAGAATCAGGAAGTCAGCCGGTCGTTCAAATGACAGAGGAGAAAGAGGCTTACAATAAAGGTGACATTTATGAAAAATAAGACTTTTTAAAAAAGAAAAACCACGAATACATGTTATATTGCACCCCATAAACACAATCATGCAAAGAAAAAAAAGCAGTAAACCACCCCTTTAAGACTTCTCCAGAGTCAATTAAGGAGATGAGTGTAAGTGTGGGTTGCACAGAAGACCTGCCCGTTAAATAAAGGCACGCACTGACACATCTGTTCTCCTCGAGACGCAGAGATTGCAAATATATTCTCCCTGTGCCCACTATCAGAAAAACACAACACATAGGGAAGGAAAACACTGCGGCCAAAGGAAAAATATTGACGTGTCTCATAGTGGCCCAAGGACACGTGTGAATCATTCAAGGAACAATGAATTCAAGAGACTATCAAGACATTTTGTCAGAAAATGTCAGAAAAGATGTTCTGACTTCAAGCTTAAAAGAGGTTGGGTGATTCAACAAAAGAAGTGTCCTGGCCTGTAGCCAATTGATATTCTGTGACATAACCTAAAGAGTGCTGTGCAAACAAGACAACCCAGAAATATAGTTAAACTGAAACAGATTTGAGCTGAGGGATGGTCCAAAATTGGTCAGGTCTTTTAAGCAGCCTCAGTAAACATTTGGTGGAAGTTCTGCATCTAAAGGAAAATCTACAAGTTACTACTGTTCAACTTTCTCCTTCCTGCACTGTGAATGATTACTTAATGTATTAAAAAAGTACAGTTGTTTGTGTGATGGACTTGGTGGTGTTCCATCTTGGTGGTGGAGATCCAAGTGATTTAACCTAGAATAGTCCTTTAATATTGATCTCTGACTCTCTCTGTTTCTCTTCCATTAGTGATGAGAGCTATACAGTTATAGACTATGCGCTGAGGGATCAGATCTGGGTGGGGTCGTGTCAGACAGAAGACCTGAATCTCTCTCCAGTACGTGGCACTGCGGGAATGCTGACGTCACGGCAGAACGTGGCCAGCCACCTGTTCCAGATCAGTTTCCGCAGCAACTACTCTGGAGACAATGTGACCATGATCTTAGGGTTGGAGCTACTGTAAGTATTTGCATTATAATTCATATACATCACTTGTGCACTTATTTGCAGTATTTATGCCAAACATCTTTACAGGGATCCCACGTTCAAAGAAAATCTGGAAATATCCAGTCATTTTAAAATAGTTGTATGTATGAATAATAATAATAATAATTAAAGCTGCTAGCAGCATTTATCGGTGTTCAAGCAATTAAAGCCGTTAAGGCAGTTAAGCTCAAAAGCATCAAAAGACATTAAGTTTTATTTGGTAAGCATTTACCCACTGACATCATAGATGAAGTAGACGATTTACAACTAATACAGGCAATTTACCTGTAGCCAGGGATTGAGCCAGGGATCACAGTGGTGTAAAAAGCTAGCTTCTAGCCCCAACGGTCTAGGAGTTATGAGCAATTTCGTACTTTTGGTTGCTGTAGCGCCACCTATGGGCCAAACGGGGTCATACTCTGATAGGTTGTCCCCATATTTGAGGCCTACCATCTGGGCGAGTTTCAAGTCTCTAGGCCTTACGGTTTGGGCTGCACGATGCGTTTTAGGGTTTTTTTTTTTTTTCAAATAGCAATTACAATAGGTTTTCAGCACTAAAGTGCTTGAACACCTAATAACAATGAGACCTTTTTGACGATTATAGCGCCACCTTTTGTCCAATCTCCATGAAACTCTGCATGCTCCTTCAGCATGGTAGGACACATATGCTCATCAATTTTGGTGAAGTTTTGACTTTTTTTTGTAGGATTTATAGGCTTTTGACCGTATTTGGTCACGGACCATTTCCTAAGTGACCATGTTATGGCCAAGCAAATGCAGAATTTCAACTTTTTTTTGATAATTATTGATATTCAGACTCCAGAGAACATTTCTGCACTGGTCTGGTTCCGATTGGTCAAAAAACCAGGGACTAGTTCGCAAAAGTAGGTTTTGGACAAAATTGGCTATAACAAATTTTTTTTTGCTCCAAATCGAAATCGGAGATATACATCTTGTTCGTCTTGAGCCAGGGATTACGCTGGTGTAAAAAGCTTGATTCTAGGACAAACGGTCGAGGAGTTATGGCCAATTTAGTACTTTTGGTTGCTGTAGCGCCACCTATGGGCCAAACGGGGTCATACTCTGATAGGTTGTCCCCATATTTGAGGCCTACCATCTGGGCGAGTTTCAAGTCTCTAGGCCTTACGGTTTGGGCTGCACGATGCGTTTTAGGTTTTTTTTTTTTTCAAATAGCAATTACAATAGGTTTTCAGCACTAAAGTGCTTGAACACCTAATAATAATAAAATCTTAAGTTTTTGAAATTTAATATAATTTTGAAAGAAAAAAAATCTAAAATATTTGTATACATTTTCCCACATTTTTTTATTGGCTAGAAAGTCAGTTACGCTACTGTTTAAAAGTTTGGGGTCTGTAAGATTTTTAATGTTTTTAAAAGAAGTCTCTTATGCTCACCAATGCTATTAATACAAGTAATGTGAAGTATTATTACTATTCAAAATAGCTGTAACGTGTATCCTGTTATGTTCTGATGTGGTTTCATTTTCACTCTGTTCTGCTCTGTTTGCCTGTGTTCATAATTAGTTCCCTTGGTTACTCATTGACACGCTAGCTTGTTACATTGATTAGATTCTGTTCACCTGTGTTCATCTAGTTCCCTTTGTTTGTTCCTTATATGTAGAATCACTGTGTTCAGTTTCAGTTTACTGAAAAATAAGAGAGCACAACACTTTATGACTTGTGAAAAACTCAGTTCCTGGAGGGCCATAGTTTAGCTTTAGCTTCAACCCTAATTAAACGTACCTGATCCAGCTCAAGTCCTTCAGGCTTATTTGAAAACTACAGGTATGTGTGTTGGAACAGGTTTCAAACTAAATTCCTGGAGGGCCACAGCCTTGCATAGTTGAGTTTTTCACTCCTGCTGTATGATTTCTAGAGCCGATATAGGGCAATTTGTTCAGCAGAGCTTTGTTATAATTGCATCATTCATGACATCTAGAAATAATGATGCAATTCATAAAACAATGAATGATGCAATCTGAAGCTGAATTGAATGTCTTAAAATCAAGTATTGTCTAAACCCAGTCATATATTTATTCATAGATCCTGGCAAAGATGTATTTTTAGTAATTTCTGGTTTAAATTGAGATCCCTTCCTTTTATTACTCCCTTATGATTGGCCGTTCGTGTATTTTTGTTGTGTAAATTCATTGGTCAAAGATGTGGGAACCCTGACTTTATCATATAATTTCCTTTTCTCCCTTTCCTTTGCATTGTGCATTTAGTTTGCTTGTGCTTACATCAACACATTTACCTTACATATTAAGGAACTTTCTTATGACTTATGTGAGTGATTCTGTATCTTTCTGAGGTTAGATAACCTGCTAAAGTAGACATGTGCTGACATAACCTTTAAATCAGTGTTTCTCAAACTTTTTCAGCCCAAGGACCACTTTATCTTCAAATTTTTTTCTGAGGACCACCTAACAAAATCCCACTCTAACACGCCCCCAAAAAACAACAAAATTGTAAGGATTAGCTAAATTTAAGTTTAATATGCAACTGTTTCAAGTCAAAAACTAATTATTCAAACACAAATGCAATAATATGATCAGAAATTATTATATGAATTTTATTTCATTTGAAAAAGTAAATGTTAAAATGAGCTGCAGCTTAATATGAACAACAAACTGCGCATGTGGAAAAAAAACTGCAATTAAACATACTGTAACAGCCTAGGTCCCACCTAATGTCATTCCAAAGAGCCATTAGTTTAAAACAGAGGTGGTGGGTATACGAAGTATAGTTGTAATAAAATGCTGAAAAAAATGTTCCCCTTAATGTGTCACAGTCCTCGTCTGCACCTGTCTGTCCTTGTCTCTGCACTACACTTCCCAGGATCCTCTTGTCTCCTCACCTGAACTCACTCCCTCATTATCCACCTGTCCCTCGTCATCATCATCTGTGTCACCTGTCTTCACCTCTTTAGTGTTCATTTGGACTTGTATTTAGTTTGCTTGTGTTCAGTCTGTCTTGGTCGGTTCTCGTCTATATTACATGGTGTTAATGTTACAGAGTTTTGTGAGTGTCCAGCCTGTCTTCTTGCCTGTAGCTGTTTCTTGTTTTATTTAAAGTAAATCGTGTATATTGGAGCGTTTTGCCTCTGCCTGTTTTCTGCCCGCAACACATCCGTGACATAATGTCCAATATCACTGAAATTACTGGGATTTTACACATGAAAAAAAAAAAACTATTAGGCTACATTACAAAAGTAATAGATCTGTAGATTTTATATTGGACATATTTACGTTATTAAAACAGAATGGCAAGAACTGTTATCACAGTTCTCTTACGAGAGTATCTCTCGTACTGCGTAATAGCTTACGCTATGGGGAAAGCTCTTTTCATCGAGACATTGAAGCCAAAAAAATTATCCTTAATTTTTAATCAATGTAAAGCGCTTTGCAGCAGCAAGCAGACCTTAGGCGAGACAGCTCGCGCGCCTATTGGCTGACTTGCGGCAAAAGCAGCAGCCTATCGAGAGCAGCTCTGCGTGACGTCATGACGAATGGGGGCACTTCGCGCCCATTTCGTCACGTCCCGCCAGAAAGGGCGTGGTCTCGCCCTATAAATAAGCTCGATATCCTGCTATTCACTGATTTTTCAACTCTTCAGCGAAGCTCACGCATCGCTGGATCCGGATGAGAAGCCGCGCCGTCGACCTGTAGCCTTCAGCGGGACGTGCCTTTGAGCCTGGAGTCGCTGGCCTCGCCGCCTTCAGCCGCCGTACCTGCTGCGCTTTCCGGCGTACATATCCTTTCCTCTGCCTTAGAGTGTGTGTGTTTGCTATATTTGCATTTTTCTCCCACTACCTCTAAAAGAGCTGCGTCTTTTTAAAGATGCCTTCCTGTGGCTCTTGCCGAGCCCCACTCAGCGATGAGGACCGCCACGTCATCTGCGTGTCCTGCCTGGGTGAGGATCACGCGGCCATCGCGCTCGCTGACGGCGGATGCCATCATTGTGAGCGGCTGCCTATGGTGACTCTGCGGACTCGTCTGGCGTCGTTCTCCGAGCCCGCATTCCAGCCCACCGTGATGCCGCGCCGCAAGAAGCGCCGCGCCCAGCGCGCTCCCGAGCTATCTTCTGCCCGCCAAAACTCGCCGGTTCGCCCGCCAGCTTCGCCGGTTTCGCTCGAGTCGCTCCAAACGGACAACGGCCGCCGTCTGCCGCCGCGTCCGCACTTGAGCTCGACGAACCTACCGGAGCCGGCATTGAAACTGAGCCGAGGCGTCCGCTCTCTCGAGCCGTGGATTACATCGGCCTCGACTGAAAGGCGCCCGCGTAACTAACGCGCAACAGGCTGGACGGACGCTTTCTCGGGAAAGACGAAGCTCCGTCACAGTCGAGACCCTTCCTCCCTGAAAGGTGAGAAACATTTGTGGCTAACGCTATCCGAGATGACGGAAGCTGAGCGCTCCGTGTTCCTCGACGCTCTCGCTCTGCTGGAAGCCGCCCCCCTCAGCGCGGGCCCCGGCCGAGGATTGAAATAAAGCCCGAGGTCTCAAGGCCTTCCTAGTCTCTCTAGGAAAGCGACGGTGTTCAGTTCCCGCTGAGGCCGGATTTACACCAAAACTTCTCGCTCGATCAGTTCCAAGCAATGTGACTGTTCCAGTGTATTTCGCAGTGAGCACGCTGGTTCCACAGCCCGCTTGCCTGCGCACAAAGGCCGTCGTTTCGGCTAACCAACAGCGCCGCCAGGCCCGAGATCAAACACCGCGCTCTCGCTCTGCTGGACGCCGCCCCCCTCAGCGCGGGCCCCGGCCGAGGATTGAGGTAAAGCCCGCTGCGGCCGGATTTCCACCAAAACTTCTCGCTCGTTCAGTTCCATGCGTTGTGACTGTCCCAGTGTATTTCGCAGTGAAGCAGCCGGTGTCTCAGCCCGCTTGCCTGCGCACAAAAGCCGTTTCTATGGCTACCCAGATAAATCCAATAAAGAGTGCATTTTCTGGTGTTCCGGCCACGGCCGATGGTGTTACGAGTGTTGTAAGAATGCCCACGTCCCAGTGCCCATTCCCACACCCAGACACAGCCCGCCACGGTGCAGGGCTAGCACAAATAAAACCGACTCAGGTCGGTTGTGCAGAAAATGTAGTGAACGCGCCCATACAATGCCCGCTTACACTACACGATGCGTGTCCCTTGGTTTCTGTAAAAACGAAACTAACACACATTCAGTCGGCGTGAGCCGACAGTGTTCTCAGTGCAGTAAATGTGCCCGCTGTCCCGCGCCCGCATTTCCTCAATGACACGCCGAATCCCACGGGATTCACCCCCGCTCGCTTTCTCTGCACAACCCGTCACAGAGAAGCTGAGCGCGGGCAGGCTGCCCGCTGTGATTAGCGCACACCCCGCCTCGCACGCTGTAAACACAGCGTTGATTCAGTCGGCGCGAGCCGAGTGTTCTCAGTGCAGAAAATGTGCCCGCTGTCTCGCGCCCGCATTTCTCACAGACACGCCGAATCTCACGGGATTCGCCCCCGCTCGTTTTCTCTGCACAACCCGTCACAGAGAAGCTGAGCGCGGCCAGGCTGCCAGCTGTGATCATGTGCGCCTCGCACGCTGTAAACAACAGTGATTCAGTCGCGCGAGCTGACAGTATTCTCAGTGTAGTAAATGTGCCCACATTCTCTCACACACGCCCGGATCCCACGGGATTCGCCCCGCTCGCTTTCTCTGCGCGTCCCGCCATAGAGAAGCTGAGCGCGGCCAGGCTGCCCGCTGTGATCAGCGCGCCCCCCCGCCTCGAACGCTGTAAACACGGTGTTGTGTTCCCAGTACACAGGGGCTCTCGAGCGGCCGTCCTGCCGCGGCCAGAGCCCAGATTTCATTCTACCCCTAGCTATTCACGCAGATGCGTGGCCAAGGCTTCCCGGGTATCAGAATGGGTGTTGAACACTATAACGAGAGGCTATTCGCTACAGTTCGCTCGACGCCCCCGCCGTTATACGGCGCGCGTCGAAACTACGGTGAAAAGCGAAGTGTTTCATCTACTTCGAGCCGAGATAGTGAAACTACTAAGAAAAGGGGCTATAGAACCCTTATCTCAGGCTCAGAGCGAGGGGGCTTATACAGCAGATATTTTCTGGTACCGAAAAAAGATGGGGGTTTCAGACCCATTCTAGATCTGCGACAGCTGAACAGAGCGCTTGTGAAGCGCCAGTTCAGGATGCTTACGACCAGGAAAATCCTTGCGCAAGTGCGCCACGGGGACTGGTTCATGTCAATAGATCTGAAAGACGCCTATTTCCAAATACAAATTGCGTCCCATCACAGGCGATTCTTGAGATTCGCATTCGAGGGCCAGGCATATCAATACACAGTCCTGCCGTTTGGCCTGTCCCTAGCACCACGTACATTCACGAAGTGCATGGACGCGGCTCTCGCTCCCCTGAGACTTCGGGGCATGCGAGTTATGAACTACTTGGACGATTGGCTGGTTCTAGCTTGATCACAATCGGAGCTCATAGAACACAGCGCCACATTACTCGAGCACCTCGAGAAGCTGGGCCTCACGGTCAATTGGGCAAAGAGTGCACTGTCTCCCAGCCAGAAAATTCCCTTTCTGGGAACAGTGTTAGACTCGCTATCCATGACGGCACGCCTGTCACCGGAGCGCGGACTAAATATTCAGCGCGTCGCGAAATCCTTCCGCCACGGCTCTATAGTCCCACTCAGAAGGTTTCAGAAAATGCTGGGCCTAATGGCCTCAGCGGCCTCTGTACTCCAGCTGGGCCTGCTTCGCATGCGCCCGCTGCAGATGTGGCTGAAAGCACGAGTTCCGCCCCGGGCATGGACCACGGGTCTGTTTCGCCTCAGGGTCGGCCAGCAGTGCGTTTCAGCTCTGAGACCTTGGAAGGTGTCCACCTGGTACCAGTCAGGTGTGAGTCTGGGGACCGCCTCGAGTGTAAAGGTGGTGTCTACGGACGCCTCCACCTCGGTGGGGGGCGCTGCTCGAGGGCAGACCGCTAGCTGGCCTATGGTCAGAGCGGGAGAAGCTCCTTCACATAAACTGCTTGGAGATGATAGCAGTCGACAGAGCGCTGCGGCGCTTCTGTCCCCAGATAAGAGGCCACCACGTCTTAGTCCGGTCGGACAACATGTCAGTGGTGGCGTATATAAATCGCCAGGGTGGCGTCAGGTCTCGAAACCTTTACAGGCTGACGGAACGCCTCCTGGTCTGGGCTCAGCACAGCCTGCTCTCGCTGAGAGCAGCGCATGTGCCCGGTCACCTAAATGTGGGACCGGACAGACTGTCCAGGAACAATGTACCAGCAGGGGAATGGTCGCTGCACCCGCAGACGGTCCAGCTGCTGTGGGAAACATTCGGCAGAGCGCAGGTGGACTTATTTGCGTCCCACGAAAACGCTCACTGCCCGAAGTTTTTCTCGAAAAACAAGGACGCGCTGGCCCATGTCTGGCCCCGCTGTCCTCTGTATGCTTTTCCCCCGGTCTCGCTCCTGCCCCAGGTGTTGGAACGAATCAGGGAAAACGGATGCCCAGTGCTGCTCGTAGCTCCGCTCTGGACGAACCAGGCTTGGTTCCCTGTCCTGATGCAGCTGACCAGCGCTGCTCCATGGCCTGTGCCGTTGAGGAGAGACCTCCTCTCTCAGGCGGAGGGCTCGATTTGGCATCCTCGCCCGGATCTGTGGTCCCTGCACGCATGGGCCATCAACGGGTACCCGCTAGCCTCCCAGAGGGAGTGCTGAACACGATCGCGCAGGCTAGAGCTCCGTCTACTAGACGGCTCTACTCCTCGAAATGGTCAGTGTTCTCTGCCTGGTGTCAAGCCCGAGGCTTTTCGCCAGTGGACTGCGGGGTTACGGAGGTACTGTCCTTCCTTCAAGAGCTGCTGGATAAGGGCAGGACCCCATCCACGCTCAAGGTCTATGTGGCGGCCATAGCAACGTTTGCAAAACCGGTGTCTGGCCAGTCGCTAGGGAAGAACGACTTTGTCGTGCGTTTCCTAAGAGGAGCCAGGAGGCTAAACCCCCCCAGGCCCCCTTCAGTCCCGTCATGGGACCTTTCCATGGTCTTGGAGGCCATGAAGGGTGCCCCATTTGAGCCGATCCAGTTTTCGGACATGAAGCACCTGTCTTTCAAGGCGGTGTTCCTCACGGCTCTCGCTTCAGTGAAGCGCATAGGGGACTTACAGGCGCTTTCTGTAAGCGCGTCATGTATGGAGTTTGGGCCTAATGACTCAAAGGTCATACTCAAACCTAAGCACGGCTACGTGCCAAAATCCCTCAACACACCATTCAGGGCCCAGGTGATTTCCCTGTCTGCCCTTCCGGTTATCAATGAGGAGGAGGATGCGAATCTTCTTTGCCCAGTTAGGGCATTAAGAGCTTATGTGTCCCGCTCGTCTGGGTTCAGACAGACCGAGCAGCTTTTCGTTTCGTTCAGTGGGCGTTCCAAGGGACTTGCTGCTTCGAAACAGAGCCTATCCAGATGGATAGTTGATGCCATTGCGCTGGCTTACACTTCAAAGGGCCTGCAGTGCCCCTTGGGTGTCAGGGCGCACTCCACAAGAGGCGTGGCCTCGTCGTGGGCATGGTCTAGCGGGGTCACCCTGCAAGATATCTGTACGGCCGCGGGCTGGGCCTCGCCGTCTACATTTATAAAATACTACAACCTGGAGGTGCCTGCCTTACAAGCTAAGCTTTTGGCTATTTAAACTTCAGTGCTATCTGCCCGCTGTGCGGCTCGGATGCTGAGTGTTTGGCCTGCGCATCGTTCAGACTGATGCAGCAGCTCCATGAGTACTGGCACAAGTAGGGCCACCCAGTTCAGGCTGAAGGCTTTTCACCCTGGCTGCGTGGTTTAACGGTCATATGGTGCCCCTGTGGGCTTATCTATAGGGAGAAATGCTTCCAGCCTCTCCTTTTTTACTCTCGGTGAGTGTATTGTGATTATGCACTGCATGCGCCTCGGGCTTTGCCCCTGGACTGTAGTGTTGAATCCTTATCAGCACGGCGTGTTACACTGTGTTCCCCATAGCGTAAGCTATTACGCAGTACGAGAGATACTCTCGTAAGAGAACGTACTCGGTTACTAACGTAACCTCGGTTCTCTCTAGAGAGGGAACGAGTACTGCGTATCTTGCCGTGCTTGGAATACGCTCTGGTTCGCTTCGGCGATGAAAAATCAGTGAATAGCAGGATATCGAGCTTATTTATAGGGCGAGACCACGCCCTTTCTGGCGGGACGTGACGAAATGGGCGCGAAGTGCCCCCATTCGTCATGACGTCACGCAGAGCTGCTCTCGATAGGCTGCTGCTTTTGCCGCAAGTCAGCCAATAGGCGCGCGAGCTGTCTCGCCTAAGGTCTGCTTGCTGCTGCAAAGCGCTTTGCATTGATTAAAAATTAAGGATAATTTTTTTGGCTTCAATGTCTCGATGAAAAGAGTTTTCCCCATAGCGTAAGCTATTACGCAGTACTCGTTCCCTCTCTAGAGAGAACCGAGGTTACGTTAGTAACCGAGTACGTTTTGTGTCGCTTTAATGTTTCCATGGTGACGCGTCATTGCTTGTCACGTGACAAAGCGCAACCACAACACAGCGCTGAATGAATGATGATCTGCTTTTGTCATTTTTTCCTTTTTTATTTAAAATATTCACAAATGTATTAGCTATAACACGAAACACTGATATTCCGATTGTCAAATATGTGCAAGTGGATGCGTTTTTTTTGTTTAAACACCTTTATAACGATCGCGTTAGTTGAGCTGTAACGTATGCGATGGGCAACGCCATGTTAGTTTACAACGCGTCAATTCCTCCACTTCTCACGAAATACATGAAAGTAAGTGGCCGGTGAACTGGGAGAAGAATAGGGTAAAATGTAAAGCTACTTACACAATGTGTATCTGATATGAATAAAACGTGTCGTCTTTTTATAATAATGGAAAGGATTATTATTGCCGCTTCGATAGACATCAGTGTGTATTTTACAAACTCAAAATAATTTTTTTGCTAGTACTTGTGTATTTAAAAGTCTGAAACCTAAAATAAACCTTATGTGGTTGAAAACACTCAGTTGTGATCAGGGGCGTAGCCAGTATTGGGCCAGGGCGGCACTGGCCCGCCCACATTACTCACTGGCCCACCCAGGCAAGTTTGATAAAAATACATTTTTAGTTTATTTTTATTATTTAAATGTATTTAAGAAAATATATTAATATAAATTTGATTTATTGTTGACAGGTGTGTGTGTTTAATTTGTTTTCCGAATAAAATGGAACTGTTGAAGCAAGTTGTAGAAAGCCTCCCTCCAGAACGTTATTGGTTGCTATGGCTGCAAGGGGTTCTGACAGGAAAACTCTTGAGCGGCGCCGGCGGGCTCTAGCTAGCTGCTTTTTTTGCCTATTAACATCGCCACAATAATGGCTAAACAACTTTAATGTGCTATTTGAAAAAAGCAAGCGTAGAGGAAGAAGACACACCACTGCCTTCATCTACCGAGTCCACCCAGCCCAGTTCTTCCGGACGGCTGAACATTTCTACTCACTGTTTCGGACAGGTAGAAGGAGTCATTTCTAATATAACGCATACATTTTAACAACAATTATATATATATAGATGCAATGACCGTATTTATAGAATTTGCGGGAAACGGTCTGTGTCCGAAATGATGTCCGGAATACAGTGAGTCTACGTTAACTTCCACCAGGCTGATTGCATTGTATATTCATGTATATGGTTGATTTAACAGAGTATGTTATTTATTTCAAACTGTGCTCTGCTGAGAGTTTTCATTATTTTAATTTCTTTTACTTTTAGCCTACTTTATTTTTTGGCGAACGGTCTTTGCACTGCTGACTAGCCTGAATAAAATAGACAGGTTATTGTCTATATGGTTTGTCCAGCCTTTATTGAGCTCTGTTGGTTGAACATGATGATTTGCCAAATATTGCAAATAAGGCAACTGTTTTTGCAGTTTGTCTATTAATAATAATAATAATAATAATAAATAATTAATTTTTCTACTCTCTAAGGTTTAATTATTATTTAAGTCATTTTTTTCTAGGAAAAACTATGGGCCCACTCACTTTTTCACTGGCCCGCCCAAAATACAATTTCTGCCTACGCCACTGGTTGTGATATATGACAGCACTGAGTGCGTCTGTTTCTGGCTCAGCGCCAGCCAACGCGAAAGCAAGTTTGAATTTAGCAGTTGATCACATAATGCACTGACCGTTCTAATAACACCGTGATCGTACGCTCCAGGGACCAGCCAAGACTGATCACACCGTTGTGATCGTACGTGCGAAAGGGTTAAATAAGTGACGATTTTGTAAACATTTGCCTAGTTTAGGTCATCTTTTCGCGGACCACTAGGGAGTGATGGCGGACCACTAGTGGTCCGCGGACCACACTTTGTAGAATTACTGCTTTAAATGATATGACAGATTTGAACTGCTCTATAAAAAGCAGTACACCCCGTGTGTTTTAGCATCCCATCAGTCATCACACTGCAGGACCGCATGTACCAGCACATGATTTATCAGAAAAGAATCAGGCATTCACCCAAGTAAACTAAACAAAAATAAGCTGAGATGTTGCGGTGTTGATCGGATTTCCTGATCAACTTGTAATAGTTGTTGATGGTTTTGAATCAGGGTTTGTTTGAAACTATAGCTGTAGGTGATGTACTTAGTGCCAAGAACTACTCATTAAAAATGCTAATCATGTCAAACAGAGCACTTACAAACATGTTTGGTGAAGAGAAAGACTCCAGCAGGGTGTTTGCTCTTGTTTTGACGACTAGGGTCAGGAAAGGGGAGGAAAAATAGAACATAGAATAGCTGCACAGAAACAGCTGCACATTTGTATCATTCTTTTGCTCTGCATCTCTCCAAAATAATCCTCCTCCTCCATTTTAAAGCCAGAAAACCTGAATTGTATTTCAAGGGAACATATTCTACACAGCAAATTTTAGTGAAATTTATTTTCACATGATCATCTTCTTTCACACCTCCTCTGACCTTTTTGGAGACAATGTGTGCCCGTCTGTGCAAAACTCAGCATCACTGTGTTAAAAGACTAAGTGGTTGTCAAGAGGGTGCTATTTGGTTGCTAAGGTGTTCTGTTTTTTAGCACGTTGCTAAGTGGTCACTTACTTCCTGAAGTCAAAAGGACTCGCCTCCCATGTCGATATTCTGGTCTCTAGATATGACTTTAGTCCCTCTGAACACTGTTATTTCTAGGCCTTTTTGTTTGTTTGTAATGGAGCACTGATCACACTTATCAAGAAATTCCATGAAACCAACCATATCACTCATTTAAATGGATGAGAAAGGTCTTTATTTGTTTTGTAAAGATCTGTATCATTCCTCAAGCCTTTAAAGCAAATAGGTTTAGAGACAGTGAAATAAGTAATATTGAACTGAACAGGTTATTTACTTTGAGAAATCTTAAAGGTACAGTAGCTAAAACTAGTTTTACTTTTAGACTGTAAGAAGATCTGCTGTTTGCCTCTATATTGTCTCTCTTACACTCGCTTTCTCTCTGAGTACATTAAATACTTTTAAAGGATTAGAACCATTTTCAATAGAGCTTTTCAGGTGAGCGAGATAACATGTTATCTGTCTCTGAGAGTGTAATTATAGCTTAGCATGTTGATATTCCACTTACATAAAGATGCTTATCTACAGTTGCTCTTGGTGAAGAGTCAGCATGACTAGTTCTTCTGAGGAACCTTCGTCAACACAAGACAAGTTCTCCCACATTTCTTTCAGGCTCCACCCAATTGAGTGTCTAATAACACGTTGATACTGCTAAACCAGCTCTGTGAGTGGCACAATCCTTCCTCATGGTGGGTGTCCAAGAATGTCATCATTATGGAAATGATGCCCCCAACTCTCCATGTCTTAGAAAAGGATATTGGAGAACAGACCCCCATTGTGACGTCATTAGCCACATCTTTTTGTGCTGTGTTCATTGAATGTTGATATGGGTGCTTCTCAATACTCAAATTGATCCTTCCTCGTTTCCTCGCAGTGGGTCCCCAGGAGCAGGCTTGAAGACTGCCATAGAACCACTTTTGCTTCCCCAAAGAACCTTTCAGCAAACAATTCTTAAAAGACCCATGTTTTTCTTAGTGTGAAGAACATTTTAATAATCTAAACATATCCTTTTTCTAGTATAAAGAACCTTTTGTTGAATGGAAAGGTTCAATGGAGGTTAAAGCTACTTGATGGAACTATATAGACACCAATAAAGAACCTTTATTTTTAACAACATCAGTGAAGGGATCTGCCCTTATGTTGTTTTGAAGTGATGCTTGAGTGATCAATAACATTTCCAATTCACAAAGATTTCCTTCGATTCTTCCGTCTTCATTTGCTTTCCTTGCATCCTTTCTTCGCGTCCTAAGGGGGATGAGAAGCACCTATTGTTTCAGCTATTGCTAGATGGCTAAGCACTGTCAGGAGCAGTCATCTCAACGTCTTCCCTCATGGCTCATTTAGTGCCTCTTTTAGTATTAAGGATTTGAAAGGGCCCTAAAACTGCAAGTGGAAACTCTTTGCACTCTCTGCCCACTAAATGAGCACTGAGCAGTATAACTGATTAAGATAATGTATTGGTTTTGTCTTAATATGAAAAAAGCCAAATGTAGATATTTCCTGAAGATGCCTCATTCATCTTCATGTTTTCCTTCGCTCTGTTTTACTTTCAAACCTACCACTTACTGGTGCTTGGGTGCCTTTTTAACTTTTTACCTCATTTTGTCCTGAAGATGCCTCATTCATCTTCATGTTTTCCTTCGCTCTGTTTTACTTTCAAACCTACCATCTACTGGTGCTTGGGTGCCTTTTTAACTTTTTACCTCATGTAAAATAATCTTTAAAGGTGATAGGGCTGGAATGTTGGCCCTCAGCTGTAGGAAGCATGTTGGAGCGTGTTGAAGCAGTGCAGCATGCAGGAGACCAGACAGTGGGAGACGTGAGGTCTTCCTGGTGCTGCCGGCCTCTCTGGTGCTTGCTAGATCAGTGTTGCTGAATTTGGCATGACATGAAAATTCATGTTCTAAATGCATTGGTGTCATTTAAAAAAAAAAGTTTGACCTCGGAAGGTTTTTATCAAAATGTTATGCAGGACTTTTCAAATCCTTTAGAATATATTTGATTAACTCAGGGAATGTGAACACTGTGTCTGGGGTGTAAGGTGAGTAATTCAGCTGGTGTAATTCGGAGCAGTGTGAAGGCGTTTTTGCTACCTGTTGTGATCATGTGTGCTCAGATTCCAAAGCTGTCCTTCTCATGCTAACTACACAAGCGGCTGAGGGAAACAGGTTCCGCAAAACAAACGTCCCCATAGTTTGCATTACACATTTCATATTTGGACATGCACAATGAGTGTGTGAAGGATGTCTGCTTGGTTGATTATGTGTCGTTTCCTCATTGCAACAATTCAGGCACATATTGATTATTTATGTCCGTTTGCTTGGCATAAATAACACAACAAAAAGTTGGGGTAAGCAATATTGTGAAATATTATTGCAATTTAAAATAACTTTTTTCTTTTTTATAATATTTTAAAATGTAATTAATTCCTGTGATGGCAAAGCTGAATTTTCAGCATCATTACTCCAGTCATCAGTGTCACATGATCCTTCAGAAATCATTCCAATTGCTGATTTGTTGCACAAGAAACATTTTGTATTATTATCAATGTTGAAAACAGTGCTGCTTAATATTTGTGAAAACAGTGATACCTTTTTTTTCTGGATTCTTTGATAAATAAATATGCATTAATTGTACAAAATGTGTATATAATGTGTGTGTGTAATATATATTACAATTTTATTGTAATCTTTTAATTATGCTAAGATTTATATAAGATTATATAAAATTTCCCATGTTCTTTCCTCCTCTCTTTGTCAGTGACTCTATTAAACACTAATTACTCTATAAACACAAATTAGTCAATGAATGAATCACTCCACAATCACGCTCATTAAGATTCCTGGTAATGGAACAGGAGAGAGCCCTTTGTGACCCCTTCAGCTGTAAACGGAACCAGAATGAGCCAAGCATGACTCATGCAGCTGGTCAGCTCAGTTCGTGATATGGGACTGGCGTCTGTGTGCACTGCAGTTGTGCTAAACATCCCACAGTCTGGCTGACTCACTTTAGAAGCTCGAATGCAGGTCAGCTCTGAAAATATTTCCCCTGGTTTTCAGTATTTTCCTCACAAATTCTCATTGAACAAAGGAGTAGTTTCTGACAGATGACCCCCTTTTGTCTTTTTGCTTTCCTAATACGATAATGTTTATTGTGGGATATTTGTGCTGAATTTGACTCGTGTACGTCACAGCTCAAATCATTCAAGGATTGAAAGAGTAAAAAATTATGGCATCACCTATCTCTTCTTTCTTTCTTTATTTTTGTATGAAAGTGGCTGCATGTTCACACTGAAACTGAAAAAACACAAAAGAGCTTACAAGAGCGAACAGATGCTTCTTGTACTGAACGTTATGAATACTTCAGCACCGAGGTCATGTTTCTCCTCCTAGTAACCTTACCTGCTGTTGTAGAGTTTGGGGGTGTGTGTCTTTGAATGGTCCAGAACAATAAAGGAATGTGGAAAAAGAGTGGCCTTTTATTTGGTTTTGACCAAATAAGACCACATAAAAATAAGTAAAAAAAAAAAATGCTTCAGAGGTTATGAGTTAATCATGTTTTTTTTTTTTTTTTTGTGACAGTAATGAGAGAGCCCGGTGGATCAGCGCTCTGGGACGGAACAACAGCGACAACAAGAATGACAGAATGAGTGAGTATAACCAGCCTCAGCGAAACAGTGCCACCCTCTGACCATGGAGAGTATTACATCGACACTACACGGCTACTGCTAATCAAGTCAACAATCGCTGTTACTAGTACTAAACTGTGTTTTTCCTGAACGATGCCTCAAACCTGCTGCTTTGTGAGAAGTGTAGTATTCATTTTTTATAAGCTTATTTTTTTCCGGGTGGATAGTAGAACGATACATGAAAATTACACTGAAGGAGGAATATTTAGGGACTAGATTGTCATAGTGTCACTTTATTAAAGTGATAAATGTGTGTATTTCTGTGTTAAGACGCCATGCAGGTGGAGGTGACGAGGACGTACACAGCCAGGCAGCCGGATGAGCTCTCTCTACAGGTCGCTGATGTGGTGTTGCTGTCACAGATAGTGGACGGTGAGATCATCACCCCCCTTATTTTTCCATTCTTCACACCCAAACGATAATTCAGTCTGATTTTGGCATTCGATATGTCAAATCAGTGCAAAATAAAAAACTGTACAAAGACAATGTACAATGTATCCATGATATACACTAAATGTATATTCTGATGTTTGATTTGCTATGATTGATATTTGTCATAATTGTCTTTTGTGTTTGTTCAAATGTAGTAATAAAAAAAACACACAAGAGCAGCAACTTGCACAACTTTTCATTTCTGACACTGCACGAGAAGAAACATTTCAAAAATCTGAAAAACACGTACATTTGTTTGATTTACTATGATGTTTATAAAACTACACCAAATCAAAGAAAACCTGATCTGTATTTACTATCACTTTGCAAAATAGTCTGTTTGGAGTCAAAAAGGTTGAGAACCACTGCTTTAAAAAAAAAAAGACTTGGTACTTTCTATTTTCTAAATTCTCTACACAAACCTGATCTCTTGCTTGTGTTAAGTTCTCCAGAGAACAGTTCTGTGGTTATTGGATAATGATTATTGTCCCAGAGCGAGTAGTCCTGTAACCACAGGGATGTCTTTTCATGTAAGGCTCAGCTGAAGGTCTCAGTTTTGATGGTGCTGGTCAGAGGGTCAAGCGATTGGTCTCGCAATGGCTTCTGCTCATTGGCTGGCTTTTATGTTGAAAGGCCAGGGCTTCAAAGGCCCCTTGAATCTTTTAATGGCCATTAAATATACAAAAGACAGTTGAAAGCAGGCTGTTTTATTTTTTAACATTTCATCCTTTCCAAAAGCTCTCTACAATACTCAAAGGAGAGCAATTTGAAGTAGAAAAAGTCTTTATCTCAGCTCTACTTCAGTTCATCACATTGATACCCGACTCTTAAAACTTCACATCTGCAGTTCTTAACCAGCTTCATGCAAAATTCTAGACTCTTTTGTTCTTTATAAAATAAACTGTATTGTTTACAGTTTCGTTTCTTTTTTTTTTTGCCAAAAGAAATAAGGGGGAACTGCTGTAAGAAATGGCTTATTCATGTTACTGACCGCTAAGCCATGGCTCTGACAGCAGATTTAGTTTATTTGTAGTCAAATATTTTTCCTTTGATCAGTGTCTGGTTTGTGTACACAAGAATCTCAATTGATGTCTATCTGTGGTTTCAGGCTGGTATGAAGGGGAGCGTCTGCGGGATGGCGAGAGGGGCTGGTTCCTAGCTGAGTGTGCTGAACTCATCACCTGTCAGGCAACCATCGAGAAAAACATGCAGCGGATGGACCGTCTGCAAAGCCTAGAGACCAATGTCTGAGACATCACCTCCTCCTGAGGAACGCACAAGCACATGATAAAACTGTGGATGAACTCAAACCACTACAGTGCAGTAACTGCTTTAGTTGCTTTAAAAGGGGATACACAGGATAAAATACACACCAAATGGAATTCTGCTTTATCCAACAGTGATTTATTGATTATAAACTAATTTTAAAATATGAGAGAATTTTATTTTGTCCTCCACCAAAAAATAATGAGCTTTTTCCAAAGCTACACAGGTTCACTGTTCAGAACAAGTAGCATTTCACGGACATGGAGTCCCTATTTAAAGTGAAGGAAAGTTTTATAGCAGCACAGAGATATTCACTTTCATAATTGACTCTCAGGGAAAATGTAAACATGAATCATGCCAAATGTAAATATGTATCAGATATACTCAATTTGTAAACTAATCAATAGAAAATCAATATAGATTCATATTCAAGATGTTTTTATGTGCATTTAAAGAGTAAAGATATTTCATTCCTTGAACGTTCACTTGACCTATATGTATGTGTGTATAAAGTGAGATTATGAATGAAAGATATCCATAAACAAATGTTATTATATTATGGCAAATTTAATGAATTACTGTAAAGAAAGCACATCTCAAGCCAATGCTAAAATAAAAATGCGACACAAACATTAAAGATAAGAGAACTTTTAAGTATTTACTTTTTTTTTCTGAGAAAAAAAAAAAAGATCAGAGTGGGTTTCCACACATCTGTGAGAGCAGATCAGTCTTCTCTGTGGCAGCTAAATGTCATTGAAATAAATAAGCTGCTGGTGGTTGCGCTCACTGGCTGCCTCTCCTGGGGTCTTCAGCAGGGGTTTCCTGTGTGGTGATGAGGTCGATTATGGCAGAGATGACGGCACAATCTTTAGACTGCCGGTCATTCCAGTCCACAGGACGTGGACTTTTTATCTTCTCCTCCAGTAACACATCCAGCTCCTGCCTCAGCTCCTAAATTAAAAGAATACATTTGAAGTATAATTGCAATCCATCACTGAGTGCCCTGTCAAGTGTGGCATTTGAAACATGTCAAATTAACACAAACCTTGACTAGGTGAGCAAAGCGCGCCGGAGACTGAAATACAATCCACTCATCCACGCTGGTCCTCTTGCTCCTGGTCCCTCTGGGTGAAATATCCCCTCCGAAAAAGCAATGAAAACGGAGACCCTCGGTGCAGTCGTAGAGGAAGATCTTTAGAAAACGAAATAAGTCGGTAACACTATGTAACTGACTCGGCCTGTTACATGATGTAATTACAATCTGTAAGTACAGGCTGTTCCATAACTTAGTTACATGTTAATTACATTTGCTACAATGTTATTACAATGTCTACTACTAATATAATTAAGTAATTACTCTATATCACGGACACCGTAAAATAAGTGTTACCCACTGCTCTATCTACATGCTACAATAACATAGAAAAGTAAATTAACAGAACCACTAACAAATTACCTCCATATTGACTGTCAGCAAGATAACATTACAACACTTAAAAAAAGGTACATACACTGTGTCTTCATCTTCAGTTATAGATGACCATGTGTATTGGAACTGAGTTCTCCGCATTGACAGATTAGGTGGATACAAACTTTCCATCACTTAGTGTACACCGGCCTGCAATACCAAACAATTTCAAAATTTTTAAAAAAACTGAAGGGGGATTGGGGCCTACTCTCGTAGCTCGAAGTCTCGAAGCCTAGTCTCGTAACATGAACACTATCGTTCAAAGGTTTGAGGTCAGTACGATTTTTTTAAATAATTTAACTTTTAAGTCCTAAATTTAATTTATTTACAATTAAATAAATTTAAAATCCTAAAAATTAAATCCTAACCCTTTTTATACAAATTTCTGTTAAATTTTCACTTACACCATCATCAAAGAATCCTGAAATAAATCATGGTTTCAACAAATGTGTTAAAGGATTAGTTCACTTCAAAATGAAAATGACCCCATGATTTCACCCCAAATTTACCCTCAAGCCATCCTAGGTGAATATGACTTTCTTCTTTCAGACAAATACAATCTAAATTATAAAACTTGGAAGAGCCAGGATATTTTAAAAATATAATGGCAGTGGATTGCAATTCATCCATCCAACATAAACGAACTCTAAACGGCTCCTTGCAAAGCGATGAGTTTGTGTAAGAAAAATATTCATATTTAACACATTACAAAGTAAAATTCTAGCTTCCGGCCAAACGCAGCCCCATTGCCCCTAATGCAAATTTACGAAACTTATGACGTCAGAAGTAGCGTAGCATAGAATGGCGTAGCGCAAATATCAGCAGTACGTCGCATTACTCTCATAAGTTGCGCTTTACACTTAAGTGGAATCCTTATGTTTGTTTGGCCGGAAGCTAGTTATTTATTTTACTTCATAAAGTTTTAAATATTCTTATTTTTCTTACACAAACTCATTGCTTTGATTCATAAGGCCCTTTATTAAGCCCCTGTTGGTTGCAATCCACTGCCATTATAAAGCCCAGAAGCGTCAGTGTTTATTAATATAACTCAGATTGTATTCGTCTGAAAGAAGAAAGGCAAATACACCTAGGACGGTTCAAGGGTGAGTAAATCATGGGCTAATTTTCATTTGAAAGTGAACTAAACCTTTAAGCAGCACGACTGTTTTCAACATTGATAAGAAATGTTTGATGAGCACCAAATCAGTGTATTAGAATGATTTCTAAAGGATACATTTTTTAATCTGAAAAACAAATTCAGCTTGACATAACAGGAATAAACTACATTTTTAAATATATTATAATAGAAAACGGTTTATCTTAAATTGCAATAATATATTGTTTTTACTGTATTTTTTATCAAATAAATAGTCTTGATGAGCATAAAAGACTTATTTCAAAAACAAACATTTGAATGGTATAAGGTTACACTACAATATAAATGTTAAGCAGACTATACTGATACTCAGTCTAGCAGTGAGAGCAGTAACAAATTGAGCTAGGCTTAATGTAAAGGTTTTAAATCACAGGCAGAATGGAGTATGAATAATAGAATGGTGCTAAATGGAAGCCGTGTGAATAGCGGACAGATTGAAGTGGTGTACAGTATACAGTGGTGTGAACGACGTGTGCAGCAGTTGGGCTGTGAAGGAGCACTGATGCACTTTGTGGGCATTAAAGCTGAAATCAAACGTCACAACAGGACGCCTCAGAGTTATGAGAATGATATCTTCAAACCACCACTGTGACATGACTAGTAACAGAGCCAGACAAAAACCATGTTCAATAGCCAGTGTTAAAACGAGAAAAACAACATAACATAAATCAAGGGTTCTTTATGGACAGAGGTTATATTCTGCTGAAGACATTACATGCGGATCTTTTCATACTGTTTCTGTCATCTGAGATTGCTTTTCATCTTCTTTTCTGCTCTTTATTTTTCACAACAGAACAACAGGTGTTTTAAATTGGAATAATGCCATCAGTAGCCGCGTTTCCATTTTTCCATCAGATTTGCGCAAAACTTTTATTTTCTAAATGTCGATAAAAAGCTATTGCGAAATTACGCCGTTTCCATTAACCAATGTAATGCGACTAAAAGGTAATATTTTCTCTCGTGATAATTCATTTCAAAAATCATGGCAATGAATGTTGGTAGGTTTACGTATATCTCAGCCACCGCACTAGCCATTATTTTTAATCGAAAGAGACATAGGCGTGTTATCTAAGCATTAATGGCAAGGAAAGCCACTTATACTAGGGAGCAGAACATATGAGGTGTTTCTCCCTCTATCTGATCAATAGGCTATATGCACGCATAAGTTCCGCATTTGACGCAAGGATGCTCTTCCGTTTCCGGTTGGGGAGATTAAAGCGGAGGAAAACCGAGGAAAACGGGATTATGGCAGAGTCTTCAAAATGTACTGTCCTCTCGTCTTTGAAACGAAACATTCATATGTTTAGATGTAATTTTATATATAGTTATGTTTATTTAATACAATTTTAAAAAGAAGCCTAAACACAACGAGGGGTGTCTGTTTTGTCTGTTTTTGTGACGTTTCTTTAGTATAACCATGGAGTATAAAATTCAATATAAATTATTGGTATTGCATTGGACTCTACGATCGGCGGAAGTTATCGAGCATCCTCAGACCTTCACCGGAAATACCACCGTGCATAGAGCCCATTATGGCATTTCTTTGTTGTTTAGAATCCAGTATTCCCGTAATACTTTTTGTCTTTTATGAGTTTATTGAAGAACTCTGTCTCGTCTTATCCTAACATACCGCTCCATCTACGTCAGGTGAGCTGTATATGGAAGTAAAATAATGACAAATGTTTTTGAAACAAAAAAAAGCTTGTTGAATTGCACTACTTGAAAAAAAATATGCATTGCATTAACCCTGCTTGCATTTTTATGGGCTGAAATTCAACATAGTTGTATATTTAAAGCTGCCGTCGGCAACATTTTTTTGATCATATTCAGTGAATTCGACACTATAATCCGACAGAACAACATAAATAAAGTGGTTTTAGAAAAAAACCCGAGTTTCTAACTCCTCCTGGAGCGTGTTATTTGTTTTGCAAAAATCCACAGCTCCCAGTTCATCGGGTCCAATCAGCGCAGGGGGTGTGGGATCTGACTGTCAATCACAGATCGGGCACACGCCACCCCTCGCGCACGTTACAATCACATGCACACGCCTGAAGTTTGCGCAGTAACGAAGAGTGATGGCAGATGTATCTCGCTTTCAAAACACTTACAGATCAAGTAAGCTCATCAAGAGTATAAATGACGTTAGCAATTGCAATCTATCGGTAGATTAGCCAAGGCAGCATACCTGCAAATACTCCATGGTGTTGATGGATGCTGATGAGACGAGCGCGTTCACAGAAAACCTGCACACGCACTGATAAGCACGAACTCGGTGAGTCGGTGGGAGGGTATCCGTTGATAGTGGGGGAGGGGCATGAGAGTTGTAAACATTCAAAATTTCAAAAGTCCACTCAATCTGCCAAACTTGCCGACTGGAGCTTTAAGCTGTGAATATTTCAATTCAATTCACGTTTTCATTATTAAAAATTCAATTATCCATAATATTCACCTTTCAGATTTCCCTTCCAAAATGTTCTTTCTGTTTAAAAATGCTACCTCATATATATTTGACATGCAATTTTCAGTCCATTTTATTTTGCTTTACAAATTCACTTCCAGAAATTCAGTGGTTCAAATTCAACAGAAAATTCAATATTTGACATCCGGGAGCGGCAGGAATATCAGCAGATTTCCAATTTATAATCTACATAGGTGTTAGTCGACCTCACCAGCAGGGGGTGCAAGCGGCTGTTGACGAAGAAAACTATAGAGCAACGGGTGAGAGAGTCATTCATTCATAAATATTATAGGTTGTATTTTTATTTTATTTTTTCAAAAATTTTGGAAAGGAAATCTGAAAGGTGAATATGGATTATTGATTTTTTAATAATGAAAACGTGTGTGAAATGTTTTGAATTTAAATATTCACAGCTTAAATGTGCTCTATGTAGCTTTTCTTCTAAAATAAATAATTTTTTATTGCCTGTGTGTGAAGGGGTTGTAATCACACATTACAATGATAAATATGTTGACATTGTTGATTGTGAAAGATAGACGAATAGTTAGTGAAATGCCTTATGGCTAAATGCAGTCAATGTAACGTTATCATGTTACGAGCATGGAGCATTAGTTCAACGTCAAGCTGATAAAAGTAGCCTATTGTTGTAACGTTGCAGTGGGAGTTTACATGAGTTTCCAGCATATTGTGTGATGCTTTCTCCGTTGCATTGAAAGTCTCCGTGTGGCCGGTAGTGAATGCTCGCTCTTGAGATCGAGCACACACACGCACAGGAGCACGAGCGCTCTTGTTGCAATCTGAAACATCACCACTAGAGGCCGCTAAAAAATACATAGAGCACCTTTAAATATACAACCATGTTGAATTTCAAGGTTCAAGGTTTTTTTCAACTAGTGCAATTCAACAAGCTTTTTGTTTCAAAAACATTTGCCATTATTTTACTTCCATACCTGTAAATGCGCAAAAACTTTTTACATTGCAGTTTTGCAAATTATTCCTTTTCCAAATTGCCTGAAAAACCACCTCATGCGAGTGTAAAAGTAAAAAAAAAAAACGATATATGGGAGTTTTTGCAAAATTGTCTTGTTTCCATTGGGCGTATTTTCAATTTGCGCAATTTGAAGGGTAATGGAAATGCAGCTAGTGACAGTCTGTAAGTATTCAATTGAGGTTCAGGCCTATCAATGAACTGAAGAATGGAGGCCACATAATCCAAAATGAACATACAAAAACAAGCAATAGGAAAAATCCATGCTACTTACATCGGTCTCTTCTTACTATGGCTGGGTCGAATCTTGGCCACTTTTGGGTACAGTCCTGCTACTATCACTGCCTTAATCAGCTTCTCATTCTCTGAGTAACATAAATAATCAAGAGCATTGGTTATGTTAAATATAAAATGTGAATAGGAAAATAGACAGAGTGGAGAGAAAAACAGAGCTAAAAACAAATTTTTATATCAAAATTGTATAAAATACTTATTTCTATTTTATAAAAAAAGTTTTATTTTTTACCCTCATTTTAGCCTTCTGATATAAACACTCAATATAAAGTGGCATATCTCCTTTAAGACTTCAATGTCAAAAACTGCTATAATTTGGAAACACTGTTGCATAATAAATAAGTATTACTTAGATTTTTTTTATTTTACTGTTTTAACTATTACATCTGCCAGATTAACTTTTAAAAACGTTGATTGAAGTATTATATTTAGATCTATTCCCTTAGGTTGCATCGCTGAACATTATAGCTGATCACAATCAGGTCTGTTAAGCGCACGATTGCAATCATCTCGCCATTGAATCTCGTATTCACACTCTCACAATTGCTCATTCACAACTAACACAATGCAGACACAATGTAAATAAGAGATTCATTGTGCAGTGTAGACAGCTAGTCTGATTATAAGGGGAGTTTTGGTGAGAGTACAGAACTGCTCCAGCAGTCTTAAAGTTCTTTGTAGTGTTCTTTGCTATCTTTCTCTATATAACCTTAACACAATTTAGATAACACACGATTTCCATGGGAGTAACAGTATAAATTTTACTATTTAGTAAGGTTTTTTTCTCCATTCTGTCACCTGATGGAGTTTTGGTTCCTTGCCACTGTCCAATTTTTCGCCATTGGCTTTTGGCTTGCTTAGTTGGGGACATTTTATATTTAACAATATTATTACAACATTATTTTCCTGTTGTCTCTGTAAAGCTGCTTTGAAACAATTTGTATTGTAAAAAGCACTATATAAATAAAGGTGACTTGACTTGTATGGGAGTGCTTACAGTACATATCAAAAATCACGTGTCCATATTCACTAACGCACCAGTGGGCAGGACAAAGAGGTAATGATGAAGTCATAATCATCATTGATCTGTCTATGCAGGCAAACTTTTGCCACTTTATTTATCTCTATCGAGTTTTGTGTTAAAAAAAAATGTATGCACGTTATTAATTAACAATACTGTTATTATAAATTAACATGAACCTAGATTAAAACGTGTTCTAAAAATAGTTGCACACTTGGAAAAATTGTGGTACACTTGGCTCATACAAATACAAATGCATTAAGTAATGTTATTAAATGGAATCTTTTTGTAAAGTGTTACCTAAATATTTTTCTGGGATCAACAGTGGATTTTGGTTAGAAAAATAGTAGTTCATCACTCCACAAAAATCAGCACTCTCAGACAGTTCAAATCTTTAAAGGTACAAGTGTAAATGGCAGTCAAAGAGACGGACAGTCTAGGTAAAGTACCTGAGTTGATGTTAGAGCTGCGATCTTTAGGGTCCTTACTATTCACAAAGCCAGCTGCCAAAAGATGCTCTGCAAACTGACCCTTCATATTCTGAAGCATCTGGTGGGAAGGAGCAAAATGGGTTTCCATTTATCAAGTGCATATGAAAAAGTCAATTTCATCTATTGTGTTTAACTACAGTAATGTTTGATTGGTAGAGTGCACACTGACCTGTAGCGTGTTGGCAGACAGGAAGTTTTCCCAGCAGTATTCCCTCTCAACCCTGGCACCCTGTCTCTTAGCATCCTCCCAGCCCTAAAATAACACCATACAAAAACACCACTAATTCTAGTTTGCTAAACATAATTCAGTGAAATTGTTATCCAAGTTGGCACAAAGGATGTCCGAGTGCATCAGTCAGGCATCACTAAAAATAACATTAAAGAGGTCTATGAGCCTGCAAGTCCGATGTCAGACACTGGCACCCTCCCCGCTTACCATGGCGACAAGATACATAGCAGACTGTCATCACTCAATAGTCTTAGAGTTGGCATTTGACTAACTGTGGTCCAGGTCAGGAAGCAGGCAGACTGGCTAACCCGACCATCTGCTAGCTGTCTCACGTCACAGAAGTCAAACACCGGGGTTCCTGCACATTTTTTAAAGTCAAATTTAAGGCTTTTTAAAACCTTTATAAGACCTGAAGAAATCAAAATTAATACCGTACATTTATACGGCCCACAATATTTTTAACGTTTTGTTGATAATAATTAGATGATATTTTACCGATTGTGTTTTTGTGCTGGTGCCATGGCTGGTTTAGACCTGTTGTTAACAGCTGACTCACGAAGACATTCATATGTTTCATATTCTATGCAGTGGTCAATTCACAGCAGTGACAGAAATTAATATTTTAATTAAGGGGCAATATCTGCCCGCTTAAATTGATTTCCAGGGGCATTTTCATCTACCGATATACAGTATATGGACATTTTTTCTAAACTTATTTAGAGTTATGCATCACCTTTTATGTCAAATACTAACATTCAAATTAAATTATACAGTAATTATACAATAATACTATACAGTATTATACAGTACCACTGTTACATTAATTCAATCACAGTCATTCAAAACAAAATCAATCTTTGCAGTGCAGAGGTGACAGAAGCGGCATCAGTAGTGGCATTAATATATTTACACTCCATTTACAATTGCATAAAGCTATGAGATAGTTTTTTTTTAAAATCAATATTCAATATTTAAATATGAAATGATTTCTAATTTTAACGTTTTAATTAAAGGGTACTTTAAATGTGAAACTAAAACCGCCAGTAGGTGATGGCAAGTCACTGTCTTAATAAGTGAGGGTTCGGAATCTTAATAAGATTCATTCGGGAAAGAAGCTAGTGATTCGTTCAAAACGCGGATTTCAGTCAAGAAATCATCGCTGTCTGTTGCATACTCTGCTACGGTTTAATTTTGAAATTCTAGTCGGCGAAATAAAGGGAAAACAAACAATATTGACAATATTGTGTCTAAAAAGTAACTCACAATGCTAACTTGTTAGATTATAACAAATATCACACTTTGCAATTGTGCACGGGAAAACGGCACGCTTGCTGATGTGATATTATAATAAGAACATAATATGATATAAATATAAGCTAATTTGCAAATAACCTAGCAAATTACAGACCCATCTCAAATCTTCCATTTATGTCTAAAATACTAGAAAAAATTGTGTCCGCTCAATTGTGCTCTTTCTTGCAAGAAAATGATATCTATGAAAAATTTCAGTCGGGATTCAGACCGCATCATAGCACAGAAACTGCGCTAGTTAAAATTACAAATGATTTACTCTTAGCCTCTGACCAAGGCTATATCTCAATACTAGTTCTACTTGATCTTAGTGCTGCGTTCGACACTATAGATCATAAAATACTCTTAGATCGACTACAAAACTACACTGGTGTTCAGGGACAGGCATTAAGCTGGTTTAGATCGTACTTATCAGACCGTTACCATTTCGTCTGTTTAAATGGGGAAAAATCAAAGATAACATCAGTAGACTATGGAGTGCCGCAAGGATCTGTCCTAGGCCCTCTGCTATTCTCAATATATATGCTGCCACTTGGTAATATTATAAGAAAACATGGAATTAATTTTCACTGTTATGCTGATGACACTCAATTATATATCTCATCACGACCAGATGAAAACACTAACTTATCTAACTTGACAGAGTGTCTAAAAGATATAAAATGCTGGATGACGTGTAATTTCCTGCTATTAAATTCAGATAAAACGGAGGTATTACTTATTGGTCTAAAAAACTACCCACAAAATCCCTTACAATACAACTTTAATTTAGAAGGATGTCCTGTTACTCTATCCACTACAGTAAAAGACCTGGGTGTTATACTAGACCGCAACTTGACTTTCGAAAATCATATTTCATATGTTACAAGAACAGCCTTTTTCCACCTTAGAAACATTGCTAAGCTACGTAACATGCTATCTGTTTCAGATGCAGAAAAGTTAGTTCATGCATTCATGACCTTGAGACTAGATTACTGTAATGCTTTATTAGCTGGTTGTCCTGCATCCTCAATAAACAAGCTACAGTTAGTCCAAAATGCAGCCGCTAGAGTTCTTACTAGATCAAGAAAATATGATCATATAACACCAATTTTATCATCTCTACACTGGTTACCTATTAAGTTCCGTATCAATTACAAAGTATTACTATTGACTTATAAAGCTCTAAATGGTTTAGCTCCTGTGTATTTAACAGACCTTCTATCGCCCTACAATCCATCGCGCTCTTTAAGATCACAAAATTCGAGGCTTCTGGTCGTTCCTAGGATATCTAAGTCTACTAAAGGAGGGAGGGCGTTCTCACATTTATCTCCTAAACTCTGGAATAGCCTTCCTGATATTGTTCGAGACTCAGACTCGCTGTCCCAGTTTAAAACTAGATTAAAGACGCATCTCTTTAACCAAGCATTCACTTAATGCTTACCTTTTAGGTAAAGGGGCGGCAGTGGCTCAGTGGTTCATGTAGATTGTCTACAAATCGAAAGGTTGGTGGTTCAATCCCCGGTTCCACTTGACCAAGTGTTGAGGTGTCCATGAGCAAGACACCTAACCCCAGCTGCTCCCGACGAGCTGGATGGCGCCTTGTACGGCTGACACCGCCGTCGGTGTATGAATGTGTGAGTGAATGGGTGAATGAGAGGCAAAATGTAAAGCGCTTTGGTGGCCATTGGGTCTATGAAAGCGCTATATAAATGCAGTCCATTTACCATTTACCATACTACTTCTGAATCAGTTCGAATGCAGTAATATTATGAACATCAGCTATGCTAATTATTTCCCATCTGTCTTTCTGCTGTTATCTCGGGACGCTAGTCCCGAGGTAAATAGCGTTCGTCAGCTCCAGTTTGTATCCAGCCTCTCACGGAGACTTCAGATGCCCCAACACCTGTGATGAGACGACTAAACGCCTGTGGAGAGACGACTCGATGCCTGTGAAGAGACGACTAAACACCGGCGATATGTTATGCCTAAATTTATACATGATTAACTAACTGTATTTTTCTTTGTACATTTCTGAAATGCACTTTCTGTAAAGCTGCTTTGAGACAATGTGTATTGTGAAAAGCGCTATACAAATAAACTTGAATTGAATTGAATTAATGATATAAAATCTAATTTGGGGACATACCGAACTTACTGCACACATCACGCAGTGAAAGCACGATAAACAAAAGCGATGTCAGCTGACTCAGTTCACAGTGCCTCGTACATCATTAAAACAATGATTACAATATCATAATTAGACAATACACATCGCACACCACTACACACATAAAGAATGAACTTACAACGGAAGTTACATGTATCAACTTTCTTCTTCTTCTCTCCTCCTCACGCGTGCAGGAGACAGACGTTATTCTGCCACGAATGTGATGTGAATTGTCACGTGAACGAACAAATCCACAAAGATAGAATAATAAAAAATAATAAGTACGCTAATTAGATAGACATATCTAAATGCTTTCCAAATTAAAACTAAGTCAAAGTATCATCTAAAATTTAAGACCCTTTTATGGCCTTATATTTTAAAAATCTAATTTAAGAGTTTTTAAGGATCCGCGGGAACCCTACCTACTCGTTTCGAAAAACATCTAGGTGTTCAACAAATCCTCTGGATACAGTCCATATCTAGACCAGATGGTGGACCAGGAATGACCACAACAGACCTTCATACATGATGCGGTATTACTGTCAGGTCCGTATCTTTATGTAAACGTCTGTTTGTAAATCTTGCATTGAATAGTGACTAGAGGTCGACCGATTCATTGGTTTTGCCGGCAGTACCGATTGGTGGAACTATCGTTATCGGTAAAAATCCATACCGATAGTTTTTCCTGGTTGCGTCCGTTGCTGGAGCGGCAAAGAAGGGTGCGCTGTCATTGTACAGTACGAGAGCGCCGAGAAGAGGTCACTGTCATTGCACAGTACGAGAGCGCTGAGAAGGGTGCACTGTCATCGCACAGTACGAGAGCGCCGAGAAGAGTGCGCTGTCATTGCACAGTACGAGAGCGCCGAGAAGAGTGCGCTGTCATTGCACAGTACGAGAGCGCCGAGAAGAGTGCGCTGTCATTGCACAGTACGAGAGCGCCGAGAAGAGTGCGCTGTCATTGCACAGTACGAGAGCGCTGAGAAGACGTCACTGTCATTGCACAGTACGAGAGCACCGAGAAGAGGTCACTGTCATCGCACAGTACGAGAGCGCTGAGAAGGGTGCGCTGTCATCGCACAGTACGAGAGCGCCGAGAAGAGTGCGCTGTCATTGCACAGTACGAGAGCGCTGAGAAGAGTGCGCTGTCATTGCACAGTACGAGAGCGCTGAGAAGAGTGCGCTGTCATTGCACAGTACGAGAGCGCTGAGAAGAGGTCACTGTCATTGCACAGTACGAGAGCGCTGAGAAGAGTGCGCTGTCATTGCACAGTACGAGAGCGCTGAGAAGAGTGCGCTGTCATTGCACAGTACGAGAGCGCTGAGAAGAGGTCACTGTCATTGCACAGTACGAGAGCGCTGAGAGAGTGCGCTGTCATTGCACAGTACGAGAGCGCTGAGAAGGGTGCGCTGTCATTGCACAGTACGAGAGCGCTGAGAAGAGGTCACTGTCATTGCACAGTACGAGAGCGCTGAGAAGGGTGCGCTGTCATTGCAAAGTACGAGAGCGCTGAGAAGGGTGCGCTGTCATTGCACAGTACGAGAGCGCCGAGAAGAGTGCGCTGTCATCGCACAGTACGAGAGCGCTGAGAAGAGACTGCTGGTGGCGGCCTCTAGAGGCCAAATAACAAACTATCACTGTTGTTTATTGTAACAAGTGATGCTGTGCGCTGCATGGAGATCACAAGCTGCACGGAGAGACACTTCAGATGCGCATTTAAAACACCGACAGCAAAATGCTACGAATACATTATAAAGTAATTAATTTGTTGACTAGATGCTAGGGCTGGGTAAAAATATCGATTCATCAATGCATTGCAATTATTTGTTTCTCAATTCAATATCGATTCATCAAATCCTATGAATCGATTCAGCCCACCAGCCAGTGGCGGCGCTGTGGGCAACACTCTAGTGAGAGCGTTCAGATGCTGTTTTTATCATAGAGAATGTTTAAATACCATGCGCGCTGACACGGAGAAAGGCCTTGTTTATACTCGACGCGTCCGTTTCTTTTACTGTCTATAATCCGCACGAGCCTCATTTCGCTTGGCTGTGTGCAAGGCTTTTTTTGTAACAGCACGCGCGGCGCCGCGTCCGAGGATGAACGACTTCAAGCCGAATCTTCCCGAGCTGTACGTCACCGCACCGGCACCCAGTTTGCGCGTCTAAACTATATGGGGAGGCTGCAGACCTGGAGCCGGCAGATATACGCCCCTGGCAGTTTTGCGCCCCTGACAGTTTTGAGCCCCTGTTGTTCCTGATGCGTCCAGTAGGGGGATATAGCCTACTATGAAATAACATAAATACAGTTTTTACCAACTGCTTACACACAAAATCTTTTCGTGTCACACGATTTTTGAAACCTCTCACTCAAAGTGCAAAACTACATGCCAAATCTTTAAAACCATAAGCTATTTCTCAGCCCTTGACTCAGTTTTCAATCGCATAAAACACTTTTTTCAAAACACTACACACTATTCTCTACCTAAAACACAAAGATCTATCAGGAAGTGAGTTGCTTTCCTTTTCCAAACACAACCAATCAAAATGCTACACTTATTCACCAGATCACACAGACACACTCCTCACATGTGCAAACATTGCTTACGTAAATGTTTATAGTTTTGTTGTATGCTAATGTATACAACAGTAATGTTTGGCCTAATAAATATTTTCTGTTTCTACATTGCATTGGCGTTTCCGGTGTTGTTACCAGCAGATTACTTTCACTGTAGAACATTGTATTGAAATGTAGATATAAGCCTATGAAAGACCAAGAGCTTTAGATTTAGAACAGCAGTGTTTACATGGTAGGCCTACATCCAAAAATTTATTATTATGAAAGAAGTGTTTGCCATTTGATGCAAATGCTTCATTCTGACATGTTTATGCCATTTTATGGCATGAATGCAGTGTTGCATTTTGAAGGAGATGTGAGGCATTTTGCGTGTGCAGTTTTGAGAATTGTGTGTAGAGTTTTGAAAAAAGGAGACTTGTGTAAGCAGTTGGTTAGTTTTTTGTTCATTTAAATATAAACGTTACAGTGTAGATCTGCACAGATTAAAATATCTGTAGCTATTCAGTTGGGCTTCATTCTCTTCACTCAGCCTACAGAAGACTGTGTTTTTTTTAATTGAAAAATTAAAAATACAGTTGAATCAACTATGTTATGACAAGTATATGACCTACTGCAGTTATAGGCCTTTTAACCGTAGGTTTTTATATGGAAGACTGAGTGAAATATGTTGTTGTGAATTTATAGTTAGCCTACATTTAGATATTAACCAAATTTAGCCCAGTAGACATACAGTATACCGTGTAATGGATCCTTGATTAGCTGTAGTACTATTCTTTATTGGTCGTCATACAGCTACAAAACAGTGTCATACACAACATTTTATGAAGACAAACACAATTTATCCCTTTTCTAAAATTCCAAGGGCCATTTAAAAGAAAGACACAATATTGTTGTTCACATTTTTTTTTATTAACACCATTTATGAATTATGATGACTCATCTATGGTTTGCCCCTATTTTTTAAAAGGACATCCATGGTGTGTGTGTGTGTGTGTGTGTGTGTGTGTGTGTGTGTGTGTGTGTGTGTGTGTGTGTGTGTGTGTGTGTGTGTGTGTGTGTGTCTAGAATTGATGTCAGGGTGTGTGGATTGCATCAATTTGCTCCTGATCTTCAACGGCACAAGCACTTGTTGGTGGAACAATAGTGGAAAAAGTATCAACTTCAAGCCACTTTGATTTCTTTTGGCCACCAATGATGGACTGTGCAGAGAAAATTGAAAATGACATTAAAACCATGTCCATGTATGTATGTCTCCGTAAGTTGTGTATTTTGTAAGTTGTAAAAAAAGATGGGTGTTTATAAGTTTAGAGAGAGATTTTCATTTTCTTATAGCTAAAGCAAACACACACCTTTATGAGATGCACGTTAAAAAGAATTTGGTAAAGACAGAGTATGATAAAACCCACATTAAGTGCACATACCCTAGTCCAGACAAGTAAGCTATTTTTAATAAATGATGTTGAAAATAATCAAAATATTTGAGTAAGCGTGCAGTTCAACTCTTTACTTCGAGAGATTTACTTTTTGAGATGAACTTTTTGTCTCTCGAAATAAATTATAGACCCATCCATTGATAGAAATGAATTGATATCTATCTAGCCTACCTACCAAGCTAATCGTTTATAAATAATAAATGTTGCATCATTGCTAAACAACAATAACTTTAGCAGATTATTTAACATACAAATGACAAAATCTATTATTTTTTTGTCAGATTTTCATTCTAACGATAAAAATCTTGATTATATGGTATTATTACTTTGTCTTCAAGATTCATCTTCATAAAGACAGAACCATTCAAAGATCCTGATTTAAGAATATTCTCCTCTGATGTAAAGTCCCTTTTTTCTTCGTTTAAGAAAATGTCAAAACCTTTAAACTCAAAGGTTTCTAAAATAAATAATATCATTGAGTCTGTTGTAAAGAAACTTTAATTTTTTATATTGACAAAATGTAAAATTGTATTGATTTGTGCAGCCTAATTCAATCTCTTTTGATGTCCCCGTTGTTTTTTTTATTTTTTCTCTCCCTGTTAATGTCTTGTATCCTTTCATTTGCAATACAAAAAAGAATAAATATATAATTATTAAAAAAAAAGATTATTTATAAACCGTAATTCAATTTGTGTCGCTGTACAGCCTCCCCCTACTGGACGCATCAGGAACAACAGGGGCGTAAAACTGTCAGGGGCGCAAAACTGCCAGGGGCGTATATCTGCCGGCTCCAGGTCTGCAGCCTCCCCTTACTCCGTCTAAATTGCAGTTCATTGCAAAGTTTTTTTGTTAATGTTTTGTTTACTGTGTGTGATTCATTTAACGGAAATCACATTCACTTCTAGTTGTCTTGCTGTTAATTTTAAATAAACAGAGCAAGTTGCTAATCAGTGTCTGCTCGTTTATTCAAACTAAGTTGTCCTATATAACAGACGAACGTCGCAACGTTAAAAAATACCTACATGTGCACTCGTTTGATAAAAAATGCTTCAGTTAACATGTTATATATTGTACTAAAATGTTATGAGTTATATGATGGAAATGTCTGTAATGTATCCTACATATAGGCACAGTAACTAAGCCAAAGGTTCTCTGATCAGCTGGTCAGTGTTATTTATTGTGTTGACAAATATCTATGGCTGCACTTTGTTTTATGAGTATGCACATTTTGTGCTTCTGTTTACATTTCTTTTATAACTTGAATGTATAGGAAGAAAGAAATATACTTTCTATTACTTACAGTTACATGCACTTTAGAGGTGTTAATAAAGCACCTGTTTGTTACAGTTGTGGTTTGTATTCAACACATGTACAATATTGTACAGTTTGTTCTGCTAAATAAACCATGACAGGAAACATGCTGGGGTCAATTTGTACTTAACATTGGTAATACTGCACACATTATTTAAAAAATATACCCAGGTACTTAATTACTTGTGTATTTACTTATTATTGAATCGATATCGAAGCTAATAAATCAATATCGAATCGAAATCGAATCGAATCGAAGCCTCAAGAATCGAAATCGAATCGAATTGTGAAATTCCTAACAATACCCAGCCCTACTAGATGCTGCATTAGCAGAGAAAGAACAGGAGTATGTTTGCCGTCGAGGCTGTGAGGACTCTAACATTAGTACCTCAAGCGGTTAAAACAATGTGAAAAAAACACGCAAACATGACACAAATGTTTAATGTCGCAATTGTTACCATCTATTTGTATTAGTTATATATCCAGCTGGTCACTTTTATGCATTCATTAGATGGAGAAGTTGCATATTTAAAGCTGGTGACGTGATTGCTTTCTCAACATTGATATGTTGACATGCAGTCGACAGAAACAAACAAATCAGAAACGCATTTGATTCTATTATTTTTTATCACATATTGTTATTTTTATTAGATAATCATGAAGTGTTCTAATATAGAAGCAACTAAAGTGAGAGACTATACATGCAATATAGGCCTACATTTATGCAATTTTAATGCTCTGGCCTTTGCAGATATTTAAAAATAGCCATCTTTAAGCATAGCAGACTCTTTGGATTTATATGAAATGGTACCACTTTACAATAAGATTACATTTTTAGCATTAACTAAGGTTAATGAATGTTGTAGTATTGTCCATTGCTTGTTTGTTAATTTCAAAATTTACTAATACATTTTAAATTGAGTTTTAATTTTTATTTGATCTGTTAACCTTAATGTACTATGAACTAACATGAATAATCAAGGTACAATTGTCTTGCTCAAATATTAATACATGCTGTAAAAAATGTATATTGCATAATGCATATAGTTCATGAAGGCTAGATAATACATCCTTGTTAACAAATGGGACTTGCAAAGTGTTACCTATGAAATTTAAATATTTCTAGGTTAAAGCTAAAGAAACCTGTAATATTTCAATGTTTAAATTATTTTCTGTAGAATTCGTTCTGAAGAACTATTATTCTTTTAATATAATATTCATATGTATATGTTTATTTCATATAGCACATTTCAGTTCAGCACTGTTTTACTTGGAGTGTTATGTTTTATTTATATCCAGTATCAATTTAAAAAAATATTGGTTGATTAATCGGTTATCGACCTCTAATTGTGGCTGGTTTATAAAAGAATCCACAGAGAAATGTACCAAACAAACAAATAATGCACTCTCAACATATTCACATACTTTAAAAAAGCACTTTCCTATCATTCCTTCATGGGCAGCAAAGACCTTGCCAAAACAAGCCCTCAGGACAGATTCTCAGCGTTTAGATGAGCCCTCAGCACAGCTGTGAATGTGTCATGCCAGGACCAGCTGGGACCTAACAATTAAGAGTGACTTTTTAACGAAAATAAACTCTCTAGGACTTACCCAAAATGCATTGACAATAGTGAGATGATCACTTCTAGAGTTTTGGGAGAGCATTTTTCTCCTGTTGTCCGCAATCTTCTCCTTTCCCTGAGATAAACACATCCATCAGTGAAACAATCCCTCATTAGAGAACGCCCTCTGGAGCTGCACATGTGTTTATGTGAAAGCGTGTGTTTGTATGTACCAGTGGTATGAAGAAGGGATCTTTAAAACTAAGGCTGGCCGCAATAGTAAGCACAGGATCCAAACAGCCAAGAAGAGCCCCAAACAGAATCATTTTTCCAATGTGAGGCTCTACAGGCATACGGGCTAGATGAAATCCTAATGGAGTCAGCTCTTCACTCCTGTCCAGGGCGTTCTACAAGATACAGCAGAGAAATGGTTGGCTTTTCAAATAAATATATTCAAAGTATTGTGGTACTGCTAAGCTCTTTGATTTGAGTCATTACACTTCTTAATTATACAGCTTTCTGGAACACTTTATTCTCATTGGTCAATCACAGCATTTCACTGCCAATTTTGTATAATAATGGTATAATAGACTAGCCTGACGTCGTCATACTCAGATTCTAGTTAGAATGTGAGTCTGATACTGCTCCATTGGCCGTGTTTCAACCGAACCAGGAAAGAAAATTGGATCGACAAATGCCTTGATCGCGGTTCTCTGTTCCTCTTTTAAAATGAATGCGCTGTCTACATCTTCTATAACAGACGTAATGGCTGAATCTACACATCTAAATTATCCAGCGGCAGCCATTCTTTGTTGTAAACGAATTCAACCCAAGCGCTCTTTGGTGACGTGGATAACTAGGCTACGGTTGATCATCTGGCCATCATCTTATAAAGCCCGCCCTGACAATTAGATTGGTTCGAACAGCTTTGGTTCGGGCATACTTTCTTCACAATAGATCAAGCCATCAACCATCCTCAGAATGTTGTGGGCGGGGCTAAGTTCGGCTGGCATCCAAGCTAATAATAGATTATTCCAAACCTCCTTTTCTTTTCTATCAATTATTCCTCACTGTCATCTTTTTATCCTCTTACCAGGTCCACCAGGTGTGTGATGGCCAGCTCTATCGCTTTGTCTGATGGGGGATCCAAAGTTGTCCGCAGGAAACACGCAATGGGGCCCAACTTCAGTATCTGAGAGAGAGAGAGAGAGAGAGAGAGAGAGAGAGAGAGAGAGAGAGAGAGAGAGAGAGAGGAGAGAGAGAGAGAGAGAGAGAGAGAGAGAGAGAGAGAGAGAGAGAGAGAGAGAGAGAGGAGAGAGAGAGAGAGAGAGAGAGGAGAGAGAGAGAGGGAGAGGAGAGAGAGAGGAGAGAGGCTTAACACGACTTTATTAGAACATTAACTTTTTCCAGATACCAGATTCAGATCATATACTCCAAAAAAAAATCACTTATAATAAATACAATAAAAAAACCACATATAACACTTATACTTCAAGCATCTTTAAAATTGTAAAACCAAAATGTCATCCAAAACCTCACACAAAACTCCTTCCACAGCCCATATTTCGGAGAACCTCTGAATATCATTGATCAACTTAAAATATGTGTATTCAATTTTAATTCTAGCAGTCACCATGCCTTTAAAAGCATTTTCTGCATCTACTGTACCTATCCCCAATAACTTATTTTTTCGAGTCTTCCAAATTGCCATTTTAGCCATACCCAACAAGAAATTTAATATGCATATTTTTCTTCTCTCATGAAATTTATATTTGGGACCACTTATAAAATACTGATTGGAAAAATCTTCACCTAAACCTTCAAACAAACTTTTTAAAACAATAAAAAGACTGCCTAACCTCACACAATAAATAAATAAGTGGTCAACTGTCTCTTCAACTCCACAAAAAGGACATTCTTTACCCACTGCTGGATTCAGGTGTGCCACGTGTCTGTTTGTAGCTATAGCACCATGAAGAAGTCTCCACTGTAGGTCTGCTGTACGTTTCTCAATGGGAGGTTTGTACAGAGACCTCCAGGATCCTTTAAAGTCTGGTCCAAACACTTCTGTCCACCTCCATGCTCGTACTCGCTTTAAAACAGTCTGATGGGCAACTTTAACACAAGTAAGGTAGATTGCTTTTTTACTTGTTTCACGAAACTGTCCCATCTCCGGGGTCTTAAAAGTCAGTATTGTGCCAGCATCTTCTTCATTTTTCTTTGCTGCTGCAGATACACTGATAGGTGGGAACTGATAGTTTCTCCTCCAATCTTGAGCTGGTTGATCTTCCAGTGCTTCCCTGCAGGATCCAGGCAATGCTCTCTGCACCTCCTCCAAAACCTGCTGAAGAAGACGGAGAGATCGAACACCCGTTTCACTCTGTAGTGCTGCAGCCGTTTTCCATCCTTTAAGGTCTCTCAGATCTCCTATCCTTTTGAGTCCAGCTCCCGCCAGGCAGTTCATCAAGCTTCCTGATGACAGAAGTCTGGTTTGTATCAGTGGATTGTAAAACAACGGCTATCCCATAATCCACTCCTTTGGCTTTGAAAGATCTCTTTTGACATTGAAGTTATCAAGCCAAGCTTTCAACACTGACTGATAAAACAAAGTTAAACTACTTAAGTCCAGTTCATTAAGTCTCAGTAAAAACAATTGTTTCTCATAGCCGAGACCAGATGCTGTCCTTAAAATAGCACAAGCAACACGAATCCATCCCAGATCCTCTTCATATAATATTCTTTGTGCTGTTTGCAGTCTGAACGTCATAATCCTGCTTCTTATGTCAATCAGAGCTTGACCTCCTTCTTGTAAAGGCAGATATAGTGCAGATCCAGGAACCCAGTGTTGGCCCGACCAAAAAAATCTAGAAGTGTCTTCTGTATAGCTTTTATCAGTTCATTTGGAGGATCCAGCACGTTTAGTTTGTGCCATAGCATGGAGGCGGCCAGGTTATTTGTAACCAAGACTCTACCCCTGTAGGATAGTTCAGGTAATAGCCATTTCCATTTAGACAACTTGGCTGACACCTTCTCCAGCATACCCTCCCAGTTTTTTTGTCTATAATTTTCTTTACCCAGAAAAACTCCGAGAATCTTTATCCCCTCTGTGTTCCAATGTAACCCCCCTGGAAGCTTAGGTGGCCCACCATTTTTCCAGGGACCCACAATAAAACCCTCACTCTTTGCCCAATTTACCTTGGATGAAGAGGCTCTCTCATGTTTCCTGTTTCAATGTTTTATTTTTTGTTTGATGTTATGCCTCTGTGTTTTTATTTTTTATTTTACATTACTTTGTTCAGCACTTTGGATAGCTTCGCTATGGTTAAATGTGCTTTATAAATAAAATTTACTTACTTACTTACTTACTCATATAAAGCTAAACTTCTAGACAGTATCTGGATATCCTCTTGACCAGTAATAAAGACAGTTACATCATCAGCATAAGCTGAAACCGAGACACCTGACCCATTAAAATTCCCTGGTATATGAAAACCTTTCAAATTATTTTTTAGCTTAATTAGCAAAGGCTCGATAACTAAGCTGTAGAGTTGTCCAGAAATTGGACAACCCTGCCTAATTCCCCTCCTAACAGGTATAGGACAACTCAGTCCCCCTCCAACCTTAAGCATTACCGAGGCCCCTCTATACAGTAATTGAATCCAAGAAATGAATGTTTCCCCAAACCCAAATGCTTTCAAAACATTTAAAAGGTAATCATGACCCACACGATCAAACGCTTTTTCTTGATCAATTGATAAGAACCCAATATTAAAATCATCACTCATTGAATGTTATATGTTATTTGTATAAAATAAATAAACAAGATATAAATGTTTGACCAATTTAGTTGCAGAGAGAGAGAGAGAGAGAGAGAGAGAGAGAGAGAGAGAGAGAGAGAGAGAGAGAGAGAGAGAGAGAGAGAGAGAGAGAGAGAGAGAGAGAGAGAGAGAGAGAGAGAGAGAGAGAGAGAGAGAGAGAGAGAGATACACTCCTGAACGAAATCTTAAGACCGGGGGAAACATTACCAGTATTCACATTTCGCGCTGGTGGATCGTAACCTGGTTGTAAGTACTGCTTCAAAATGGCAAAAGAAGAAACAGGAGCAAGAGACAAAAAATAGTGAGTAGGCAATTTATTGAAAACTGCATTTAAACCAAAACAGGCTGTTCATCAGCTGATCAAAAGTTTAAGACCATAGGCATAAAAAGGTCCAATCTGCAAAAAAATATGGCTTTCGTGTCATTGATCTTCAGGCAGTCACACTGTCATGATCTCCTGATGGCAAAGGCAAAAAGGCTTTCTCTCTTTAAACGTGGCAGGATTGTTGAGCTGCACAAGCAAGGCCTCTCGCAACGCGCCATCGCTGCCAAGGTTGGACACAGTAAGACAGTCATTTTACATTTCTTAAAAGATCCTGAGAGTTATGGGACAAAAAAAGTCAAGTAGTAGACCCCAAAAATGTCACCTGTACTGAGCCGCAGGATCCGACGGGTTGTCCGTGAAGACACAGGTCGATCCTCGATCCAAATTAAGGCGCTTACTGATGCTGACTGCAGCCCAATAACCATAAGACGTCATCTGAGAGAGAAGGGCTTCAAGAACAAAAAAATGTCTTCAAAGGCCACGTCTTCTCCCACGCCACAAACTTGCCTGTTTGGAATTTGCAAGGGAGCACCAAACATGGGACATTGAAAGGTGGAAGAAAGTTTTTATTCTCTGACGAGAACAATTTTAACCTGGACGGTCCTGATGGCTTCCAATGTTACTGGCATGACAAGGAGATCCCACCGGAGATGTTTTCTACACGGCACAGTGGAGGAGGCTCCATCATGATTTGGGACTTTTTCCTTCAATGGGAAAATGGAGCTTCAGGTTGTCCAGGGGCGTCAAATGGCGACTGGCTATGTGGACATGTTGCAGCGGGCATCCCTCTTGACTGAGGGCCCCGTCTGTGCGGTAATGACTGGGTCTTTCAACAGGACAACGCTGCAATTCACAAAGCCCGCCTGACGAAGGACTTCTTCCAGGAGAGTAACGTTGCTCTTTTGGACCATCCTGCGTGTTTTCCAGATCTAAATCCCTTTTTGAGTATTTGGGGATGGATGGCAAGGGAAGTTTACAAAACGTCAGTTCCAGACCGTAGATGCCCTTCGTGAAGCCATCTTCACCACACGGAGCAACGTTCCCAGCAGCCTCCTGGGAACAGTCACATCAAGCATGCCGAAACGAGTGTTTGAAGTAATCAACAAGAATGATGGGGCTACTCACTACTGAGTCCATTTTTGACACTTTTAGTTCTGTTGTAGGTTTATTTTTGGGCTATGGTCTTAAACTTTTGATCAGCTGATGACCAGCCTGTTTAAGTTTAAATGCAGTTTTCAATAAATTGCCTACTCTCTATTTTTTGTTTCTTGCTCCTGTTTCTTCTTTTGGCATTTTGCAGCAGTACTTACAACCTGGTTATGATCCACCAGCGCGAAATGCGAATATTTGCGATGTTTCCCCCGGTCTTAAGATTTCGTTCAGGAGTGTATATATATATTTTTTTTTTTGTATATTTTGTATGCTTTGGCAACATTGTTTCAAAAAATTTCATGTCAATAAAGCCCCTTTGAATTGAATTGAATTGAATTGAATTGAATGAGAGAGAGAGAGAGAGAGAGAGAGAGGAGAGAGAGAGAGAGAGAGAGAGAGAGGAGAGAGAGAGAGAGAGAGAGAGAGAGAGAGAGAGGAGAGAGAGAGAGAGAGAGAGAGAGAGAGAGAAAGCCCCTTTCACACAGCACTTTGAACCCGGCAAATTGCCGGCAAATTGCCAGAGTGCGAGATCAATCCCGGGTTGGGGACCTAGTAACATTGCCGTGTTCAGACCCGGAACGCGCGCTGTGTGAACAAAAGCCAGAACCAATGCCGTAAGGGGTGTGTCATAGTGATGACGCATGTGCCATCGCGCGACTCTGTTGCTCTTAGAAGAAAGTTTGTGTTCGTCATCAACAAAGAAAGAACAAAAAAATGTCTGCAGCAGAGACAGGAGCTCCTCACAATCCGCGCTAAAGCTGCGATCGTTCGCCAGCTCTGTGGAAAGGTGCGCGCGTGCACATGTTTTCGACGCGTACGTTACACGTCTCATCCTGACGTCACGCGGCTTTCTGGGAAATCACTGGCAGTGTGAATGGACCGAAATCAAATAATCCCGGGACAAATTATCCGTGTATTTTCCGGAATCTCTGTGTGAAAGGCTAGAGGAGAGAGAGAGAGAGAGAGAGAGAGAGAAGAGAGAAGAGAGGAGAGAGAGAGAGAGAGAGAGAGAGAGAGAGAGAGAGAGAGAGAGAGAGAGAGAGAGAGAGAGAGAAGGGGAGGAGAGAGGAGAGAGAGAGAGAGAGAGAGAGAGAGAGGAGAGAGAGGAGAGAGAGAGAGAGAGAGAGAGAGAGAGAGAGAGGAGAGAGAGAGAGAGAGAGAGAGAGAGAGGAGAGAGAGAGAGAGAGACCACTCAAATGTTTAAAAAAAGTGTAATTATACAAATGATTACAAAATCTACAAAGTACTCAATCTAAGCACATAAAATTCTAAGTAGTAATATAAGATTAAGGCTTTGTGTGTATAAATTGAGTGTGAATGTTCATCAGGGCCCTGCTGTACCACTGAGCAGCAGATAGAACTGGTACTGGGCAGCCATATGGAGATGAAAATGAGCAGTAATTTACACAGCTAAAAGGCCTAGTTACACAATTACACTGCCTCTCAGATACAATGACAGTGATTAATGTCCCTTTTAATCCATTAGTTTGTTTGTGTGCTCACTTATAGTCACCGGAGACAATTTGTGAAATCTCTGCCTTCAGACCCCATTAGAGGCAAACAGATACAAGGGAAAGAGGTTGTGCGTCTGTGTGTGTGTAATGAAGAGTGTGTGTGTTGGTAAGCAAGAATGAGTCACTGGAGGAAATGTTCAGTCCAATTTCCTAAAACCACAGCTCCTACACACCTACTGCTGACACCAAAGCTGTGTATTGTGACTCACAGATAGCTAGATCGATGGATACTTTATTGATCTCTAAGGGGAAATTCAACCACGCATTTTAGTGAAATATAGTATGCACAGAAACACACTGACGGAGCCTTTGATTGGATACCTTTACTTGCAAGCAAAGCTCTTCAAGTGGAGTGCGTTGGATCTCAGGTAACTGGTAGTTATCCAGGAGGCTGGCCCTCAGTCCATTATACAGGTGATAACATTTCCCTGGAGACACTCTGCCCAGACACAAAACACACACAAAACAAAAGGGACACAGGAAATACAATGTCACACTGCATCCATTAGGAAAGTCTATTTGATGAATGCAAATTGCTACTGGCTAAATGTAATCGAGAGTTCCATCATGCGTACAGGTAGTGTACAAAAACATTTAAGCCTATTTTTTATTAATTTACCAGACCAAAGAAAGATATATTATAAATTATATTGCATTAGTTTAAACTAAAAACCTGTATTTTGTTATACTTATTTAACATTTTATTTTATTTGAATATACTGAACTGAATTCTGTAGATAAGTAACAAAGGTAGACATATTTTTTCACATTTTCTGCATTTTGGCCAGTCTAAGCTGCAATGTGGCTCAGACAAACCATTGACTATCGGCGTAAAGTCTATGCAAGATTACTCAAGGCTTGCTGATGTGAAAGTCAATTTGCTTTCCCATGAATAATGCAGTGCTATAAGAGTTACTGTGGCAACGGGGCAGTGCGTGTGAATGTGTGGATGTGCACAGGTACAATAAGAGGGAGTATACATTTGGCATTTGTGAAGTATGAAATTGAAATGGTGTGTCAGAGCCTGTGCTGAGCAGTAGGGCAGATTCATGTAGATGCAAAGCTAGTGACTGACTTATTATCTCTCTTTCATACAACCAAACACACTATCGCTCACTGTCTAAAAAGCATGAGTCACTGTGCCAATTTAAACCCCAACATGTAGACACCAGACAAAACTGCACACACGGAAAGCTTCAGTTTTTCAATGCAAACTAAACAACATTGCCAAAAACATTTTTAACATATTCCTAATTACAGTAGATTTACAGTCCATTTAGAGTAGAGACAAAGAGAGAGAACCAAACAAGATTTACGTATATGTGAGTAATGTGGCCTTCAACTTCAAGAAATTTTAACAGGAAGATTTTTTTTTGTTCACTTTTCTATAAAATGACTGAGATAACAAAAGAGTGAGATTACAATGAAACTATTCAAGGCCACATCTTTCCTCTCTATGTGGAAAAAAAAAACCTTGAGAGAAGCTCTGTCTCGACTCTGAGATAGAGGACAGACAGACCTTTCATGAACAAAAAAAATAGTCATAAATGAAAAAACCTGAGGATGTGAAAAGATGAAAGGTGCTATATAAATAAAACTTCTTCTATGACAGGAGAAGTGTCATTAGACTGTTATTAATCAGGCTTTGAAATTCTATCATTATTTTCTCACCCTCATGTTATAAACCTATATGACATGCTTCCAACTCTAACTATGAACCAATTCTGTAGAATCTATATATAGATGCTGGTCATATAATTAGAATATCATCATAAAGTTGATTTATTTCAGTAATTCTATTCAAAAAGTGAAATTTGGATATTATATTCATTCATTCATTACACACAGACTGGTATATTTCAAGTGTTCCTTCCTTTTCATTTTGATGATTATAACAACTAATGAAAACCCCCAAATCAGTATCTCAGAAAATTTGAATATTGTGAAACACACAATCATGGGGAAGACTGCTGACTTGACAGCGGTCCAAAAGACGACAATTGGCATCTTGCATGAGGAGGGCAAGGCACAAAAGGTCATTGCTAAAGAGGCTGGCTGTTCACAGAGCTCAGTGTCCAAGCACATAAATAGAGAGGCAAAGGAAAGGAAAAGATGTGGTAGAAAAAAAGTGTACAAGCAATAGGGATAACCGCACATTGGAGAGGATTGTGAAACAAAACCCATTCAAAAATGTGGGGGAGATTCACAAAGTAGATATATAATTATATAATTAGAATATCATCAAGTTGATTTCTTTCAGTAATTCCATTCAAAAAGTGAAACTTGGATATTATATTCATTCATTACACACAGACTGATATATTTCAAATGTTTATTTCATTTAATTGTGATGATTAAAACTGACAACTAATGGAAATCCCAAATTTGGTATCTCCGAAAATTAGAATATTACTTAAAACCGATAGAAAAAAGGATTTTTAGAAATGTCGGCCAACTGAAAAGTATGAACATGAAAAGTGAGCATGAACAGCACTCAATACGTAGCTGGGGCTCCTTTTGCCTGAATTACTGCAGCAATGCGGCGTGGCATGGAGTCGATCAGTCTGTGGCACTGCTCAGGTGTTATGAGAGCCCAGGTTGCTCTGATAGTGGCCTTCAGCTCTTCTGCATTGTTGGGTCTGGCGTATCGCGTATTCCTCTTCACAATAGCCCATAGGTTTTCTATAGGGTTTAGGTCAGGCGAGTTTGCTGGCCAATTAAGAACAGTTATACCATGGTCCTTAAACCAGGTACTGGTAGCTTTGGCACTGTGTACAGGTGCCCAGTCCTGTTGGAAAAGGAAATCTGCATCTCCATAAAGTTGGTCGCCAGCAGGAAGCATGAAATGCTCTAAAACTTCCTGGTAGATGGCTGTGTTGACCTTGGACCTCAGAAAACACAGTGGACCAACACCAGCAGATGACATGGCACCCCAAACCATCACTGACTGTGGAAACTTTACACTGGACTTCAAGCAACGTGGATTCTGTGCTTCTCCTCTCTTCCTCCAGACTCTCGGACCTTGATTTCCAAAGGAGATGCAAAATTTACTTTCATCAGAGAACATAACTTTGGACCACTCAGCAACAGTCCAGTCCTTTTTGTCTTTAGCCCAGGCGAGACGCTTCTGACGCTGTGTCTTGTTCAAGAGTGGCTTGACAAGGAATGTGACAGCTGAAACCCATGTCTTGCATACGTCTGTGCGTGGTGGTTCTTGAAGCACTGACTCCAGCTGCAGTCCACTCTTTGTGAATCTCCCCCACATTTTTGAATGGGTTTTGTTTCACAATCCTCTCCAGGGTGCGGTTATCCCTATTGCTTGTACACTTTTTTCTACCACATATTTTCCTTCCCTTTCGCCTCTCTATTAATGTGCTTGGACACAGAGCTCTGTGAACAGCCAGCCTCTTTAGCAATTACTTTTTGTGTCTTGCCCTCCTCATGCAAGATGTCAATGGTCGTCTTTTGGACAGCTGTCAAGTCAGCAGTCTTCCCCATGATTGTAGTAGCCTACAGAACTAGACTGAGAGACCATTTAACAGTCCCTCCAGAAAAACGCGATTATGCGATCGCTGAATTCAATGCAAAATCAGCCAAAGTCCGCATATTTATGCGGGGGTCGCATTTTTTCAAATACTCCGCAATTTTGCCGCATAAATTGCTGATTTCCGCGCAAAATATGCGGGGCTTGCATGATTTCATAATCCCCGCATTTTCGTCGCAAAAAGTCACATATATATCTTGGCAGAAAGTTGAAAAATGTTGCGTTTGCTTCACACAAGAGCAGCCATTTGCCCCTGTTGGCATGGGAACGTTATGAAGTGACGTAATTACGTGACGTGAACATCATCGAAAAGCTGTAAAACAGCTTTAGAAAAGAAGAAAAGAAGAAAAACAGGGATAGCTCACAGCTGAAGTTATTGACAGACAGACTCACGGAGGCGATTGGCATCTCACAACTCATTCTAAAGCATACAAAGCATTTCTAAAGCTGTTTTACAGCTTTTCGATGATGTTCACGTCACGTAATTACGTCACTTCATAACGTTCCCATGCCAACAGGGGGAAATGGCTGCTCTTGTGTGAAGCAAACGCAACATTTTTCAACTTTCTGCCAAGATATATATGTGACTTTTTGCGACGAATATGCGGGGCTTGCATGATTTCATAATCCCCGCATTTTCGTCGCAAAAAGTCACATATATATCTTGGCAGAAAGTTGAAAAATGTTGCGTTTGCTTCACACAAGAGCAGCCATTTCCCCTGTTGGCATGGGAACGTTATGAAGTGACGTAATTACGTGACGTGAACATCATCGAAAAGCTGTAAAACAGCTTTAGAAAAGAAGAAAAGAAGAAAAACAGGGATAGCTCACAGCTGAAGTTATTGACAGACAGACTCACGGAGGCGATTGGCATCTCACAACTCGCACTTTATTCCCAAATCGAACTCGTATAACTGTCTGTCACACGTTCTTCCGTCCACATCGTTACTTAATAAACAAAATATGATAAAAGAAGTAGCATCAAACATCGAACATGGGGTGTCTACTGAACACTGTTCGAGGCGCATGGCGGCAGACAGTTCAACAGGGAGCGCACAGCTCTTAAAGGGGCCACACCTTATTTCCACTCATTACAGGCTGGAATAAAACAAGATGAGAAATTAAATATTTCCAGCACTTTCTGTGATGTAGTATGCTTGCTTATCATAGGAAGTAATAAGAAATGACTCTTCACATTAAGGTAGTAGCCTAGTGAGAACATGGTGTCTGGGGAATCACTTTTTTTTTCTCTCTTTTTCATCAAACCGAAGTTTTTGCAAGTTCCCGCAATTTTTGCAAGTTCCCGCAATTTTTGCAAGTTCCCGCAATTTCATCGCAAAAAGTTGCATAAATATCCCGCATATTCCATCGCATTTTTAAAGAAAACGGGCCGCGTAATCAAGGATTTTTGCCCGCAACAATCACAAAAAAACTCCGCGTTTTTCTGGAAGGACTGATTTAATGGCCTTTGCAGGTGGTTTGAGTTAATTAGCTGATTAGAGTGTGGCACCAGGTGTCTTCAATATTGAACCTTTTCTCAATATTCTAATTTTCTGAGATACTGATTTTGGGGTTTTCATTAGTTGTCAGTTATAATCATCAAAATGAAAAGGAATGAACACTTTAAATATATCAGTCTGTGTGTAATGAATGAATATAATATCCAAATTTCACTTTTTGAACGGAATTACTGAAATAAATCAACTTTTTGATGATATTCTAATTATATGACCAGCACCTGTATGCAGAGTTGACAGAAAACAAAGAACTAAAGCCCTGCCTCACCCAGTTCGGGTACCGGTTAGCTTAGAGTGCCAAAACTTCGCCGGCGCCTTCAGCACCGTCCTGAACACGGTCAAGCCAACGCGGAACTAATATATCACAGGTATACACTAATATATCACATATTGCTTCATTCTGTAGTACTTTCTTTTGTAGAAAACGGCAATTATAATTGATACAGCAGTTTTGACAGTTCATAGTGACCAAAACGTAAAAAATTGAAAACCATAAAAATGGAATCCATATGACTTGTGCTATTTGTAAGGGGGTGGGTGATATGACCAAAATATTATATCACAAAATGAGTCATTTTATTTAACTATATATCACAAGTTATATTTATCTTTTTTTGAAATAAGGAAAGCATAATTTTTTTATATCCTGATATAAAAAAAATAGTTATTTCCTACAACTTAATTCTGAAAAAACAGAGATAGATTCTAATTATTGAACAAAGAACTTCCTCACCTACTAACCTAGAATACTGTCTAACACTTGATGGCTGCTCTGTCAAGTCTTCATCGTCAGTTAGGATCCTGGGTGTGCTCTTTGATATCAATCTGTCATTTGAAAGTCACGTCTAGTATATGAATTTGTAAAAAAACGCATTTTTCCATCCTAAAAATATATCTAAATTATGTCATATGCTCTCAATGACAAATGCAGAACAATTAGTTCATACGTTCATGACATCAAGGCTAGATTATTGTAATGCTATTATGGCTAGTTGCACTGCACGCTTAAAAAACAAACTTTTTATTATCCGTATCCAGATCAGATGATGGACCTGCGCCTAGACACGACCACAACGCATGATGTAATCGCAGCTGTGTCCCAATGCGAAGGCTGCATCCTCCGAAGGCCGCGGACTTCGAAGGATGCAGCCTATTCGTCATTTGAAGGACGCACCATGTAGCCTTCGTAGGATTTCCTAATTGCACATCCAGGTGTTCCTGATTACCACTCCTGGCGCCAAGCAACAGTGCGAGAGTACAGCTGCCATCCTGATCATTCATTTGTTATAATTGAGTAAACAGCTATGGAGCCAGAATTGGCTATTGTCATTTTTATATTTTACTGGAGGACATGGTGAGGATGTTTCACTCATGTATTTTCGGCTTAGCCAAAACCATGGCCAGAGCTGCTTTACTGCGTCCCAATTCAGAGGCTGCGTACTGACTCCTGAATTGCCAGATTACACTTTAAACTGTTAAATTTTTGGGAGTTAATTTACGTAAATAATGTAATGAAATATATGAAAAGAAAAGAAAACACATTAGGCATATATATAGGTTCAAGGCTATTGTATTCTTTTTATTATGTAGCCTACATAAATGGACCATGGATGGTAAATGGACCATAAATGGACGGTAGGCTACTCAGATTTTCAACCCGTAATACGAAGCCCAGGAAGTCTTGTGGGGGGAAAAAAACGACGGTTTTCCAATCCGTTCCCAAGGGTTTGTAAACTCTACTCACAAATTTGTGGCCTCTCCCCCAGTCTGTGCTAACCTGGCCTCTGTTTATGCGGGATACATTTCATTATGTTTAAACTTAATATTTGTTGAATTTTCTAAAAAACGACATTTAGGCCATTTGTCTTTAAAGTCAAATTTTGTAGATGGAAAAAGCTCAGTATAATAGAATAAGCAAAAAAAGACTTCACATATAAAAAGAAATATAACACAAACACAAGGTTAGGTTATATAAAAATAAAACATTCATAAATTATTTTATGATTAACATATTAGCCTACTGTCTTCAGTGAACTCAACGCAAATGATAATAATATTATTATTATTAGCCTACATTTAGGCTACATATTTAGAATGTGCTTTTATCCAAAAAAGGAACAAAGTAATTCGTCAAATGTCAGTCAGAATACAGGGCTAAGATTATCACAAATAAACACAAGATTTTGACGCAAGAGTGTGGGAGTGTGGAGCGCGCACTGCATGGCGGAGGCGCCAGCGCGAACAACAGTGGTCAACAGTGGAAACAAATTAAAAAATACTCTATAATTTCTGGTCATACAGAAAAGAATAATACATCATTCGCAACTACTTTTATTTGTCCAAACTCACATAACAAGAAAATGTTGTGCTTTTGTAAAATAAAATAAAACAATCAGGCGCGCTGTGAACTGGAGTGCGTCTCATAAATTAACTGAAACAAAATATAGCCTAAAGCTTGAAATGTTCACTTTTAAACGAACAATTAAAATGCCTCGTTATTTATTCAGACACATGTATTATCATTAGCCTATAAATCATGGTTCCAGAGACATGGCTCTCCTCATTCAGCACTGCGGGAAAAATATAATTTCCAGGTTCTAATCTGGCCTTAGAAAAACAGTAAAATCGACATTTTTTCCATAGTATTTGTGAATACTTAAAATGTTTAATAAAGGGTCAAAAAGTCATTTAGTTTTTTCATTTTTTAACCCGTAATTGAAAAACGAAAAATGAACGGTCGATGTATTTTTAAAACGCAAAGTTGAACACCAACATTTGAATTTGAACTGTAGGCTACACACCAAATGCTGCACTAAAAATGCTGTTGTCACCGGCGCGCAATGACTTATGGGGTAGGATCAGGGTAGGATAGGCCGCTAAGGATCCATTTATGTATCCTTCCTTTCACGGGGAAACGAAGGGTGCATTTGGCGTAGCTTTTGAATCAGGGTAGCCTTCGTAGCGCCGCGATGACGCAACTGGCCTTCGAAGGATGCGAAATTGAATTGGGACAGCCTTCATCTCACCGCGGTGACGCAATCCGCCTTCAAATGCGGCCTTCGAAGATGCAGCCTTTGAATTGGAACATCCTTCGTCGCGCCGCTGTGACGCAATCGGCCTTCAAATGCGGCTAATCGGCCTTCAAATACGGCCTTCGGAGGATGCAGCCTTCACATTGGGACACAGCTTGCCATATCCGGGACCTTATCCAGACCAGATGGTGGACCTGCGCCTAGACACGACCACTCAGCAGAGCTTGTGTCCACTAGACTCTCCCCTGTGAAGGCCTCATTGACACAACAGCCATTGGCACTGATCCTCAACAAACTCGTCTCCATGCGCGTATGACGACTCCAATCTTCAACTAGATGAACTGCATAATATAATGTTCCGATCCAATCTGACTTCTGACCTGTAATTCTGCCTGAATCATAATCATACACTGTTCGTTCGTTGGCCAGAGGAGAACTGCCCCCCTGAATGAGCCTGGTTTCTCCCAAGGTTTCTTTTCTCCATTCTGTCACCATGGAGTTTTGGTTCCTTGCCACTGTCGCCTTTTTCGCCTTTCTTCACCATTGGCTTTTGGCTTGCTTAGTTGGGGACATTTAATTTTATATTTAACAATATTATTACAACATTATTTTCCTATTATCTCTGTAAAGCTGCTTTGAAACAATCTGCATTGTAAAAAGCGCTATATAAGTAAAGGTGACTTGACTTTAAAGTATAACATTTTGATATTGCAAAAACCTTATTTCAAACAAAAATAAATATAACTTGTGATATATAGTTATTGTGAAATAAAATGACTCATTTTGTGATGTAATATTTTGGTCATATCACCCACCCCCTTACAAATAGCACAAGTCATATGGATACCATTTTTATGGTTTTAAATGTTTTTACGTTTTGGTCACTATGAACTGTCAAAAACTGCTGTATCAATTATAATTGCCGTTTTCTACAAAAGAAAGTACTACACAATGAAGCAATATGTGGATAAATTCATTTAAATTTTATAAAAATTCTCTGGAATAGAAGCTAAAATCCAAAAATAGTGTGATAAATTTTTTTTTAACAAAGTCGATTTTATCCCACATCATTTCGGTGATACAAGAATACACTGCATATCCTCCTGAGAGGTTTGACATTCTTCCATGGGGTGCAAATCCTCGACTGAAATTGGTTTTGATACTTGTGAATGGATTGAGGAAGAGCTGCTGATATATGGAGGGAATAACATATAGAGGATAAATAAGGGAGGGAGAGAGAGGGAGAAAGATCTGTACCTGCCAGCACGGCCCTTCCTCTGTTTGGCGTTGGCTAAGCTCACCCACTCCGCTGTCATGGTCCTGATATTGTTCTGGGTGTCAAAATGAGTTTCCTTAATCTTCCCTCCATCGATCACATACACAACATCATCTATCGTAATACTGAAAGAGACAGAGTTTGAAAGAGAATTATCACAAGGTATTCATGATGACATGGAAGTAGAAAAAAAAAAGTCCTCTGTCAAAGTCAAAATTGGCTAAATTTATAGTCTTAATCAATGTCCCTGGTCATGAATCATTAGCTCACATTATTCTAAGAGGGGAAAAAACCTGTCCTGACATATGAAAGTTTTCTTCCTGTAACAAAGGCCAATAATATAATGTGCTTTTCTCCCCACCCCCAATAATCCAAAAAAAAAATGCCAATGGATAAAATCAAGTCCAGTCTCACGTTATTTCTCACTGAACATTCCGTTTCACTAAGAAATGTGTCTCTTACAGTCACCATTAAATCAAAATGATCATTTCTTATTTTGTAATGGTATACTGCAGTGTGTATTATACATTATTTATCCATGCACATAATAATTATTATTTTTATTCATGTGTAATCTTTCATCATTAAACATTAATGTCGCCTTCCCCTTGGAACGACATCTCTTCTCTAATGACAATCAATTCACGATGGAAAAAATCAACTCTGCCCTACACTTCTCATTCGAGAAACTGTTACTTGGATTACTGTTACTGCACTAAAAAAGAAGAACGTAACTTCCGTTTAATGACAACTTTAATGGAAGTTAAATCTTTAACGAGCTCCGAAAGTGATTTTATCACATTATTGTCATGTTATAACATATAACATATAGCGTCTCTTGACTTTACTTTTGAAACAGTTAACATTTACTCTGGCACAGTTCCTTGCCCCATTTGGCTAAATTTTCGCAGGTGAAATAATTTTAATAGGAATCCAAGTGATTAAGAATTCTGCGTGAAAAAAATAATTCTCAGGTTCAAAATGGTCACGCAAATTTGATGTGTAAACAAACATAAAGCTGCTTATGTTAAACACTACACTGTTGACAATGGCCGTGCCCTAAATGTAAGGAACTAATATAAATTAATTGGATATGGCACTGCTGCTGTCAACAGAGTTGAACATGTATTGAATCCTTAATCTAAAGCATGGGTCACCAATCTCGGTCCTGGAGGGCCGGTGTCCTGCAGAGTTTAGTTCCAACCAGGTCCAACACGTTTCTATTATGCCTATCGAGACCTTGATTAGCTGGTTCAGGTGTGTTTAATTGGGGTTGGAGCTAAACTCTGCAGGACACCGGCCCTCCAGGACCGAGATTGGTGACCCATGATCTAAAGGCAACTTGAATGTTTATTTATTTGAATCATCTTTAAGCAATATATGGGTAACTTTTACCACAAAATTTGTGGTAAACCACAATTTTACCACCATTTAATCCAGGTGATATGTGAAAATTCAGTGGACTTCACTTTTACATAAAAGCATGAAACTTGGTACACATGTATAGTTAGCGGCCCTGGGGGCACATTACAGAAAGCTCCTAACTTTAGAATCCTATCTCATCTGTTTGGAAACCATGGTAATTTCAGTTAGGACCTCATTTAGGATAAAAGCTATTACAAAATGACCTTTCTTAAGTGCATAATCTTAACTTAACTACAGATAGGAAAATGGTATTATAGAAGCATCTTAACCTAAAATCCAAAATCCAAAAATCCTAAAAACTGTCTTAACTTTAGGACAACCCCACTGGTGTCCTAACTTAATAGCCCTATCTGAGAATGACATCACATATCTTAAACAATACAAGATGAAGAACAGCAATGTTTCATGATCATGAACCAGTCATGATCATGGCCATTTGACTGCTTTAATTGGGATAATCGGCCCCAAAACATCAATCATACAAAATAACAATCATATCAACAGATGAGCTAGAGAGGGAGGAACACAAAAACTGCCAAAAATAAATGGTTACTGAAACTTGCCAAGGCAGACTGCCAGCTAGCCACTGACAGGTCACGTGACATGCCAGAATCAGACTGCCTGCCAGCTGCCAGCCGGACCTGCCAGTGGCGGCTCCTGCCAGCCAGCTTAAGATTGAACCTCTACTGCTTTTAAAAGTGCCCCTATTATGCCATTTTAAAGTCTCCTAATTTTGTTTTGGAGGTCTCATACAACAGGTTTACATGCATCAAAAGGTCAAAAAAGGTTTAACTTTCTCAAAATATACATTGCACATCACCACATTTTTCAAGGATTCTCAAACGACTCACCCCTCCTTTCCCCGAGCTACTCTGCTCTGATTGGCCAGACAGCTCAGTTTGTTGTGATTGGTCTACTGCGTACAGAGCGTGTCAAAAACAAAAATGCCCATTGCTGAATGCCCAAAACTGAACTTCAGCTCCATTCTGAGGCTCTCTACAGCTCACCGATTGTACAACAATTTTCTTAACCGACCACCAAGCCTTATTAGCTGGTTGAAACCGGTTAACCCATTAGTTTAAAATATGCTACGCTATTTGAAATAACAGCCATTTTGAGCCGCGCCTGCAATTTCACAACTCTGTAGCATCTCTCTGCCGCTCTGCCTCCCGCTCACACACACAAACTGCCCCAGCGCCTCCCTTCCACGCCCAAAAGACACACCGGCCAAGGCAGGTCTAACTCACTGTGCCTTCTAATAAAGGACAGAACAACTCTTTTGTATAATTAATATTATTTGTTAATATTATTTAATAATATTATTATTAAGTGTCAACTTCTGTTAAGGGCAACATCTCCTAAACCATAACAGACAATGGCCAACATGGCCTACAGCTATTCTTAATAATAACATTAAACATTTCCTACCAGCTAGCTAGATGACATGGTTGGCTTTGACTACCTTTCTCACCGAAAGAGGCATGCGGGTGTCGCGTTTTCAGGTGATGCATCATAGATGATGTGCTACTACTGTATTTAAGCACTGTATCACACAAGTTGCAACTTACATCTGTGTCATTCTTTTTGGTGAAATGGTCCCACATACTACTTTTCTTTGCAGCTTCATCCTGTCATCTACCCTGGCTCTAACCTCGAGTATTTTAGCCTGTAGCCTTTACTTTCAAAACCAGGTTAGCAGTCCAGATCAGCAATATTACAATGCAGGGATAAGGCAAACAGGAAAACCAGATACAGGCAGGGAGTCCAGGAACTGTGAAACTAGAAAACACTAAGAAACTAGGAAAACGCTCAGCATGCAGTATGACACTTACAAAACTACGCAAAGGTACAAAGGGCCACTCAGGCTTAAGACAGGTGCGCTAAACAAGATAATCAAACACAGGTGAAACATGATTAAACATAATGAGTCCATTGTGAACACATAACACAAGGAGAGAGAGTGCCATCCAGTGGCTCACGCGGGCACTTCAGCTGGCATACATGACAATAATAGTATAATTTAGAGATCACGTTTTTTTTTGTTTTTTTACCGACTACCAACAAATTTGATTGGTTAACGTTGATACGGTCAACCATCGGTCAAACGGTCATCTGTTAACATCCCTAGATTGTACACCATAAACTAAAGAAAGTAACGAACCATATCAATCTGAGTGCGAGTCTGAAGATGAAACATTGGAACTAGTCATTTAACCCGAACCTCCATTGCAAGGACGACTTGAGCAAGGATGTTTCTCAGTGATACACTACTCAGTTTGATGTACATTACGCAACTGTAATTCCTCACCATCGGCATTAACAAGTGTATGTCCATAAAAAAAAACAATTTGTATTTTTCTAATTTATTGCGGTGAACATGTGGGAACAAATATTGCTCCATTCTTTATCTTTACTAAAAGTAGTAAGAACAACAGACGATCTGCATTAATAGACACAGTTTTAGTTAATAGTGGCCCACAGCTGATTAGCAGAAGTATTTTAGTAAGACAATGATAACATGATTTAGCCAGTTAGCAGGAGACCTACACAACATAAAACACAAAACTAAGTATTTTGAACACCGGTAGAAAATATATACATCAATAATTAGTCATACTTACAGGTTGTGATTCTGAGGAGCAAGTTGGTCCAAATAAGCTGGGTACTACTGACCCATCTATCTAGAGCAATATGTTTACGAATTCTGCATTGAAATCCGAGATTTGAGAAGCAGTTGTCAGGAAAATTAAGGGAACACAGCTAAATGAATGAAGATGAATTTTAACCAATGATTCTTCACAGCCTCATCCTTTGGAATGGACTCGAACCGACTCGTTTGGACCGGATCAAGTTTTCTATTTTGAGAAAACCTATCATATACATATCATAAGCATATATGATGCACTTTCAGCTTTACAAGCTTTGCAGACTGTATGAAAGGTAATTTTAAAAAATCCATAATAGGAGCACTTTAAGCCAGGGTCAAACCATGCCAGTGGTAGGCTGTCGGGCAACGTCAGGCAGTTAAAGGGTACCTATTATGGCATTTAAAATGTTCCTAATATTGTTCTAGGAGTCCCCAACAACAGTTTTACGAGCATGCCATGACAAAAAACACTTTTGTTGTCTTATAATATGCATTTATTTTTACTTGATTTGCTCACCGTCTCCCATATGAATCGTTTCGCGAGTCATTTTTCCAAACCCCGCCTTTGCGTGACGCTAATCTGTGGTGATAGCTACCATAGCCCAAAGTTTGAATATCATGCACATTCAGTCTTTGTTTGCGTTAGCCCAACGCATAAACATATTCATAATGCAGTACTAAGAGGTAACGTTATAGCTATATTCTTTATGACATCTCCATTAACAACGACAAACACTTCACATATTTCAATACAACTGACGACCTATGCGCTGTGCGTACACAACACACACACATACTTATTGAGCATGATACATAAAACATAAAAGCAACGATTAATATTAATAATACTTACAGTTTGTGATTCGGAGAAGGAAGCTGATCCAAATAAACTCGGTACTGAACCTTCAGTATCAGCCTGCTAGCAAATCCATACTTATAGCATTTAGGTTTGTGAAGCAATCATCTTCAAAATGACGCGAACACAACAAGGTCCGGGCTATACTTCTGTGGTATAGTTGTATATATGAACTGTAGCCACTTAACGTTAGTCTTCAAATGCTCCTCACCGGCAGATGAAAAAAGTTTGCTTTTGCGTCGCACTTCAAAACAGCGTCTCAACATGTTAGTTTCCCCTGCGTCTCCGGCAGGGTTGCCAGGTCTGCACAACAAAACCAGCCCAATTGCTCATCAAAACTAACCCAATCATGGCCAAAAATAGTCAAATAGCGTTCCCGGGTGTTTCCCCAATAACAATCATGTTCCAGTGGGTAAAACAATCGCGTCAACCCGTGCACTACACAAACAACCCGCGGAAACAGTGCAGGCATTACGGACCTGGCAACACTGGTCTCCGAACGCAATAATTGGGCGTATCTTATTCAAATAACTTGTCAAGTTGACGTCAACTAGACAAAGGAAAAGCATCATTCGTCGAACGATTCATATCAGCGACTCAGAGTCGACTCTTACTTTTGAGAGACAATAACTTTGTATACGGTGAACTTTCATGTTTAAAACTTTGCAGGATGTTTTTGTTCACTTAGATCTGTGTTACACACTACATGAAGGGCAATTTTCAAAAATCCATAATAGGTACCCTTTAAGTGTTGGCCAACTTAGCCAACACTGGCCTTTTTCCGGCTTTCATCAGTGCTTGTTCTTTGGCGTTGGATGGGCTTGTCCAAAAAAGAAAAGAAAAAAAATGTTTAGATAAACTCCAGGAGACGATGTGAACATTACCTTTACATGTTAAAGCATGAGCTATAGGGGAGTCTTCCATCAGCTCGCTTTCTGATTGGGTATTGTTTCATTTCATGTGATAATCTCCAGAGCATGTGCGCTTTTGTTCCCCCCACACAACAGGATTTCTGATTCGATAAAAGATCGGGGCAGTTCCAACATTCTTCCGAGCAGATTCAGTCACTCTTAACACACCTCATACCACAAGATAATCTGTAGAACCATCAAGAAAATCTGGACTTTTCCTGGCATTGTCAGGAAGGGAGAAATTGGTCCAAAATCACCTCGAATTTCTTGTAGTGTATACCCAGCATTAGGGTGTCTCTAAAAACAGACATCATGAACAGGCCAAAAGTATCATAAGCATATATGATATACATGTCCAGCTGAAATTCAAGACATGCGAGTTGGTTGACGTGATTGAAGCTGAACTCAAAAAAATTAGCAGACCTAGCTGTTGTGGATGAAGAGAGGATGGGCCAAAAGCAGTACAAACTCTTTGTTGCAGAGAAGATGCAGGGCACAAAAGGCATCACTGCCCCTTTGAAGAGGACAATCCATGACAAATCTTGCTGAAATATTACTGTGCACTATTTTCCAGACTCTGTCAGACCCATGTTGGGAACCTAGAAAACTTCTTCAAAAAGAAAATCAGGCCTACCCTCCATCACTCTCACTTCATGGTGGATACGCTTGGGAAACAAGGCTGATCTGCCTAGAAAACAGTATAAGCAGTGCCCCAGACAGTGCCTCACGAAACAGTGCCCCTGACAGTGAGGTCTAAATCAGCAGCAGAAACCTGGCATAGCTAAAACCTTCAATGAGTTTTCCAGCAAGATCTTCATACATTATTATCAGAGAGAAACTTTGTGGAACAGAGTGGATGTTGTGTGGAACAGAGTGGATGTTGTATGGGACTGCTATGAAGTTAACAGCTTAAAGTCCCAGAAGCGGGGGAAAGTGGACAAGAACAAGAGTGGATGGAAAAACAAGTGAACAAACCAACTGGAAAGGCTTCCTGAGAGTGGACAAAAAAACAAACAGGCCTTCATGGCTCTGTCAAAGGCTCCAAAAAGCATTCCAGAGGAGGTAATTTCCAATTTGTGGAGCTCTTAACAATTCTCCTCTATGATCGCATCAGCAGCAAACTCAACATCGATCAAGCTCGTCTTGAGTTGTTCACAAAGAAAGGAATGGAGCAAATCCCCCCAACTAAGGATGCACTGGTGAAGTCAAGTCACCTTCATTTATATAACGCTTTTTACAATATAGATTCAAAGCAGTGATAATAGGAAATTCATTCAACAAAGATTGTTTTGGCCATACAGCAACTCTAGGAGAAAATCATTGTCCAGCTTAAGTATGTTTTTTATTGATTACTTTTCCGTTATAAAAATAATTAGCTATTAACCCTATGGGGTCGGCGGTATCGCCGGCGATACCAGCTCACTTTTTTTCTTATCAGTGCAAAAGAGACTCAAAATAATCTGTTGATTTTGATCTTACATATAAGTGTATAATTCGATTCTGTTAAGCTTCTTTTTTTTGTGTATACTCACAATAAAAACAAATTGTTGTGCTTTTATATTCTATATTTGTCAAATATAGAAAAATAAACATGATGCAAATTTTGCCTTCTATGTGTCAGTGAAGTGCATTCTGAAACGCGTCCGAAAATGAACTGGAACTCAGCGAATACTTGTCACACAGGCACGAGAGATTTTTTCTTTATGAAGCTTGAATTCTCTTCTTTTAAATGAAGTAATTTATATAAAAAAACAAATATTCTCAGTTTATGTAATCTGTATGAAAAGAGAGAGATGGCAGTATTTTTCTTTTCAGCTCATTATAGCTCATTATGTGCTAATGTGACCACACCCACAGAGAGCATGCACTACTCAAACGCAAATGATCTGAGACAAGCCATGCAAACATGCCAACGCCCACATCAGCTGGATAATACACATCAAGTTTAATAAGAATCATGGTACTTTACGTCGTATGAAAATAGTCCAACGCCATGGTACAACGAGCACACCCGGACCCTTAAGAGAGCAGCCAGAAAAATGGAGCGCAACTGGAAAGAAAACAAAACTAGAGGTATTTCGGATTGCGTGGAAGGAGAGCTCGATTGCTTAAAGCGAGGCTTTAAAAGCTGCTAGATCTGCTTATTTGTCAAACCTATTAGAAGAAAATAAACATAATCCTAGGTATTTATTTGAAACAGTGGCTAAACTAACGAAAACGAAAGCTTCAAGCTCAGATGTTTCCAAGAAACACAGCAGTAACGACTTTATGAACTTCTTCACTTATAAGATCGATAATATCAGGGACAAAATTATAACTATGCAACCGTCTACTACAGTATTGCATCAGGGAGTGCAGTGTAGTCTCCATGATGAAAAACTTAAATTTGTTGCTATAGGAGAGGAAGAATTTTGCAAACTCGTTAAATCATCTAAATCAACAACATGTATGTTAGACCCTATACCGACTAAACTATTGAAAGAGATGCTTCCAGAGGTCATAGATCCTCTTCTAAATATCATTAATTCATCTTTGTCTCTAGGATACGTACCAAAAACCTTTAAGCTGGCTATGATTAAACCACTTGTTAAAAAACTGCAACTTGATCATACAGAATTAGTCAATTACAGGCCGATCTCGAATCTACCTTTTCTGTCAAAGATACTAGAAAAAGCAGTATCCTCACAACTGTGTTCCTTTCTAGAAAGAAATAATATCTGCAAGGATTTTCAATCAGGATTTAGACCGTACCATAGTACTGAGACTGCTCTCATTAGAGTCACAAATGATTTGATCTTATCATCCGATCGTGGTTGTATCTCTCTATTAGTGTTACTCGATCTTAGTGCTGCATTTGATACTATCGACCACAACATTCTTTTAAATAGACTAGAAAACTATGTTGGCATTAGTGGAATTGCACTAGCATGGTTTAAATCATACTTATCTGACCGTTATCAGTTTGTTGCAGTAAATGAAGAGATGTCTTATCGATCACAAGTTCAGTATGGCGTACCACAAGGTTCAGTACTAGGACCACTGCTGTTCACTCTGTACATGCTACCATTAGGAGATATCATTAGGAAACAGGGAATTAGCTTTTACAGTTATGCTGATGATACTCAGCTGTATATTTGAAAACCTAACGAAATCTACCAATTCACGGAATGCATAGCTGATATAAAAAATTGGATGACCAGTAATTTCCTACTACTAAATTCTGAAAAAACAGAGATTCTAATTATTGGACAAAACACTTCCTCACCTAATAACCTAGAATACTGTCTAACACTTGATGCTCTGTTAAGTCTTCGTCATCAGTTAGGAACCTGGGTGTGCTCTTTGATACCAATCTTTCATTTGAAAGGCATGTGTCTAGTATCTGTAAAACAGCATTTTTCCATCTTAAAAATATATCTAAATTACGTCATATGCTCTCACTGACAAATGCGGAATAATTAGTTCATGCGTTCATGACCTCAAGGCTAGATTATTGTAATGCTCTACTGGGTGGTTGCCCTGCACGCTTAATAAACAAACTACAGCTAGTTTAAAACGCAGCAGCTAGAGTTCTTACCAGAACCAGGAAGTATGACCATATTAGCCCGGTTCTGTCAACACTGCATTGGCTGCCTATTAAACATCGTATAAATTTTAAAATATTGCTGATTACTTACAAAGCACTAAATGGTTTAGCTCCCCAGTACTTTAGCGAGCTCTTAGCGCATTATAGTCCTGCACGTCTACTGCACGTCAAAATTCTGGCCAGTTGATAATACCTAGAATATCTAAATCGACTGCTGGCGGTAGATCCTTTTCCTATGTAGCACCAAAACTCTGGAACAATCTTCCTACCATTGTCCGGGAAGCAGATACAGTCTGTCAGTTTAAAGCTAGACTAAAAACACATCTCTTTGAACTAGCATTTACATAATACATTATCGACTTCTATAATTAAATGTTAGGCTGCATAGATTAGGCCAACCGGAACCGGGAACACTTTCCTTAAATCCTGATGTACTCGTTACATCATAAGAAGAACGGCGTCTACGCTAATATTAGTGTCTTTGTTTATCCCGAGGTTTTCCTGCAGCCTGCCGTATCCAGGCCGTTTCCAGATCTGATGAAGGACCTTCGCCTGGACCCGATGACAACGCAGTGCTGAAGTGCCAACTAGCCTCTCCCTATGGAGGATCCCTATTCCACTCTACAGATAAAGCGCTATGAAATTCCGGTTTCGCGTCCTTACCCCAAATTGATCAAATAAAATTCTGCATCAAAATTTATAGGCAAGACAAGTAGTTTGTTTAGGCATGGTTTGTAGTGAATTACAAACCTGCGCACATATATTCAAACGCACATAACTATAGAATCAATTCTTAATGTGCATGTGAACGCCATCAGCGTTTATCACAGGTTCACGTTTAAAGTCTATTTAGAGAGAACGGCGTCGTCTTAGCGGCCCCTAATTTAATAACAAATGATAATTTCGACGGAAGTGAATCAATCAAAACTAACTTTAGCTGGAAACAACATATTCAAGAGCCGCTATAAAACCAAACCAATCTTTGTTACCTTAAATTATATGTTTATCTCTGTAAAGCTGCTTTGAAACAATCTACATTGTTAAAAGCGCTATATAAATGAGGATGACTTGACTTGACATAAAACGAAAACTCTGCAAGTCACTTTGACCGGCACCATTTTTTTCTAGCGGAAACTGATTATATATATATATATATATTTGTCCTCGCATTCTTTGGTACCCAGTGACACACCTGTGTGAAGGCTCATTATGCAGGTCATTGTCAGGTGTGAATCACGCCCCCACGCATATTGCCTTTCCAAACAAAAAGTTGAAATCAATCAATTTTGATTTAAAAATTTGATTTAAATTTTCACTAAATCAATTTTGTTTAAAGTTTTACAAAATTTAAATCAATGTATTGTTTTGTGTAAATGATTAGACTGGATTTTTAGATAATTTTGAAGCAAAAACTCTAGGCGACAACATCCATTAGTCAAAAGTCTTGTGGACATATATTTAGTATGTGTTTTGTGGCCTTATTTCAGAAACTTTAAGTTTTAGTTTTTTCAATAACCATGCATAAACAATATTCTCTCAAAAATACAAACATGTACATACATGTTGCTCACATATTATGGTAGCCCTGTTTGTGCTAAATAGAGTGTAATGACAACTTTGCCATTAATATGTTTATAAGCAACTGAAAAAAGCACAAATGTCAGGACAAGTCAAAACATCTCAAGGACCCCAAAAAACACCTAAGCCCCAGAGGGTTAACTTAGGGGACACTTACACAACACTGTTCTCAACTGAAAACAGAAAACCCTCAATGCACTCCAGCCGTTTATCCATGTGACAACGGCGCCCTGTTGGCCAGAGAACGCAAACCCCAAAATAGGTTTCAAAGTGCAAGGTCTTGAAAAATTGTTTTAAAAATTATACTGTTCACATCTCTGCGTAAACCTTAAAAAACGTGAATATGTGAAAACAACGACAGCATGCACATGCGCATTACGTGTACAGTCACAGGCATGCACGTTTGAATGTGTATGTGCGCAGGCGCAAAGTCTTTCTTTACAAAGTGCAGCACCTAAAAAGAGCAGTGTACCAAAGAGGAAACTGTTGGGGACAAGCGCTTGAGGTGGCACCAAATATGCCATCTCCAACAGAATGTGGTTGGATGGACCCAAGCGCTTCGAGACCATTGTGGTCAACTTTTCTACAGGCAAGCCAGTCCATCCTTGAACTCTTAAGTTGTGGCTGCAAGAAAGGCTGCCGGGGGTATGCGAATGCAAAAAAAAAACCTTTCTTAAAGTGCACAGCTCTGTCAATGTAGAGGAGACTGTGAAGGAAACATTGAATAATATGTTCAACAACAACAAAATCAAACAAACGTGTTTCTGAAATAGATTTTTTTTTAAAGTAAATCTCTGTGTTTGACATTCTTTTTAAGCCATGTTGCTAAGGTCATATTGAATATTCTATTATTTACAGTCACTGTATTTTCAAGGTTAATGAACAAAAGGATTAAGCTTTTTAAACTCTACACAGCATGCAAACAACACACATATATTATAAAGTCTAGCCTAAAGTTCTCAGATACTGTGTTTTCCTTCTCACAAACCGGAATTCACTATTAACTATTCACCTGAACAGTTTATGATGTTGTATACATGGGGGTAGACATCTTTTCTATGTAGATATGCTACAAAATACATAATTTGGTTATAGCGGAAAGTAAAATGGCTGCCATGGTCGCCACAAGGCGTTTTTACGATGGCACCATTTCTTAAAATCTTCAGGGCCCCAAACTGTACAAGAGTAACAAGTTTCATGGTTTTATGAAAAAGTGAACCTCTAATGTTTCACATATCACCTGGACTAATTAGTTAACATTAATAAAAATCAGTTAACGATGAGAAATACATTTGTTATAGCATTTAATAATCTTTGACACGTCAATTAATAAAAAATAGTTCATGTTAATTTCAACATTTACTAATACATTATTAAAATCAAAAGTTGTATGTGTTAACGTTAGTTAATGCACTGTAAATTAACAAACAATGAACGACTGTATTTTATTAACTAACATTAACAAAGATAAATAACTACAGTACTAAATGTATTGCTCATTGTTACTTCTTGTTAGCTAAAGCCAAGTTCACACTACATGATTTTAAGCCCGATTTAAGCCCGATTTGCAAATCGTTGAGCTCGCCGACAGGTCAGGGTGTTATCGCGTGCAAATCGCGGGGGATTAGTGGACGATGAACGCTCGCCAATCTGTTAGTATGAAAGAGCCAACAACGCATCAAAGACGCTCGCAGACGCCTCGCAGACGCGTCGCCGAGCCCAGAAAAATATCTAGCGTGCTAGATATCCAGAGCTGTCGCGCGACTCAATCTCAGTGATGTCATGAGCTAGAGCCAATCAGAGCAAGGCATGGGTTGAGGTCACCGCAAATACCATGGTAAATACCGGTAAATACGCGAAATGCGCGATTTTCAAACAAACGCGACCAAGACGAGTTTACAGAAAGATGCGCAACATGTCGTCAAGAAAGCAATGGACTCAACAGCAAATTTTAGGAGCAAAGTTTAATCGAACTGTGGCAGGAGCATGAATGCCTTTATGATGTTGGACATGAGATGTGAGAAAGAGAAAAGGTGGACGGAAATTACAAACGCCCTCAAACACCCAGCCGAGCAAAATGTTATAGGTTGAAATGTACATTAAATCTTACTGTAATTCTGTTTATTTTCATTCCCGGTTCGTTTTATCACGTGATTTTTCGTGACAAAACGTGGTTTGTAGAATCGTTGGGTCGGGTGACAGAGTTGTTGTCGACTCCTGTAGTGCGTTACCTCCTGTTGTGGATCAATCACGTTGTGTCGTGTGGTGTGAACAGCTCAACAACTTGAACACTCCTGATTTCACAGAGAGCAAGTCATGTAGTGTGAACTGCACAGTTCAGCCCAACGTTTTAAAATCATGTAGTGTGAACAAGGCTTAATACATTAAATGTTAACAAATAAGATATATTTTTGTGAAGATTTACCTAGTTAACAAATATAACATTATTGTAAAATGTAACCATATATATATATATATATATATATATATATATATATATATATATATATATATATATATATATATATATATATATATGATGAAATATGAGAAAGCTGAAATAACAGTAATGAATCTCTAATAACTGATCAAAGTTCACCATCAGAGACTCCAGTTGTTTACGAGACCAAACATTTAAATGGCAGAACAGCCTGATGATACTGAATGCAATTAAAAAGAGCTCCACTCATGAATTTATTTATGAAACCCCATCATATTCTGGCTGCTTTCAACTATTTGTTGAGTTTGTTTGTACAGACCACAGAAAACGCTCAAAGTCTGTTTTAAAGCTGTGGGTTGTTGAGTTTTAATTAGCTGGCTCCATTGCTAATTGGCCACTGCAAACAAAACTGACGAATGGTTATTTGAATCTTGACAGAGATTATTTTCATCATACAGTACAACAGACAGAAAAGCACAAAACACACAGAAAAAAACATTTGTATAATCATGAGCACATTCTCACACACACACACACACACACACACACCTGGTTTCAGCAATGTTGGTAGCGATCACAATCTTGCGCACTCCCGGGGGCGGCTTTTTGAACACCTGAGGGGAGCAAAGTGTCATTCATGAAAATAATAGCACTATAGAAACTTTGAGGCGCTGGACTTCATATAGAGCTTAGCGAATTCAATTCAGCAGTCAGATGGGAGGGAAATATCGCATTTGAGAGCTGTTGTGGGAGGCAGAAACCTTGCCACAGCAGTCTACAACACTCACCTGAGTCTGAGAGACCGTGGGCATCAAAGAGTGGAGGGGGATGATGATAAACCGATCTGAAAGAGAGCCGAGATTTATGGAACTGTGTATTTGTCATTTCTTCTGCATAAAGACAATTGTAGCTGTGCCCGAAAATGCAGTTTTTGACACTTCTTTCAATGAGTGCGTCACTGACCATTATTGTTTTAATACTTTGAAACAATTTTTGCACTATTTCATGAAAACCGATTCATTTTGTTGCTCCTATAAGAGAATGGATTAGTTCACTTAAGAGTGTGAAAAGAGCTGTTCTAAATTTTAATAAAGAGGGGATACAGTGAATTGGTTCGCAGAAAATTGCGCTTCCCTCTTCATCTTTATAGCATACTTCCCATTGATATAAATGGATACACAGCATTCTCTGATGCACTGTAACTGTAGCTCTTACCATTGCTGGCTCAATGCAATCTCTCTTTCTCTCGCACAAGCAAAAAGCAAGCGAAAGCGAGAGAGCCTTTCATACCATAGTAAACTGATGCGCTACATGTAAATAGTATTCCTTATTGTTTTTTTCCTGTCAAAATTACAGAGTTTGATTGGAATTACGCTCATTATCAATCTATGACACATTTCAGTAGTGCTCTCATTTATCACCATTCATCGTTTGATTTCAACAAATCAGTTTGAGCAAACAGACAATGGTGATTCATATTTATGAGCAAACAGACAATGTGATTCATATTTATGAGTCCTGCTGCCTGTCAGACAGACCTTATAATCTTTATTATTGTTAGTAGTTTTAGTACTAAAATTATTTCATTAAAGGTGCTAAATGTAACTTTTCTTCTAAAATGAATCCTTTTTTTATTGCCTGTGTGTGAAGGGGTTGTAATCACACATTACAATGATCCACTTGTCAGGTTTTGCTATTACCTCTGAAGGCCAATATTCTTAATTATATGTGAAGTCTCCGGGTCGGATTTACCTCGAAATCCATCGGATGTGACGTGCATGCGCGCTCCCGAGCCTCTCTCCTTATATACAGTCTATGCGACCGATGGCACTGCAGCGAACTACATGAGTCTGATAACACCCCAAAACGACCTGCCTCCAGCACAACACAGACTCCAACACAAACTCCACAAATATAAAAAACAAAAAAAAGTTTTATCTGCTGAAGCTCGTCAGGTCAAACGTGAATCTGATCGAAAACACGGATCAACATCGGCAGAGCTTTTGAATTATTAGTAAACTCGTAATGAAATAGCAAGGTAAACTACATGAGACATGAAATGAATACAAAAGACTGTTCCAGGATAACAAAAAGTAGCTAGGTGTAACTTATTTTATGTACTAGATCTACTGTCTAACGTTACTCATCCCACTACTATCATATTGTTTATAAACATATCCAGACACGTTCAGTAGGCTACAGTAATGCTACTTCCTACTGTCTTACTGTTATTGTTATACTGACATTGTTCAGTCTAGTTCACCGTTTCGTTATCATATTATACACTCACCTATGTTGACATTGCTGATTGTGAAAGATACACGAATAGTTAGTAAAATGCCTTATGCTAGATAACATCACATGTCGGCTAAATGCAGTCAATGTAGCGTTATCATGGTACGAGTATGGAGCATTAGTTCAACGTCAAGCTGATAAAAGTCGGATAAAAGTAGCCTATTATTGTAACGTTGCAGTGGGAGTTTACATGAGTTTCCAGCATGTCAGTGTTGCCAGGTCTGTATGCCTGCACTGTTTCCGCGGGTTGTTTGTGTAGTGAACGGGTTGACGCGATTGTTTTACCCACTGGAACATGATTGTTATTGGGGAAACACCCGGGAACGCTATTTGACTATTTTTGGCCGTGAATGGGTTAGTTTTGATGAGCAATTGGTCTGGTTTTGTTGTGCAGACCTGGCAACCCTGTGTGTGATGCTTTCGCCGTTGCGTTGAAAGTCTCCGTGTGGCCGGTAGTGAATGCTCGCTCTTGAGATCGAGTACATACACGCACACGAGCACGAGCGCTCTTGTTGCAATCTGAAACATCACCGCTAGAGGCCGCTAAAAAAATACATAGCACCTTTAATAGTTATTTTTTACTGAAAACAGAATGACCAATAATGTCACAATATCATCACCAGCCCATATAATAATTATGCATTCATAAGTTTTATTTAATACATAAACATTTAATACATGCACAATTTAGTTCTACTTACTTCAGTTTAATCATAAGAAAAAAAGGCTTGAGTGAGGTTTCTTTTTTTAATGAAGATACATTCATACAGTACATCCGGACAGTATTCACAGTGCTTCACTTTTTCCACAGTTTGTTATGTTACAGCCTTATTCCAAAATGGATTAAATTAATTAATTTCTTCAAAGTTCTACAAACAATACCCCATAATGACAATGTTTGTTTGTTTGAAATCTTTGCAAATTTATTAAAAAAAAAAAAAAAAACATGTACATAAGTATTCACAGCCTTTGCTCAATACTATGTAGAATCCTCTTTGGCACCAATCACAGTCTTTTTGAGTTTGATGCTACAAGCTTGGCACACCTATTTTTGGGCATTTTTCCCGTTCTTCTTTGCAGAACCTCTCAAGCTCCATCAGGTTGGATGGGGAGCATCGGTGCACAGCCATTTTCAGATCTCTCCTGAGTTGGGCTCTGGCTGGGCCACTGAAGGACACTTATAGAGTTGTCCCGTAGCCACTCCTTTGTTATCTTGGCTGTGTGCATATGTTCTCTCCTTTTCACAGGGAAACACTGGAGCTCTGTCAGAGTGACCATCGGGTTCTTGGTCACCTCCCTGACTAAGGCCCTTCTCCCCCAGTCACTCAGTTTGGCTGGGCGGCCAGCTCTAGGAAGAGTCCTGGTGGTTCCAAACTTCTTCCATTTACGGATGAGGGAGGCCACTGTGCTCATTGGGACCTTCAATGCTGTAGACATTTTTCTGTACCCTTCCCCAGATCTGTGCCTCGTTACAATCCTGTCTCGGAGGTCTACAGGCAATTCCTTGGACTTCATGGCTCGGTTTGAGCTCTGACAGGCACTGTTAACTGTGGGACCTTATATAGTCAGGGCTGCGTTCAGCCCCGACAAAACGTTGCACAACGTTTTTTAAACAGAAACGGTGATGCGTTAAACAAACTGTTCTGATGATGCAAGAGTTGAACTATGGCAGCTGAGAAGGCCCTTCTTTGTGTTCTTGGTGAAGAATTTTCGGAGCCTGATGAAGTCGGTATAAATATGCGTTCAATACTACAAAATATACCTGATGTTACAGTTACTGCACTTGTCGCCAGAACACAAGAGAACATCCCAATCGAGTGAAGGGATTTGTGGAAACTGAAATGGAAGCACACATCTAATTCAGACTAAAACATCTATTTAGTCTCACATACTGACTTTATTTGTAGTCCATACTGTTTTAATACCCTGTATTTTCTTTCTCATTTTTAGGAAAAACACTTACCGTAATTCCTCAAATAAAAACCGGTACTCAAATAAACGCCGGGCCTCTGATAGCGGCCGGGTGCGTGATCAACGCGGACAAATAAAGGCCGGTCTCAAATTAAGGCCGGGAGACAATTAGTGTGGACAATCTCCTAAATGCCTTTCATTGAAGAGATGTTAACACCTGGCCACTTCATGCATGTTCTGTGATCTGATAGCTATTTGATCGTGAAAATACCAGGTATAAATGCCATCCGAAGCGCATTCGAGACGATTTAAATCCGATCACTCAAACCACTTCTTCAGGAGGAGATCTGAGACGAGATTCCAGACGAAACTGCACAAGTAGGGCTGACTTCTAATAGTCGAGGATTCGACGATTCGATTCGGAGAGGTCTGATTCGACTATGAACCTCATAGTCGAATAGTAGGGGGTCTGTTCACATATTGCGTCTTTTGCAAGCTCAAGTTCGTTATTTCAAAATAGGCGCGCCTCGCGCGGTATGCAACCAATGAGCAGCAGCACACTACATGCCTGTAACGTCTGGACCACGTCCACATTTGTTAGCATTTACATATTTATTGGCTCACAATGGCTTCTAAAAAATCATCAAAAGTATGGGAGTATTTCGAGAAGGTTAAAGATGACCCACAGAAAGTTAAGTGCAAGTTGTGCCAGCAGCTTCTTTCATATCACACGACGACAACCAACATGGCTCATTTGAAACGGGTAAGGCTTGTTAACTTTACAAACAAACAGTTCTACCACTCTTTTGTCAATACAGACATAAACCCTATATTAGTATAATCTTTGGGGAGACGCGTGCGTATTAATGAGTAGCCTACTCTAGCACACACACACAAGGTCTCTCGCGCTCTCCCTCTCTGTGCGCGCGTGTAATTAATGCTAGCACACACACACAAGGTCTCTCGCTCGCTCTCTCCCTCGCTCTGTCTTGCGCTTATTCAACGAAACCTATAATATGTAAAATTACATGTATGTTAGCGATGAAATACGGGACAAATCATGATTTTTTCATAATAAGTCGGGACACTATAATTAGAGTTGAAATACGGGACTGTCCTGGGAAAAACGGGACGTCTGGTGAAAAAAAAAGGATCGACTATCAGTCGACTACGGCAAAATCTAACGAATCAGATTCGACTATGAAAACCCTTAGTCGAAAGCAGCCCTATGCACAAGTGTAAATCAAATGCATCTGATTGTTGAAAAACCACGTATCTAAATTTTACTCCTCCCAAAAACGCTAATAAAAGTGTGAGAGCGTGTTATAGGCTTTGTAATGTTATAGTTGTGACAACGCTACAGCAACACGCATCACGTCAGCTGAGCATCTATTCAAAAAGCCAATGTGCAAACTATTGCAAATTAAAGTGAAAGTAAGTCGCAGATAATACTCATCATTAAAGGTGCATTGCGCAACTTTTCATGTTAAAAATACCAGTTTTCTATCGTATACATGCTTAAAGAACTGCCTGATGGGATGAATGAGCCCTTCTCTGCTCACTGAGATTGCCTCTATAATCCTGTACAGTAAAATATATAAGAGGGATTCGGGCTCGAATCTGAGACTGGGCGTGACGTCATGCGCGTTCACGCTCACCAGGCGATGTCTCGCAGGTTTGTTATTGTTAGCCGCCATTCTCGTATCAGCGAAGACAACTGAGCGACAAAACTTTAGTCAACTTTAAACTACTTCAAAAGTAGAAGATGGATTCAAAGAGACCGGCTTGTAGTTCATTCCAAACCCCAACGCAAACTCCACGTAAGACAAAGAAAACTTTTGTCTAGTTATTGACAAAAAGGGCAAAATTGGAGTCAGACAGGCGTCGGAATAAGACGAGTCAGCATCGGGAAGGCTTACAACAAATGGATAGATCTCCGGTGTGCTCTAGGACTCAAACTGGACCCTCAGTTGGCTTTTTTCTTGATAAAACGGTAAGATATACCCCAGTCTCTAATGTCTGATACGGCAAATCTATGACAACAAATGACGATACGTAAATGCTTTATTGTAGCAGCTAATGCTTTAGCGTAAGCTAGATAAATGTACAATCAGAATTGATTTTACTACCATTGTCAGTGAACAGGTTCATAAACTAGGAATTGTCTTTGGAAGAATCGTACAACATGAAACATAAAACATGTCCCATAAAAGATATAACTATGTTTTTGTGTATGGCCTACTGGTAACGTTAGCCGTGTGTCCTTTGCCTGCGCTCTGCTCTTCTTCTTCCAGCATATTACTTAAGATTATATTACGCTGGAGCCTTCGTCTTCTGTGTTTCTCTGAACAGAACTCAAGCATAGTCTTTCTTTAAACGCCGCCGTTCGTACTCCGTTTTAAGGTCCCGGCGAGGCAGAACAGGAACATTGCGATAGCCTCCTCCATGCTGGTTTGTTGTTGTATGTGGCGCCGCCGCCACCGTGCTTGTGTCACTCTCTTACCCCTCGGTTCCCATGGCCACTGGCCAGTGCGACCGCAAACAGCAAAACCGAGTTTGGGGGAGAGTCGTTCTTAGAACTGTTTAGAAGTGGACAGTTCCTATAACTAATATCCTGTAACTACTTGGTCGGAAAGCGGCTATAGTGTCATTTGATTGTTTATTACCTGGAGACATTTGAGTGTAGGCTACTTTGTAAAAGCTCAAAATAATAATCATGCCATATACAGTTGGTCAACAAAGTAATAACTTATATTGTTCATTAACGTGTTTCCATAATAATACAATCATAAGTGGATACAGTAAACACATAAAACAGTTCAACATGGAGATAGATGGAAACAAAAACCGAAGTTTTCGTTTACCCCCGTTTTCCCCTCACAAACAAGTGTGTAATTTACTCAAATGCCTTTCCTTTCATATATTTAAAATGACTTGCAGATTTATAACTTTATTACATCTGAAGACATTATGACTGTAAACAAAAGATGTGTGCGGCTGATGCTGCTTTGGTTATGAACAGCTCGTGCTCGTGCAAGCGTGCGTGTGCTCCATGAGCGTGCACATCTCTGGTTGCTGTTTCGCTTGTCGCCAGAGGGGCCGTAGTTCTGCAAAAACTCAGAAACCTGCGTTATGCACCTTTAAAAGTAAAGAAACGAAAAGATCTTACCAGGGATGTTGCAGCTCTTTATATTGTGGTCTTTTGATTTTTAAATTATCTGATCTATCAAATGCAGCAGCTGCTTTCGGTGACGTGAACTCCATTAAATCTGCATATAGCGCGATTTATATCCGTTTTGCGAAAACGCATTTGTGAGCAGATTTAAGTAGAATTGTTTTGATAAATCAGATTTCTGATCTGAGAAAACGCATGAAGTGGCCAGGTGTAAACATCCCCTAACGTGCATTCAAGTTCATCGTAACATCCAGCCAATAGATGGTATTAGATGCAACACAGATATAATTTAGTGCTGCTAGTATAACTGTCTTTTCAAAAACTTTATTGAAAACGAAATTGTCTTGAGCATGGAACCCAGACGGAAATTTGATTTTGATTTTTTTTAAATAAAGGCCTGCCTCTAATAAAAGCCTGCTTCAAATAAAAGCCTGGTACCTTCTGCAGTTTAGGCCCCAGCTTTTATTTGAGGAATTACGATAATTACCATTGTTTATTTTTATACCAAATTTCATACACTTGCAATGAAGCTAAAAATATAAACAACTACATGTTGATATCCTCTATTTTTACAATAAAACGTACGACAAACATGTCTTCTAACATCCTCAGTTGTTGCGTATACCGAGCTGCATTGAACACATTTATAAAATACTTTCTTTGAAGCCATTGTGCGCATTCACTTTAATACCGCGATGGACATACATGTTGCTGCTGATTGGACTGCAGTTCTGACACACCCACCAAACAAGAGAAAACGCATCTCAAACCCTGTTGCACACCGCCGTTCCCATGAAACATGACGTTCAACCCGGAAACCGTAGCAAAACGTTGCGCACCGTTTTGAACTTGGTGTGTGGCTTTACAAATCATGTCCAATCAACTGAATTTACCACAGGTGGACAGGTGATTGTGTAATCAAGTTGTAGAATTATCTCATGGATGTTCACTGGAAACAGGATACACCACAGCTATTTGAGTGTCATGGCAAAGGCTGTGTTTATGTTTAATACATTTGCAAAGATTTCAAACAAAATTCTTTCACATTGTCATTATGGGATATTGTTTGTAAAAATTGAGGAGAATAATGAATTTAATCCATTTTGTAATAAGGCTGTAACATAAAATGTGGAAAAAGTGAAGCGCTGTGAATAATCTCCAGATGCACTGTATGTGAAAACCATAATGACTGGGTTCTTTTGTGAGGAGAAACTGATTTGATTTAGAGAATATTTATGTATAATCTACCTGACTTAAACATCTGGTCAGCCAAGATCAAATCATTCAGGGTGCTGATGTTGTCCCATCCAGGCAGAAACACTAAAATTGCTCCATCCTGAAAGACAAAGCAGCATCAACGTGTCAACAATATCACATACTTATTTTTTTAAATATCGTTCAATAAGTTGGGGTCAGTAAGATATTTTATTTTTAAGAAAGTAATACTTGCATTTAGTAAGTAGGCATGAATATATAAAAAGTGACAGTACAATAATTTAAAATGTAACAAATATTTTATTTTCTATCGAAAAAATGTGTGTTTTTTTTTTAAATATTCAACAAAGAATCCAGAAAATCCTCCACAAAAATAGTAAGCATAACCGTTTTCAACATTGATAAGAAATGTTTCTTGAGCACCAAATCAGCATATTAGAATGATTTCTGTAGATTTCATGTGACACTGAAAAAGGGAGCAATTCAGCAATACAAAGAAAAAAGTTATTTTAAATTGTAATTTTGTTTCACAATTTTACTGTTTTTACTGTATTTTCGATAAAAAAAAATGCAGTCTTGATGAGCATTAAAGGGATAGTTCACCCAAAAAGGAAAATTCTTTCATCATTTACTCACCCTCTATGTGTTCCAAACCTCTATGTGTTTATTTGTTCTGCTGAACACAAAGGAAGATATTTGGAAGAAAACAGATCTCAATCCCCATTGACTTCCATAGTAGGAAAAAATACATACTATGGTAGTCAATGGGGATTGAGATCCGAGAAAACTTTTTGTGCGCAAAAAAAAACTAAAATAACGACTATATTTCAACTATTAATTTCCTTCTCTGTGGGCCTCAAGTCAGTTCACGTAGTGTAATAGCGTAGTACTTCTGTGTTGTACGTCACACGTAGGCTCACTATTGGCCAACGCTGGTCATGTGTGTGATGCGTGTGACGTACAACACAGAAGCACTACGCTATTACACTACGTGAACTGACTCGAGGACAGAATTTACTGACAGAATTTTCATTTTTGGGTGAACTATCCCTTTAACAAGCAATGATGACAATAATAAAAAAATTTAAAAAAACACCAACATATCTACTAGGGATCAGAATATCAGACTTTGGTCTGGACTATTTCACGCGGGCATGTAAACCACAAAACAACAACTCAGAATACCCTGGCAACCACACAGCATGACACTACAAAAAATAAAGAACACCCTAGCATCTGGTGAGATCGACCCGTGGAAGGGAATCTACTACGAAGAACTGGGTGGTGTGGAACAAGAAGAGGCAGAGGAGAAGTAATCTGGAAGATATCAAGTCCCCTTACCTGGGTGAAGATAAGTACAAACCTTCTACTGGCCGTATTGTATGTGATTTATACACCAAGATATTAGAGATGAAGAGAAGTGATACAGGAAAAGGAGTCTAGACACCGGAATGAGAAGACCGCTGTTGTGATGTCGCTAAATTTCTTCCGTCTTATCGCCCCCACTGTTCAGAGCAAGGAGGAAGGAGGAAATAAAGACTGTTCAATTTTTACTCTTCTTGTCCGCTTGGTTTCTGGTCTGCTCCTCAAGGGTACACTCTAAAGGGAGGGGGTAGACCCAGTCGACCCTCCCTAACTGTGACAACATAACACCTTGGAAGCCACCCTCAACAGCCTTGCATCACCCATGTGTCATATCAAATGTGACTTAACCACTCAGTCACTTAGACCACACAAACTTACCTGCAAACAAAGACACCATTAATGAACTCACATGGTCAAAATGAAGGGTTTTCAGTTTTTGGTTGTTAAGTTCAAAAAATATTTTCTTGAGTTCCTAAATCACCACAAGCACAAACTGCATTTCCACACTGCGATCTGATGGGTAATTTCGGTCCTAAAAAAGGAGCCGCCTACCAAAGTCAGATATAGTGAATTAAATCTATTACGTTAGCAAAAGCAATCAGATGGTTTACCCTTAAAAATTCAGTGGGGGGGAGGAGCGAGATAAAACATGAAGTCTTCCTAGGCCACCCTGGTTCTATATTTAACACCCCAGCAAACGTCATATCAAGGGTACATGACAAATTAAACAGAATCGACTTGCTCTTGCAGTGCATGCTTGCACATGAGCGTGTCACTAGTTGTGCATTCCAACATGAATCGGGTGTTGTGTGTGTGTGTGTGTGTTGTGTGTGTGTGTGTGTGTGTGGGTGTGTTGTGTGTGTGTGTGTGTGTGTGTGTGTGTGTGTGTGTGTGTGTGAGAGAGAGAGAGAGAGAGAGAATACGTTTCAGAGCATTCTGTGACCCAGATTCCTCTGTGTGGAGCAAAACAAATAAAATGACAATACAAAAACCCATTATTCCCAAATGTTATGGTTAATTACTAAAACTTAATCTTCCTGTTCTGCTGTGACATCCAGGACTGTGACACTGATGACGCAAGTGCTCCTCTCTAAGAAAACTTTGCTCTTCATCTTCCTCCCAGACAAAGACAACAAATACTTTGAGGCAGATGTGATGGGATGGGACTAGTTCATACTTCACAGTACAGAGCAGGTTGTTTGCCTGTTATTTTAGAGGTTATGTTTTCAAGCCAGAGCTTATTTCTTCTTAGACACAAACAATCTTACAATCGCAATACTCGGCTCCTGAAAGACAACCCACTCTGCTGTCTCTGACATTTTGGACACGGAGAATAAACACATGCTAGACTTTTCTCAGGTTTTTTTTTTCTGCACTATCCTAGTAAGAGTCAGTGCACTCTCAACTGCCATAAACTAAAAAAATTTATATACAATTATGCCATCTCACGAAATGTAAATGTTTGACTTTAACTCTAGACAAAGATAATCTTAGTTCGCCAACATGAACACCATGGCTCAATGTGTCATTAAGCATGTACCTTTGTAACAACTAGGCCACATCTTCAGTTGATTACAATTGTGGGGTATGACCTAAAATAATAAAACTGGTATTATCAGGCTAGGTCCAAATGGATATTTGGTAAGGACTTGAGAAAGATTGTACAGAACAAATTGAAGTGCTGATTTTATTTTTTATCCAAATAATATTCTGAGTAAATTTAAATATCTGTGGAATATAAAATGTAAAACCATTTATTCAATTCATGTTTCAAAATGTAGTAAAATAAATTAATCTTTTAAATTTAAAATATTTTTAAATGCACATTTTCAATTGCATTTTGAAAAACCATTTGATCTCGCAATCTTAGTAGCCTAAATATTAATTTCAACAATTACTAATACATTATTAAAATCAAAGGATGTATTTGCTAACATTAGTTAATGCACAGTGAACTAACTTGAACAAACAATGAACAGCTAGATTTTTATTAACTAACATTAACAAAGATTAATAAATACTGTAACAAATGTATTGTTCATTGTTAGTTTGTGCTAGTTGATAAAAATCCAGCTGTTTATTGTTTGTTCAAGTTAGTTCATGGTTAACTAATGAACCTTATTGTAAAGTGTTACCGATAATATATAATATATTATATATATATATAATAAAAGAATGGTCCATCATAAAGTTAAGAGAAGATATCATCACCCTTCACAAACAAGGAACAGGATACAAAAAGATGGAGAAGGCAATAAATGTCCCCAGAGACACCGTTGGAAGCATAGTTCACAAGTTCAAAGTTAAAGGAACAGTGGTTTCACTACCTGGACGTTGCAGAAAAGATATCAACGATTGCAACCAGATTTCTGAGAAGACAGGCTCAGAAAAACCCTTGAGTGGCTGCAAAAGACCTGTAGCAAGACTTGGTGGCAACTGGCACTGAGAGCTTGCACAGTAAGGCGCTTAACTACAAGACGTACACCGCTACTGACCCAAAAGCACAAGAAAAGTCAGCTCAAATTTGCATAACTATTATATAAATAAGCCACAGAAGTTTTGAGATTCTGTTCTGTGGAGCAAACTGGAACTTTTCGGCCCTATGGATCAGCGTTATGTCTGGAGGAAAAAGAATGAAGCATTTGCTGAAAAGAGCACTGATGGCATGATGGTGGCTCAGTGATGCTCTGGGGCTGCTTTGCATCCTCTGGCACTGAAAACCTGCAGCGTGTGGAAGTCAAGATGTATTCATTTTTGTATAAAACGTCATGCCGGCAGTGAGGAAGCTGAAGCTTGGACCATCTGTTGGACCTTCCAAAAGCACAATGATCCCAAGCCAGTGTTGTAGTCAAGACCACCTAACCCGAGACCAAGACAAGACCAAGACCAGAGTGTATCGAGACCGAGACAAGACCAAGACTATTAGGGGCCGAGACCAAGACAAGACCAAGACCGAGGGAGGGCGAGACCGAGACCGAGACCAAGACCAGCGCCCCACACTACAAAAAATTGTGAAACATGATCAAAAGAGCTTCTCAAATTGATCTGAAAGATCCACATTCCCATAAAAATACATAGCCTAGATATTAAACACTCAAAGTTTAAATAAACGTAATTCAATACTCCTGGGTGACTTCCATCATTTAGTACAGTATGCAAAACAATTATTCATTGTTCATCACTAAAGTCTTCACTTTTCTCCGCCTTTTATAAACAATACATAAAGTTATGTTGTTTTTAAACCTACAACAATCCTTTTTTAAACGTATTTTAGCACAATTCACAACCAGTGGTAATTCAGGAAAAAATATCCGAATGCTCCACATGAAATTATGGTCTTCCGATCTTTTACCATCGTGTCGATTTATTTTTATTAATATGTGCCATGCAAGACAGCGCTTAGGAGACGGTGAGTGAACCCTTGTTTATACTTTCGCCTGGCTCAGAAAAGAAAGAGTGCGCGCGCTCGCGCTCTCTCTCTCTCTCTCTCTCTCTCTCTCTCTCTCTCTCTCTCTCTCTCTCTCTCTCTCTCTCTGTCACACGCGCAGCAGTTCGTCTACATTACTCATCGATCGTTTTACATCCAATAAAAGCAAGGATGTTAACAAAAAAATTAGACAATATACTGGCTATTTAGTGATATTTTCACAGTCATGGTCTTGACTGGTCTTGGAAAAAAAAATCGCGAGTCTTCAATGTCCGAGACCGAGACAAGACCGAGACCAAATGCGGTCGAGTCCGAGACGAGACCGAGACCATCAAAAAGTGGTCTCAAGACCGGTCTCGAGAACTACAACACTATCCCAAGCATACAAATTCCACCAAGGCTTGGTTGCAGAAGTAGTCCTGGAAGATTCTACAGTGGCCATCACAGTCACCTGACATTAAATCCCACCAGAGATTTTCTATGGAATTCAAGGTGGCGGTTGCAGCACGTAAACCCAATAATATTACTGAACTGGAGGCCATTGCTCATGAGGAATGGGCTTAGATTCCTCAGAAACGCTGCCAGAAGCTGGTGTCTGTTTATACATCTCGTTTGCAGCAGGTCATTAGCCTGGCTAACGCCAGACCCAATCTCGTTGAGAATTGGGTCTGGGAACCACATGCGCAATTTCTCGTATTTGAGGCGTGGTTTGAGAATGCCCGTCGCAGTTTATTGGGTGCAAAGAATGTCTATCAAATATGCCTGTACGTAGCTCATAGCCAATCGTTTCGATTATACCAGATGACGTATGTAGAGCGACAGAAATTAGACAAGGAAGAAGACGATGGGAAAGATCTTTTTTGTAAACAATGACGTTAAGTTTTTTATCAAAGAGTAGCTTCGCGTCTTCAGCCATGTTAAATCGATATAAACAAACTGTTTCCGTGTGTCGCATAGATGTCGTCACCCGTTCTGTGATTGGTTCCCTAAATGAGGCGAAAAATCTGGCCATGGTATCCAGACTGCCTTTCAGCGTGAATTGAATCGCGCTGCAGTAAGGCAGTATGGGGAAACCCAGGCTAGCAGGTCATAACAGCAAAAGGGTGTTTTACTAAGTGCTAAAGATGCTTGCCATGAAGGGGTTGAATACTTTTGAGACTGCAGAAGTCATTAAAACTGGCATTTCAGTTGAATTTGGGGAAACCCTTTGAAACATTTGTTGTGTTGAGCTATTTCAAATGACTTTTGTTTGATTTGTTCATTGCAAACAGCTAAAATACTGTCAAATTTGCCAATAAATATAGTTTGCAATGGGGGTTCAATAATTTTGATTACAACTGTATATACTAATATATATATATGGAGATTTTTTTATTTATTTGTAACCCTCATTCATACCCTCAAATCTGAAATGATCTGTTTTTTAAGGGGCGGCTCCTTTAAGGCATGTCAGTAAAGGCCACTGTTATGATTGGCGTCACTGCATAGAAAAAAGTATCAACACCCACTCGCTATTGCACAAGAGAAATTTTTATAACATTATCCATATTTTAAAAGATTAATTATTGATTGTGCAATCTCCAGCATGTCTTAATTTATCCTCTGTACCATCCATTTGTTTTACTTATTTTAATGCTGGATTTAATAAAGATATTCAAGTGTACGTTTAAAACACACTCTTGCCTATAAATAACCCTAACCCATTCACCCTCAAGGACACGCTGACAAGCCTAATAGTCTGCTCTGGCTTACGTCACCAAAGCGTGACTCAGAGGATAACCACAAGGTCTTACGGTGTCCTTTAGAAGTAACCTTAAAGGCACAGCAGCTCATTTAAAGGGCACTTATTATGCCCTTTTTTACAAGATGTAATATTGGTCTCGGGTGTCCCCAGAATGTATTTGTGAAGTTTCAGCACAAAATACCCTACAGTTAATTATAACCATTTGAAAATGTCTTTTTTGGTGCCTATTTTAAAAAGAGCTGTTTTGGTGTGTATCACCTTAAATGTAAATGAGCTGCATATCCCCGCCCTGCCTTTGGATGAGGGCGTAACTTGATACCTATGGCAGTCGGTAAAAGCAGAAGCTGAGAGTGAGAGAGAGACGCGCTGTTTTGTATGGCATTCAGCCGTACATGTTTGAATCAGACCCAGATGATGAAGAGACTCCGGCAGAATAAACACAAATGAGAATGGAGGATGTCTCGGAATGGTTATTTGACACATTTATGTACTTATAGAGTTGTATTCGCGTCCCCTTTGCAATTATGGAAGAGCAACACACAAACACACACACACACACACAAACTGTGATAACATTGGCGCAATTTTTTGAAACTACAAACACAAATACTGTGATAACGTTTGCTACGTACAAACGAAATTACATTTATGCGAGAGACCTGTTGCATCATGTTTACATTTTTACTTGTCGTACAGGTGCTTATGGCAACTGTGAGAAGATGGCTACAGAACATTAGGGCTGTCACTTTTGAGAAAAATCCCATTCGAACGGATATCGAATATCAAGCAATATATTCAAATTTATTCGAATATCTACGAGTAAAATGTAAAAGTTAATGAACAACCTCAATCCATCAGGAAACGCCACATATGGTCGCTGAATTTAACTGTGCTTCATGAAGAGTTTTTCTTTTGCGTGAAGAAGCCGTTCGCCGGAGATGTGTTAAAAGATAGCGGAGTATTCATGATTCATGATACACACATTCATACCAGTATAATAATCCTCCTGGCGCCGCGTCTGGGTGAGTAATTTACTCTCTTACCTTTGTTCTTTGACACTTTAAGACCAGCCGTTGCTGACAGAGACGCGATCTGACCACACAGAGATGGATCTGACATGCGTCCCATTTTCTCGCAAATCTCTACGTTCATTTAAGACTTTATTTAAATAATTTAAGACTGCTCTTACATTCATTTGACATAATTTGTGTGTTATGGTTTGTTCAAGCCCGAAAGAGAACTCGATACTTACACGCGTCTTTTCTGTGGGTCGTGTGTGTGTGTGTGTAATAGGCAGGAATTATAGCGCGGTTTCTTTCGTCTTGTCTTTATCTTCCATTTTCAAAACAAGCTGGCTATATTGGCTATTATTCGCTTGATTTGGTCATGGGCCTACGCTACAATATTTTTAGAGCGGCCGCTAGACTACTGGATGAGATGGAAAACAATAAATAAAAAGCTAATGATAGACTGTAAAAAATGCGCAAAACATGGCACTTTAAAAACCGGATAGTTTATTTATAGTTCGATTTCGGTTATTTCACGTCATATTCGAATGCATATTCGAATATCGAATAAAAAGTGACAGCCCTACAGAACATACACAGTTTTTAATTCTATATCTTTAAAAATATATTTATAAACGTGGGATACACACTATAAAAACAAGGTTTAAATTATATCAGACATCCTACGACGACGAAAACACAACTTTAGACGCATTTGTTGTTGAATTGGCTGATGACTGAAATGACTGTTTGCTCAAAAATCATAAAATACACTTACTTCTTCTGGAGGTGACGTTGGATCGCCAACAGTAGGCAACAATCCTTGAGGATTAACTTTGAAGCAAGACCTGCTTTGAATCGACCCTCGTTCACAAAACAGTCAGTCAGAAAATGATTTGCGCAAACATAAACGTATTTTGGAAGTTTAAGTGGCGCCTTTCCTTCATAAATAAAATCCATCCACTGCGTTTTCAGTGGCTCTGATGTCGGAAGTAAGTGAAAACTAATATGTACATTATTACATCCCACAACAGAACACTTATGATTCTTAGGAGACATTACAGGCTGTCGTTGAAACAATGGAGAACGTACGGATCACAGAGGGCGGGGTCTATGCCAAAACCACACTGTCAATCAAGCCACATCGGTGGGGCTTGCGCAATTCTACGTCACACAATTCTACGTCACAAAACGCCGAATCCTAGAACAGCTTGTTCTGAGACAGTGCTTATGATTTATTGAGATTGTAAAAAAACCACTGGGTGGATTTTTATCATTCTAGGGTGGTTTTGCTCACACACTGCCAACACACATTTATGTTCAAACAGCATGTAAAAGTGAGTTTTGCATAATAGGTGCCCTTTAAGACTAAGGTCAGAGACAGGACAGAAAATGGGTTTAAGCTAAATGACCTACAAAAGTAGACCTCAGTGTAAAAAATTATATATGAGCCATTTACATTTTTTATAGGCGCATCATATTTCTCATATTTGAGAATTCAGACTAATTGTATCCATGTAGAGTATGGACTTGTAGTAATATGAACAAGATGTGAATGTGGTATTGAGAGAGGAGAGGAGAGGAGAGGAGAGGAGAGGAGAGGAGAGGAGAGGAGAGGAGAGGAGAGGAGAGGAGAGGAGAGGAGGAGGAGGAGAGGGAGTCACATTGACACACACTTGAAAACACAAAAATAACATGCCAGGCTTGCAGGGAAGGCACTCACATCCTCTTTCATCACGATATGTCGGATCAATCCTACGATGAGCTCCAGATTGATCTTCTCATCATCATCCATCATCGCCAGAGTGTCAATGGTGCTGTCTGAGTACCTGCCAATCACAGAACAGACAGGTCATGCTACATCACATCTCAGTGACTCAACACAAGTGCTGTGAAATAAGGCAATAAAATGAGACAATTCGTTAAAGAGTTTGCATTTACTTTAATGTGTTTGAGGTTGCTGTCATTCAATATGGGAATAGATTTACTTCGGAGTTGTTTTTCAAAAAATACTGACCGATCTCTGAGTGAACGGGCGTAACAGGGCCAGCTCTCGCGGTATTCTGCCTCTTTCTGCTCTTCTCTCTGGCCGTGAGTTCTGGCCGTGCATAAACCCTCTCTTATAGCGAGGTCTTCGGTCTTGTTGCTTTGGTTGGAATCTATGAAACAAAGTTAGAAGACACTCCCAGCATTCAGTTAGTCAACTTCTATCCAGCATATAATGTAGCCATTGTGCCATTCATGTGGGAAAATCTCAAATGGAGTTAAAACCACAATAAAATAAAATAGAAATACCAGATCTAAAGGAATAGTTCACCCAAAAATTACAATCGTGTCATCAGTTACTCTCCCATGGCAATTCAAAAAGCTGTGGTTAGTAAATGTGCAAAGTGATGACCTGTATAGAAAAGAGCTGCTTAAAAACAGATTTTTAATTGTGGGGTGAATTAATCCTTTAACCCATTCAACCAGGTGCCTGCCAGCTTATCCAAGGTGGTTTAGCAGCTCTGATTGAATTGACCTAGCTCACAGCTGGGCACTTAATGGCACTTAAACCACCTTGGACCAGCTAGAACCATGTAAAGCAGCTACAGTAAGTAGCTACAATCTTAAGTAGCTGGATCCAGCAGTGCAATAAGTATAAAATACACACTATCATTTAAAGATTTGTGGTCAGTAAGATTTATAAATGTTTTTGAAAGAAGTCTCTTATGCTAACCAAAGCTGCATTCATTTGACCAAACAAACAGCAATAATACAGACATATTGTGAAACATATAGGGCTGCAACTAACGATTATTTTGATAATCGCTTAATCTGTCGATTATTGTTTAGATTAATCGATGAATCCGATTAAAAAATAAAATAAAAAAGCATAATTTCCAACCCTTTATTCAAAAACAGAACTGACATTGCAAATTCACAGTGCAAAAAATGGACTATCACTAAAACGATACACATGTATGCTTTACATTTGCCAAATATATAGGCTTTTTAAAAATAAAGTACACAAAAATATGTATATTTTTGTTTAAAGGGACCTGAGCTTATTTATAAAAAATAAAGAAAAATAGAAATCAGAAAACTTAAAGGTGCAATGTGTAAAAATTGAGTATCTATTAAAAAAAATGCTATATGACATCCATACAATGTTTTCAGTGGTGTATAAAGAACTTACTTAATAAACCGTAATGTTTTTATTACCTTAGAATGAGGCATTTATATCTACATAACCGCGGGCACCCCCTTCTATGAAGGTCGACATATTGTGATGTCATGTTTCTACCGTAGCCGACAGCGAACACACAGCGCTACAGAGCGCGTTTCGTCACTACCTTGAAAGAGAAGCCGCAGAAAGCTAGAAGTTAGCCATAAACACTGTGAGTAGTGACTTTTCCCATGTCAGTGGTGTAAAATATGTAGTTGGATTGTTTAATGTAACTTAGTTCTTCTCCCTCGCTGTGTTATGGCTTTGCTATGTGGGGATAAATGTGCTGGTTACGTTCGTGAGACAGCTGATAACCCCCAGGCTGTTACCTTTGACCTAGGCAGACTAGGGGATTTAGTTCTGCAAGTGTGCGGAACTTGGGCGTTTGTCTGGATGAGTCTTTACATTTTGATAAGCAAATCTCTTCTGTAATAAGCTCTAGTTTTTATCACCTGCGGCTGTTGTCAAAAGTCAAACCTTTTCTTAATCACAAAACTCTTGAGATGGCTGTTCATGCTTTTATCACCACACGTGTAGATTACTGCAATTCACTTTACTGCGGTATCTCGAAAACGCAAACTGCTCGTCTTCAACTGGTGCAAAATGCCGCCGCAAGATTCCTCACAAATAGTCGGAAAAGTGACCACATCACCCCAATTCTGAGGTCTCTTCACTGGTTGCCCATTAATTTCAGAATTGAGTTCAAAATCCTGTTATTTGTGTACAAATCCCTATGCAACCAAGCGCCTAGCTACCTAACTGAACTGCTACAACCTTACACGCCATCAAGAAGTCTGAGATCAGGTGAAAAAAATCTGTTACAAGTCCCTCAATGCAGACTTAAACGTAGAGGGGATCGAGCCTTTTCTGTGGTTGGGCCTCGCCTGTGGAACAATTTGCCCTTGGACGTTCGGATAGCCCTTCTGTGATTTCTTTTAAGTCACTTTTAAAAACGCACTTGTTCTCTTTGGCCTACAAATAAGGTGCATGGACATGTATATATATTGTTTTACATATATGTATGTGTGTGTGTATGTGTGTATATGTGGTATATATATATTATATATATAATTTATATATATATATAATATTATTTATTTATATTCTGTCTATTTTATATTTCTCTCCTTTGAGTATGATGCTAGTATTAAACCTGTTACTGTCTTTTCTTTTTTATTTTCTATTACTGATAATCTCTGAGACTGCTTGGACGTCTTCCGTTTTAAGCTGTTCTTAACCTTGTTCTACTGTTCTATGATGTGCTACTACGCATGGTGTTGGTGTCTGTTAATTTCGTCTTTTAATTTCGTAGTTCTGTAAAGCACTTTGGTCAGTCAGTGGCTGTTATAAAATGTGCTATATAAATAAAATGAACTTGAACTTGAACTGATTAGTACTCTTGTCATTGACCGTAAAAAAGTAACGTTACAGGAATCACCAACCCGTTGATCGTGGTCGACAAGTCGATCTTGGAAGCATTTTAAGTCGATCGTGAAGAGTTTTCAAAATCAGAGAAAAAAAGCCTATTGTGTGTAGTATGGTGTCTAGGGGATGCGGAGGCGCACGCGTGCGCTGTTACAATCATGTCATTTTTGCCGCCCGCACCTTTGGGCTCATGCGGACGCGTCGAGTTTAAACAAGGCTTTACGCTTTAACCAGCTCAGCCACAGTAACAGCTCATATTAGCCAGCTAAACTTTTACTACCCTGTTAGAAAAAATATATAGTTGCATAGTTTCATGTGGTTCTTCTCCCTCGCTGCAGGTTTGCTATGTGGGAGAAATGTGCTGGTTACGTTCATGAGACAATCAGCTGATTACTATTATTATATTTAGGGATGGCCCGATACCATTTTTTTTCAAACCGATACGAGTACGAGTATTTACATTTGTGTACTTGCCGATACCGAGTACCGATACCGGTTTCTATTTCTACAGCAAAAGTAATTATAGGCTCCCAGAAAAGAAGACAGAAGACTATTTCAGAACACAGGTTAGAAGACTGTTTTTTATTTTCTTCTCTACTTGTTTTAACAAGTCTAAAAATAAATAATAATGAGTAAAATAATAAATGTATTAGCAAACCACTGTTAATTTAACATAAAATCAAGCAGGCTACTGCGTGCATGGTCTGGCATGACTGAATGCGCGCAAAGTGCGCTCCCATAAATAATCCCTAAAAAGCTGACAGATCATCGCATCTCACACATCTATATAATTATCAATGAAGCTGACTGCACAATGAATCTTTCATAATATCCACAATTTGTTTGTTAAAATCTATAATTATAAAATTATTATAATTATAATTTGCCAGCATACAGAATTCAGCATTGAACAAAAGTCCGTTTTGAGCATTGATGGGAGTCTATCATAAATGCTTCTGATTGGCCATTGCGTTCAAGAAATCAACACACATGTCTGTGATTGGCTACATCGCTCACCGCTGCAGACATGTTATGAATAGAAACTCTGGCCTGTAAATCGTTTCTATTTTGTTTCAGTTGTTCTTGTTGCTTTTCTGCAACAGATGAATAAAAATCTATTCGTTTTTATATGTTTTATTCATAGATATTTCTAGTTTGCGGGAATCCCGCGAATCGTTTTTCTCTCCCACAACCCGCACACACAGAGTGAGTGCATACCGCCCGCGCTCGCGCTCGGCCATCAGATCTAGTGCCGCGCCGCACTCTATTGCGTTGAGAGTGCACGTCTCTCAAGGGCCCGGGCCGAGGATAGTGTCGGGAAGTATTGGGCTCGGGCAGAGAATCTAAGCTCTAGGTCACTCCTCCTACGCTAAGGAACCGAGAGTTGTCATCCAGGATCTAGAGAGACAGGAAAACAAACAAGCATGCAAATGGAAATTATCGCGGCCGGAAAAAATATCGAGCTAATTTTTTTTTATCGTGCGATTAATTTATTTATGCACTATCGATTTGACTATTGATTTACAGGCCTAGCAATTCCTTCTGTTATTGTTAGTGCCCATGGATTATCTCTGGACATCTTCTCGCGCTTCTGTGAAACCTGTTGGCTGGTAGTTGCTTTTAAGCTTTAATAAACTGTGTGTATTCAGATGTTTAATTAGATTGCTTCCCTCCTGTCTCGACACCTTAGCTAAACATAACTTACACTCTGCCTTGCTGTTGTCATCATCCTTTATCTTGAAATGAGCCCAAACTGCCAACATTATACTCTCCTATATGCCTCGATCAGTTCACCTCGACAAAGCACTCGCGGCGGCCAGTTTCGTTTCGCAAAATGTACGTGGTATCGGTGCGTGGTATCGGCAATTTTTTATGAGTAAGAGTACGAGTATATGAGGACAGTATCGGCCCGATCCCCAATGCCAGTATCGGTATCGGGCCATCCCTAATTATATTATATATTAAGACCCTTGATCCTCACCTGACTATGGCTTTGTAAACTTTATCCATGAAGTGGTTTATAATGGACTGTGGTACAGAAACTTGGCTTACTCTGGCTATTCTCTAGCCTGGAAATACCAGACTCTGCTACTTCACTTTGCTTCGTAGACAGAGTCTGGCATAGCATAATAGAGAAGTGTTTTCTCTCTCGCTAGGGGGCGATTTCTGAAGTTTAAAATCATTGGTTACCCGTAAGCCAATCAGATAAGTTTATTCATGACGTATGTTATGCACTGACACAGCCGCATCGATCCACGGACATCATGCATCGAACTCAAATCTATGATCGAACTTCCACTGTAAACACTTGATGATGCGAGCGAAATACCGGAGTGAACATGGCTGTAAATGACTTTTTTGATCGGTGAGTGATGTAATAGAATGACTGCTGTACTTGACAGGGCGCAAACAAGCAGAGAGAGAGAGCGAGCGAGCCCCGGCCGCGCGCGCGCGCGCACTATCACGTCTTTAAACAAACAACACGAGCACTGTCTTGCTCTCTCTCCCTCGCAAATATTAATCAAAATCAATCGACTAGTAAAAGGTCGGAACACCTCAGTTTCACGTGGAGCATTTGGAGATTTTTAGAGATTAGAGACTCTAGGAACAACATCTCAATGAACAACATCTCAACACTAAATTATAAAGGCCTGTCTCATATAACGTTAGCCGCCTGTCTCAAATACAAGCCGGTGCAGTTCGGCGATTTGGGCAAATAAAAGCCCGGGCTATTATTTGAAGTTTTACGGTATTTAAGACCTGGAAAAGAAAGGAGACACTGACCTGTCAAAAGGCTCCCCAGTTTCTCGTTGACGATCGGTAGTTGATAAATTAAACTTTTCCCAAAGGGAGTAGGGCCACAACATCACCTCCATTCAAAATGTTTAATACACACTCTTCTTGTTCAGGCTTCAGTTTGCTAATGCCGGGAATATTCTCCACAACAGAGCGAATTGCATCCGTGTCTCGTCCGCGGTCGTTTTCGATTTCTCTGACCTAATCTTAAACTCGGCGCTTGGCGAGTACGTCACGGCTTTCAGCCCGCCTTCTGTTCGCTGATTGGCCCGGCTGTTTTCAGGCCGGTGGAAAACAGAAAGATAGGCTGCTATCTCAGACTGACTACAGGAGTGAAATGAAATTAGCGGAAGTAGGAAGTCTGACGTAGTCAGGCTAGCTATTCTCTGCTGTCTCAGACGACGATATGTTTGTCCCGTTTTAGCTACCATAGCTTCTTCGAAAGGGAGGGGTGAGCAGTGGGCTGAGCCCTTAGTGCAAACTCGCAACAGAACCGCTAGATGTCGCTAAAAATCACACACTGCACACACTCACAAACTTGTGTTTTGTTTTTTGTCAAAGATGTTATAATCTTTAACAAAATGTTTGAGTCACACAAAAGAAAAGTCTTGCGCATTGGATAATAGGTAATAATAGCAATAATAATAATTATAACAGAAGATAATATCTAGATATCAGAAGATAGTCTATCCTAATAATAATTATAAATTCAATGTATATAAAATATAAATACAATATAAAACAATATTAAAAAAAACAAATACAATGGATTGACCTTGTATGGTGTGCAAGGTATTTTGCAGCTCATCCTTTCCGACCATATAGTGAAGTTTATGAGTCATTTAGAGTAAAGATTGAAAAATTCAGTGCTGCAAATTGTGGAAAAAATATTCCCCTTGTAGTGGTTCTTGGGACAGACAAGAAAGTGTTTTCATCTTCTATCTGATTCAAATCACAGTCAGCTAATTCAGTGGTAAGAATTTAACATTGTTTTTATTTATATTGTTGTCCATTTATCGAACTTCCATGCTTCTTATATGGTAATTATATATAGTACCAATTTACTAATGCTCAGACACACTCAGTCTCTCTCGCGCGGACACACTAGGTCTCTTTCGCGTGATCTCGGACACACTCGGTCTCTCTCGCGCTCGCGGAGTTCGCTTCGCTTTTGTCCTGTCCGCCGCCTCATAGATCTGCTCCGCTTCGCGCTCAACTCAACTTTTTTTAATTTATACTCAAGCGAATTATTGACTGCCGTAATAATCCCGGAACACAACGAATCGATAATGAAATTCGTTGCCAACTCTTTTAATAATCGAATTTTAGCGATTCGTTGTTGCAGCCCTAGAAACATAATTATTTTTTTTTATATTTTTTATTTTATTTTAATATGTTTGAAATATAAATTATTCCTGTGTAGGGCTGGGAAAAAATAGATTTGATTTAAAAATCGAGTTGGTAGGTTAAATCGATTAATTGTGTGTATCGATTTTTTAGATTTTTTTCTCCCCCTCTTCAGCCTATAGCGTACATACATGTTGCATTCGCCAAATCTTCCTTCAGGGTTTCCACAGTTCGGGTACGACAGTCAACGCAATGAAACTCTCTCTAAGATGATTAAATGTTACTGTTATTATACTTGATCTGTAGATAAAGGTCTGTGGTATCGCATAAAACAACTTTATCTTGCTGGACTTTATTGCTGTAACTAAATCATGTTACTTTCTTCCGGGTGTCTGTTAGATCACAGCAGAGTAGAGTCAGAGCACTATTATTGTTCTTCATGCGCACAATTTAAAACTGTTAAAAGAAAAGGCTCAATAAACTATTGCATATTAGATAGATACTGTATATTATACACTACGCATCAATATGTCTTTCCTTTGTGCTTTGAACAGTTGAACTGTTCAGTGTGGGCTCGACGTGCTGCGCGCTGTGACTCCGTGTGGCTTCAAGCGCATCATTCTGCGCACGGGATGCGCATAAAGGCCGATTTATACTTCTGCGTCGGACCTACGCCGGAGCCCTACGCTATACACTATGCGTTGGTTTTCATTTATACTTCTGCGTCGTTGTCCGCGTTGACCCGCAGAGGGAGCATGTGAAACGTAGCTACGGCGTACGCAGAAGTATAAATTGGGCTTAAGCGCTTTGTCATAATACTTTTGCACAATGAAAGGTTATTAATAGCCTTTCTTGTTCTGTCCTATCTATCATATGTTGCTGCCTCATTAACAGCTGTGCTATACATTTAAAACATGTCTCAATTTTAATAATTATAGTAGACTAGGCTATATATTAATTGATCAAAGAGCAATGTGTAACGTTTTACCAGATTTAGTGCTCTTATCCCCACTAAATGTTTTTTTTTTTTTTACTAAATGTTCATATTTTATACAATTATTGTGCACTTGGGATTTTTCTAGACTAAATTTTACTGCTGAATTATCCACTAATCTAGTTTATAACAGCATTTTTGTCATAGATTATGATGATATATTTTTTGGAATTGTGTTTTTTCTTTATAATGAAGTTGTCTGTATTAAGTAGATTGTGTTTAACACCCAAAAGAGTGATTATCAGTTCAACACACAGGGTTATAGAAATTCTACTTGATTTAAAAAAAAAAAAAAAAAAATCGAATCGTAAATCGAGTTTTTATAAGAGAGAAATCGCCCAGCCCTATTCCTGTGATGGAAAAGCTGAATTTTCAGCAGTCATCAGTGTCACATGATCCTTCAGAAATCATTCTAATATGCGGATTTGGTGCTCAAGAAACATTTCTGATTATTATTAATGTTAAAAACAGTTGTGCTGCTTAGTATTTTGTGGAAACAATAATAATTTTTTGGATTCTTTGAGGAATAGAAAGTTTTTTGTTTATGCTTGAAATATAAATCTTTTCTAACATTATCAGGGTTTCTGCAGGTACCTTCAAGTTAAATTGAATGCATTTTTAATGCCATTTTTTTTTAATTTAAAGGCATACACGACCCATGACTAACCACTGAGATATACACACATATATATGGGGTTTTTTTTGGAACACAATTTGCGGTAATTCGCGGGTGGGACATGTCCCCACCACTTTTTGCCAGGGTCAATTGTGTCCTCACCATTTTTGAAACATCTCGCGGCACGGATGTACCAATACAAATAAATAAAACATCTCAGTTAACTAGCAGAGCATTAATTTCATTCATTTGTTAAAAAAGAGGCAATCTGAAATGTGTTTGTTTTTTAAATCAAGTGACCAAAGTGCTAGTTGCCGCGGATACGGTGTTCTGTTGTGGCTCGCGCACAGTCTTCACACGGACGTGCGCTTCAATCCGATGTGGAGAGACTCTCTATTCATTACGGTGTTATCATAACATAATGCACACAAACGTGTTCTTGCTTGATATACAACCGGTTTTGATGAGGAAAAAAAACTACTTCTTAGTGCAGATTAGAACCCAGAACCTCTGACACGCTTGGCAAAAGTTCTGCCACTGGACCTTTAAAGTACATGCGTGTAACAGTCGGATCTATGTATTTATTCACGTGAAAATCACTCGCTACTAATAACATAATACATTTCATTAAATGACTAATTGACCGTTCGCAAAAGCCACGCCCCCTAGTTATTGTTGCTACGCCCGTCAAACAAATGGTCAAACACGACCAGCGGCACAGATTGCCATGAATGGAAGAGGTATACCCGTGCGTGTCAGTGACCTTTTTTCGAGCAATTACCTCCGCGATATCCTCCAGATCGAGGCAAAATGGGTTACAGTATGCAGTGGAGGGATATATTCAAAATATAAAAATACGCAATGAAGGAGACATGACTACTATTGAGGCTAATATACCGGTCTCAAGCGAAATCTGAGAAACCCTAATGACCTGTACCTCAAATGCAACCAGTAAATTACAGCCTTGAAGAAGATTTAATACGCTGGTTCAGTCGCTAATTGTTTGGAGTTAGAAATATATAATTCGCGCTGCATATTTAGTAATTTTGCCTCAGATACAGGATTATACATTCTCTTTAACAAGCAGGTTTTTCATTACCACGGCAACCGCTTGCGTGTCATGCTGAATCCGATTTTCATGTTTAAAAAGTAACTATACATAAGAGACGGAAAGATGCAGATAACCATACATTTAAGGTTATTTCTATTCATTACGATATTGATTACGTTATATGAACTGATGTTGTCAAGTAAGCTTCATGCGTTCCCCGTTGCGAGCGTGCACTCTTCTAAACTGTAGTCTACAGGTCCTGCACTGCTAGTGACTGCTGCTCATTTCTATGGAGCTATTTTTGTGTCTTTATTATATGCGAGAATATAAATGATCTGAGAGAAGAAAAAAAAGTTTGAGAGAAAAAGTTATCACACTGATAGCAAAAAAGAATTTCATGAGAAAAAAACAAATATTTGAGAGAAAAAGTTTTCATATCAATAGCAAAAAATAATATTTGAGACTAAAAAAAGTTGAGAGAAAGTATTTTCTCAGAACATAAAAAAATTATTTCTGAGAAAAACAATCTCTCAAAATACTTAAATCTTAAAAAAAATCTTAAATATATATTTTTTGCTATCATTTTAAAAACATTTTCTATATATAAAAAAAGTGTGTTTCTCTCAAACCGCTTTTCTTTGCTCTCGATGCAATTTTTTGCTCTTGTGTCAGGATTTTGCTTTCGCTGTGAAAATTGTGTCATGGGCGTGGCCACGTTCTTTTTTTCCTATTGGAATGTTCCTATTGGCCAGTCGGGTGAGCATCGTCTTGACTTGTTGGGAGTCAACTGAATCATTACACCATTGTTCGGTTCACCCAGATAGATGCCTCCGTCCTCCGCCTATAGATTTTCTGCCCGAGCCCGAGCCCAAGGTCGGGTTGATATTTCCCGTCACTGGCCCTGTCCCATTCCCAAATGGCACAATAAACAGTCACGGTCCACACTTTCATGATGTAACGCCGCTGTGACTGTCAGGTAAAGTCTGCTGTGGAGCTCGCTTCAGTGCGGCTCGGCAAAAGCGTGCGTCGTGGATGCATATCGACAGCTCGTGAGCACCTTATGATACCTAAAATTACGAACGGGACACCCTACGGTCTTGTGGACTTAACAGACACATGCACACGACGGCCATTGGGAGTCCACAAGTCTTTAAGTGCATATAAAGTGTGCCAGATTTGGGACACGGCCACTATCCTCGGGCCGGGCCTTTGATCTAGAGACGTGCACTCCCAACGCAAAGAGTGCGGCACGGGACTAGATCTGATGGCTGGGCTCAGTGGGCTGTAATGCACTCACTCTAGGTTTCAGGGAGAATAAAACGATTCGTGGGACTCCCGCAAACTAGAAATATCTATGAATAAAACATATAAAAACGAATACATTTTTATTCATCTGTTGCAGAAAAGCAACAAGAACAACTAAAACAAAATACAAATGATTTACAGGCCAGAGTTTCGTTTTATAACTTGTTTACAGCATAGCGATGTAGCCAATCACAGATATATGTATTGATTTCTTGAACGCAATGGCCTTAAGATAGACTCCCCTCGCTGCTCAAAACTGACTTTTTGTTCAGAGCTGAAATCTGTATGCTGGCAAATCCTCTAATTATAACAAACAAATGGTATATATTATGAAAGATTCATTGTGCAGCTTTATTGATAACAGAGATGTGTGAGATCGCGATGAACTGATGTCAGCTTTAGGAATTTTTAAGGTAACTGTTAACGCACTTTGCGCGCATTCAGTCATGCCAAACCATGCACGCAGTAGCTGCTTGATTTTATGTTATAACAGTGGTTTGTGTGTTAATGCTTTAATAACAAATAATTTATCAGGAGCATTTATGCTGATGATGGCGACACCACGTAGGCTAACTTGCAAGTATTTGGAGGTGCAGAACAGAGGAGGAGGAGAAAGTACATAGAAAGTAGTTGAGGACGTCAGTTGTAACGACCCACATATTAAAATGGTCGGTTTAAATCTGGCTCGGGCTCATAATTATAGTTAATGTGTCGGGCCGGGCTCGGGTAAGGTCGGGCTTGATTTTTTTGGGACCGATCTAAGCTCTAAGTTGAGCACGGACACTCCAATGTTTGGGTAAGATGATGACACACACAACTGGATGTTAGCTGGCTGAGCAAGTTCAGCATCACTGAAGATTAAACATTAAAAATAGCACTCATATTCATGAATGAGTATTATAGCTTGCTAATCGCTAGTAAAGCTAATTATTAATTAGCCATCATGCTAGGTTGCATGAGTGCTATTTTTAATGTTTAATCTTCAGTGATGCTGAACTTGCTCAGCCAGTTACCCATCGAGTTGTGTGTGTGTCATCAACCCACTTACCCAAACATTGGAGTGTCCGTGCTCAACAACTAGGCAGAGGAGGCATCTATCTGTGAACCGAAAGCGAAGGGACGTGAACAATATGTGAACAATGGTGTAATAATGATTCATTCAGTTCGACTCCCAAGACAAGACGATGCTCACCCGACTGGCCAATAGGAACGTTCCAATAGGAAAAAAAGAACGTGGCCCCGCCCATGACACAATTTTCACACCAAAAGCAAAATCCTGACAGGAGAGCAAAAAATTGCATCGAGAGCAAAGAAAAGCGGTTTGAGAGAAACACTTTTTTTTTTTAGATAAATTTTTCACATTGATAGCAAAAATATATATATTTAAGATTTTTTTCAAAGTATTTTGAGAGAGATTTTTATTCTCTCAGAAATAATTTTAAAAATGTCAAATTTATATTTTTTTATGTTCTATGAGAAAATACTTTCTCTCAAAACTTTAGTCTCAAATATTATTTTTTGCTATTGATATGAAAACTTTTTCTCTCAAATATTTTTTTTTCTCTCATGAAATGCTTTTTTGCTATCAGTGTGATAACTTTTTCTCTCAAACTTTTTTTTTTCTCTCAGATCATTTATATTCTCGCATATAATAAAGACACAAAAATAGCTCCATACATTTCCGCCCGAAAATATCACGTTAACAACAACCCTTTAGAAAACGTACTTCCTTTGTGGATCCTCTTGATCTGCTTTCTCCATGTTTCTTTGACTAATCTCAGTGTGTCAGTCTCATGCACGCTGTTCGCGAGTGAACCATGTTCGACACATTTAACTGGGAGTGGGGCCGTCCACACTGTTTTATCCATCGTAGGCACCGTTCACGTTGTGTTTTCGGCTTTGGGAACGAAAAGAACACAACTCCTCCAGACAATATCTCGGAGTATCTAGTGTCCGGTTTACAAACGCAGTGGGCGCACCGCTTCACCAGCTTGCTTGGAGTCAATGTTTGACGGAGCTGCTCACATAGTAACGGTTGCTATGATGTGTGATTGGACAATGGCCATTTTGGGGGAGGGGCCTGCGAATGGTCAATTAAACACAATGTACTATTTAAATCAATTCTTAACGCCTATTTGTGGCCGTCACACTGCATATGGTATTTTACGGCGCTGATTCCCATTGTCCCCAATTTAAATGCTTTTTTACAAACGCCGCAAAATCCTTTATCATTTTTACCACTAACGGGCTGCAACCATGTCTTAGAAGTTTCGTTTTCCAGCCACTTTGCCTGGAATTTGCACTTTCCCATTTTTCCAAGGTTCAGATCATGGTTCAGACCACCGCTGTACAAAATGCCCAAAAACCTCCGCATCACGGCAATTTTGTTCCGGCCGGAAGCAATTACCAAACTGGTTCCGCGTGTTCATCACACTAACATATATATTTTGCAACAGAAAATAAAAAATATTAATTATGAAGGCTATATTCAAATAAATTGATATAAAATTCTCTTCAAAACTATCACAATTTTTAATGCCTGTAGGAATCAAATTTAATGCTTTTTAATGCCATTGATGGCCTTAATTTTAGCAAAATCCATGTAAGGACTTTTAATGCTTTTTAATGCCCATGGAAACCATGATTATATTATTATATATATATATATATATATATATATATTATTATATATATATATATATATATATATAATATATATATATATATATATATATATTTATTTAATATGTAACTTTTTATTAATTTAATGCATCCTTTGTAAGGGCAGTGAATATTAATTTCTTACTTTTTTTTTTACTGACCAAAAACTTAGAAATGATACTGTATTTTGTAAATATTTCACAAAAAAAAAATTGTAAATGAGCTTACCTAAGCAATTCCACTACGTCCTCCAGTAAAAACTCTTTCACTGGGTATGTGTATCCAGGAATATGGATCATGGGACAATTATCTATAAGAGAAAGAACATGCAATCTTCAGTGATTACCATAGTTATGTGGCTGATCCTTATTGTATGGTTGGATTCCCCCACTGTTCATGATCTGACTTTTTCCCCCTTAAATGCGAAACCGGTTATCCTGGTCATTAGCGTTATGCTAGGTCTTAGCATACTGTGTTCCTTTGAGGAGTACTGAGAGCTGTATTAGACTGTAATATATTATAAGACAGATAGATAACCAATCCTAAATGCTAACTGGTAAATTCACTACAAAACTGTATAAAAAAAATATTTATTTTGGATTCATCCATCTGAATTATTTGAAGTTATGTTAATTCTCTTACTGAAATACTTGCTGAATTTCTCAGCATTAAGTGTGGCACTCATGAGGACTACTTTTAGGTCCTCTCGAGCAATTAACAGGTCCTTCACGATGGTGAGAAGAACATCAGACTGAAGACTCCTCTCATGAATTTCATCCAAGATCAGGTGACTTATGCTAGAGAGGTATCTGGGGGGAGAAGAAAAAAAACAAACACACACTGGAGCAAAGGACAGGCTTTTCATAATTATGAATGAGAAGAAATAACTAGAGCAGAAAATAAGAAAGATTCCTGAAGCCTTGATGCTCAGGAGCTCTGAACTGACAAGACAACCATAATATTTCTTGAAGGCCACATATGGTTAAAAGATTCCCCAGCTATAATTTTCCTTGATAAAATTATAGCAAAAGTACCATAAGTGTTCAATATAATGTTTACTTTATGCTCTATGCTTGCAAATGCAAATCAATAACTGATAAGCCCGGCCATTTCTGTTGTGTATGAGAAACATTATACGGCAAACGCGGCAAAAGCGGAACAAGACAGGGCTGCCCGTTTGAACCATGTTCCACACGGAACATTTATCAGCTCGCTCCGCATGAGCTTAAAACATATGCATTTACTCCCTGACCACTAAACAGAACTGTGTGTGAAATCCCAATCCCAGTGTTCTCCCATAAAAACCATTATGAAACAGTGCTGGCATTCTAAACAACACTGACGCAGAAAACAGGAGAAACATTGAGCTAAAATGATAAGTTGCCAACATTAACTGTAGTAACACTAAATGAAACTATGGGATTGTGGCAGAAATATGGGATATTCAAATCAAATTTTATTTTGAATGTAGACATTAAATGTATTAAATGAGTAATTTAATATAATTACAGCATTTTTGTTAATAGGCTATAGCAGTTTTTTAATGCATTTGTATTACTAAATGTCTTTAGGCTATAGCTTTTCATAACAAATACTACACAAACAATAATACAGTTACTTTTTTTACCATGGTAGTGAGGTGCCACATGGTTTTACCTGTGGTTAACAGGATCCAATTACTATGGAATACTACATTTTACCCAATCAAATTTTACCCCAAAAAATTAGGTTGTTCATTTTTACAGATGATTTGTTGATGAACAAATTTACATCTGCATCCCAACTCAGCTACTGTTAAATGTTCATTTCATAGAGACAAAACATGTAATATTAATTTGTGAAATTTTCACCTCACTCAGGAGCAAAGGTCTGCCTTTAAACTTGAAACACCGGCGTCTCTTACAGAAAGATAAAGAAAAGCCAAAGCAGATAGATAGAGGATGGGTGGAGGGGAGTGGTGAAACCGCAGAAAGGAGTGGAGGAAAAGATGTTTAGAACACTTACGTATCTGAGCGGAGCCACTGAAGAATAATGCCCGTCGTACAATACAACACAGAGCCTCGTTTCCGTGGTAACCGACTGGAAAGCAGTGCCAGAGAGTGAGGGAGGAGAAAAGGAGAAAAAAATTATTTTCACTTCAATAACAATATTAAAATATACTAAAATAATAAATCAAAATACTACACATCAAAAGCAACATTATTCAATGATATGCAATAATGTATTAATCATTTTAAATATTAAGTACTCATATAACTGCTGTTTGAGGATCAGTCTGCAAGAACATGTCCTAATGTAAATAAATGAATGAAAAAATAAATGAATACATAAACGAATGAAAAAAATACATGAATAAACTATTGAATAAATGAAAATAATGAATATGGTAGCAAAGAGTTTTCAATAAAAGACATTTTATCAATAAAGAGAAACTGAAACTTCTTTTTTTGCAGAATATCCTGGCCACTCTTTTCAACATAATGACAGTAAAACAGGGATATCAAGCTTCACATATAACAGTTACAGCACCATAAAAGTGGTCTATATGACATGCAATACAATACAGACTAAAATATCCTGTGTTCCTTACAAAAACTATTGTACTGCTTCAAGACTTCAAGAAAAATAGATGGGTCAAATAAACCACATTTATTATTATTTTTTAGTGCTGTCAATCAATTAAAAAAACCCAAATTAAATCACAATTTCTGTAATTAATAGCGCACCTAACATTAAAGTATTTTATATATTTTTATGCAGTAATACTTTCACATTTAATCTTTAAAATAATGTAGAAATAACAAAGACAGTATATTTTAAATACTTATTTTTACTAAGCACTATGAATGAAGGCCAGTATCACTGATACAATACTGATGTCTCTATTACATGGATTTTTTTTGCACTTCATTTTAGCCATTAATTACAGCCATTCAGCTTTACAGTATAATTGAAAGATAGATTTAAAAATTCAATAGGCTTCAAAAAAATATAACTGTTTAATTTAAGTGGACTTAAAATAATCTTCACATAAACCCATTGTAATAAATGTCTAATTTAGCTGTGCCTTTAATATATCAGGGTGTTTTCCGGCAAGGCGGTTCAGATTTTTACCTGCCCTGCTAAAATGCAAACTTTTTTTTATTATTATTGTTCTTGACCCATGTAACCTTGTAAACAGTGTTTTAAGATTTTCAGGTAGGTCTAACAGGTAGGAACAGAAATTAAATAAAGTTATCAAACACTTCACAGTCTTCACTGCATAAATTAGAAATTAAAATATAGATTAATCCTTATTAAAGCTACAAAAGTTATTCAGTCAAGAGCAGAGAGTGATTTTCTCTTAGTCTTTTGTTCTTTGATTAACATTTATCACAGACAGCAGTAGGTTTATTAGGCTGCTGTCACGTTAAGAGCTGACCACATAACCCGGATCTGACACACATCCTATTTTCTCACAACTCTTCGCATTCATTTAAGACTTTTAAACTCAGATGTCTGTTCACAGAGAGCCGCATCACCAGAGAGAGAGTTGGGGATTTGATAATCAAGTAAAGATTTGAGTTCTTTTTTGCAGCTTATCACGCTTGAATGGTTTAATGAATGACAGAGTGATCATTTAGCCTACTGTAGGGCAGCAAAGGGATGACAGAATAAAAAACAGATGCTGCGTTAATTGCATTAAAGTCCCCTGTGGAGGAAATCAAGCTTTTAAATGTTGTTTATATGCACTGTAAAAAAAACGGTAATTTTCTGGCAGCAGGGGCGCCAGAACGGAAAAATACTGTCAGGAAAAAAACTGTAAAAAAAAGGTAATTTTTTATTCTATAATTATGGTTTATTACTGTTATTCTACACAAAAATATCTTTCATTATCTGATATAATGTTAATTTACTGACCTATTGAAGTATTAATATCTGTTTTGTACCATTGATACTAATATATAGAAATTGCACAGTGTCATTCGCAGAAACATTAAACACCATCATGGTAACACATGAAATTTTAAAAATGCAATAAACATTAGTTTAACAACATTAAATGTAACATAAAACCCTAATATACATAACTGATTCGAAAAAACTAAGAAAACTATGAAGAAACAGTTATTTCAACAAAAACACATCAAATGTGAAGTGTCACGCACGGAATTGTGGGAATGTCAATTTACGGTTTTTCTCTGTAAATTATACAATGAGTTGTTCTTTTTCACTTTCAAAAACTGTAAATTTAATGGTATTTAGTACGGAAATACTATTATTTAACCTTAAAACTCACTTTAACACCCATATGCTTAATGATCTTCAAGGAAAACATGTTAAATGACTGCTGATTTCTGCAGTTATACCTTCTTTTCTGTGTTTTCTAATTTAACAGAAAAAATCTGTAAAATATTATGGAATATTTTATGTAAAATTACACACAACCCTGTAAAAAAACAGACAATTTCCTTAAAAAAACGTAAAATTGATGTAAAACCAAAATACAAGCAATTACCTGTAAATTCAATAGTGGACCTTTAAATTACAGCAAATATCTGTAAAATAACAGGCCTTCACTGTGTAATGACAAAACGGCAAAATTCTGTAAAAAAATACAGACCAAATTTACTTTTTTTTTTACAGTGTGTCTATGTGTGGTTTTTAATGTTTTTAGGCAAACCATGTACACATGAATAAGTCAACACCACTGCTGGGTATTTTCTTCTTAAAACTGCAGTCAACCAAAGACGGTCTCGAAAACGCAGTTTGAAATTGCTGGTGTTTCTGATGTCACAAACTAAATTGTAACCAATCACGATCAACAAGTGGATCTCTGAGCTGGTGTGAGTGAGTGGAGGTGGAACTAATTTGCATATTCATAGAACCGCGTATACTAAACGAGGCAAGAGCGTAGAGATACATTCAAGCTGTTTTAATAATAATAATTAATTAATTACATTTATATAGTGCTTTTCTCTGCACTCAAAGCGCTTTACATAGAAAGGGGAATCTCCTCAAACCACCACCAATGTGCAGCATCCACCTGGATGATGCAACGGCAGCCATATTGCGCCAGAACGCCCACCACACACCAGCTTATTGGTGGAGAGGAGACAGAGTGATGAAGCCAACTACTTGTTTTAAAAGACATCCTGGGATTTTCAGTGGGCAACAAGGTGATATGGCTGCTGGCGTGAAGGCATGAAGCATTAAAGCTGGCGTTTAAGGCATGAATACTTTTTATCCAAGGAAAAAACATTTAAATTATATTTTTTGTGGTCAAAGATGAGTTTTAAGGGATAAAATTATTGACTACAGGGGGACTTTAAATACTTTTAACGCATTAAAACGCTCGGGATTAATATTTTTTTAACGCAGCATTTGTTTTGTTTTTTGTTTGTTTTCAAAGCGTAAAAGCTAGTCATCATTTGTTGGAATTGCATGGAAAAGATGGACTAGCACATTCTTCAGCTTTTCTTTCTTGTTCCATAAAAGAAAGTAAAATGTAATTATGAAATGACATGAGGGTAAAAAAAAAAAACTCTTGAAGAGAACCCTCCTCATACACATTACTAATATTAGAAGAACATAGAGTGAAAAAGACAGTTATTCTTTCATAGAAGGAAAAAACAAGCCTAAAATGAAGTTTGTGTCAGTAATTCAAATGAACTTTCTATTTTACATAATAACACAGAAACACTGCAATTAAAAAGACTTCATAAGACTATGCTAAACCTCCTTACCTGCTCCCACACACTGTCAGACACACACTGTCAGACTATCAAATTAGAGCAATAGAGAAAAGGTGTCTGGTAGCACCAGAGGATTTAGATTGATGTATAAGTGAGGAAGAGGAAAAACCAAGACATTGCACCTCTCATGGCCTGAAGAGGCCACCTGCATCTGTACTTCTTTTCACCTCTCCCCTCCTCCAATTTAATTTCCAGCCCTCAACCTTTCCACCTTAATCTCTCAGGTCCAGTCTTCTACACTTACTCACCACAGCAAGACAAGATTAACAACCCATTTCTCTTCTCCCCGGCACCCCCATTCACACTTTCACATTATCACTCCATCTCTTTCGGCACAGCTGAAGCATCCAATTCCCCACTGACACACCTCTCAGTAACCACCCTTCTCTCCGCTTTCACTCTCTCATTTCCTGAAGGTTGTCAAGTGTGTGAAGGGGGTATTAGACACTTGATGAGCTGAAGTCTTTGTCCCCTTCACAAACTCCTGTTTTAACACTAGCAGGGTCTGGCTGCTTCCTTAAAGGTGCCCTAGAATGTGAAATTGAATTTATGTTGGCATAGTTAAATAACAAGAGTTCAGTACATGGACATGACATACAGTGAGTCTCAAACACCATTGTTTTTTCCTTCTTATTTAAATCTCGTTTTTAAAAAACACCCCTGAAAAACAGGCGAATCTCCACATAATACCGACAGTGACGCAACTGTCGGGGATCACGCCTCCAAAGATTTGCATAAGCCAGCCCATGTTCAATGCCAGGCGGAACTGCGCAGCCGAGTCATCGGGAGAAGCGAGGATCAGAGAGAAAATGGCAGATCATGGAAATAAATGCTATGTTACAGGCTGTGCAGGGAATGTGAGGACTTTTCATACCCTTCCCACAGAAAAGAAATGTCAACAGGCGTGGATGATGTTTATATATAATCGGATACCGCAACAGTTTAATTCGTTGTTGTTAGTTGTTAGTTTGCTCTGCCCAATTCACCACGGACTTATTTTCGAACCACGGACAATATCAAGCTTCTCTCAGCGTCTCAAACTGAAGAAGGGGTAATTCCAACTATATTCCTGCAACCGGTAAGTAGTGATTTTATTAAAGATAATTTACACTGTGTTAGACCCAGCGCAATAGCAAACTCCCAAGTAACTAGCCTAGCTGCTACATAACCAACGTTAAATAGGCTAATTCTCAGTGAATAAACTATACAGAAAGTGGTCAAAGAACAATCCACACAGCGCAAGTTTGTCTCTCTTGCCAAACTCGTTATGAAATCTGACGCTGTTACACTGCCAACGAAGCTCTTACTGTATGTACATCGTTTGCATTGGTGAAAGCATGAGAGAGAGAAACTGCGTTGTCTCGCGATCAACAAACTGTCATCTGCTTGCTCAATGTACATCAAAGCAACATTTTATGTGATGGAAATAGATTTGAATACTTTAAAAACATCTCACGATTCGTTAATCACGATAGCTGTAATAGTTAAAACGTATATAAAAGCTGTAGTGAAAGTATTCGAGAGAGTTTCACATGTCATATTTCATATGCAAGCATGTCAGCCAATCACAGCAGTGGCCGGTTCTCACAGCAGACACGCCCTTTCAAACAGAGTGTTCAAATCAGAGACTAAAATCAGGCTAGGAAAAATGCCTTTTATTTCTAAATTATGACTATTTTTGATCTAAAAAACATACTAACATTATAAGGGCAACCCAGGAAACATTATAAAATAATTTAAAAAACCATTCTAGGGCACCTTTAACAGATTTATAGGTGCGTAATACATTATGTTAAGGGCATGTGGACTTTAAAGTTGGCAACCAATCACTCAGTTATAAGTATATTAAAAACAGTATTAAAACATAAAACTTAATGTACATGGTTGAGCTAAATAAATAAATTGACTATGTGGGTTGAGCAGTGCTTATAGGTGATTAAAAGATTAAACTAAATCTGTTCATCTTAAAGTGATCATGTCTCTCCAGAAGACTTGGATAAAACCCCTCAACTCGTGAGCTGCGTTCAAAATCAAATACTTCCCTACTATGTATTATGCGAAAAACAGTTTGCCAAAAAAGTAGAATGTCTGAATACAAAGTATTCGAAAAACAGTAGGCGAAAAGTAGAGGAGGAATTAGGCACAAGTTTTGTTGAAATTGTCTTTTAATGAAGGGACAGAAGACTAATTTCAATCTAAAATATAAATTTCATTAAAAATACCTTCATTTGTGTTTAGAAGATAAACAAAATGTTATGGGTTGGGAACAAAAAGAGGATGAGTACCGGTAAATGAGGCCATCCTTAAAAATATTTTGGTTTGCAGTAACAGCAAAAAAAAAAAAAAAAAAGGGTAGGTAGGCAGGCCTATTTTTTTTTCAAGATACAATGTAAAAAAAAAGTACAAATTTGATCAAGGTGATTACGTAGGTATGAATTTATACAAATTTGCATATCGCGACGTCACTGACTGTTTCTTCAAACTGGGCACACCTTTGCAAACCTCATTCTGATGCAGGTTATATAGACCACAAACAATTTGAAATCTTTGTCAAAAAACATTTTTATTACATTAATTCCAGCTGCATTCATTTTATTTTTTAGCAAAATCAAGAAAAGCCACTAGATTTCAATGAAAGTGGATTTTCAGAGGTAAACAAATACATTAAAATGAATTTAGAATTCACAAAATAACAGTTAATTAGATTAACATGCAATGTAATACATATGAGAAAACATGTTAATGTGTTACATTTGGGACGTTTTACTTGCATCACCGCTAGGTGTCAATGCAATCTACGGCCCCGTTTACACGAAGGGAAAACGCAGATATTTCCCTGCGGTTTGGCCTCTCGTTTACACGAAAACCCCGTTTTTATCACAGAAAACGATTATTTCTAAAAACTCCGGCCAAAGTGGAGATTTCTGAAAACGCCGGTTATGTGTTGCCGTGTCAACTGGGAGAAACGGGGTTTTAGGTTCTCTCGTGTCGATTCTGAGGATTCTTATTGGCTTTATGCGTCTCCCTACACTGCCGCCCATAGGTTTGGCATAGTTATGATGCCGCTCGCGGCGTATTTATGCGGGTGTGTGCACGATGTTATTATTGAAAACGGAGGAGGGGGAAATATTCGTTTCTCTAAATACCCGGCTATGTGTAAACGTAGCCTACAAATCAGAGACCAGTTACGTTGCTTTCTAGGGCCCCGTCCACACTACTACGTTTTCGTTTAGAAACGGAGACCTTTTGCTACGTTTGCACCTCCCGTCCAGACTAAAACGGCAAAAACGAAGACCTAAAACGGAGATTTTTAGAAACGCTGTAGACCCGTTTTGCATTTTGAATCTCTGGAGGGCGTTTTAGTGAAGACGGGACTTTAGAAACGATGACGCAGACGCTCACGCTCGGCTCTCTGATTGGGTGTCATCAGTCATGGCGTATCCTTCCCTGATGCTATAACGTTAACTGCCGGAGGCAAGCTATTATTCCAGCGATCTGTGACAATTCCCGTGCCGTGTGCAGCGGCGGTATCGACCGTACATGGAGCGTCGGTTTTGGGGTTAAGCCAGGAAGAAGCAGCGCATGGGATCATTTTATCAATGAAGTTGTGGTTCCTGAGGAATGGTGTTTACACCGGCACGCGCATGCCCAGTGTAGGTGAATGGTCACGTGATCCGCGTTTTCAGTCGTTTTAATGTGGACGGAGATCGCAGCTAAAACGCTGGTGTGGACGGAGATCGTATTCGTTTTAATTCTCCGTTTCTAAACTAAAACGCAGTAGTATGGATGGGGCCTAGGCTGTCACTTTTGTGAAAAAAAATCCTGTTTGATTTTTGAAACAAAAGTGTTTATTAAAAATCGATTGTAAAATCAAGTTTTCATGTATATAAGACGTTTCCATTTTCAACGCCTCATATAGGCAAATCCACGGACAACTAACAGGCACTAGGACGAACGTAAAGAGAGTGCTTGAGAAGTCAGCAATATTTCTAATGATTTATTGGCGTGGAGTTTCGTGCACAATGACAAACAGGAGTGCAAAATTCTCTATAAAACACCACCCACCACCATCATTACCAAGCGCGAACCATTGACAGTGAATGAAACAAAGCAAACGTATAGCGTTGCCTTTTTCTCCATTCTGTCACCTGGAGGAGTTTTGGTTCCTTGCCACTGTTGCCTTTTTCGCCTCTTCACCTTTGTCGCCATTGGCTTTTGGCTTGCTTAGTTGGGGAAATTTAACATTAAATTTTGAATTTAACAATACTATTACAACATTATTTTCCTGTTATCTCTGTTAAGCTGCTTTGAAACAATTTGTATTGTAAAAAGCGCTATATAAATAAAGGTGACTTGACTTGACTATATAGGCCATATGTGACATGCGTAAACCATGGTGTAAACATAATCATAGATGACCCCACAGGTTTTTATTTAAAAGAAAGAACGTGATGTAGGCTTTTTATATTCACAATACTTACTAAAATATAATTAATATTATTTTATTGCATTTGTATTAGTTGTTTGAAGAGTAAAAAAAAAATTGGTCAGTCTTAACGCAAGTTTACAACCGGCAAGTCAGTTGGACTAAAAGAAAAATAAATAAATAGGATCGGTCCTAAATTGACAGGGTCGGTCGGGTTACGGCAAACAAGAATATTTTTAAGAATGGCCTGATGACAGAATTTTCATTTTGGTGAACTATACCTTTAACCCAAAAGTTATTGCAATAGTAATGCTTGTCTTGGCACCACTAATAATGAGACAAAAAGGAAGAAATGGGGATGAGGAAAAAAAAGGAACTGAGAGAAGAAGAGTTGTAAGATATTTGGCAGCAAGCTCTAATCAGTCCTCTATCTTTCCCCTCAGAAGAGACGCAACTACTTGCTCTCGGACAAAACATGTTCCAGTGACCTCGCTGCCTAATCCCCTTTCTTGCTTGAATGAAAACACACACACACATGAAAAAAAGAAAGAAAAAAAATATATAGGCACACTTACCCTGCAAAGAAAATGTATATCATGACAAATCAACCTCAGTATTTTGAAATAAAACCGATATTTTGAGAACAATGTATATTTCAGAACTCAACTTGCACAAATGTAACACCACAAGGATGAACACACACACACACACACACACACAGTTGGTGAACTACGAGAAAAGGACTTTCAAGAAGAAAACTAGGACAGATATTATTACTAAACACCAGAAAACAATACTGTTATTAGAGTTTATTAAAGAAAAGTTTAATTTTAACAAGGTCCCTGATCAGTCTGATCTTAACAGTTCGAGGTACACATTTCGACACAGAACGTTTTGCGGCCCTGTTGTTGGACCCAACAGAAAACCTGTAGCCTGCGATTATATGCTGTGACTAAAGGAAGAAAAATTATAAATATTGGCTAACATTATAAACAGGGCTCAAGGAAATAGAATAGGATTTGACCTCTAAGGAAGCACAAAGAAAAATCTGTGTATTGTACAAAAAAAGCCTCAATTCCATTAATTTATCAAATTTATCAATTAACTATCTTTACATCTTCTATAAAAGAATCCGCTTTTTCTCTCATTATAAAACATACAGTATTTCCAGTAGTATTATTTATAGAAGAACATTTTAAAGGGTACCTATCATGGAATTTTAAAAATTACCTTTCATGTAGTGTGTAACATAGATCTAAGTGAACAAAAACATCCTGCAAATTTTTAAATATGAAAGTTCACTGTATACAAAGTTATTGTCTCTCAAAAGTAAGAGTCGACTCTGAGTCGCTGATATGAATCGATAGACAAACGATGCTTTCTCTCTAACTTTCGAACATCACTAGTACAAGTTATTGGAATTCGACACGCCAACTCAGTGCGCGCGCCGAACAGACCGACAACATGTCGACGAGACTCTGTTCTGAAGTGCGAATCAAAAGCAAACTTTTTTTTTTCACTGCCCAGGGACAAGCATGTGAAGACTCAGTGGCTAGAGTTTATATTTACAACTATACCACACAAGTATAGCCACCTTGAGCTGTGTTCGCGTTATTTTAATGACATCGCTTCACAAACACAAATGCTTTCACGTGTGGATTCGCGAGTCGCCTGATACTGAAGGAACAATACCAAGTTTATTTGGATCAGCTTCCTCCTCCGAATCACAACCTGTAAGTACTATTAATAATTGTTGCTTTTATGTGTGTGTGTGTGTGTGTGTGTGTGCGTGCGTGCGTGCGTGTGTGTGAGAGTGAGAGTTACGCTCAGCAGCTTCTAGGTCTCCAATGTCATTTTTTTTGTTTTTTGAAATATGTGAAATTATGTGAAGCGTATTGTAGTACTGCAGTGCTTTATCAATATGTTTAAGCTTTGGGCTAACGCAAAATATAACTGACTGCGTCATCTGACCAATCACCGCCGATTAGCGTCACGCAAAGGAGGGGTTTGGACAAATGAGTCGTCAAACGAATCATTAGGGAGTCGGTGAGCAAATCAAGTAAAAATAAATACATATTATAAGACAACAAAAGTGTTTTTTGTCATTGCATGCATGTAAAACTGTTGTTGGGGACTCCCAGAACATTATTAGGAACATTTTAAATGCCATAATAGGTACCCTTTAAGACCTTATCATCATAATGGCAGGAAGTCAAGGCCAGAATGTTACGTCTCTGAGAAACTTAGTGTAAAACATCTGTGGTTTTCCACCACTGCTTTGACATACAAATCACAATCCACAGCCCAAGCTTCATATCCAACAGTTAAACAACTGCTACTGTTTAGTTTAAAACTATATATTTCAATAATTCAACACTAAAACTTATACCTCAATGCTGCTACACTTTATGTATACATTGCCTTATTTAATTCTCCGTTTAACTCAGTATACCTATTGTCTCTACCTATGGTTTCTGCCTTAAACTATTACATTGCTTAAATAATACATTTTTAGTCACATTTCATTTTATTTGTTGAACTTAGACAGTTACCTCTGATAACAGATCACTCTAAATTGTAATGTGGACTGTTGAATTTTCTGTAAAGCTGCTTTAAAACGATGTATATTGTGAAAAGCACTATACAAATAAATAAGAATTTAATTGAATTATCTATATTTCCTATTACTATGTTTGTCAACGTTGTTGGAACTGTGTTTCATTTTTAACCATTGCCATATGCTAAACATTACAATGAAGTTGACTCTGACTTTGAATTGTCAAATTTAATTTAATTAAATTGTTACAGTAAATTGGTCTTAATATCGTTAAACAAACCTGAAAAAATAATTCTTAGGTAAGAAGTTCCTTGTGTATACAAAACATAAATTAGTTTGGGTTTCTGGCCAGTTAAGAAAGAGAATTTCAAACTTTCTGACAGGCAAAATTAAACTTGTAGAAAAAAGAATAGGCTATATGCACGCATAAGTTCCGCATTTGACGCAAGGATGCTCTTTCCGTTTCCGGTTGGGGAGATTAAAGCGGAGGAAAACCAAGGAAAACGGGATTATGGCAGAGTCTTCAAAATGTACTGTCCTCCCGTTTTTGAAACGAAACGTTCATATGTTTAGATGTAATTTTATATATAGTTATGTTTATTTAATATGATTTTGAAAAGAAGCATAAACACAACGAGGGGTGTCTGTTTTTTCTGTTTTTGTGACTAACGTTTCTTTAGTATAACCATGGAGTATAAAATTCAATATAAATTATTGGTATTGCATTGGACTCTACGATCGGCGGAAGTTATTGAGCATCCTCAGACCTTCACCGGAAATACAGCCGTGCATAGAGCCCATTCACCAATCTGCCAGAACTCGGCTCTAAAAGAATAGCCTCCATAGAACCGGGATGGGGATTACAGGATTAAGAATGACTTGCAGATCTGATTCACTTACCTCTGCAGACGGATCTGATACCCACAGGACTTCCCTTCTCCGACCGCCTCTGCCCTTTCTGAAGCCACTCTCTCTGCAACCTAAACAAAAAGAACTTACTTTTAACCTCACACCTTAAATAGAAAAATACTTTAGTGGGACCAAAGACACTCTACAAATTAGGTAGGAAAAGTGGGATCAGACGCTGCTTTTTAATGAAGTTGTCCTCAAATCAAGGAGAAAGAACAAAGAACAAAAAAGGCCTAATTATATTTAATTTCTGCAATGTATACTGAACTTGAATGTATCTATATGGCTTGTCACTAGTCTAGTGACACAACTTGCCCCATGTTAGAAATCATGGTGTTATATATTAACAAAAAAGTTGATTCATCAGGAAAGGGAATAGGTTCAAAGGTTTTTTTTAAAGAAATTAAAACCTTTTATTCAGCAGCGATGCACATTACATTGATCAAAAGTGACAGTAAATAATATGAAGTACAGTCATGGTCAAAATTGATGGCACCCTTTGTAAATATGATCAAAACTGGCTGTAAAAAATAAATCTGCATTGTTTATCCTTTTGATCTTCCATTCAACAAATTGTCAAAATCCTAACATTTCATTGAAGTAAAAGACTTGAAAGTATGTAAATCACATTATGAAATAAATGTTTTTCTCCAAAACACGCTGGCCATAATTGTTGGCACCCCTAGAATTTTTTATGAGAAAAATATCTCTGAAGTACATTTCCATTAATATTTACATTTTTAAGCACAACGGGGTGACTAGGAACATGAAACTGTCCAGCTATGACTTCTTGTTTCACAGGAGTTTAAATATGAGGATACACAAAGGCCAAATTCCCTTAATCATTCATCACAATGAGTAAAACCAGAGAATATAGTTCTGATGTGCAGCAAAAGATTGTTGACCATCACAAAATACAAAGTGGCTGTAAGAAAATATCTAAAGAATTGAAAATCCCCATTTTGACCATCAGGGCAATAATTAAGAAATTATAATCAACTAAAGATGTTACGAATCTGCCAGGAAGAGGATGTGTGTCTATATTGCCTTAATGGCCAAAGACTCTTCAAGGATCACGGATGGAGAATTGCAGAGATTAGTTGAGTCTTGGGGTCAGAAAGCCTAAAAAAAGTTATCAAACAACCTCTACATCACCACATGTTGTTTGGGAGGGTTTCAAGAGAAATCCTCCTCGCTCCTCCAAAAACAAACTCTAGCATATTCAGTGGTCAGACATGACTGGATCTTCAAACGGCACAGGCTTCTGTGGTCAGATTAAACTAAAAAAAAGGGCTTTTTGGCAGCAAACCCAGCCGATGTGTTTGGTGCAAACAGGGATGAAGAGAACCCCCATGCCTACGGTTAAATATACTGCTGGATCTTATATGTTGTGGACCTATTTATTTGCTGGAGGTCCTGGACATCTTGTTCAGATACATGATATCATGGATTTTATCAAATACAAACAGATAAAAAATCAAAACCTGACGGCCTCTGCTAGAAATCTTATAATGGGCCGTGGTTGAATCTTCCATCAGGACAACAACTATCCAAAACAAACATCAAAATCAACACAAAAATGTGTAACTGAGCACAAAATTAAGCTTCTGCCATGACCGTCCCAGTTCCCTGACCTGATGAGTGGGCTGAACTGAAGAGAAGAAGCACCAACATGAACTTGTGAATCTGAAGGATCTGGAGAGATTCTGTTTGGAGGAATGGTCTCTGATCTCTTGTCAGGTGTTTTCCAAACTCATCAGGCATTATAGGAGAAGACTCAGATCTGTTATCTTGGCAAAAGGAGGTTGCAAAAAGTATTTAATAACAGGGTGCCAATAAATATGGCCAGCGTGTTTTGGAGAAAAACATTTTTTTCATAATATGATTTACCCCCACTTTCAATTATTTTACTTCAATGAAAGGTTAGATTTTTGTGAATTGTTTTAATGAAAGATCAAAAGGATAAACAATGCAGATTTATTTTTTACAGCCAGTTTTGATAATATTTACCAGAAATGCCATCAATTTTGACCATGACTGTATATATATATATATATATATTTTTTTTTTTTTTTTTAATTATTAATATTACAAAAGAGTCCCATTTCAAATAGGGCTAAATGCTTTTCTTGTCTTCTAAACTTCCTATTAATCAAAGAATCTAGAAAAAAAATTGTATAAAAATATTTAGCAGTAAAAATGTTTTCATCATTGAAATGTTTCTTGGGCACCAAGTCAGCATCTTAAAATGATTTCTGATGGATCATGTGACCTGTCCTGGAGGACCAGCAGCACTGCACATTTTTGATGTCTCTTATCTAACGCAGGCCAGGGTTTTCAAACTGTCCGGGGGCCACAAGAGAGTGCAAGGGTGTCCGTGGAAAAGTTTAGAGAAAAACAATATTAAAATTGAATAATGCTTTTACTTACAGATATGGCACTGATACGCCGTGGCTGCGTGCAAACCACCCTGCAGAGAGAGCCCATGCCCCTCTGGATGAAGTCATCAAGGATGAACTGAGTGACCTGGGTGGTCTTACCACAGCCTGTCTCTCCACTGACTACCAGTACCTGGTTAGCACTGATCAGTTTAACCAGCTCCTACAGTAAGACAAACCAAAATGGAGCATGAGAGAACTAAAAATATTAACATTCACTGGGTGATCAGCGAACTAAAATGCTTCTTCACATTAAAACTAAAGACTAAAAGAGAGGTAACAACATAATTCTTAGGTTGTAAAAATCAAATTCTAAAAATACTACAGTAAACAGTACGAAAATGTTAAGTTACCTTACATATACGGTGAAAAATTGTAAATGATTTAACATCCAATTACATTTTACTGTAAAATACTGTCAAATGTAAGGTTTTAGCAAGTAAAAACTATGAATAACCATAAAAAAGGACATTCCAAGAAGTGCCTGAGTTCACATCACATATGATAAAATTTTTAGAAATAATTTTGTCCTTTCTTATTTTTGTTATCAGTTATATACATTAGTGTGTTTTGTGTTACATTTTATGTAGTGTGTTTTGTGTTACATTTTATGTTATTTAGTTCATGTTTAATACCTTATTCTAGTGTCATGTGTGTTCCCCTGATGTTTTTTTGTATGACCCTGCGCACAGTCTTGACCATGTTTTATGAACAGACCACTTTAAGATTCATCATTTGGCTTTCTATTGTGCCACCTGTATTATTGTGGTGGTTATCGGTATATAAGTCCCCCTGTGGTGAAAATCAAGCTTTTAAACGTTGTTTATATGTCTATGTAATGTTTTTAATATGCTTCAAGACAAACCATGTGCAAATTCACAACACAATTGCCGAGTATCTTCTCCTTTAAACTGCAGTGAACCAAAGATGGTCTCAAAAATGCGATTTGAAATCACTGGTGTTTCTGACGTCACAAATTACCTTGTAACCAATCACGACAACATGTGATTGCCAACGAGTGGATCTCTGAGCTGGTGTGAGTGTATATAATCTGCATATTCATAGAACCGCATAGGCCTATACAAAATGAGGCAAGGGTGTAGTCACATTTAAGATATTTTAAGGCATGAAGTTTTTTTTTTTTAGAGGAACAAAACTTTTAAATATGTCATTTTGGTGATCAAAGATGAGTTTTAAGGGTTACAACAGGGGGACTTTAGGGTACAAAGGCAGATTTTGGTAGTTAAAGTAGGTATATTAACATTATACCACATAATGACATTATGGTTATAAGTAATATACAAGCATGCTGTAAAAATGGAAACATTGTCATAGTACTTTTACGGTGAATTTCTGGCAACCACAGCTGCCAAGTGTTTTACAGCAAATTTTACAGTGATAATAGCTGTATATGAATCACAAAAGGTGACATTTACCTCTCTCATCCCATAAGAGGGTAGCTTCTCTCTGAATTTCTGCAAAAGGAAATGCCACATTAAAACAAAGTTGTGGGCAAAAGCGCATTTCTTTTTTTGACACGTGAAGTTTTAATGAATAGTTCTCGGTCTGTCTCACCAGCATATCAATGTATCTAGAGTTATCTTTTTTCTTCTCCTGATCTTTCTTGAGCTCCTCATCTAGGGAGGGTGTCTGCACAACATCCTGGAAAAAGTATTCCAGGTCAGCGTCATTAAGCTCCTCTTTCACATTTGCTCCCAGCTCACCCTCCCTTTTCTCCTCTTTAGGCTCAATTTTTGGCACTTTCACAATGTTCTGCTGTTCCGGAGGATCATCTCCATCAAAGTAACTGGAATGCAGACATAATTTTGTTAATTATATTTTGTTATAATTATGGAAAACATTTTAAAATACCTTGACAGGTCCATGATTTCAATGACTATGTGGAACCAGATGATTGTACAATATTGTTTTGCACCTGTGGCCACTGGGCTCCTCCTTCACCCTCCAGCTCTGAGACATGGAGGGATGCCCGTCTCTGCCCGGGTCTCTTTGGACAGAATTCAGCAACTGAGTAATGTGCTGCTCTCGTGATTCATCCATCTGAACAACTGCCCTCTAAAATGACACAACCATTCTCACTCTTAAAATATGCATATGCATAGATTTTTATGCATGTCATATCAATTGGTCAAATAAATGAAATAGTGTTGCACAAAACAGTACCACTCATAAACTTTATATTGATATATCCAACAAATGTTTCAGACCACTCAACTTTCACATGATCTTAATCCATTAGATCTAAAGACTTTTGCTTAAATGCTTGAAATTTGTTTAGTAGACCGACATAAACTGTTCTCAATTATGAATTTCTTACAAAATCTTACTTTATTACAACTTTTTAGAATGACTTTGACCAAGTGGTGATGGAAATCAGCCATAAAAAGGTGTTTATTTCAGTTCAGAAATGTTTTTTCGCACATATGTCTCACAAACATCAATATTATGCCACTGACTCATATAGCTGTCAATCTCAGACAACACATTACCAAGTAACTGTTACTAGTATAATTCAACATATTTTATAAACAAAAATCTGACATTATTGTAACCGTCTGCTACTCACAGATTTCCTCTCTGCCTCAGATCTTTTAATGCCGCCCCATTTGGCATACCACAGTCCAATTTCTCGACCCTTTAAATGGGGTGGATGTTTGCCTCTTCCTCCTCCTCCTCCTCCTCCTCCTCTTCGTCCCCTTCCATGTCCTTGCTCTTCCCTTGAGTCCCAGTCGGAGCTCCTCGGGTATCCTGCACCCCCACTGGATCCAGCCCCTCCATCCCACCTGGAACCTCCATCTCCGAACCGCCGACCCCCTCCTCTCCGACCGCGTCTATTAACGTTACCGTACCCATGATTCATGCCGCCGGACTAATATAGCACCGCTCAGCGATCATTTGAACCAGAGTAGCTGCTGCAACTCTGATGCCGGTTTAAAGATGATAAAGTGTTACGATGCCTCTGATTGTCATTTATTACTACGTACTACAGTTCAACATAACGACATTTTCTCAAATTTTCATTTTCTGAAATGTCGTACACATATGACGAGTAGGTAAAACCGAGGCGATTAATAATGACGCAATGGTATGCGATTGGTGCTGGCTGCGCATGCGCTGTAAATCAAATATTCAAGCGGCACAGCTGTGACTTCTTTTTTTTTTTACTGACTTTACTCATCGACATCTTCCTAATCAAATCACAGGTAGAGTTAATATGACAGATAAAACAAATAAATAAATAAAAAATGACTATTTATAATTTATATTCGTATTAATATTATATTATTCACCTGAATAAAAAAACCCAGCTTAATCCAGCCTTACATTGCTTGGGGGGGGCAATGCCCCCGGGTCTAACGGGTTCTCCAGTCAGACTCTAGTTTTAACGGGTCTCCCAGTCTGACAGTGCCCAAAACCAGCCAACCAACCAGATATTCAATAATAATAATGTGTTTTATTATTACAGCGCATTTTAAGAAGAACCCAAGGACACTTTACATAATATTGACAATTAACACAAATGATACAGATGAATAATCAGGGAACAACAAAGTGAACAAGCAGTTAAACAGTGATTATATAATAATAACCGAAATAACTATGGATCTGACAATGTATGTATATATTATAGAGTATGAAATATATATATATATTTTAATTCAGAGTCAGTGGCTAAAAAATGCCTTAGTAGTGATTGAATGCATCAGAGGATCACCTCACCTTACTGAAACATCCATGAAAAATCCTGTTATCAACTGGAATAAAATCATTAACCACTGTGGTTGAACATGATCAAATGAAGGGAAAACGTATACTGTACCTCTTGAAAAAAAAACTGCAAATGAGTTTTCCCACACAGAAAAGGCAGTATCATGAAGGTTTAATGTTCATCTCAAGACCCGGGAACACTAATTATGTTCACTTAGCATCTCCATTGGTGGTGTAATCTAAACATTTCAAGTCCAAAAGTTATTGTCTCCTGCTTTCCTGCAGTAATGCACAGCAAAAAATACAGTATCAACAAAAGGAGCTGTGTGTTTTTACTGCCTTTGAACATGAAGACTTCAGGCAATTGTCCTAATGCTTATACTCTAACTGGCCTCTGCTCAGATTGTCAACGGTGTCTTGTTTAAAGGCAGCAGAGTATACAGGCAAGGATTAACAGGGAGCTGAAACAGCGACTGTTTTAACAAAAGGCAGGGAGCTAATTAGAACCCTGTGGCGTTGTAGGAGAACTGCGTGGGGAATGTGCGGAGGACTTATCCTGCGGAAGCTTCCAGACCCCATCATGAAACATGTATTACACATTACATTATTAAACGAACCTACACCCACCATTCTTTCTCTTCCTATTTCTCTCTCTTGCTATGTCCGCACATTCTACCACAAACATTCAAACTTTTTGAAATATATAGTTCTAGAGCTTTTTGAATCCAAGGCCCCCACATTGCCTACAACAATATTCAAATAAAAAATGTATACTCTCTCTCTCTCTGTGTATATATATATATATATATATATATATATATATATATATATATATATATATATATATATATATATATATATATATATATATATATATATATATATAAAACATTTTAAAGTGTCAGTTCACCAAAAAATTAAGGGAAAAAAATGTGAATAACAGATTGAATTTGGGCTTTTATTCATAATTTCATATATAAATGTAACGGAGGCCAGCTAGACGCTGTGCGAGTTCAACCTCACTCCTCTGATCTCAATAGGCGCTCTAGCTACGGACGCTAGAGGCTGCAGTCTTTAGCCTCCTTGTTAGAGCACCTGACTCTCACGCAGGACATGGGTGGAGAGGTGTTACATAAACATTGATCAGCGAACATAAACAGAAGGTCCACCCTACTTGCTTGATGTGCAGGAACAAACCTTACTGGCTCTTGCAGAAGCTCAAACGTGCTGCATATAACACACAATAATGAACCTCATTGGTTCTTGCACATCAAGCGGACAGGCTTGAGCTTCCATTTACCAACTGATGTGTGCGGTGCGTTAATTAATGTTTATATGTGAAAATATCTAGTTTAACATTATAAAGCAATCATGTCTCTTCAGAAAATTTGGACTGAACCACTCAATTCATATGGATTTGAATTTTCATTTTAAAGTGAAATACTCCTTTAAAACTGATGGTGAGGAATTACAGTTGAAACGTCTCATAATGTAGGCCTAAGTTACCTCAAACTGAGCAGCGGATCACTGAGAAACATCCTGTTGAAGTCGTCCTTGCGATGGCGGTTCGGGTTGAATAACTATTTATTCCAATGTTTCATAATTGGACTCACACTCAGATATGGTAAAATCGACGTCATCGTTACTGTCTTTACAGTTAAATCGCTGAACTATAGAAAGCCTCCGGACAGAGCTGATGTTCATTTATGGTAATGACAGTAGCTTCCAGTGTTGCCAACTTAGCAATTTTGTTGCTAGATTGAGCAACTTTTCAGACTACCCTAGCAACTTTTTTTTTTAAAAGCACCTAGCAACAAATTTAGCAATTTTTAACATTTATTTGGCAACTTTTAGCAACTTTTGGAAAGTGAAGCTGCGTCCCAATGTGCATACTATCCATCCTAAATAGTATGTGACATTAACAATTTTCAATACTATTTAGGGCATAGTATGCACATTGGGACGCAGCTTGACTCTAATCCAAACAACAGACGGCAAGGGCGTGGTGAGCTTGTACCTGGGTACATCAGGGCAAGGGCACCACAACTTCCAATAGGAAAATTCAACTGCAGTAGCCACCGTTCAACCTGCAGCACTCAGACGTTTTTACACCATATATTGTAGAATTAAAACACTTTATACCCAAATGTCAAAAAAATTATGTCAACAAAATTACTTGAATAAATGAACAGCATTAATAAAGCCCCAGTCTTACAGATCATTAACCAAAAAAAGGTGTTTTAGGGTTACCTTAAGATCGCTGTGGAAATGTGAAAACAGGAAGTATTACTTTTACAAATGCTGTATATATATATATATATATATATATATATATATATATATTTTTTTTTTTTTTTTTTTTTTTTTCAAATAATATCTACGTATTACATAATGGCGTAGTTTTGCGTTGGGATTACGTAATGACGTCAGTAATGACGTCATGGCGCAATGACGTCACAACGTCATTTAGCAACTTTTAGCAACAAATCGACCTGCCTTTAGCAACTTCCGCTGAAAATTAGTTGGCAACACTGCTTCCGACAGGCGCTGTATGCGGTAGACCAATCACAACAGACTGGGGCATCTGGTCAATCAGATCAGAGCAGGCTCTTGGAAAGGAGGGATTTAAAGAGACTGATTCATCCATCGAGTCGTTTGAGAATCATTGAACAATGTGGTGATGTGCAATGTAGCCTATATTATGAGAAAATGAAAGGTTTAAAAAAAAATAATATATATATATATATATGCATGTAAACCTGTTGTAGGAGACCTCCAAAACAAAATTAAGAGCCTTTGAAATAGCATAGGGGCACTTTAAGATTTTATTAATAGGCTACCAATACCCATGTTTTCCAAGACGGGGAGCAATGGTTCATCAAAGAAAAAATGCAGTTGTTGATTAGGTGAATTAACATGATGGAAGCATCTTAATTTTAGTTGTTTTAGCTAATTTTAGTGCTTGTTTTGTCTTATTTTAGATCATTTTAAGTCATAGTGAGGCCCCCTAGTGGGCCCTGACTCCCTGGTTGAGATCCACTGTTCACGACTGTTAGCAACTGGTGCTATCCCTGCTAAGGCCCCGTCCACACTACTACGTTTTCGTTTAGAAACGGAGACCTTTTGCTACGTTTGCACCTCCCGTCCAGACTAAAACGGCAAAAAAAAACGAAGACCTAAAACGGAGAAGTTTAGAAACGCTGTAGACCCGTTTTGCGTTTTGAATCTCCGGAGGGCGTTTTGGTGACGACGGGTCAAAACGGAGGACTTTAGAAACGATGACGCAGACGCTCACGCTCGGCTCTCTGATTGGGTGTCATCAGTCATGGTGTATCCTTCCCTGATGCTATAACGTTAACTGCCGGAGGCAAGCTATTATTCCAGCGATCTGTGACAATTCCCGTGCCGTGTGCAGCGGCGGTATCGACCGTACATGGAGCGTCGGTTTTGGGTTAAGCCGGGAAGAACCAGCGCATGCGGGATAATTTTATCAATGAAGTTGTGGTTCCTGAGGAATGGTGTTTACACCGGCACGCACATGCCCAGTGTAGGTGAATGGTCACGTAATCCGCATTTTCAGTCGTTTTAATGTGGACGGAGATCGCAGCTAAAACGCTGGTGTGGACGGAGATCGTATTCGTTTTAATTCTCCGTTTCTAAACTAAAACGCAGTAGTGTGGATGGGGCCTTTAAGAAGAATAACATAGCTGCTCACAAGCTCATTTCCTTAAGAGCAGCTCTGCTGTGAACTTGGGATGGGTCACTTCAAATCAGCCCGCAGTCCCTCCAATGCCCAGCAACCGATGTCTGCAGGTCCAAAAGAGGCAGGGGAAAACGTGATAATATTTAATATATTTCAGAAAGATTTAGAGAGTCCTTTGGATAATAAAGGTACCTGTAGTATTTCAGGGAAATCCATCCAAGGATTCTGAATGTGGATATAAGTATTAAATGGGGGCAGGGCTAGATGTCACACATTTTATTAAAGGTGTTTAATAAAAAATTAATTAAATGTAAATTTATTATAGCTTTTATTATAGCTAATTTATATTACAGGTTTTTTTTTTTACAGTTTGCTTACACAATTTCTCAAATTATGGGTCCTTTTCTCTATACTCACAAAACCTCAAAACACACACACAACATGCAACAGTTCAAGACAATGCAAAATGCCTCTCTTACAAACATAGCAATTCAAGTTATTTAGTTTTGTTTGTGAACTCATACAAGTTTGGAACAACTTGAGGTATAAATTATGACACAATTTTCAAATTTGGGTAAACTATACCTTTATATTTGTACACTTAAGTGGCCTTTTATTTTTTTAAGATTTCAAGTACAATTGTTGCACATTTAATACAATTAAGTGCACCTCTTTTTCAAAATGGAAAGCCTTTTAAATTACCGAGATTTCGACTGTGTGACAACTGGCCCCAGTCTCCCCTACATAGAGCAATTTTTTTTTTACTATAATATGAGGATATTAAATGAACACTTAAGACTACATGACAATTTTTTTTCTCAGCTTTAATAATTAATTCCTATCAATAAACACTTTCTCCCAGTCCCAGCCTGTTACATGTATGCTCTGTGTCCCGTTTCCCTGTGACCGTTTTCCCCAATCTGTGTGATTAGTCTTTTCTTTCACCTGTGTCTTGGTCGTTATCTTATTAAGGTCCTTTGTTTGTATTTAGAACCTGTGTTCTCCTGCAGTCTTCGTCCATTCTCATTAATGTTAAGGGTGATTTTCTTCTGGTTCCTGAGTTTCATCATCATCATCCTCCCCCCTTCGTCTTCGTGCTAGTTCCACTACCACGTTATGTAACACAGACATGTATTTGCTAAATAACATATAAAATAAAAAAAAACATTAATTAAAGGCTTTAGATATCGAGCTGTTTTTGCCGTTATATAAAATGTAAGTTATAATTTGCAAGAGACATTTCCTATCTCAAAAACATCATTAAGTAACCAGACATGGGGATTTCTGTCTCATTTGCAGATGTGGATAATTTATATAGAGACCATGGGAGTCTGTGGCATACAAATGGGAATTAACCCATCTACACTCTTAAATGAGGCTATTTTCTGAATAAATCTTTAATGAGAACACTGGATAGATGAAAATATTTTGTAGCATTAAGCCTCAGCTATTTTGTTTTTTTGACAACACAAGGCTAAGACAAATAATCTACTATTCTGAATATATGTATATTTAAAAACACATTGATTTAACATTTGAAAATAATAAGAAATAATGTCAACAATAAATTATAAATAATTATTAGAGCTACACGAGTCTCCACGAAAGGCCTTTGTATTTAATTTTCACATTTTTAAATAGTTGTTCAACACACTGATATGGCAGAGCTCAAATGAAAAACAGCGTAATCATGCCAGAGAATCATCAGAGAATCATAAACTACTTATAGTGCCTAGAACAAATCGCCAAAGGTGACTGGGCCTTTGCAGTAATAGGGCCGAGACAGTGGAATGAGCTATCTATCAGGTCTGCGAAATCACTTTCATTGTTTAAGAATTTGTTGAAAGTGCATCTAATGTCAGTAGCCTATAATGGTTAGATGTGATGTTTTATATGTTGTCTATTTATTGGTCTATGTGTGTCCTTATTCTTATCTTTTTATAGAATTTTTACGTAAAGCACTTTGGTTCAAACTTGGTTGTGTTTTAACAGTGCTATATAAATAAATAAACAAAACGAAAATGGGGGAAAGGATTCCAAGTGGCTAAAAAATGAGCACACTTGCACACACATTAACACATAAAATAGGTCCATGCATTACACTCACATCTACATTTGTGGAATGTTTCATTGACAGAATCTCTCTCTTGCTTTTTTCAACAGTCAAGACTGGAATATAAGCAGAATGTAAGTTTGGGGCTTTAGTACTACAAGAAAGATGTACAATACCCACATACAAAAGTAAGCGTACATACAGCTATCAGCATTTACATACACACTCATACTAAGATTGCAACTGAAGGTATATTGCTGACTTAATGTAAATCCAGCTTTTTTGACAGCATTTTTGGCACAATATTAATTAATTAATATTCATACTTTCCTAGTCTTCCCTTAAGGTTACTGTGAAGCTCTTCCAATGAAAGTGAATAGAGACCAATTTTTGAGGATTTAGACGCATACACTGTATGTGAAGGTTGTATTTTTTTTTTTAAAAAGCACTAACATTAATTCTTCTTTTAAATGTATGTATTATTTGAGCTTAGGGTTAGGTCTTGTGTCGTTCTTGTCATTTTTACAGTAATTTTTGGGTTTTGGGAGTTTTGTTGTCATGGCAACAAAGTTGTAAAATTGGATAATTTAAACAGAAGTCTTTTTCTGACATAATTCTTTCACACTGCTTAACTTGCTCTACTTTAAAATAATCCTAATACATTTTGTTTCAATCCTATGGCTGAGTATTTCAAACTGTACATTACAAAACATTTATTTACATTTATTTATTTGGTGGAAATCAACATTACGCCACAAGTGCTGTCGATTTCACATAATTTGTCTTAAACCCAGAATATACCTTTAAACAGTCCCACACACTAGATAACCGAGTAAATATACATTGACTGTGTTATGCAGAACAACATAATAAAAAAAAACAACAAAAAAACAACAACAATGATTAGCGATGTACACATTTGGCATGTTTTATTTCACTATTTCATATGGTCTATGACTGAGCTAGAATACTAAAATGTATTTATTTTAGCTTTTCTTCTTTCTTCACACACCCTTGGAAACCTGTTCTTTGTTCATCTCAATAGACGAACATACACATTATTTATCCTTCTCTATTCAACCCTCTCCTCAAGCCCCTCTGTCTACGCACTTATATTTGTATTCAATAAATGAAAGAACATCAGAGAAGTGAGTCCATTCCTCCTATGTACCCAATAAACTTTATTTCACATCACCTTCAACCACTCAAGGACTTCAGCCTTAAGCCTCGTACACACCGGGACGAATATCGGCTCGTGTTATTTCGTCAGCGTTTTTCAACGCGTTTTTTGTGTTCACACCCAAGCGATTTTCGCTGACGATGAGATGAGTGAACATGCAAATTCATTCCCTGACATTAGATGGCGCTTAATGTAAAACAGAAATACCCCGATCCACAAAGTGCTTCTGACACTCGCTTGTCACTCAGAAGAAGAGAGCAAGTTTGTCGCGTTTGTCATAAGTTCTTTATTCTCGTTGGGGTCTCTTTATAAAGACACCAACAAGACCAGCAGCTCTACATTCATCTTGCCTTGCATCTTCCTCGTCTTATTTCTTCCCGGCAGAGTGTAGTAGACGCTGTATATCTTCTTCGCCATTACGTATGTGTGCTCTACAAGACCGTTTTGTGTTTGAGTGCCCCCAAGTTGTGTTTTACTGTAACTTCAGAAGCTCCAGACACGTGAGCAAAAGCGCCAATCTCATTGGTCGGATAGTTTTTGACGCGGCGCGTCAAACCAAAAAAACGAACCGGAGGCGTTTTAAAAAAAATTACGCTTTTACGTGTGGCGTTTTACGCGTCGGTGAGCACACTCACATTGGCGCCCATTTTTTAGTCACGAGGCGTTAAACTTTGGCGAATATCGCATGCGAAATTCGTCCCGGTGTGAACAGGTCTTTATTCTCCAGGTGGCCCCACTTCAAACCATCCAAGAGTCACCATTACCGCCGTAACCCCCTGATCTATCCTCACGGAGACTTAAAATTGTGGGCAAATCTGAACAAACAACAAAAAAACTGTCTCATCTTTGGAAGATAAATCACTCCCCTTTCCAAACCTCCAGCTATTCGTGTGGCATGCTAACCTTGAATTTTAATTGTAAAAGCATTTACCATATCTCATCATGCTTCCAGACCATTTTTTATCCCACAATTGCTTACTAAAGACAGCTTGGCAGATTAATGCCTCTCTTGTGGTTCCTTGAACTGGATTTTCACATTACAACCTCTGATCAAGCAGCTACTCTAGTTGTGCTTAGATGATAATCAGATTTTTAGGTCTGGGTGCTTCAGTCTACCCTGAACTTGCAACACTTTGAGCTTTTGTCACAATCTTTCATCCAAACATTCTATACTTTTATACCTGGGACCTCTCAGCCCATTGGCATAGCCTGGTATATCTGGTTATGTCAGTTCCTCTGATCATCTGCCTGCCTCCTATAGGCTTCATTGAGCAGCTGTATCTCTTCCTGGTAACCTCCAGCCTGCTGGTGCTGTCTCCGGCTGTTCCGTCTGTGCGCTTCTACCGTATCCGGAATGTGGATGTTGATGTTGTCCGTGTCCGGGTTACTCGTGGGGATCAACAGTGAGTATGAGGCTGTTTCGCCAAGGTCACATGACACAAAGCGGTTCTCACGACGAGAGTAGCGTAGCGAAGGCGAGCGCGCATGTGTGGATGACTGGCTGATATTGGAGACAATAGAGACACTGTCCATGGCCTCTTCATTGTCGCAGATCTCCAGAACTTCCAGGTGGATTTTTACATTTGTGTCTCCAACTCCCCCACCCCCAGTGCTGGAGTTGGGCTCTTCTGCACTAGGTTCATGACCCACCGATTTGGAACGGTACACCTCAACTTTCTTCGCATTGTTGGAGGAGATCTTTAGGCCATCGCTGCTGACTTCATAGGTGGAAAGGGACAGTGTTTTGCCTGTGGGGGCATGGAGGGAAACGGTGCCCTGGAAGGCACATAATGGAATGGCCAACCCAGCCGTCGATCTCTGTTTAGAAATAAAAAGACAAATAGACATACTGTCAACTCAAGTCAAACAATGTGATATCCAAAAAAAGGAAACTTAAAGCAGCACTAAGAAGGAATTCCGTTTTTTTGTGCAGCTGTATGCGAAACGACCACCATTCAACCCAAAAAGAGTAATATAACCATTCCAATGACTCCGAAGCTGATCGGTTGAGGTAAAAAACCTGCATTGTTCACCTTTAAAGGTGCCCTAGAATGGGGTTATTTTATTTTTTGTATAAAAAAATATAAAAAAAGGATTGTTCTTTGGTCGCTTTCTGTATAGTTTATTCACTGAGAATTATTTAACGTTAGTTATGTATGCTCGTTACTTGGAGTTTGCTATTTGTTACTGTACTAGGATCTTGTGCTGGATCTAACACAGTGTAAATTATCGCTAATAAAATCACTACTTACCGGTTGCGGGAATATAGTTGCCATAAAGCCTATTAATAGGCATAAAGCCTATTACCCCCTTCTTCAGTTTGAGACACTGAGAGAAGCCTGCTTGATATTGTCCCAGGTTCGAAAATAAGTCCGTGGTGAAATGGGCAGAGCAAACTAACAACTTCGAATTAAACTGTTGCGGTATCCGATTATAGATAAACATCAACCACGCCTGTTGACATTTCTTTACTGTGGGAAGGGTATGAAAAGTCCTCACATCCCCTGCACAGCCTGGAACATAGCATTTATTTCCATGATCTGCCATTTTCCCTCTGATCCTCGCTTGTTTCGATGGTTCGGCTGCGCAGTGCCTGGCATTGAGGGCTGGGATATGCAAATCTTTGGAGGCGTACATATTAAGGATCCCGACTATTGCGTCATAGTCGGTATTATGTGGAGATTCGCCTGTTTTTCAGGGGTGTTTTTTTAAAAACAAGATTTAAATAAGAAGGAGAAAACAATGGTGTTTGAAACACACTATATGTCATGTCCATGTACTGAACTCTTGTTATTTAACTATGCCAACATAAATTCAATTTCATATTCTAGGGCACCTTTAAGTTTAAAGGCTGCTTTTAAATGTAAAATAATTAAAATACTGAAATAGTTACAGTGATAAGGTCCTCCATTTTATAACTGATGAAGGAAATCAACTGAAAACTTAAATTTGAGTAGTACAAGTTAAAAGGCACACTATGTAACTTTTCGCCACTAGAGGTCGTTCATTCAAAACAAAGGCGTAACCTGATTTCGAGGAATCATGGGAATTGTTGTCCTCACCTTTACAGCCGGTGGAGAATACGATGGGACTCGGGCAGAAATCATATTCATGGATGACCGGTAATGTGTTAAAGATTTATTAACATTACGAAAGACGTTGGAGCAGAACGAGGCCGCAGGTAATGTGGGTATGATGTCATTGATAGGCAACGCAAAGACAACGGTCCGTGTCCTGGTTAAAACTGCTTTTTTCTCTGGATTAAAACATTCTTACATTTGGGATAATGTAAGAACACAAATCATCAAAATATATAACATTGTTCAAGTGGTTAGATTTATAGATCTAGATGGTACAGATAGCAATATTTCGATCCAAAAATCGTACATAGTGTGCCCAAAGATGTTAAATTTTACCATAATTTGTAATTTAAACGTAACTATTTGTAATTATTTTAAAGTTTTATGCATCTGTAAACTGCACATTTATCATTTAGAAATCCCCCATTCACGTCTAAATTTGATAGCACCTTCGTTCAATCTCTTACACAGACTTTTTTTCAATAGAAAGACATGGTGAAAGACAATGTAATTGTCTTGTTCATGTTCAATTACAATTGGCTTGTTTTAGTGGAAAAAAAATATATAAAAACTTGGGATTTCACCCCAGATACAATTTCATGCTAGCCCTACATCTTGCCTTAAGCTTATATAAAGAACAACTGAGGAGTGTTTTTTCTCTTTTCTCTATCTTGCCTAAAGGCACCAATCAAGCCAAGACTGGCACTGGTGCCCCCCTCAAAAAGTATAGGTGCATAATGCCCCTGGTTATAATATAATGAAAACATTTTATACAGATCTGAGCGGTGCTGCAACTACCCATTACAGGAACTACCCATCACATTCTTACATCATAAAATCAGCTTGTACATTGTCAATGCATATTGCAACATATTTTATCAATGTGGTCCAGTGCAATGATGTTTAATGAGTATAAAATCTGCCTCACAGGATGATACTAATCTGAACATGGAGACATACAATTTTCAGAATTATTTCAAAGGTAAAAAAATACACAAAGTAAAAAGAAGGCTGATGATTGTGATTCCATTTTGCCAGACATGTGCCATGAGCTAATGAGCCCTGTGTATATATCAGCCCCGTTGAGAACAAAAGCTCTGGTCAAATTACGTCAAGGACCATAAACACCCATAGCTCCATTGTGCCATCTTTCTCCGTTCAGCAACTTCAGTCATATATCGACTACAGATTACATTGAGTTTAGTGGAGTTGTCATTATCATTTCATAATAAAGAGAGACAATTGGCAAGGAGGCTGCGTAATAGATTGAAATGTCATGCTTGACTGAGGACTGTGAATAATTCAAGCATTTTGAGCTTATTTCATCTGACCATTCAGCACAGCAGCCGTAGATAAGGATCTCTTCCTACCTCCTTTCATTTCTTCTCTCTCATTACATTATAAAGGCTGAGAAATGAGATGTCAACAATAAGATGTGTGCCTCCAACAGGCTTTGCCCAAAACGCAGCATACTGTATCATTTAAAATGAAATAACGCTTATCAGAGGTCAGACACAGTGTGACTGGGGAAAAGGTATGACTTGCATATGAGTTTACCTACCGGATGAGTTAGAGGCACTGGTGCAATGAAGGATAATAACCACAACAGAGTTGAGGCAGAAAAGAAAACAGAGAAAATGGCAAATGCAAAAAAGGCTAAGACTTTTTTTGATGTTTATGATTATGTGTGCGAGTGACCTAGTTTCCTATAATTCCCCAGCGAGTTGGTCTATATGCAGTGAGGGGTGTTGATGTAGAGATGTACTCGACCACATAAATCTTGCATCACACCTACATACATATAATGCTTCACTCACAAAGACAACTGATCTCTATTTACAGAGCATTTCATATTAAAGGATAATTCCGGTATTTAGCACTTTGAGTGTACTTTCTAGTTTGTTTTGGATGAACTAGAGTGGTGGACTTAGAAATTTTGACAATGGGTCCTGTCTCGACTTTTTGACTATTTAAGGATCGCCTCTGACTGCTTCAGAGTGGCTGTCTACGAGCGTACTCAAACATATCCTTTAAACAACCCTTAACGTTCATTTTTCAAAACTGTGCAACTCACCGAGTGGTTAGTGGTGTTCATTGATGTTCCAAAACAAGTAGCGAAGCGAAATACAGTTTCTGTCGTGTTCTATTTGCCATTTTTTAAAATTCCATTGATGTCTGTTGAAGGACTCAGTGCTCGTTGATATTACTGTGCTCCCGGATACCGAAAGGGGTCTGTTTAAATTTGGTTGCAGTCTTTTTGCTTGGTCAGTTGCAGTTCCATTAGAATTCCACTGGAGGTGATCGCGGGCGAGTGCAGAATGAATGGGAGTCTATGGAGCTAAACGGCTAAATGTATTTCTTTCTCCTGCTTGTCGTTATATCAACATAGATTTTATTGTTGATTCCGCAAGTTCAATGTAGATTATAGACCAAAAGTCGAATGAACGAGTACTTATGTCCTTTCGATTTCTTACAGGTTTGGCCGTTGTTGGCCGGAACACACGCTAGCATTCTGCTATTATGTGACGTCATCATATTTTTTAACAGATTTTTAGAACAGATAAGTGAACTTAAAAATGCAATTTTCAGCTGAGTGTATTGTCTTAGCCCTCCCTTTTTAATGCAACTTTCAAATTACTTGACAAAAAAAATCACATCCTGAGAAAAGTGGATTTTGGGGGTGAAACCCCATAGACTCCCATTCATTCTGCACTCGCCCGCGAGCGCCCCCGCATGGACATAGACGTGTTACTGCAGCCAGTCCAGAAACCGGAAGTAACACAACAGTGCCAATTCTTTTTTTATTAGACATTCTCTGGCTCGGTTCTCCATCTCTCAGAATGCTAGCGTGAGCAGAGCAACTGCGGCAAAGTGGTTGTCGCCATCTAGTGGTCGGGAGTGTGCTAACGTTTCAGACTCAAATATCGAGCGGAAGTTAAAACGCGGTTGTGAGGTATCTGAAAAAATAGTTCCACTATAGTAAATAACACGGATTGAAAGCATACATTGCGCCGATATATTTGTTTTTAATCATCAACGAACACCACTAACCACTCGGTGAGTTGCACAGTTTTGAAAAACGAACGTTAAGGGTTGTTTTAAGGACATGTTTGAGTATGCTCGTAGACAGCCACTCTGAAGCGGTCAGAGGCTATCCTAAAATATTCAAAAAGTCGAGACAGGACCCATTGTCAAAATTTCTAAGTCCACAACTCTAGTTCATCCAAAAACAAACTAGAAAATAGACTCAAAGTGTTAAATAACGGAATTATCCTTTAATCTTACACAGATGACCTTTTGCAAGAGTAAACATGAACGGAGTTCTCAATATACTCAGAAATAATTGTCTGCCCCAGGTTAATCTTTGCCAGTTTTGACCTCTCCTCCTACTCTGGGTCATCACCACTGGAGGATCTGAAGGTCTAAGTAGTGATCTAGCTTCCTGCTTTCTGTGGCGGAAACACAGTGACAGTCGTAGGCTTCTGTGCTGCAGCCAGCACCCCAGTGGGTTGTCAGGAACACCTGACTCAGAGACCGTAGTGAAAAGCGGCCTAGTTTGAGCCAGGGTGCCAGAGAACTGAGGCAGATCCGGTGTGATTGAGGACCAAGCTGGAGCCGGGGGGTTGAGGCGGAGCCTGACAGAGCCAAAGGGGTGGAGGGGCGAAGCGCAGCTGAAGGCCTGGAAGTCTGTGGTGCAAACAGGGTGACCACTGACCAAGGCGGAGCTGGAGGGTCGAGGAAGCATGGCTGAGACTAAAGGTCGATGGTCTCAGCTGAAGCCCTGGTGACAAGGAGCCAGGGTGGAGCCGATTGCTTGATGGGCCAAGGTGGACTCGGCAGCCCAAGGCGCAAGCCAGGGGATCCTGGCAGGTCCTTGTTAGGCGCTGACTCTGACTCTTGACTCATGATGGACTCTGGCTTAGGTTCTGGGTCTGTGACCGTGATGGGTGGGGTAAGGGGCTGTCTGAGTTCAGGGTCTGGCTCTTGACTTTTGGTTAGTTCTGGCATGTGAGGTAAAGAGGGACTAGGGAGGAATTCCAAGGCAGGTGGTATCTCTGAGATAAAGACCGATTGCACCAGGAGGCCTGGAGTGGGCTGGGGAGGCTGCGACAAAGGTGCGATGATGTCTTCATCCACTTTGACTACGGTGAAGGAAGAGCCACTCAGCCACAGTACATATTCTACATATTGTTTCAGGATACAGCTAGTAGCTCTGAATACACTGGGGCAAGGAGGGGCTAGGAACTGTTGAGGTGATTCATGATTGACTGTTTGCTACCCTGAGTCAAACGAGACCACCCTCGTGTTTCTGTGACAATTCAGTCTGGAGATATCCCTTTGATCTCTCTTCAGGGTACACTGGTAGCTGTTTAAAGAGATGATCATCCAACCCACCTCAGAAGACTAAACTTCTGTTCTCTCAGGAACATTTTCCTGGTTGCATTCGTACTGCCAGTAGGAACTCTGAAGTGACGCAAGCAGCACTTGTTGTTGTAACTTTCAATCTTTCATTTGAAAGTCACGTGTCTAGTATCTGTAAAACCGCATTTTTCCATCTTAAAAATATATCTAAATTACGTCATATGCTCTCACTGACAAATGCGGAACAATTAGTTCATGCTTTCATGACCTCAAGGCTAGATTATTGTAATGCTCTACTGGGTGGTTGCCCTGCACGCTTATTAAACAAACTACAGCTAGTTCAAAACGCAGCAGCTAGAGTTCTTACCAGAACAAGGAAGTATGACCATATTAGCCCGGTTCTGTCAACACTGCATTGGCTGCCCGTTAAACATCGTATAAATTTTAAAATATTGCTGATTACTTACAAAGCACTAAATGGTTTAGCTCCCCAGTACTTGAGCGAGCTCTTAACACATTATAGTCCTTCACGTCTATTGCGATCTCAAAATTCTGGCCAGTTGATAATACCTAGAATATCAAAATCGACTTCTGGCGGTAGATCCTTTTCCTATTTAGCACCAAAACTTTGGAACAATCTTCCTAACACGGTCCGGGAAGCAGATACAGTCTGTCAGTTTAAATCTAGACTAAAAACACATCTCTTTGGCTTAGCATACACATAACACATTATAGATTTCTATAATTCAATGTTAGGCTGCATAGATTAGATTAGATCAGCCGGAACCGGGAACACTTCCCATAATTCCTGATGTACTTTGTACATCATAAGAAGGATGGCGTCTACGCTAATATTAGTCTCTCTGTTTATCCCGAGGTTTACCGCAAACCGCCGGATCCAGGGCATATCCAGATCTGATGAAGGACCATCACATGGACACGACGACACGCATTATCAGGGCTGTGAAGGCCCATGGACACCTCACCACACTCATCTCCTCACCGGCCGGATGACCCAACCCAACCAGATGAACTGGATAATATCGTGAAAGTTCTGATCTCATCTGACTCCTGACATTATGCTGCCTAACTCATAATCATACACTGTTTCGTTGGCCAAAGGAGGACTGGCCCCCCGACTGAGCCTGGGTCCTCCCAAGGTTTTTTTCTCCATTCTGTCACCTGATGGAGTTTTGGTTCCTTGCCACTGTTGCCTTTTGGCTTGCTTAGTTGGGGACATTTAATTTTCAATTGAACAATACTATTACAACATTGTTTTCCTGTTATCTCTGTAAAGCTGCTTTGAAACAATTTGTATTGTAAAAGCGCTATATAAATAAAGGTGACTTGACTTGACTAACTTTATTTATTTTGAAGGCGCGGCGGACATTTATTTTGACGGCGCCAAAAACACCAGAGCCTGAGCACACAGCTCTCACATTCTCCGTCTTCATTAGTTTACGATTGGTCTAGCAGTCTTGTCTAATACGTTATTAGATAGAACTGTTATACACATAAAGTAGACAGTAAATTAAAAGTATTATAGACTTTGCCGTTGTGGTTGATTGCCAATGTCGCTAGCTGAGCAGAAATACATAATCATGTTTCACCTGGTCCCCTCAAAGTTGCATTGGATTTTCTCCTAAGCATAAAGGTTGAGCGGTCCATCTATCACTGTATTCCATGTTTGTAGAGTTAGTTTGTCGAGTAAATATATAAGATATAAACTGTGTACACAGCTTTTTTTTTAAATGGCAGGTTCCGGCGTTTCGTGTGCGTCCGGCCAATCGGCATACACTTAGGCATACACGGCATAGGTAGTTCCTATTGTGCTGGGTTCTGAAGTAGGAGCTAATTTAGTTATCCCAAAAGGAGTTCCTAGAACCAAATTGATTCCCAGTTAATGCAGTGAAAACGAACCAAAAATTGGGTACTTCTGCCATTAGTTCAAGGAACTATGAAAAGGTTTGTCTGGTGCATTCTAAAGCCCCTAGAGCCTCGCTAATTGTGCTCAGCACTCTTGCTGGGAGGTCCGCAAGCTTCCATCGAGAAGCCACACATGGGACGAGGGTGCCAAATTTTCCTGTTCGCCTGGGAAAGAAGGTCTTCCCGCAGGGGTATTGGCCACGGGGCTGCTGTGAGCAGATGAATCAACTCAGGGAACCAAGGTTGGTTCCGCCAGAGGGGGGCCACAAGTAGGACTGTGTGTCTGCCCTCCCTGATCCTTTTCATGACTTGAGGTAGGAGGAAAAGCATACAGGGGAAGGCTTGGCCATTCGTGGGCCAGCGCATCCCTGCCCTTCGGGAAAAATATTGGGCAGAGAGAGTTGTCTTCGGAGGCAAAAAGGTCGACCTCTGCTCTCCCGAAAACATCCCAGATCATTTGAACTGTTTGGGGATGGAGGGTGTCCATTCCCCTGGGGACACCTTGCCCCGGGACAGCATATCTGCTCCCTGGTTCAGTTTACCCAGCACATGCGTGGCTCTCAGCGAGCGCAGGTTGCTTTTCGTCCATAGGAGGAGACTTATGGCCAGTTCATACAGATGTCTCGACTTGAATCCACCCTGGCGGTTTATATAGGACACCACTGTCGTGTTTCCGTCCGGACCAGGACGTGGTGACCTGCCAGGTGTGGTAGGAAGGTTTTGAGGGCCAGCAAAACCGGCAGCATTTCTAGACTGTTGATATGCAGCTGTCCTTCTGTACTCGTCCAAGAGCTGGAGGCAGGTTTGCCCTCGCACAGAACACCCCAACCTGTGTTGGAGGCATCTGTAATGACCACCATCCTTCTTTGAAACTATCCTCAAGCTTACCCCTGACTCGAAGAAGCTGGGTTTTATCCAAGGGGCCAGGGCTCTTGTGCAGCCGTAGTCCACCCTGATATGAAGATGGCCTGAGCGCCATGCCTGGGGAGGATCCTGCTGTTTCAGCCAGTACTGCAGAGGGCGCATTTGAAGCATACCCAGCGGAAGTACTGATGACACAGAGGCCATAAGACCTAGTATCCTCTGAAAGGTTCTGAGGGGGCGATTGGTTCCCACTCTGAACGAGCTTGCGAGTCGCTGAATAGCCAGAATGTGCTTATCTGACAGCCATGCCCTCATTTGAGCCGAGTCTATAACTGCACCCAGGAAGGAAGACTGGGAAGCAGAGATCTCTTGGCTGTGTTTATTGGGAGTCCCAGGCATTCCAAATGGCTGAGGAGCACAGATCTGTGAAAGTTCAGTTCCGTCTCCAACTGGGCCAGAATGAGCCAGTCGTCTCAGGTAGTTCAAGATACGCATTCCCTTGTGTCTCAAAGGAGAAAGTGCTGCATCCATGCACTTCGTGAAAGTGCGTGGGGCCAGGGACAGTCCGAACAGCAGAACTATAGAGGGACAGTCCGAACAGCAGAACTATAGAGTGGTAAGCTACCCCTTCAAACGAGAATCTCAAAAACGGTCTGTGACGGGAGGTTATTTGGATATGAAAGTAAGCATCTTTCAGATCCACTGAGAAGAACAAATCCCCCGGGCAAACTAGCGCAAGGATTTGTTGGATTTGGATTTGACTATGCCCGCGAAGCGGGATGGATTACGAGTGAATTGGAGCGAGTAGCCTTGTTCTACTGTGTTCCATGCCTTGGCCTGGCCGGTTATGGGTTGAATAATTTTGTGTGACGATGCACTACATTTGAGCAGGGAACTGACACTCGTATGGTGTGGAAGAGAAAAAGTGCTCTTTTGAAGAGTATTTTTGTTTTTTATTTTGTTTGCTATATCAGCGGTCGATTGCAAAGTCCGTTGGCTTGCTCGCTGTTCCGCTGCTGGCTTTGATGATCACGGCGAGGAAGGCAAAGGCTTGTAGTCGAGCAGTTCTGCGAGGTCTGTAGATCGTCGCTGAAGGAGATCAATCTGAATCAATGGTGAAATCGAACGTCTTTTATAGGCATTCTGGCGGGCACTGCGCTCAGTTCGGCAGTGATTGTATCGCGCAGTTACGCCGCTCTGCCATAGGTTCATGCAGTTGCCACTGACCAGCCAATAGCATGAGAGTAATCCCTGTACTGTTATGGCTGTGCAGTAGCACTGTGTTATTATACAAAAGGCTTTAGTATTCTGAGAAAAAGGAGTTTTTCCCCATAGCGTATAGCTACGCAATATGACTGACCGTTCGAAAGGGAACTGCCTTTTTTTTTACTCCCAATTACTCGCTCTTGCAGTAGAGCCCACTGTAGGGGGCAGGAGGAGGAACTGCCTTTGTTGTCATAAACACTATATTCCACATTTGCCCTTAAACAACAATTGTTTACTGTTGACTCGAAAACGGAACAGTGCAAATTATATAATTATAAAAAAAAACCTGCTGTTGTATATTACAGTACTGAAACAGGTTTCATATTTAATGTTTCAATTAAATATTTAAACATTCAGGCATACAGTATTACTGTAAAAAAATTGTTGATGAAATTCAAATTCAGCTGAATAATGTCACTATTGTCTTTATATTGAATTCTGTTTGCATAATTGAATCATTACTTTCCTGTTTATCACTGTAAACCTGCTTCTAAACAATCTGTATTTTATAAAAGATCTCCAAATAGTGGTAAGAGCTATAAGCAGATTTGATTAGGACAATTACATTAATCAGAGTTCAGTTGATTCATCAATAGCAGGTGATGGACAATTTCCAGCCCAACTCTCTACCTGCAATGTGTTAGGTAACGTGGTGGTATGAATCATGAGAAAGACGATGAGGAACAGGAAACAGGAATTTATTCAACAAAACTCAGAAAACTCAGAAACCACAAAACACACTATACAATAAACGTGAACGGACCAAGAATGAGGGAGAACACAGGGTATAAATACACGGACAAACAAAGGAACATAATCAGGTAATTAACAGGACACAGGTGCCAAAACTGAAGAATGACGAGGAGCGGGAAAACTGGGAAACAGGACTAAACCAAAAACACTAAGAAGGGGGAAACACAGAGCCTACATATAACACAATGAAGGAGAGAAAAGAGGAGAGGAGACTAATAGGAAGGTTTCTCTTTTCTCTATTGGCATGAAGAGTATGCATGCATCTCTTGTGAAAGAGACAATACACTTTAGCTTCTTTTAACCCTCTGGGGTCCTTCATTTAACAGTCAAACTCAGGACCTTCGGGACCAAATTGTTTTTTTAAACTTGTTTTTTATAATATTTTTTCTTTTCTTTTTTGGTGTTTTGAGATAATTTATGATTTATAATTAATATTTATGCAATGATTATCAGGCATGTGATTGGCTAAGGACAATAAAGCAGGAAATATATATTGTGACCCAACCCTATTATTTACATTATTTAGTGGGGAAAAAATAAGAGACAATAAGTGTAGCACTAAATCTGGTAAAAGGTTACACATTGCTCTTTGTATTGTTCTAAAATACATTCATGAAAAACAAGATAAAAATTGTTTTGAAAAAAATAATTGAAAAAAATAATTGAAAGATCAATTATATATATATAATGCGCGTATATATGTATAAAGCGCTTATGCGCATCCCGAGCGCAGAATGATGCGCTTGAAGCAACACGGAGTCACGGCGCGCAGCTCTTCGAGTCCGCATTGAAAAGTTAAAAGCACAAAGGAAAGACATATTGTTGATGCGTAGTGTATTATACAGTATCTATCGATCTATGCAATCGTTTATTGAGCCTTTTCTTTTAACAGTTTTAAATTGTAGCTACTACTGTGCGCGCGTGAAGAACAAGTGGAGGCTATAGTGCTCTCCAGTGTTGTGATCCAAGTAAACAGACACACGGTAGAAAGGAAGATGATTAAGGTACAGCAATACAGTCCAGCAAGATAGTCATTTTATCAGAAACCATAGAGCTTTATCTACAGATCAAGTATAATAATATCAACATTGAATCATCTTGGAGAGAGTTTCATCGTTGTTGACTGTTGTAACCGAACGCGACGCGCTGTTTGATGCTGAATGAAGAATGACTGACAGCCGCAGCGGAGGGAAAAGTTTACGTGAACTTGAATTTAACGACTTAAATATACATTTCTATCTCACATTATAGGCTACTATAGCTTCATATAGTATTACTACTACGTCAGCCTGTAGATTTCCTCTTATGCTCTCCTGCACCCCCCACCCCCTTCTTTTTTTTTTCTTACTTTTTTTTTTTTTTTTTACAGATCTGCATGATTCACGTAGGTCACATTTTCAGGTCGGAAAATCCGGAATTCCGGATTAATCCGGAAAAATCACATCCCTGGATTATGAAATGATTTTTTTTAAAGCTGTATTTCATTTTAGAGTCAAGCCTAGGCCTCATGAAAGCAATTTTTGAAATGAGATGGATGCCATCTGGTGGACACACTGAGCATTTTAAAAATTCAAAACAGATATATGTAATCTGAATGTATTAGTGTGTATGTGTATAAAAGTGTGTTTGTGTGTGTGTGTATGGATGTGTCTGTTTTGCACTCTTGATGTTTTATAGATTCACCCCTTTACTGTTGTGTGCTTTTTCTGGATTGTGGTTGATTTGTAGATTGTACGCACAAAAAAAACTGTATTTTTTTTTACTCACATTTTTGCCAATTTCCCATTCATTTCCTATGGGGGTCCATTTGGTCCCAAAGGTCCTGAGTGTGACTTTTTTTTTTACAACCACTTAGACCATTCAAATCCTGTCGCCAATTTTTTTGGGTGTTCATATACCAAGGACCAACAAAGTCACCAAATTTGATGAAGCTATGATTTTTTACATTTTTTTATTTAAATGCTTTGGGACCATTTGGGCTGAAGGACCCAAAGGAGTACAGTAATAACATACTTTGAAAGAATGTACTGTGCACACTGAATGTAACGTGTTTGTAATGTTGGACACAAAAATGCATGTTAATTGCAATTAAATTAAAATTAATTTTAGCTTACATTTATATCTGTCAAATGTTCTCAATGTCTGTCCTTGCACATTTGTTATGTTATGCTTCCTGTTTCCTGTTCTATCTGCCATATTTGTATTCCTTTTGTATATTTTTATCTTGGTTGCGTCCGAAATCGCATAGGTACTTTTTTTAATAATTCGCGAGTATTTAGTATTAAAAAAGTATGTTCTGTATAGTATGAATGTGTGTAGTATGAACGCTATCTGGACATTCTAGATTTCGCCATGTTGTCATTATCATGTGACCTACCAGCATCAGTTACATCGGTTTACTGTCATTCATAAATCCTCTCCCGTGGCCTCATGGGATAATAAAGTGTCCATTGTATGCACACTTCAAAATCTCGTAGGCAGGTAGGTCATCCGTGTACTTTTTGCCTACTCTTTTATGAGTATTGTGAATTCGGACATACTTATTTTGTAACATACTGTTTTTCGCCTACTATATGGTATAAAGTATGTGATCTTTGATGCAGCCATTGTTTTCCAGTGGTTGTCTTCTTATTCTTCTTGTTTTACGGTGGATCGCAGACACATAAGTGCATTTCTGCCAACTATCACCCAAATGGACCATTGACATTGACCATTGACCTACAATCTCTTGATTTACCTTACTCCAGCAACCTATATATAAAATCACCCTTAATTTTTATACCCCCATAGAGGCTGAGGCCCTGTTTACACGAGAACGATTCTGGGTGAAAACATAAAAATATTTTATCGGATGTGCCTTTCTTTTACACGGCGACGGCGTTTTGGGGGCTTTAAAACGCAAAAAAGTGAAACACCCCTCCAGGGTGGAAATCTTAAAAACGCTCCAACGCGACGTTCCCGTCTAAACGGTAAAAACGCAAATCTGCTCACGTTGGCTCTAGTCGCGTACGCGTTTACATCACAGGCATGGGCCAGTACAGGAAAATACCAACCAACATGTCAGATTATTTCCATACATCGGACCTTCAAGTTGCCCTAGCAGCTCTGAAAAACATACAAGAGTCCTTTCAGCAGTTATACAAAATATTCTCAGATATTGGTGTTGTTGTGTGGCAATGCTTCATATTGCCACCTAGCCACATGGAGAGTGCATACTACATCGAATTTCACACACTTTTGCGTCACCGTATGCACGTGGATTATTATTAGATTATTATTATTAGACTTTATTGTCCACCTTAGTGGAAATTCGTCTTCGACTTCTCCAAACATATATGCATCAGTGACAGCACAGTTAAAATTACAAAATACACACAGTTAAGAGTATAGCACTACCACCGTCAACATACAACAACAGAAAATGGAAAGCAGCGCAGCCGATTAGAAGTTATAAACACCCAGATGCTTTCAGTTTAAATTAAGTTCCTGTATGGCATGGGGAATAAAGGATCTCTTATAGATGTTCCGGCTCACCCTTGGGACCCTGAATCTACGGCCAGATGGGAGCAACTCAGACTCTGAGTTGAGTGGGTGTAGGGTGTCTGCTGAAATCTGTCTGGCCTTCCTGAGTACCGCCCTATCATACACATCCCCAAGCTGCCTTTGTGACTTGCCAATCACCTTCCCAGCAATATTAACCATTTTGGACAGCTTGTTTTTGTCTTTCACATTCAGGTTGCCATACCAAGCTGTTATATTGAACTGTAAAATGCTTTCTACCAGACCCCTATATGCCATCTCAAGAATGTGTTGACTGACCCTGAAACTCCTCAGCTTTCTAATTAAAAACAATCGCTGGTTAGCTCTCTTAAAAATACTCTGTGAGTTAACATTAAACTTAAAGTGCAATCAATGATTGTACCCAAGTACTTAAAATTTTCCACTACTTCCACAGGCCGGCTGTTAAGTACAACAGGGGGGATGTTACTGGCCCCTCTTGGTTTTGTTTGTATTATAAGTTCTTTTGTTTTAGTCACGTTAATTTCCAGTTTAACAGTCTGACACCAGTCCTGCAATAAAGTGACTTGGCTAAAATAAGCTTCCTCATGTGCTGCATTATTTTCTGTGAGAAGTCCTACCAAGGCCATGTCATCAGCATACTTAAGTAATCTAACATTGGTGCTGTGCACAGTCATGTCATTTATATAAATCGAAAACAACAGTGGTGACAACACACAGCCTTGTGGTGCTCCTGTATTTATGACAAGCTCATCTGAGTAGACCCCATTCATTAAGACTCTCTGAGTGCGGTCAGTTAAGAAACTTCTAATCCAGTGAATGAGCCCACCATTCACATTCATGCTATGAAGTTGTTCTAAAAGAATATCAATTTGCATAGTATTAAAAGCAGATGTAAAATCAATAAAAAGAACCCGAGCAAGTGATTTTGGTTGTTGCAGATGTTTAGCTATTTGATTTACAAGAGAATTTCCCAACCATAATGCTAGTCTAAACGCAGAATAAAAAATGATAACGCAACGCCACTTTTGCGTTTTCTCTTCAGATCATTTCCATGTAAACATAGCCTGAAGCTTCATCCTGCCCCTTTATTGTCTCCTCCAGGTGTGTCTTGTAATACCTTATCATCTGGTTAGCCCCTGTGTATATAACATAGCCCTTGCGTTTCTCTTGTTGTTTTGTCAGTTGTTTAATGTAAGGAATGTCTGTGCTCCATGCTTTTGTGTTTCCTGTTGTTGTTTTGTTTCATTTAAACTTCATTTCAACTCATGCAATGCAAAAATTATATTGATAAGCAAGCATGCTTGAGCTTCCGTTTACCAAATTTGAATGCTCTATGCAAGTTTGCTCATCAAAGTTTATATGTGAATAAAAGCCTAAATTAAATCTGTTCATCATATAAGGCGATCATGTCTCTTCAGAAGACTTTTATTAAACCACTTGATTCATACAATTTCTTCTACATTCTCTTTACGAATGTTTTGAACGGTTTGAAGCGACAAGTAATTCATGACAGAATTTACATTTTTGGGTGAACTAACCCTTTAAAAGTGCTTTTTGACTTACGTAGGACTTCAGTACATCTTTATATGTAATTTCATGAGTATTTTTATTGTCTTTGAAATATAGTGTAGCACTTTATTTTACAGTCCTGTTTCCCATGTACATACTATACTATTGCAATAACTAGGTACTAAGCCTTGTTAAATGACTTCTTGCAGGTGTACTGTGCCACTTGGTAGTTGGTACAACTGGTAATTCGCCCTTTCAGCTCCTCTATAGCAGGCAAATGCACACAAGGCTGTCTATTTTGTTATATGCTCCTGAGGGACATAGAAAGTTTACTGATGCTCTCACGGTTGCCAAAAGACTTGGGGTGGATGCATACGTTCTTAGTGATGGAAAGACATGGAATGCTACCCATCTCACTGCATTTCCATGCACATCAACAACTCCAGCTGAAAACACGGCTCACAATACACTCATACCACTAGACCTAAACGTGGACTGATGTGACCCATTGCAATTGACCCATAAGCAATACTGAAACAGTGAACTGGTGAGGCCATGCCTTAACAAGCCAGCAAGCCAATTCTCAGTCAAGTCAAGTCACCTTCATTTATAAAGTGCAGTAAAACAGCAGTCAATCATGCCAATGTGTCTACCGTGTGCATTGTTTTTCTGAGACAATAAAGTTAATGTGGAAATACACAGAAAAGGTTTCTTTTGTTTGTTGTGATGAAAATAATCTACATAATAATGTGATCAGCTGGATGTTTTTTTTAGTCATTAACACTATTGTAATTTTAAATTAATGGAATGCCATTTTGCATGATTCTATTATGATTGATAAATCTCTGTTTTGGAAGGCATGGGCCCATTTATTTTCTGTTATTAATTCATCAGCTCCATTAACACACAATATTTATAATCCTTTCACTTTCAACACTGTCCAGCTCACACAGAGCAGTGTGTATCTGAGATTTATGATTTGCCCTTGCAAACATTAAATAAATAGAGATATAGCCAATACAGCTATCTACAGTAGAAGTGATTTAAATATTTAATATCAATTTCAGGTTGCAGTGGTGGTTAATATCTAGTTTAATGTTCTCAGCATAATTCTAAAGTGACAGAAGAAAAACAATCATGGGACGAAGATGAAGATGAGAGTTCCAACACAAAGTTTTAATCATAAGAATCCAAATAACAGGCAAACAGGTAAAGCAACACAAACTATGGTTACGTTTACACGACAACAATATGCTTAAAACGGAGACGTTTTCAAACCGTTGTCACCGTTGTCAAAACGATCCCCATTTACACTGATCCACAAAACGACTAAATACACTTTATTCTGCTGTTTATGTTTTTAGTTGAAACCAGTGTAAACAGTCCCTAAATAAGAGTGACCGGACAACAAACAGAGGAAAAGGAGGAACTTAAGTACTGACACAATTAAAGGTAATTAACGATACACTGTAGCGTGGCCACATAGGAGGAAAGTTTAGATAAGGTTAGTGACTATTATTTAATGTTTAGTCACTGGAATTTCCTAACTTTTTCTACTTTACTCTGTACTCTGAATGCCTTGCTATTGGACTGTATTTGGATCCCAAGGTCTGTGCGCGCTTGATCAGGTGATTACGTTTGTCACGTGGGCGTTTGTCACAGTTAAACAGGAAGAGACATTTAGTTTGCCATAAAAGGAACCGGAAAACTACTGTTCGAGAGAAGCGTCTTCTCATTCACAAACCGGCCGGGGTTTATGTGGATTTTCCCGGGATTGATTGTCTTTGAAGCGCCGAGTCGCCGTTCCTCTGTGGAGAACTTCTATTGGCTTGTTGCCAGGATTTATTTGAGGACACAAGCCGTCCCCGCCTAAGATCACGCTCACGGTTTTGACATTCTTTCTGGTGAGGCTGATCTTAACACACACACACACACGCGGGACTATTGACATTGCCTTTGTACTTATGCACACCCACACCTACACGCATACTACGGGTTATATTGTTGTGGTATATGGTATTATTGTTTGTTGTTGGTATGTTTGATTTGAAATACACTGAAGGAGATATTGAATTTGCAGTATGTTTAATGAACTCTGATTTCAACCATCATAAAAAAAGAAAGATAGAACAGGCGCTCTTAATTATTTTGTAACTCGGCTGTGTTGTACGGTCAGATTGTTACATAGTGGTGGCCCGTACGGGGACGTGCGGTTTTGTTTTTTTGTGTGAAATTGTTTCTTTGCTGTCCCTAGTTATGGATGAAGGGATAAATGTAAATGATGGAATGAGGTCTCTGAATGGAAATGCTGATGAAAATATACAAGTTGTAAATACCAATAACTCTGATGAAAGTGCTCCAGACTCAAGAATGAGTTTGGGGGTAACCCCAACAGCAGATTTCACGGCTGGTCCGTTTGTAACTAGACTTAATCCTACCGGTGAAATAACATCTATGCTTAGCTCAATGTATATTTCTGATGATGAGGAAAAGTCTGATGATGATGATGATGATGATGATGATGATGATGATGATGATGATGATGATGATGATGAAAGCAGTGTATTGGATGTGAATGTGGTACATACAATGCAAACTGAAGTTGATGAACTTAAAGTGGATTTATTGGCTCTTACTGCTAGAGTACAAATGAAAACGATTATAAACAGTCAGTGGACAGTTCACTTAATAGAGAAACTAGTTTCCGTGAGGCAGTGGACGCTGGCTTGGCAGACTTGGAAGAATGGTTCCGCAGTTCACAGGAAAAGTTGGAGAGAGCTGTATTTGATTGTTTTCTGAGAAGAGATGCAAAATGGGAGAATCAATTGAAAAAGCTACGAACCTCCAGTACACCTTCTTATCTATCTAGATTACAGCCCTATTCTCCAACTACTCCCATTTCGTCGATTCATGATTATAGAACTACCACGCCTACATCTAGAGTTAAATTTTCTCCTTTCCCAGACAGTCAATGCTACTTATGATGTAACCTCTGTAAAGAATCCTATATCTATTGTGCCTCCCCCTCCAGTGGTTCCCAGTATCTCGTCCTTCAGCGGGCGGCCCCCAATTCGGTTGGAGTTTCCGACGTTTGGAGAATCTTCTGAGACTTCGGATGTGCTCAACTTTATTGAACAGTGTGAGAACTATCTTAACATCAGACCTCTTCCCAGTGTGGAGCTGGTCGGCACCCTGAGCACTGTTCTTAAAGGACCTGCCCTGAGTTGGTGGAAGGCTGAGAGGAACAAGGTAAATGCTTGGCAATCATTCAAAGGGGCGTTTATGGATGCGTTTCTTCCAGATGATTACCTCGCTGAGGTGGAGGATAAGCTGCATCTCTGGTGCAGTTGCCGCGTCAACGCCTAAGAGATTTCGCCTATGATTACAGAGCCCTCTGTCTTAAGTGGAAACCTGATTTGGCTGAAGAAGAGATGGTGAGCCGCATCCTTAACAACACGAATCCCAGGGTGGCAGGCTGTTTGAGAGGAACGGTGAAAACAGTGGAACAACTGGTAAAAGTGGGTTCAATGGTGGAAAAAGACTGCATGGGAGTGAAGGATTACTGGCAGAAGGTGGATTGTCAGAATGGGAAAGAAAAGATCAATAAAAGACCAAGTGAACGGAATATCTCTAAAAGTCTAGCAGGATTATCCATTGCGCAACCACACCCTATAAGTTCCCTGTTAGTAGTCCCGGTAACAATAAAAGGGCAAGAGGTGAAGGCTGTACTAGATCACTTACACCCTAATGCAAGAAAGTCTGTGGAAACAGTTAGGCGGTGAACCAAATGCTAACCCTCCGGTACTTCTTCAGCAGTTCATTATGGCGGACGAGAAGATACATCAAGCATTCAATAAGAAAACCATCTGTTACAACTGGCATGAGAAAGTATGTGGGGTGGATACATATATCATGAAGGATGCTCACTTGGCATTTCCCCTGATAGCAGGCTTGGATTTCCTCAGAGCCACTGAAGCTGTAGTGGATGTAGGCCAAGGGAGATATGGTCTGAAAGTGGGCAAAGGGTATATGTATCATTCTTTTATAACAACTACCATAAATCCCGGAGGTGGTATGATGCCGGTAGGAGAGAGAAAACCCACTTCTGCTACAGTGAGTCTTTATTATGCCTTACCTTTTACAGGGCATCTCTCTCTTGCTGCGCAAGATGCGGAAGTTACTCCTAACTGGGACTCCGATAATCAGGAAGAGTTACAGAAGCTGGTTGAGACCTGGCCTCATACCACATCCAAGCTGCTCGGGAAAACATCGGTAGAACAACAAAAGATCATACTATGTGATGAGCTGCCTGTTAAATCTAGGGCTTACCGGGTGTCGCCTTTGAAGAAAAAAATAATTGATGAGCAAGTCAGTTAGATGCTAAGAGACCTGGGGCCTGTTTCAGAAAGGAGGTTAAGTGAAAACTCTGAGTATGTTAACCCTGAAATGAGGGAAACTCTGGGTTTTCCGTTTCAGAAAGGGAGGTAAGTCAAACCTGAGAAAGCAGAGTAAGTCAAGCCCGTTTCTGAAAGAGAGGTAACTTATACTCAGAGTCAGTTGCCATGGTAACTTACTCTGTGAACCTAACCTGGTCGGGAGCAGGTTTACTTCAGTAAACCCAGAGTTTCTTGCGGTCTCCTCCCCTTTTTTAAAGAGGAAGTGGTGTTTAAACACCAACACTAATACTAAAATGTATTTAAACATTCTTTAAGGAATATATATTGTTTGTCCATGGTTTAATTGACTAAATCAGTTTTGAGCACTTTGCCAAAAAAATAAAAGGATTAAAACGTTTGCTAAACTTTTATTTGATTACCACCGTTTTTGATAATATATTTGTATTAAATCATTAAAAAAATCGGAATAAACATTTCATAGAACTCATTTATTTTTTAAACATATTAATAAGTTATTAATGATAAAAAATAAGTTGTTAATCTAATTCATAATCAATTATTGAAATTAGTTGATTAGATATGTTTTATTGAACAAATGTTTAATTTATTTAACTGTCATTTTAACTGATAATAATAATAACCATAATTTAATAATGCAATTTATATATTTAATAATTCGCTCTGTGCACGAGAAAAATGCTAACTTCCGGCTTGAGGGCGGACGTTGGGTACTTCGTTTCCGGTTGCCGTCTTGTTTACATCAGTGGACCGGCGTTAAGTTAGTTTAATCGTTCGCAATGGACCTAAAACATAAAAAACTTACTGTGGCTGAGCTGGTTTAGTGGTTAAAGCGTAAAGCCTTGTTTAACTCGACGCGTCCGCATGAGCCCAAAAGTGCGCGCCGCAAAAATGACTTGATTGTAACAGCGTGCGCGCCTCCGTATCTCTTAGATTAGAACACCATTTACTACACACAATAGGCTTTTTTTCTCTGATTTTGAAAACTCTTCGTGATCGACTTAAAATGCTTCCAAGATCGACTTGTCGACCGCGATCGACGGGTTTGTGATTCCTGTAACGTTACTGCTTTACGGTCAATGACAAGAGTACTAATCAGCTGTCTCACGAACGTAACCAGCACATGTATCCACACATAGCAAAGCCATAACACAGCGAGGGAGAAGAACTAAGTTACATGAAACAATCCAACTACATATTTTAAACCACTGACAAGGGAAAAGTCACTAGTACTCACAGTGTCTATAGCCGCTTTCCGCCCGGAGGGACTTTTGCAGTGCCTAGAACCTTCCTATAACCATTTTTTTCGCGTGTTCCGACCGGACTAAGTTCCTACAACTCTTTCAGTACCTAGTCTAGAGCGAGGACTTTTTTTAGTTCCCTTTCCCAACGTCGGATACCTTTACTCCCTGTATTACATGTGTACTCCCTGTATGACATACTGAGAGATGTAATATTTAAACCCCTTTCTCTCTCTTGCTCTGGGGAGCTGGAGAAAAATCACTAACCAGTCGATGAACATCATCGACTCTAATATTATATTATAATATCGACTGTAATCTTCGGTAAATGTCCAAGACATCTGGAGAAATATACATCCTCTACGTTGTCCATCAGGCTACCGGAAACTAGACACCCCCTATCGGTTTCGCAGCCGGAAGTAGCATATGCTAACGTGCACATAGTCTATTGTTTAATACCATAAACCGTGATATTTTCTGAGACGGTTATCATACTGTGAAACTCTCATACGTTACAACCCTACATGAGAGAGACCCCCCCCCCCACACACACACACACCCACCCCCGCTGTTAAACAAGTAACTCAGAAACTTTTACTCACATTTTAAATTAGCTACTATTTACTTTTACTTGAGTAGATTTTTAGACTGGTACTTTTACTTGTACTTAAGTAAAATTTTATCAAAGTAATAGTAGCCTACTTTAGGTTGAATAACATTCTTCCAGTTTCACCTCTGATATTATAACAGTTGGGTAAGTTACTCTAAAATATTTATGAATTACTAACTACAAATGACATCTTCAACAGTGTAATTCGATTAATGTACTAATTTCTAGCTTTAGAAAGTATTGGTCTACATATTACTAATTACTAAATCCTATATCAACCTCAACCACTTGAACAATACAAGGAGAGACAAGAAACTGCACTTTTAATGATGTTTTATTAACAAGGTTCGGGAGGAGCAGGTGCAAATAATTAACCCAATCAGCACAAGTGGAGATCAATCAGTAATCAACTCAGGACAAGATAAATAACAGCAGAACCCTCCTCTGTTCCTTGACAGTTTATCAGCATCCCACCTCCACCCCATCTCCTCACTTTTAGTTCCATCTCTAGTTCCATCTACTCTTACCAACGGGGGGAGTACTCTGGGTGCGGGCAGAAATTCCGAGCTCGGAGCCCTCCACCCGGACAGCACGCCAAGTACGCATAACCTTTACCATAATAATTATATGTAGATGTGAACTCGTGAAATGCTTTCAAATGAACAATATACAATTGCATGAATTATTCTTGAATTGATCAAAGTGTGTAGAGGGAGAAGGTAGTGATGGGCAGATCGAGGCTTCGTGAAGCAATGAACCAGTTGAACCAAATGGTTCATATTGTTTCGAGGCTTCGAATCAATCACGACACCCGTCTCAACGATGACATCTAGTGGTCACTTGCAGGTGTTGATCTGAAAACAACCTTGACGAGCCATGAAAATGTGTTGTTTTTTTATTATTGTACTTTTCTAATATGTGAATCTTGTAACCTAAAGGCTTCTTACTGTGCATAATGTTATTTTGCTCCTGCAAAATGAATATTAATAAAATAAATCATGCCAAAATGTCTCACTTTTTTACATATTTTTATTCAAAATTATTAATTTCTCTGCTGTGGAAGGACTTAGCCTACTTCTTTTTTTACAGATAATTTCTCCAGCCTTTGAAAAAATCCTCTCACAAGGGACACTTGTTGCTGGCATGCAAATATATTTTTTAGCTAGGACATACAAATGAGGAAAGATTACTGCTCTCTCTTTCCAGTAAATTAGTGGATCATGAGTTCTGGGCAAAAACGCATCGTTGATGTATTTTTTCACTTCCACTGTGGCATCAGCTGTAGCATTGTGTATCATCTGGGTTTGATGGATACGAGTATCAAAAAGTTCCCATAAACTGTCCTGTGTTTCTATGTTTCAAACAATGCATTGCTTAGATGGCCCAGCAGTGTCAGTAGCAGGCCTAGGTACAGGGGGAATGCCATCCTCTGCACCCTGCAAAATGGCAGGATGAGTGCTCCTCAAATGGCGCATCATGGATGATGTATTGTTGCAGTAGGCGAGCTGCCGATCACAATACACACATGTCACTTTATTTGTTGTTTCTAAATGGAAATGCTCCCACACCACAGATGTACGGCATCTCTTCTGGGAGCCTCCATTTTATCTATCTATCCAAATCTATCTAGATATGTATCTCTAAACTATCTATGTATTTAGATATGTATCTATAATCTATGTATGTGTCTATAATCTATCTATGTATTTATACATATATTTAATCTATCTATATATTAATCTAGCTGTCTATATATATTTATATCTATGTATCTATTAATGTGTCACTATATGTATACTCTGTCTCTAGCCTATCAGTCAATGTGTTGTGTAGCTACATTTAAATGTAAGCCTAAATATAACTAAACAAATAGCACTATAAATGTCACTATATCACCAAAAATCCGCTATCTCAAAATCAAACTCCTCTCACAAAAACCCACGAGGTCAATATGCGTTGATTTCACTTTTATACAGAAGTGCGATTGTGTGGTCTGTGTCCGACCGTGTGTCAATCAAACGCTGATTCGGCGGATCACACCTGATGAAACACTTCGTGAAACACTTCGAGGCTTCGTTTGGCTATAGTCACGTGACATGGGTGTTTTGAATCACGTTTCGAATCAGTGTTTCGAATCATCTGCGCTTCGGGATCTCGCAAAGCTTCGGAACGACTGTTTCGCGTCAGCCATCCCTAGGAGAAGGTTACATAAAAAATATACCTTTTAAAAATGTATGTTAAATCCACTATTGTTTTATACTGACTTGGTCTATAGTCTATGCAGTAGCCTATTGTATGTAATTGTATCATATTTTATTTTAAATTACAGAAGAATTAACAGTAATCCCTTTAATTAAATTACAATATTTAGATTACTTGGTAATTAATTACACCCAACACCTCTTTTTGTCTGGCGCTGTTGCCATGGTGACTCATAATATCTGTGCTCCATTGATAATGGCTTTTTATAGTTGTGGTGCACGTGCTTAACTCGAGTCAGTCAACTCAGAGTTGATTGAACCAACTAATTTCAGCTGTTCTGTAACCGAAAACTCAGAGTTTCCCATCTCAGGGTAAGTCAACTCAGAGTTCAAGTTTTAACTCAGAGTTGGTTGAACCTCCTTATTGAAACAGGCCCCAGATTATCGAGCCATCCTTCTCCCCATGGTCGTCTCCCGTAGTCCTGGTCCCCAAACCAGATGGGTCCTACAGGTTCTGTATCGACTATAGGAAATTGAATAGTAAGACCATACCTGACGCATATCCAATGCCTCTCATTCATGACATCCTTGAATCCATGGAAGGCGCCTCATGGTTCACCACATTGGATTTGCGATCAGGATACTGGCAAGTGGAAATGGAGGAGGAAAGTAAGAATAAAACGGCCTTCATCACCACACAGGGGCTGTTCCAATTCCGCTCTATGCCTTATGGTCTCAGGAATGCCGCAACCACTTTCCAGAGGCTGATGGAAAAAGTCTTAGGAGAATTGAGAGGGAAGTTTTGCTTTGTATATATCGATGATATTATAATATATTCCCGGACGATAAAAGAGCACGTACAACATCTGAATGCCATTCTACACAGACTTCATCAGGCTTCCCTTACTCTCAACATGAAGAAGTGCCACTTCTTTAAACGACAGTTACAATTCCTGGGACACATTGTGTCGGAGAAAGGGGTGGAGGTGGATCCTGAAAAGACCCGGGCGGTGTCAGATTATCCCATACCCAAAGATTTTAAAACCCTCCAACGCTTCTTGGGATTAGCTGGATGGTACCACAAATTCATTCCACGCTTCGCTGACATCACTTCTCCCCTAAACCATCTAAAGAAGAAAATAGTAAAATGGGACTGGTCTCCAGAATGCCAAACCAGTCTGCAGACTATCAAACAGAAATTGCAAGACCCACCTGTCTTAATGCAGCCGGACCTCAATCAACCATTCCAGGTTCACAAGGATGCCAGCGATGTGGGCCTAGGGGCTATTCTCTCACAGCTTACCTCTGAAGGGGAGAGAGTAATAGCCTATGCCTCAAGAACCTTGAGAGGACCAGAGGTAAACTATTCTACATCGGAAAAAGAGTGTCTAGCGGTGGTCTGGGCAGTCGAAAAATGGAGACACTATCTGGAAGGAAGGCCATTTGACATTTACAGTGATCATGCCGCTTTAACGTGGGCCTTTAATTGTCCAAAAACCTCTTCACGGTTAACTCAATGGTCTCTGAGACTGCAGCAATTTACGTTCCAAGTGCATCATCGGAAAGGATGTCTCAATTTGGGACCAGATGCCTTGTCTCGAGCTTATGGGCCGTTGGAAAGAGACAGTGCACACTGTATGACTATAACCCCACCCAGATATGCATCCGACATACCTCACACTCTAGGAGAAATCTCGCAGGCCCAAAGCCGTGACAGTAATATTGCTCTCCTGCTGGAGAAACCCCAAACTCGTAAACGGCAAGATCAACGGATTACCTTCGTAGAACACCAGGGGGTGGTATATCGGCGCATACCAATCAAGAATGATGGAGAGCGGTTCCAGTTGGTTGTGCCGCAGGAGCTGATACCGGGTTTCTTACACTACTTCCACGATAACCCGCTGGGAGGACATCTAGGCCGACTAAAAACCTTGCTGCGGCTTTTAGAAGTAGCGTGCTGGTCGTCCGTCCATAAGGATGTTTGGCAGTACGTCAAAGGCTGTGAAATATGTCAAAAATATAAACAGGACTTCCGCTTCCGGTCGCATGGCGTGAGAAGAGCAAGAGACCAGCTCCGTGAAAATTTTATTAAATTTTATTTTCCAGACCACCTAATTTCAAACAAACTGAGCCACATTGACCGTGATATTAAAATGTCTCAAAGGAAAGGCAGACAATACACGCAGACGACTCTAGAGGTTGAGTCTCACGCCGACACCGCAGGAAAAAGTGAAGGTGCTAAAGCTAGCGGAGCCGCGGGGCTAACCGAAGAAGGCCCAATTTCACTAGGCAGTTTGCGTGCCGAGCTGAGATCAGAATTCAACTCGTATGGAGACACTATGCGATCATTTCTTAAAACAGAAATAGAGGGCCTTGGCAAAGAAATACCGACGAGATCTCATCCTTATGGGAGACAACCAAAGCGGACATGAAAATTATTCAGGACGAGCTAACGGAAAAAGTTGAGAGACTGTTTTCAATGCAGGCAGAAGCAGCTAACGTACAGACGGGCATGGAGCAGTCCCTCAGCGACACTTCTGACAGGCTCACGGCTTTAGAGAATTCTTGCCAATCTCTTGCTGCTGATCATAAGAAACTTCAGGAAAAATGCATCGATTTGGAGAACAGGAGCCGTCGCCAAAACATCAGGATACCAAACGTCCCAGAGGGGTCTGAAAACAACACGCCAACCGCGTTCGTGGCCAAGTTTCTGTCTAAAGTGCTGGGTGAAGAAAACTGTGACGGCCCCATCCTTATTGATCGAGCCCACACAAGCCTTGCCCCAAAACCACGTAACGGTGAACGGCCCGACCCATAATCGCCCACCTTCACTACTACTCGGAAAAAGAAAAGATCATGTCGTTGTCCCGGACCAAAAGCAAGCTGTTCTTCAAGGGATCACAGATTCATATATTCCCCGATATGAGCCCAGAGGTAGGACGACAACGAGCAGCCTTTAAACAAGTAAAAGCCAAACTACGTGACGCTGGAATTCAGTACAGAATGTTTTTCCCTGCCAAAACGGAGATTACAGCCGGTGGTTCTAAAATGTCTTTCACCGACCCACGGGCAGTGGAGAAGTTTATGAATGTGGTAATGCAATGGCCTACTACACGAACTGAATAACTCTCAACCAGTTACCCAAAAGATGTGAATCCTTTTAAGGCAAGGCAAGGCAAGGCAATTTTATTTGTATAGCGCATTTCATACATAGCAGCAATACAATGCGCTTCACACAATATAGTATAAATAATTAAAATTCTATATATAGAAAACACCAGCAAAGACATTTAAAAGATTAATACACAAAAATATTCAATAATAAACATACATACATATACATACATATTCACACATATACATATATGTACACATACACACATGTATTCATTACACATTACTACAAAAAGCTTGGTCTTTAATCTATTTTTAAAAATTGCAATAGTTGGAGCATTTTTTATTTTTCTGGAAGTTGGTTCCAGAGATGGACGCCAAAGTATTTAAAAGCAGCTTCCCCTTGTTTTGTTCTAACAATAGGTTTTAGTAGAAGCTGTTTATGCTGTGATCTAAGGGGTCTTGGTTGAGTATGCTGTTGAAACATATCATGAAGATATTTGGGTCCCATCCCCTTTATTGACTTAAAAACTAATAAAAGTGCCTTAAAATGAATCCTATATCTAATTGGGAGCCAGAAATTGGAGTTATATGATCTATTCTTTTAGTTTTTGTAAGGATCCTGGCTGCACTATTCTGCACCATCTGGAGAGGTTTTAAAGTCTTTTTGGGGAGTCCTGTTAAAAGTACATTACAGTAATCTATCCTACTAGAAATAAAAGCATGTATGATTTTTTCAAGATCCTCCTTAGACATAATTTTTTTAAGTTTATTAATATTTTTAAGATGAAAATATGCTGATTTTGTGATTGTTTTTATGTGAATAGTAAATTTCAGATTATTATCTATTAGGACACCAAGGTTTCTTACCACTTCCTTTGCTATTAAGCCCTTTTTTTCGAGCAGGGTAGAGATTTTACATTTTTCCTCATTTCTTCCAAAAACGATAACCTCAGTTTTATTTTTATTAAGCTGGAGAAAGTTCTGTGACATCCAAGTATCTATTTTTTTCAATGCACTGACAGAGAGTTTCAATGGGAGTATAGTCATTAGGCATTAGAGGTAAATAAATTTGTGTGTCATCAGCATAACTGTGGTAGGAGATTGAATTTTTCTTTATGAGTTTACCAAGTGGTAGCATGTAAAGATTGAATAATAAAGAAAAATGCCTTGCCTTGCCTTGCCATACAAATGATGATCCAGAAATCAAAAGATCCACCTTGTGGGAAACATTTAAGGCATATATGAGGGGCCAGATTTTTTGCTTGAATAGCTTGAAAAATAAACAACGAAGGGAAAAGGAGTTGAAAATGACCCAGGAACTTAAGGAAATTGACAGAGTTTATGCTAACTCCCCCACACCTGACCTTTATAAAAGAAAACAATCATTGCAGACTGAACTCAATTTACTATACACAGCAGAAACGACTGAATTCTTGACACAATTAAGACACAAAAATTATGAATATGGGGAAAAAACAGGTAAACTATTAGCCCAGCAAATTAAAGAAGAAACAGCGTCAAGATTAATTACAGAGATACGAACAGGTTCTGGTCAGACAACCACCAATCCAAAATAATAAATGACACATTCAAGAACTTCTATTCTAAATTATACTCTTCAGAATCCAAAAATGATGCAAACTTAATAGAACATTTTTTTGATAACCTTCAGATACCCACTATAAATCTAGAAAACAAAAAATTATTAGAACAACCTATTTCAAACTTAGAAATAAAACAAGCTATACAAAGTATGCAAAACTCTAAGTGCCCTGGCCCTGATGGTTACAGTGTTGAATTTTACAAGGCTTTCATAGATCAAGTCTCAATACTTCTTTTAAGTGTCTATAATGAAGCATTGACTACAGGGTCTCTACCTCCAACGTTATACGATGCATGCATCTCTGTAATCCATAAATCTGGCAAGGACCCTCTAGAACCAGGTTCATATAGACATATAAGCCTTTTGAATGTAGATAACAAAATTTTGGCAAAGATCTTAGCCATGCGTTTGTTTGGAAAAGGTTCTTCCAACTGTTGTGTCACCAGACCAAACTGGATTTGTTAAAGACAGGCAGTTGTTTTTTAACATCAGGCGACTGTTCAACATTATGAGAACTCTCTTCAATGAGAAAATAGAAAGCATCCGAAACACTATTGTAAATGTACAATCCTCTATGGTGTCTTATGACTCAGCCTCAATTATGGCCCCTCTAGAACAACTAAACCGCTTTACAACTATAGGACAGGAAGAACTAAATAAACTTATCATTGCATCTAAACCAACAACATGTTTATTAGATCCAATACCCACTAAACTACTTAAAGAAGTGTTACCTGTAGTGGAAGAGCCTCTTCTCAATATTATTAACTCGTCTTTATTTTTAGGTCACGTTCCAAAAATATTCAAGCTGGCAGTAATAAAACCTCTCATTAAGAAACCGCAATTAGATCCAAATAACCTAGCAAATTACAGACCCATCTCAAATCTTCCATTTATGTCTAAAATACTAGAAAAAATTGTGTCCGCTCAATTGTGCTCTTTCTTGCAAGAAAATGATATCTATGAAAAATTTCAGTCGGGATTCAGACCGCATCATAGCACAGAAACTGCGCTAGTTAAAATTACAAATGATTTACTCTTAGCCTCTGACCAAGGCTGTATCTCAATACTAGTTCTACTTGATCTTAGTGCTGCGTTCGACACTATAGATCATAAAATACTCTTAGATCGACTACAAAACTACACTGGTGTTCAGGGACAGGCATTAAGCTGGATTAGATCGTACTTATCAGACCGTTACCATTTCGTCTGTTTAAATGGGGAAAAATCAAAGATAACATCAGTAGACTATGGAGTGCCGCAAGGATCTGTCCTAGGCCCTCTGCTATTCTCAATATATATGCTGCCACTTGGTAATATTATAAGAAAACATGGAATTAATTTTCACTGTTATGCTGATGACACTCAATTATATATCTCATCACGACCAGATGAAAACACTAACTTATCTAACTTGACAGAGTGTCTAAAAGATATAAAATGCTGGATGACGGGTAATTTCCTGCTATTAAATTCAGATAAAACGGAGGTATTACTTATTGGTCTAAAAAACTACCCACAAAATCCCTTACAATACAACTTTAATTTAGAAGGATGTCCTGTTACTTTATCCACTACAGTAAAAGACCTGGGTGTTATGCTAGACCGCAACTTGACTTTCGAAAATCATATTTCATATGTTACAAGAACAGCCTTTTTCCACCTTAGAAACATTGCTAAGCTACGTAACATGCTATCTGTTTCTGATGCAGAAAAGTTAGTTCATGCATTCATGACCTCGAGACTAGATTACTGTAATGCTTTATTAGCTGGTTGTCCTGCATCCTCAATAAACAAGCTACAGTTAGTGCAAAATGCAGCCGCTAGAGTTCTTACTAGATCAAGAAAATATGATCATATAACACCAATTTTATCATCTCTACACTGGTTACCTATTAAGTTCCGTATCAATTACAAAGTATTACTATTGACTTATAAAGCTCTAAATGGTTTAGCTCCTGTGTATTTAACAGACCTTCTATCGCCCTACAATCCATCGCGCTCTTTAAGATCACAAAATTCGAGGCTTCTGGTCGTTCCTAGGATATCTAAGTCTACTAAAGGAGGGAGGGCGTTCTCACATTTAGCTCCTAAACTCTGGAATAGCCTTCCTGATATTGTTCGAGACTCAGACTCGCTGTCCCAGTTTAAAATTAGATTAAAGACGCATCTCTTTAACCAAGCATTCACTTAATGCTTACCTTTTATACTACTTCTGAATCAGTTCGAATGCATTAATATTATGAACATCAGCTATGCTAATTATTTCCCATCTGTCTTTCTGCTGTTATCTCGGGACGCTAGTCCCGAGGTAAATAGCGTTCGTCAGCTCCAGTTTGTATCCAGCCTCTCACGGAGACTTCAGATGCCCCAACACCTGTGATGAGACGACTAAACGCCTGTGGAGAGACGACTCGACGCCTGTGAAGAGACGACTAAACACCGGCGATATGTTATGCCTAAATTTATACATGATTAACTAACTGTATTTTTCTTTGTACATTTCTGAAATGCACTTTCTGTAAAGCTGCTTTGAGACAATGTGTATTGTGAAAAGCGCTATACAAATAAACTTGAATTGAATTGAATTGAATTATCTACACTCAAAATCCAAACAAAGAAATATCCGAAATATTGGTCTCACTAGATGCCGAGAAGGCCTTCGACAGGGTCGAGTGGGATTTTCTTTTCTCGGCCCTGTCGAGGTTTGGATTTGGCCCCTACTACATTTCTTTAATTCAGCTGCTTTATGCTCAGCCTAAAGCATGTGTTCAAACAAATAATATGGACTCTTGCCCTTTTCCTCTTCACCGTTCAACACGACAAGGCTGCCCTTTATCCCCCTTGTTGTTTGCACTAGCCATAGAACCTCTTGCTATTTTGCTGCGCTCTACAGAAGACTATAAGGGGATTGTAAGAGGAGATAAGGAACATAAAGTGTCCTTATATGCGGACGATCTGCTTCTATATATTTCAGATCCATCCCTGTCTCTACCAAAAATGATGACCATGCTATCGGACTTCGGTAAAGTATCAGGATATAAAATTAACCTGTCAAAAAGCATATTGTTTCCGATCAGCTCTAGGGCAAAAGATCAAGTACACACGCTCACACCTTTTCCCTTCGCTGTTTCAGACTGTTTTAAATATCTGGGAATAAGTATCACACGGGAAATATCTGGCCTTTTCAGCAAAAACTTTATGAACCTATATATACAGACGGACCAACAAATCGAGAGGTGGTCTAATCTCCCGATCTCTCTCGCTGGCCGAATTAATATTATCAAAATGAATGTTCTACCAAAATATTCTTTTTTATTTCAGTGTGTTCCAATTTTGATTAATAAGAAATTTTTTACCAAAATTGATTCTTTAGTTGCGTCCTTTATTTGGAATAAAAAGACACCAAGAATTAAAAAATCCTTTTTACAAAGACCCAAACCCATAGGAGGAATGGGATTACCCAGCTTCTGGCTCTATTATTGGTCCTGTAATATTCCATGTATGTCATTTTGGAATGGATCTCTCAAACCTGATTGGGAACAGATGGAAAATCAAGCTTTTTCTCCTAATACATTGAGATCATTGTTACATTATACCTCTGATCTTTCTAAATTTAAGGCTCAGAATCCGGTTGTATCTCACTCACTAAAAATTTGGTCTCAGATCAGAAGATATTTTCAGTGGAATCAATGTTCAGTCCTTACACCAATAACTGGTAATCAAGCACATAAGCTGTTTTCTGGTCAAACATTTCAACAATGGGACCTTAAAGGAGTGCACACAATTATAGACCTCTTCATTGACAAAATATTTCCAACATTTGAACAATTAATACATAAATTTAATATTGATAACAAAGACTTTTTCAAATACTTGCAAATACGCAACTTTACTAAAGCAACATTTCCCTCTTTTCCCAATCAACCTGAAGTAGGTCCTATGATCAATGTATTACTGAATAATCCACTCAAAAAAGGATCTATTTCTAGAATATATAATTACCTTTCACAGATAGATTGTACAACTACACTTGATCATATAAAGGATGCTTGGAAGGAAGACTTAGGAATAAACATCACAGACGACCAATGGACCGAAGCTCAAGAGCGAGTTCACTCCTCTTCAGTTTGTATCAGACACGGTCTGCTGCAGTTTAAAATCCTACACCGATTGCACCTTTCCAAACAAAGACTGTCCAGGATGTTTCCTGGAGTGGACGCCTCTTGTGAACGTTGTGGCTATGCCCCTGCTTCACTGGCACATACATTTTGGGACTGTCCCCACATCACCCTCTATTGGTCTAAAATAACTGAGACTTTGTCAGCAATTTTTAATGTTAGACTCCCAGCAGATCCAGTTATGTCACTATTTGGTGTTGTACCTACATATATACGTTTGAACCACTCACAAATTAATGTATTGTGTTTTGTGATGTTGCTAGCTAGACGTCTAATTTTATTAAACTGGAAAAACAAAATTCCTCCCTCTCATCAAAACCTTCTTAGAGACGTAATGCAATATTTACATTTGGAAAAAATTAAATATTCTTTAAGGAAGAAAGAACAAACATTTTACTCAATTTGGCAACCTTTTATTAATTATTATAATAAGTAAATTTGGATAGCCCTCCTAATGCCTGATTTGTTATATTTTTCTTTAATACTTCAAGTGTGTGCAGGTTTTTTTTTTTTTTCTGTTTTGTTTTCTGTTTACATTCATGCATATATAAATTGTATATATGTAAGTGATTTGTGAAAAACTGAAAAATGGTAATAAAAATAACTGAAAAAAAAAAATATATAAACATGAAAATACAAGACCAAGCGGCTTCCTACAGCATTCCCAGGTTAATGAACCAGGACACACTTTGGGGATGGATTTCATGGGTCCATTTCCTCTGAGTAAGAAACGAAACGCATACCTTCTAGTGATTGTTGACTATTTCTTTTCAAGTGGGTGGAGCTGTTCCCCCTGCGAGATAGCAAGACGCTGAAAGTAGTTAAAATACTCAGAGAAGAAATATTTACCCGATGGGGGGTGCCTAAATACCTGGTGTCGGACCGTGAAGCACAATTCACATCCAAGGTGCTAGCGGAACTATGCCGGTCTTGGGGAACCATCCAGAAACTCACTACCAGCTATCATCCGCAAACCAACCTGACTGAAAGAGTCAACAGGACAGTAAAGACCATGATTGCATCCTATGTAAGACAATATCATCAGACGTGGGATCAGTGGTTACCCGAGTTAAGGTTCGCCATCAATACTGCTCACCAAGAGATCACCGGTAGAGCTCCGGCAGAGTTAATGTTGGGTCGTCAGCTTAATGGACCGCTGGAGAGGTTGATCCTTAGACCCCCCACGCCTGACCAAGTTTCCTATACTCTAGTCCAGGGTTTCTCAAACTTGGTCCTGGAGGGCCGCTGTCCTGCAGAGTTTAGCTCCAACCCTGATCAAACACACCTGAGCAAGCTAATCAAGGTCTTCAGGATCACTAGAAAGTCACAGATAAGTGTGTTTGATCAGAGTTGGAGCTAAACTCTGCAGGACAGCGGCCCTCCAGGACCGAGTTTGAGAAACCCTGCTCTAGTCGAACGGCAAAACAACATGGCAGAGGAAGTAAAACTCCGAGTTGGGGTACAACAAACCAGACAAGCTAGATATTATAATGCCCGACGGAAGGATGCACAATTCAAGCCGGGAGATCTAGTCTGGATTAGGACTCACCCTCTCTCGTTTGCCGCCACTAGATTTGCTGCCAAGCTAGCGCCCAAGTGGGAGGGTCCAGCTGAGATATTAAAAAGGATGGGGCCAATAAATTACACAGTGAGTTCCACTTTGGGCAATCCACTTAAAACAGATGTTATAAATGTGGTTAATCTAAAGCGCTGGTACGGACAATCTCCTCCTATGCCGAAGGCTGGGGGGGGGGGGGGGGGGGGGGGGGGATCTATGTAGCGTGGCCATATAGGAGGAAAGTTTAGATAAGGTTAGTGACTATTATTTAATGTTTAGTCACTGGAATTTCCTAACTTTTTCTACTTTACTCTGTACTCTGAATGCCTTGCTATTGGACTGTATTTGGATAAATACCCCAAACGAAACTTACCAATTCACAAAATTAACGGAATGCATAGCTGATATAAAAAATTGGATGACTAGTAATTTCCTACTACTAAATTCTGAAAAAACAGAGATTCTAATTATTGGACAAAAAACTTCCTCACCTAATAACCTAGAATACTGTCTAACACTTGATGGCTGCTCTGTTAAGTCTTCGTCGTCAGTTAGGAACCTGGGTGTGCTCTTTGATACCAATCTTTCATTTGAACGTCACGTGTCTAGTATCTGTAAAACAGCATTTTTCCATCTTAAAAATATATCTAAATTACGTCATATGCTCTCACGGACAAATGCGGAACAATTAGTTCATGTGTTCATGACCTCAAGTCTAGATTATTGTAATGCTCTGGGTGGTTGCCCTGCACGCTTATTAAACAAACTACAGCTGGTCCAAAACGCAGCCGCTAGAGTTCTTACCAGAACCAGGAAGTATGACCATATTAGCCCGGTTCTGTCAACACTGCATTGGCTGCCTATTAAACATTGTATAAATTTTAAAATATTGCTGATTACTTACAAAGCACTAAATGGTTTAGCTCCCCAGTACTTGAGCGAGCTCTTAACGCATTATAGTCCTGCACGTCTATTGCGATTCTTTTCCTATTTAGCACCAAAACTTTGGAACACTCTTCCTACCATTGTCCGGGAAGCAGACACAGTCTGTCAGTTTAAAACTAGACTAAAAACACATCTCTTTGACCTAGCATTCACATAATACATTATAGACTTCGATAATTAATTGTTAGGCTGCAATGATTAGGCCAGCCGGAACCGGGAACACTTCCCTCAAATCCTGATGTACTTGTTACATCATAAGAAGAATGGCATCTACACTAATTTAGTGTCTTTGTTTATCCCGAGGTTTTCCTGCAGCCTGCCGGATCCAGGCCATTACCAGATTTGACGAAGGACCTTCGCCTGGACCCGATGACAACGCAGTGCTGAAGTGCCAACTAGCCTCTCCCTATGGAGGATCCCTATTCCACTCTACAGATAAAGCGCTATGAAATTATGGTTTCGCGTCCCTACGCCGAATTGATCAAATAAAATTCTGCGTCAAAATTTATAGGCAAGACAAGTAGTTTGTTTAGGCATGGTTTGTAGCGAATTACGAACATGCGCACACATATATTCAAACGCACATAACTATAGAATCAATTCTTACCGCGCATGTAAACGCCATCAGCGTTTATCACAGGTTCGTGTTTAACCCTCAGATGGTCTTTGGGGTCCACTGGACCCCAAATTACTTTTGCTTGAATTAAAAAAAATGTTCTCTTTTTCCAAATGGTATGAAACTTCCTACGGCTGTCAACACTTTCTAGATCTACAAAAAAAAAATTAAAATGGAATGTTATCTGTTTTTATGTAGGCGTGACAAAAATAGTCACACTCGGGGTCCATTGGACCCCAAAAAATTAAATTAAATTTTTTAACAGAACAATAGTTTTTTTTTTTAACAAATATAATTTTATTCTGTTTATTAATGTTTTTACTCAACATTTGTGCAGTTTTTGGAGGAATTATTATATTTTTTAAATATCTATAAATAAATACATAAATACTTATTTATTATTGGACTCAAAATAGACAAAATTCATCATCAAAATCAGAAATAACGCAGAACACAGACAGAAATGACAGAAATAAAGTGGCACACTTCCAACAATTCAAAAAACATCCACAATCCAAAATTATCATTCTCACACACGCGCACACACACAAACACACACATATAGAGGAATACAATATACAGGAATACATACAGACTATAAAAACTGTTCTCTTATCATTTGTAAAATAAAATAATCTAAAATGCAGAACCACCGCAAAAATAAATTGGTAACACTAAGACACATTGAAAATGTGCACACACACACACACAGGAATACATTTGTAAGGCTATAAAAAAAAATAAAAGAGATGAGACCAACTATTGTTCTATTGTTCCAAACTATTTTTTTTTTATTTTTTTTTAACAAATATTTTATTTTTACTGCTTTATTTGCTAATTTGTTATTGCTGTTCAGTTTAAATAAATGATCAAATCTTAAGACTCCAACATTTCTCTTTGTAACATGTTTGATTCTAATCATAATGTAACATTATTGAAAAACTGTTGTTTTTTCAGTACAAAAAAAAATGCTAAACTTTGACAAAAAGTATTTTATTTTTGTTATAATTGTGATTTTTATAATATTTAGATATGAATCCAACTGAATTTAACTTTAGAAATTATATATTTCAGTAATTCAAATAGTATATAGGCCTATAGTGGAGCCCTATAGCCATCTAGTGGTTAAAGTGATTTATTACAAATTTTAATCTGTATTTTCCAAAAAATGGGCAAAAATCTTACATTAAACCTTGTAAAATTATCCATGGTATCCCCTGGAATGAAAGTTAGAAATCTGGGTCTTTTATAAAGTTTATTTAACATAAAATGCATTTTTTTTGTAAAAATCCTATTTAAAAAATATTTATTTATTTATTTATAGAAATTAAAAAAAAATCATAAATCCTCCAAAAACTGCACAAATGTTGAGTAAAAACATTAATAAACAGAGTAAAATTATATTTGTTGAAAAAACATATATTGTTTTGTTACAAAATTAAATCTTATTGTCTGGGGTCCAATAGACCCCGAAGACCACGAGTGTGACTTTTTTTTGAAGACCATCAGAGGGTTAAAGTCTATTTAGAGAGAACGGCGTCGTCTTAGCGGCCCCTAATTTAATAACAAATGATCATTTCGACGGAAGTGAATCAATCAAAACTAACTGTAGCTGGAAACAACATATTCAAGAACCGCTATAAAACCAAACCATTCTTTGTTACCTTAAATTATATGTTTGTCTCTGTAAAGCTGCTTTGAAACAATCTACATTGTTAAAAGCGCTATATAAATGAGGATGACTTGACTTGACTTGGATCTAGGGATGCACCAATACCACTTTTTCCAGGCCGAGTCCGATACCGATACTTTCATTTTTGGTACTCGCCGATACCGATACCGTAACCGATACCTGTATTTTAAATTTTAAATTTAATAATATCAAAAAAATAATATCAATCATATTAGTTGTTTATTAAATTTAAACTTAATTTGTTCATCAAATATATATTTCATGCACTGCATATTCATTAGTGTATAAATTAAATATAGATGGATCTTTTTGTAAAGTTGAAAGAGGTAGCCTATTTAGCCAAGAGCAGAGAGTAATTTATTTGTCCTTTGTTTGAACAACATTAAAACACAGCAGCAGATTTATTAACCTGCTGCTCCTTTAAGACCGAACGCACGGACGCCATTTGAATTATACTGTCTACGTTCACTTGAGATATATAAGAGACTTTTACTAGGATACTCGCCAAGACAGGTGTTTTTGCATAGTTTTGTGTGAATTCGTCCGTACAAGCGCAATACGTGAAAGACTTCCATTCAGTAGACTATTCGCGCGCTGTCTGGTGGTTTTCGGGGCGCGCGCTGTGGATGTTTAAAGTTCATGGAAATTCTTGACCTGCAAATGTCCTGTAATAATGTAGGAAACCACTCGTTAAACATAAATAAGGTAACAGTTCATGTTTGACTTACATATACGATTTAGTTTTAATCCAAATAACACGTGCTGAGTGAACGATCCGCATTCAACAGAAGTGCGTGCTCTCTCTCTCTCTCTCTCTCTCTCTCTCTCTCTCTCTCTCTCACTTCCGGTGTGACTGCGGTTGAGCGAGGGTGTGTGAGCGTGGTGCAGAGCGGTGTGAGTGAAATTATCTTTTTTTCTCTTTTTCTGCTTATCTGGTTTATTTTTTTTGTTGTTGTCTGTTTTGTTAATTGTTTAGTTATTTGGAGGGTCGGGTGCTGTCCGTCAGGCGGAGGCATGGCGACCCGACAAACACAGGGGTTGAATACACTCACGAGACGCCACGCAATCAAGGTAGCATCGGCTGTGAGTATTGAGGCATGTTGTTTGGCCGTTGGAGATTTAGTTGGACATTCTGCCGTCTTGTCCGCGTCTAGAATGAACAATGCGACAGTAGTTTTTCTAGATAGTGTAGACAAGGCAAATGAGTTGGTTGAGCAGGGAATTATCATTGATGGGGAATTTATTTCAGTTCTACCACTTTCTATGCCAGCGAAAAAGGTAATAATTTCCAATGTACCACCTTTCGTCAGTGATGTAATTCTAACTCAAGCGCTGTCACGTTATGGCAAATTGGTGTCACCGATCAAAAAGATCCCAATCAGTAGCGAATCGCCGTTATTGAAACATATCGTTTCTTTTAGGCGTTTCGTTTACATGATAATTCCGGGTGACGAAGATTTAGATTTAACTTTGAATTTTCGTATTGAGGATTTTAGTTATTCGATTTTTGTCACGACTGGTAAAGTCAAATGCTTCGGATGTGGAAATAAAGGGCATTTAATTCGGAATTGCCCAACCAAAAATGTGGAGGGAGAAAAAAATAACGAAGTAGTTGCACAGGACAAGGAAAATTATGGAAAAGAGGTTAATGTGGATGTTCAAGAAGAAGGTTCGGTAGAGCTGGAGAATGTGGTAGATCGTTCGGTAGAAATTGAGGCTGAAGCTTCATTTCAGGTTGAAAAATCAGATCCAATTCCTAAGAATTTTCCTACAAGTAGTGTTTTAATTGTTTCTGATAGGGTGGTTGATCCTTCAGAAAGAAAAGAAGATGCAAATGGTGAAGAGTTTCAAATCAGTGTAATGGCTGAAGAAGCACAGTTGACGCCAGAACAAGAGCAGTTTTCTTTTAAGACACCGCAGAAAAGAAAGATGAAAAATAAAGTGTTAGATGCAAAAATCAGTAAGATAACTGAACTACAAGATGAGAATATTCAAGAGATGGAAAGTGACAGTGATTCGTCTGTATGCAGTGAGAGTCTTTCTCAAGTTGAATTTAATGCACGTAGTTATGAACTTGAAGACATTAAGTTGTTTCTCAGGTCAACAAAAAATAAAAGAGGAGTAAAAGTGCAAGAATATTTTCCTGATTTGAAACAATTTGTGGATCGGGCAAAGAGTTGGATGGCTAGTGATTCTTTTACTAATAAAGAAGCATATAGGTTGAAGAAAATGGTGAGGAACATAAATATCGCTAACAACAATGATGTTGTATAAGTGGAAGAAAAGGAATAATTTTTCCTGTTGGTATGGCGTATTGTGCTTTTTTTCTTTCTTTGCTTTCTTTATGAATGAAATTCATATTGCATCTATAAATGTTAATGGGGCAAACAATTTTAAAAAAAGAGCACACATTTTTGAGGGAATTGAACAGAAAAATATAGACATAACTTTTTTGCAGGAAACTCATAGTAGTGTGGAGAATGAGGTTGACTGGATGAAGGAATTTAGTGGATTATCCGTTCTAAGTCATTACTCAAATATAAGTGGTGGGGTGGCTATTTTATTTAATAAAGAGTTTCAACCAACTTCGTATGATGTAGTTGAAGTTGTGAAAGGCAGATTGTTAAAAGTTAGAGTTTTTTATGAAAAGGTAGTGTTTGTTTTTATTTGTGTTTATTGTAGCGTATTTAGGGTGAATCTGAATAATTAAATATATTCTGGATAACTAAAATCCTAAGAGCCTTCAAAGGCCGGGAAGCTTCCACACAGCGTCCTCCCACCAGGACTCAAAATTAACACACACACACACACACATTCCAAGCACACATCCCCCCCCAGGAATGTGGGATGTGCCACAGGAAGTTTATGTTACAGAGAAAAGAAACTTCTCTTTTTAAAAGACATTTTAAACAGAAATATTCAATGTGTTTTATGTGTTTGTTTGTTCATGTTACATTGAAATAACTGAGTTTACCATTATGTGTTTTTACATGTAACTGCGTATTCCCTAGAATTCTAACGAAGGAGAACTGAATTTTGCATTCATATATATTCTATTATACTTCCCCTTTAGAATTGTAAGAACAATGTATCTAATCTCATGTTATGATTTGTCTTTTATGTGTTTGGTCTGTTTCTCGAAAACTGGGATAATGTTTCAAACCTTGCCAACTAATGTTTAACCAAATCCATTTGTGACAAGTTTGGAGTCTCTGAGTTCCAATCTTCGATCCCTAGTTAGCCATTGATATCACATCTTGCTAAAACTTTGTTACACATATGACTATAATAATTATGAAGATTCTGCTTTTAAACACCCGATGAAATTAGGGTTTCAAATGCCCTGCTTAAGAGAACAAAGGGCTCAGACAACCAGAAGTCCCGCCTGCGAGTTTCGACCTCTTGATTGGCCGAGTCAATGGGAAGAGGCTGGACTTCGCCGATGTGATAAATGTAGGAGCGCAGCTCCGCCCACTCTCTTACGTCCATGTCCGCGTGTCATGATGTAACGTCTCGCCTCCTGGCGAGCTTTTTCGCCTTTCTTTTATGTGTTCTAGTTTAGTTTGTGTTTTTAAGATAAGTCCCCGGGTTTAATTCCGATCGACGAGTGAAAAGAACCCCGCGTGACATATCTCTTCAGCAAATCCAACTACAAGGGACACTGCAACAAACGCTCTCTCTCTCTCTGAAGGAGAAGCACGCGCACGTAACCACGTGACGCGTCGTACTGAGAGATGCCCACGCGCTTCTCTGGGATCTCCCTTCGGAGATTTTTCTTTGTTAGTCAAAGTTTTGTTTTCGTAGTCGACTCTGTTCACTTCCACCAAGTGAAACGGACTCAGTCGAACTATTTTCCGTTGGTAATGTTAACTCAAAGACTTCCAACCGCTGTTCAAAGACTCGCGCCGCATCACGTGACTATCCACGGAACCAAGGATTCAGCTCACGCACGCGCACGGAGAACAAAAGATCTGCCGTCCAAAACGCGCCTAGACCAGGCAAGCCGCTCAAGGAACACAGCAACACCTGAGAGAACCATTCCACATGCAAGTAAAATTAGGTTACCCTGTTTTCAGAGCATTAAGAATGTGTTTTGTGTTGTTTCGGAGGGTTATCTGTCTAGGTGAATGTAACTCCCTTTCTCTCTCTCTTACTCGCTCTCACGCGTGTAAGTTATCCCTATCTCTATATCTCACACACTCACTCGTTCATTGTCTTATTGTTGTGTACTTCTATGTGTTTGTAAATACATATATCTCCCGTGTAATCGTAGTAAATGTATAAGTAGACATGCCTTATTAAATCATCATATTCACTTGACTGATTGATTCAATCTCTTTGCTCATTCTCAAATCCCTTAAGTGCCAAAGATCTTATGCTACAAGCTTTACGAATTAATTAATTATTTCAATAATTAATATTTTAAAGAGTACTTATTATGGGGCAGGAAGCCCAATTCTTCTGGCCAGAGAATTGCGTTTCCTGCAATCCTATAAAGTAAGATAATATTGGGAAAACCCCACAATATTATTCTGACAATTGAGCTAAATTAATTTTGCCTGCTTTGTAAAACGTGGTCTGTGTAATTAACTACAATCAACTTGTGGTTAAAATGAAAGGATTTCACATGTATACATACAGGTAAAATGACAGATTCTCCCTTAGAGGGAGATTTATTAACATGTAAGACTGATCTAATCCAAACATGTATGAATAATTATTAATTACCAATTATTAATTATGATATGCAAATTCCCCAGGGATTAGATCCCCTAGAATCTTTACATTATATTCCAACGGCACCTATAGAAAGATTAATTTTCTTGGAAACTCTTGGTGAAACACTAAAAGATTGCGGTTCTGAAGATGTTCTTTTTTTGGGCGGTGATTTTAATTGTACTGAGTTGGATATGGATAGGAATCATGTCGAACCTCATATGGCTTCACGTAAGAGGTTAATTCATCTGATTGAGAAATATGATTTATGTGACATATGGAGAAGGATAAATGGTAATGAAAAACAATACACATGGGCCCATATGCGTGATAATTATATATCACTGGCAAGATTAGATAGATTTTACGTATTTAAACATCATTTAAATTTATTTAATAAATGTTTTATCACGCCTTTGTCTTTTACTGATCATAGTATGGTGAGTTGTAAGTTTATTTTAAATTCAGTGAAATCCAAAAGTGCTTATTGGCATTTTAATACGAGTCTTTTAAATGATAAATTATTTATTGAATCGTTTAAATTTTTTTGGGGATCTTTTAAAGAAACTAAAACGTCTTTTAAATCCTTACAGCAATGGTGGGATTATGGAAAGGTTCAAATAAAGCAATTCACACAACAATATACTCGAAATGTTACAAAAGAATTTAATCGTTCTGTAGAATTTCTGGAAAAACAATTAATAGATTTACAAGAGATGTATCAATCCTCAGGTGATAGTAATTTTTTGGAAACTTGTTTTAGGAAAAAAGCTGAACTTAAGGAGCTGTTAGAGTTTAAGGCACAAGGTGCTTTAGTTCGTGCTCATTTTTTAAACATTGATCAGATGGATGCACCTTCCAAGTATTTCTTTGGTCATGAAAAAAAAAATGGGCAGAAACGTTTAATGCATGCCCTACGTTCTGAGGATGGAAATTTGTTATACAATCCCAGACAGATTCGTGATGTAGCAATAAGTTTTTATCAGTCCCTGTACAAGAGTGAACTTAAGCCGGAGAATAAAGGAAAATCTCCTTTTCTAGAGGATTTACCAAGGATCTCAGAGGAATCCAGTGAAGAACTGGAGTGTAGCCTAACCCTGGGAGAGCTGTATAAGGCACTCCATGAGATGGAGTCTGGGAAAGCTCCGGGTATAGATGGGCTTCCAGTGGACTTTTTGAAGGCTTTCTGGTCGGAGTTAGGAGTTGACCTGCTAGAGGTATTCAACGACAGTTTGCTGGAGGGTGGGCTGCCGTTGAGTTGCCGGAGGGCAGTAGTTACTCTCCTTCCGAAAAAGGGGGATCTTTTGGAGATCAAGAATTGGAGGCCGGTATCACTCCTGTGCAGTGATTACAAATTGCTTTCTAAAACTTTGGCTAAGAGAATGACTAAGGTAATGGGACAGGTGATCCATTCAGATCAATCATACTGTATACCTGGTAGGTCAATATTTGACAACATTTCTTTAATTAGAGATGTTATACAAGTTTCCAAATTATTTAATATCGATTGTGGTTTGTTATCTCTTGACCAAGAGAAAGCTTTTGATCGGGTCGAGCATGGTTTTTTATTGAATATTTTAGAAGCTTTTGGTTTTAATGAGAAGTTTCTGAATATGATTAAAATTCTTTATAGTGACATAGAGAGTATAATTAAGATTAATGGTGGCTTATGTGCTCCGTTCAAGGTTGAGAGAGGTATTAGACAGGGATGTTCGTTATCTGGAATGTTGTATTCTCTTGTCATTGAACCCCTTTTACAAAAAATCAGGAAGAATTTAGATGGTTTTAAGATACCTTTATGTGAAGTTGATTTTTGTTTATCAGCTTATGCTGATGATCTTATAATAGTAATTAACAAACAAAGCGATATTCATGTTTTGTCTAGACTGATAGAGGATTTTGGAAAATGGTCATCAGCAAAAATCAATTGGAAAAAAAGTGAAGCTTTTTTATTAGGAGATTGGAAAGAAGGGAAACCAAGTCTTCCTGAAGGTTTGTGTTGGAATAGGTGGGGTTTGAAATATTTAGGGGTTTTTTTGGGAGATGATAATGTGTTACAAAAAAATTGGGATGATGTATTACAAAAAATCAAAGGAAGGTTAGATAAATGGAAGTGGCTTCTACCCAACATGTCCTATAGGGGTAGAGCGCTTATTGTAAACAATTTGGTTGCCTCTTTCCTGTGGCACAGACTAGTTTGTATTGATCCTCCTGTGAAACTAATTGCTGAAATTCAAGCGGCTTTTGTTGATTTCTTTTGGGACAAACTTCACTGGATTCCACAGAGTATTTTATTTCTACCGAAGGAAGAAGGAGGCCAGGGCTTGATTCACCTACAGAGCAGGATTGCAGCTTTCCGACTACATTTTTTACAAAGACTTCTTGATGGACCAATGAATGTGAGTTGGAGGGCAATCAGTTGTGCCCTACTTAAGACTGTTGGAAACTTCGGAATGGACAAATCTCTTTTCTTAATGGACCCTCAGTGCTTGGATCTCTCGAAATTGCCGTTTTTTTTATCAACACCTTTTTAAGATCTGGAATCTTTTTTACATTCAAAGGACTGAAAATTTTCACTCAATTTTTTGGTTGTTGAATGAACCCTTAATACTTAATGCAAGACTAGATGTATCTGCACCCAATTTTCTTCCAGGTTTTAGTAGGAATTTGAAAGACTCAGGCATTTATGTTTTAAATCAGTTATTGTGTTTAACTGGGCCTGTTTTTCAGAATGTAGAAACTTTTACTGAAAAGATTGGAATGCGATCTGTTCGTCTAGTCTCTCGTTATCTGAATAAATTAAAAGAAGTGTTTACGGATGAAGAAAAATTGATGTTGGAGGAATTCTCTTTAGGGACTAATATTCCTGACAGTGAAGATTTGTTTCCTTGTTTGTTAATTCAACCAAAAATTGAAGAGTGTTCGGGAGGTGTTATTCAACAATTGAAGGTTTCATCTGTTGATTTTTTTTCATGTGCTGGAAAAGAACTGTATAAAATGTGTGTGGTCGTTTTAAACAAAAAAAAGTTGAATAATAGAGTTGATACCCCTTGGCGTGCTGTGTTAAAGTTGGGTGATGAGGTAAGACCTGAATGGAGAGTATTGTACAAGCCACCATTATCAAAAAGAACAGGAGATTTACAGTGGAGAATCTTGCATGGAGCTGTTGCAGTGAATTCTTTTATTTCAGTTTTAGATCCGAAGAATAACTCAGGTTGTCCTTTTTGTTTAAAAAAAGAGACTGTGTTTCATGCTTTCATGCAATGTATCAGACTTCAACCTTTGTTTGAAATGGTAGAAAGACTATGTAATAGTTTTAAAGAGAGTTTCTGTCCTGAGACTTTTATTTTTGGTTTTAAATATGATCAAAAAAAGCGAGTTGTTTTTCAGTTGTTGAATTTTATTTTGGGACAAGCGAAGTTGGCAATATACATGAGTAGGAAAAACAAAATTGAGCAAAAAAGCAATGATGATGTTATTCTTGTTTTTAAATCGTTACTTAAAGCAAGAATTTTGATTGATTTCAGATTTTACAAAGCTATGTGTGATCTTTGTACTTTTAAAATGAAGTGGTGTAGTTGGGAAGGTCTGTGTAAAATTGATGATGAGGAGTTATTTTTTTGTTTTTAAATTAATGTTTTTTCCTCTAACTAATTGTGATGTGAATTTATAGAATAATGGGTGAGTTGGTGAATTGTAAATAAAGTGTTGTTTAAAAATCAAAAAAATCTCTCTCTCTCTCTCTCTCTCTCTCTCTCTCTCTCTCTCTCTTCTCGCGCTATCTCTCTCTTTGGTCAGTTAACGTTATTAATAAGCTACATGCCTCGTTTTACTTTATTTGCCATTGACATCCGACTGAACTACAAACTTTCCACTGACGTCTGTGAAAAAGGGATGCGCTCGACCAGCTCGCGGCCTCGTGCGTCTGTGTCGTAGCGCGCTCAATCCACTGCGCGTTTTTCTCTTATCAGCTCGCGCACCACAGTTATATAGGCGACGCGTTAATATATTCTGTTTAATATTCCACTGATTAGATACATTTACTTCATATACAGCCTTCTTTTTTTATCCCTATTATAATTTCTGAGACTGTACACATGCTGCCTGGTATCGGTTGTTGGTATCGGGGCATTTATATGAGTACGAGTACAAGTACATGAGCTCAGTATCGGGCCCGATACCGATCGGTGCATCCCTACTTGGATCCCAAGGTCTGTGCGCGCTTGATCAGGTGATTACGTTTGTCACGTGGGCGTTTGTCACAGTTAAACAGGAAGAGACTTTTATGCCGCTTTTCCACTGCATGGTACGGTACGGTTCGGTTCGGCACGCTTTGGCGCTTTTCCACTGCATGGTACGGTACGGTTCGGTACGGCTCACTTGTGGTGCTTTTCCACTGCATGGTACGGTACGGCTCGCTTTGGCTCGCTTTAAATGGTACCTGGTCTGTTGAGGTTCCAAGCGTACCGTACCGGTACTAAAATGTGACGTGAAACACTGCAGATCACTGATTGGTCAGACAGAATCGTCACTACCAGCGTCATTGGATTTGCGACATGAGACACTAAACCCGCTAGATTTAAATAACCAGTAGACAACAGCCAAGCGCGGTAGCACCTGTTTTTTACTTTCTTGAAAAAAAAAAGAGATCAAAACTTTAAAAAAGAAATGGCTGAATCATGGTCGAGGTGCAGACGTTCCTCTCGTTGGTTGCCGAGGAGCGGGGGCAAAACGGAATAAAAAAGTGTTCCAAGAAGTAGCTCAGCTCAGCTATCACCGGACCTACAAACAGTGTAACAATCAGTCCCACCCACTTTGAAGGGGTACTAACTGTATTGTTCCAAAGACAACAAATAAAGATCCAAAGAAGTGCTAGTACTGGCGTCTTTATTCCATGTGGAACACAAAGCATGTCTCCATTACAATTACTTCCTCTAGCAAATGCACCTCATTTTATATAACACATTACTGCCACCTGCAGGCATAAATCAGCACTCATCACAATAGATACTCATTACATCTTTCCCCCTTTTTTTTTTTTTTTTTTTTTTTTAACAGTTCAACAATCACTAATAATTCACATCAGCCCAACTGTAAAAAATCAGCAATCAGTTCATCAATAAAAAAAAAAAAAAAATCTTTTTTTTTTTTTTTTTTTACAAGTCCATTCGAACAGGAGCCTTTCGAACTCGATTAGTTCTCCGTAAGACAGGCACGTCAGTCTTTGGTACAGATAAATCAAGTTCAGGAATTTGTTCTGCAGAGTAAAGCATACCTGGAAATAGCAGTTCATGACGTTGCAGATCAACAGAGGGCATTTCACAAGACTGCATTTCTGCAGACAAGGTGGGCTCATCCAAAAGAGGACGTTGTTCAGCAGTCTTAAGCAAGCTCTGACGATTTCTCCGCAACGTCTGGCCATCTTCAGTTTGAACCAGATATGATCTTGGGTTTACCTCTTTTAGAACTGTAGCTTTCTTTCTCCATCCAGTAGGCTCCTCAATTCTAACTGTATCTCATTCAGACAGAGGTTTCAGATGTCGAGCTCCCTTGTCATAATATTCTTTCTGCCTCTCTTTAAGCTGTTGCATCTTTCTCAATGATAGGCTGTTGTTTTCGGTTTTCAGGGATAATTTTGGCAGTGTGTCACGCAGTTTTCGGTTCATCAATAACTCACCAGGAGATAATCCACAACTGAGTGGAGAAGAACGGTAACTCAGAAGAGACAGATTTACATCAGACCTGCTTGCTGCGGCTTTTTTCAATAGCCTTTTTACAATTTGTACCCCTTTTTCTGCTTTACCATTTGCCTTTGGATAAAGGGGACTTGAAGTAGTATGCTTAAAGCCATACTGTTCTGCAAACAGCCTGAATTAACGACTATTATACTGAGGACCATTATCACTTTGCACAATATGAGGAATTCCATGCCTTGCAAACATACTTTTCATGCCTTGAATCAGATCATTCGATGTTGTATGATGGAGCTGTTCAACTTCAGGATAATTGGAATAATAGTCGATAACCACCAGATAATCCTTACCATTCAACTGGAACAGATCAGTTCCTACTTTTTGCCATGGTTCAGTAGGATGAGCAGCAATCATCATAGGTTCTTTAGCCAGTTTATAATGATGACTCAAACAGATGTCACACTGACTGATGTATTTCTCAATGTGAACATTAATTCCAGGCCAAAAAAACAGCTTGTCTAGCTCTTCTCTTGCATTTTTCAATACTAAGATGTCCCTCATGAATTCGACGAAGCATGTCTTGGCGCATTGACACTGGTGTAGAGTTTGAGGGTGAACCAAACACAACTGAATCTTCCATTTGATTCATCCAAACGGAACTCAATCACTAATTCAGCCATAAAAGATCCCGGCTCCAGCTAAGTCAACAATAGACCCCCTCAGAAAGGACTTTATGACTCTGCTGGCCCCAAAGTGATGTGCTCAACTGGATGAATGTTGACAACGTTAGATAGTTTGGAAAACACCGATTGGTTCAGAGATGGACCCACTAAGATAACGACCGAGGTGTTTGATCCCAGGACCACGAGATGTAAAACAGACTTCCCTCTGCTTGAAGACTTTTGAATGACCTCATTGTTGAGACCTCTTAAAACCCACAGAGTCAAGAGACTTCTCATATAAAAATGCATAAACTCATCCCAGAACAATTCTTGACGAACTTATAATCAAACATTGTTCCACTACCTAATCCTATATTGTAGCTATGTATGTGTCTATTATACTAGATAGCATACAAGTCATGCAAATGTTGTTACTTTAGATGGATGAATGAAAGTGTGTCTTGTTTGATATCAGTAAGATCATATATTCTTAATTCTTAAGATGGCTTGAGTGAAATCTGTGTAAAATGCTTTGTATGATTATAATAATCTATAATGTTAAACTGTGATCTCTTGTTCTCTCTGCTTAGTGTTGGAGAGCAAGCAGATCATAGATACCGCCTGATTTATGATAAGAAGAAACGAGGTCCACCTCCTAAGAGGATGCCCTTGTCCAATTGGCCAGAATTCTCCAAAAGAGGTTGGACTAACTTTAAGTTAAAGACCCGAACAAAGCAGAACAGTCCAGTCCAGAGTTCAGTTCAGAGAGCAGTTCAGTTTCGGTTCGGTTCAGTTCGGTTTTGAGTCGGTTCTGTGTTAAATTAAGTTTGTGCCTCTCTCTATGATCAAACAGCAAGAGAGTGTTCATGTTCGTACGCTTTTACATCGACCAGACCAAGTTAAATTAGACCAGCAGACAAACCCATCAAGATCGGAGTTTAAACAGCTTCATTCAAGCCATCTCATCTCTTACTTTCATTTCTTCCTTTATTTTATTTTCTCGTTAAAAGTCTCGTTCTAAGTTAAGTTTTGCTGTAAAGTTCGTTTACACGTCTCTCCTGCAACGCACTTCGAACTGTAAAGACTCTTGTTCATCCATCCGCCAACACATCACGTGACCGGCGGTTCAGAAACTCCAGCCAGGCACTCCAAAGACAACCAGCCACGCAGCCGGGAAACCCCTTTGACGAAGCACCTCAAATAGGGAATTCCCTGGCCTAAGCAACGCAAAGACAAGCAAGTACTCCAGACTGTAACTGACCTGGTGCTTTTTAATGTACATGTAATAACCTGTCTAAGAAACGAAGGTTTAAATTAATGCTTGGTGGTTCGTTCAGGTTTATGTCTTACAAAGTGCATCTCACTCTGAAAACTCACTCTTTCTCTCTCTTCCTCTGCGCCTTGAATGAATGTGTGTGTGTGATTGGGTTTAGACATTAGTTTTATGTGTTTAGAATAGTTAATAAAGTCGTCCATATATTTGAAAAGATATTTCTTTGTGTTTTGCTTACACATTTAATGTCTTGTACTGCCGATCTAAAGTTACCTTGCTAATACATAGTGTTTCACTATAAATTGGATAAATATCTGTTGCCAAGGTTAAAATTACGGCCCGTTCAAATGAACTCTAAACGAGTCATTTGCTCGGTTCCATAGTGATTCGGTCAATGATTCATTGCAAATCGATGAATCATTCCCTTTGAGCTAAATTGGCCTTCCGGCCCCCTTAAATACATTTTATGTATATTATTATTATGTAGGCTCGCTACATTATTTGGTGGAGAATGCGGGCAGTTCAACCTAAATTGTAAGAATATTATCAAGATTTATCTTTTCATATTGTGCGGATGAGAGATCCGATTCTCTGAGAGTCTGTGTGTGACGCGCGCAGCGCGCGCCCGTTTGAATGAATGCTGCTGCTGCTGTTGTTATCTGTGAGTGAAGCTCCCAGAGAAAGCTGAAAAGTCTAGTCTGCCGCCCTATTTGCTCTCTTGTTAACTGCAGTAAATAAGATATGAAACCTCGCACTACGATAAGGTAAGAATTGAGCGTGTTCCTCATTTCCAGAAATACCTCGTTAGAGCTGTTCGATTTCTGCGTGTTCCAGAGTCTTTCAGGAAAGCTGTAACGTTGTGTGTGTGTGTTTATATCAGTTAGAGAACTGAACGAAATCAAACTGCAGTAATTAAAATAACCCTAACGTTATAAGGACTAATATTCTCCTCACAGAGCGATGAGCGTGTTCCTCATCTAAGTTAGTCATAAGCCTTATATTTATTTATCTGATTCAGTGCGTGTTCCACTGCGATCCCCGTGATAAACAGCGAGGCTTAACTAATCTTATCTGTTTGTGTCCGTTCAAATAATTCTCGTGTAACATTGCGCATGTCCGAGTGTAATTTGAATAGTGGTTATTTAAATTCGTTATCAAGTAAAGCTTGCCATTGAAACTGAACCAACAGTTATTGTTTTATGTGCCTAGATAAACTTGCACAGAGACGATCCGCCGAGGTCGTCCTAATTACATCTATTATAACGCAAAGCTGTCGCTTGCTTAAAGTTAATATCACTCTTGACAAACTGAGTGAAGCCCCACGTCGTAAACCCAGCTACGAGTGGTGTATCTTATTTGAACAGTGTGAAATGCGCCGACATTTCCCGTAATAGGATCGATTGTTACTGTACATGCATGTTCTGTGGACATTGAAATGCTCCCATATTGCATGGAACTCTAACAAACTATTTTCCAACTGGCTGCAATTCCCGTTTCGCCCTAGCGTTCGTTTGGTCGCTATAGTTACGATCGTGACACGGAAGTCTTAGCCAACGTTTCGGGTGAACTTTGACCCAACCCTCGGTGTAAACAAACGCTAGCTAAGCTAAGCTAACCTGAGCAGTTGTTCACATTGAGGCCTGTGCTAAAGCCTTTAGCATCAGTTACTGTTATCAATACTAACCCAGCAGTTAACTACAGTGTCTGTTTGAACAAAGTTAAATTGATTTAACCATTTAAACACCTCGACTTTTAGACCTCTTTACTTCGTTTCCTTTTTCCTCTCACACTTTACCTATATTTTACTGGAAAAGGAAATATTTGTGTACAATTATTAATTATTTTACCTGCATTTTACTTGAAAAAGAAAATACTGGTTTACTATTATTAATTGTCAATTTTGAATTTGATTTTGAAGAAAAGAAAATATTAAAATAAAATTGAAATTCTATTTTTCTAGACAGGTCATTTGTAATGATTTCTAGATTTATTTTTAATAATTCTAATTTCATAATTTTCATAATTTCTAAATTTCTCGTTGAGATCTAATCACTTTAGGTGAATAAGTCTTGAACTCTGAAAGTTAAAATTTGAAAGTTGTTATTACTATTATAAAAATAGTGTTAGACTCAGATTTGCTCATTATTGTCATTGCGTTTATCCTTTCGTCTGTTGGTTATAAACTTAACCACTATATTTGTTCTGATTAATTAATTTTCGGGACGCTTCAATTTATTTGTGTTTAGTTGTTCCTCAACTATCAATTCTATACTCGTGGTAGACGTAAAGGTAGCGGGATCCAACCTCCTTGCTTCATTTCTTCCTCATCACGTCTTTCCTGTTCTGTCCTGCTTTATTCCATCTTATTCTTCACATTTGTAGGAACAAACCTGGAAGAACCACCAATCGACTCTAAAAGAGACAAATATAATCTGTCCAACAAACAGATTATTAGATATTTGATTTTTAATCAAACCCTCTTGTGTTCTTCATACTCTCCCTGCATTTGTAAACGCAATTTAAACTTTGACATCTTATCCAAGATTAAGTAACAGAGACAAGTGCCGAGCAAACTCCGCCTTCAAAGCATCCCTGCTGTAACCCCTGCTGTAAGCGGTCGAACTGAAGGTGTGTGGTGTCAATCCTGTCAAACTCAGAGAAGAGGTATCAACATCATTATTGTATTATTTTTCCTCGCAAACATAAGCAATAATATTGTTTACCTTTCTGGAAACAGATTTTCATTGATAAAAAACATTTATGAGAAATTAATACTTCCCCTAGTTAATAATTTTCTTTTGTTTTTTTCCCTCATTGAAATTGGTTGTTAACTTTTCTCTCTTTTCCCCTTACTCAGTTGAGCGACTAAGTCCTCACACCACGAGTTGAAACCAGCTTTTCATTGATAGAAAATATTTATAAAAATATTTCTCCCATTGAAAAAAAAAAAGGTTTCTTTCCATTGAGATTTGTTTTAACCTTTTTCTCTCTCTTTCATTTACCAGTTGAGTGACGAGATCTTCGCATCACTAGCCTCACTGTGTACCCTTAGACCAACACTTAGTCATCACGACACTTCACTATTGGTGTACAATTACTGAAACGACACTTAGCCGTTCAACCACATATAGGCTTATACACACAGATCTGTGTCAGTCTCTTCACCAAGCGTGCCAACATGTCGTGGACGACAAACCCCACTGCCCAACGGGAAGACGTGGACGCCTGGTTCAGAGGCATTACAGACTGCCTCATACCAAAGACAATTGAACTGTTATTATTTTTAATAATAATCATAATTCTGAGAAGATTCCTGACACATGATTCAAGCCAGAACCAAAACCACGTGGAACTAACCAAGATAACCTGTTCCTTAAGTAATGCCTTCACAGCCCAGCTAAACCTAAGCCACCAGCACGTCACCCACCTACAGGAGGAGCTGACACGTGCCCAGAACCGCATAGACAAGCTGGAAGTGAAAGTCCAGGATGACTCCAAGACCACCGAGTTCCTGAGAGAGCTGATGCACACTCAACACTGCAAAGACCAGCTCAAAGGTAAAGCTCAAGACAAACTCAAAGTGTCTGACGAAGCGGAGCAAGAAACAAAGACACAAGTTGACAAGCTCCAAGAAGCCCTTGCAGTCACTGAACGTGACAAACAAGAGTCAAAGACTGTCCAGAAGCACCTGGTGAACCAACTCCAGGCTGTTGAACATCAGCTAGAGAAAGCCAAAGCTGACATTGGAAGTAAGAACTCTAAAATCACTGCTCTGGAAGACCACCTGCAAAGGTGCAGCGTTGAAATGGACCATCTGATCCAACAGCGAGACGCCGCCAACGACGAGCTCTACGCGGTCAGAGATGAACTCCAGCACATTTTCCAACAGAAACCAGAGCCAAGAAGGGAGAGACCTCCCTCAGCATCACCCCTGCTGAGCAGAACAGAGTCCTCCATCCCAGAACCAGCATACAGTGAAATAGGTGAATGGCCACAGCCCAAAACGTCACCGGCCTTCACCACAGAACTGTTCACTGCCAACAAACGAAGAGAGCTCATCCAGGCAGATGCCCAAGCTGCACATGGGATGACCGTTAAAGATCTCAACCAGCTGGTTAAGAATATCACTCAGTTCAACCCGAACTCCACAGAGGGTCCCGACATCCAGGCCTACCTCCGAGATATCGACTTCCACCTCGAGGTGAGACCCCATATGACTGACAGAGACAGGTTATACCTCCTCAGATCCACATCCAGTCCAGAGGTACGAAGCTTCCTAGACCGACAACCTGCTAATGTCATGTCAAACTACCAGCTACTACGTGAGACACTGATTAAAGAATTCACAGGTCCAGAGTCAGAACACGGTGTGTTAATCGCCTTGGAAACCAAACAATGTCGTCAAGAGACTCCCAAGCCTATTACCGCCGCTTTCGACAAGCATATTTAGGTGGACATAACAAACCTGAACTTGAAGAGGATGTGAACTTCAAAACCCTCTTCCTGAGAAACCTGCACCCTGGTTTGAGTCATCATCTTGGCATCATGGCCTGCCCAGGCACAATGACGATTCAGCAGCTACGTGACCTGACACACAAGGCCTACATCAAACAAAAGATGTCCTCCAAGAGAGGTTTGAAAACATCCACAGTGTCAAACTCCATCAGCCAAGACACAAGCCTTGCACTGGAAGACACCCAGTGGCATGACAACACCACAGTCCTTCGTAAGGAGCACAGAGAACGTGACTCCATGCCGATGACTTCTACCACTCCAACCACATGGAAAAGTCATGGGACCCACCAGAAGGAAACAACTGGAATCAACGAGTGCATCCAAAAGCATTCTATGTGGGTAAGCGACAACGAAACCCACCTCTGCACCACTCAGCCAAACACCCCACTGAGTGTGCCAAGAACACGACAGTCTCCCGCAGAAGACATGGAGCAACTACGGAGGCAACTGCACGTGCTCATCAAAGACAAGCTGAACACAGAAGACCAGTGATCACCTTGTACACCTTCCTGAGACGACCACCTGTTCCACAACAACCCAGAACAAAGTGGTCTCTCACAGTCAACCACTGACAAACACCCCGAGGTACCAGAAAACACCATCCTGGTTACCCATCACACCACAAGCTCCAAACTCAAGAACGATGTGTGTGCTACAGCAACGACAGTAAGCACAGAAGGTCAGAAAGTCTGTCACAACCAGAAGGCATCACAAGAGGAAGGCAACAGAGGAGACCACGTTTTGCACTACAGCTTCACGCATCCATGCCAAACCATCTCCCAATGTCTGCCAGAGAACTTCCTGCCTTACTGGACTGACCCCCAGCAGATCACAGAAGATCCCTTTCCAAGGCAAAGATGCAACAAGCCCATCAAAGCTTAACCATCAAGCAAAAGGGGGGAGCAAAACAGACTGAGACAGATCTGACATACATACAGTATACATGCAGTACTGCACTACACTACACTGTACCACTAACATACACAAGTTAAACACAGCTACCATGAAAAAACATTCAACAAACATGTTCTTCCCACAGGTAGACACTGAAATCGCAACACTGACTTAGCTATCCTTTCCATAGGAAACATGTAGCAATGCACCCAACAAGTATAACCCTCTCATTACATGGTGACACCTGACACTGCACAACAGTAGCCATACAGGAGTCACTCAACTGCTTTGTTTTGTTTTACCTCTCCCCTTTCTTCTTCTTTTATTAGGTAAAATCCTGTTACCCCCTAAGGGTCAAGGTTACCATATAAGGATTGACGCACCACGCCTGATGTTTGCAAGTCACCTTAAAACGAATGTTAGCCTAGAGAACTCTCTGCATCATTCGAATCAAAATTTGAAAGGTAAATTGGTCTAAACCTAGAACAATTTAGAAGAGAATAAAACAAACAAATCAAATTTAGTCACAAAGTTGATCAATCACCGTTTTAAAACAAACTAGAATAACGGTCCTAAAATTGAACTAAACTTTTTCCACATGATTGACTATATTGAGAGAGTGAACCTGTTTAGGCCTAGATAATCTAATGCCCTGCACCAGTAAAGGGACCAGTCATGGAGGTGTTTGCCTTGTTGTTTGCTGTGTGTGTTTGCTTCTTCTGTTTCTCCAGCGTTCAATGATGTCTTCTCTCATCAACCCATCATCGATCGAAGGGGGGAAATATGTAGAGTTTGAGGGTGAACCAAACACAACTGAATCTTCCATTTGATTCATCCAAACGGAACTCAATCACTAATTCAGCCATAAAAGATCCCGGCTCCAGCTAAGTCAACAATAGACCCCTCAGAAAGGACTTTATGACTCTGCTGGCCCCAAAGTGATGTGCTCAACTGGATGAATGTTGACAACGTTAGATAGTTTGGAAAACACCGATTGGTTCAGAGATGGACCCACTAAGATAACGACCGAGGTGTTTGATCCCAGGACCACGAGATGTAAAACAGACTTCCCTCTGCTTGAAGACTTTTGAATGACCTCATTGTTGAGACCTCTTAAAACCCACAGAGTCAAGAGACTTCTCATATAAAAATGCATAAACTCATCCCAGAACAATTCTTGACGAACTTATAATCAAACATTGTTCCACTACCTAATCCTATATTGTAGCTATGTATGTGTCTATTATACTAGATAGCATACAAGTCATGCAAATGTTGTTACTTTAGATGGATGAATGAAAGTGTGTCTTGTTTGATATCAGTAAGATCATATATTCTTAATTCTTAAGATGGCTTGAGTGAAATCTGTGTAAAATGCTTTGTATGATTATAATAATCTATAATGTTAAACTGTGATCTCTTGTTCTCTCTGCTTAGTGTTGGAGAGCAAGCAGATCATAGATACCGCCTGATTTATGATAAGAAGAAACGAGGTCCACCTCCTAAGAGGATGCCCTTGTCCAATTGGCCAGAATTCTCCAAAAGAGGTTGGACTAACTTTAAGTTAAAGACCCGAACAAAGCAGAACAGTCCAGTCCAGAGTTCAGTTCAGAGAGCAGTTCAGTTTCGGTTCGGTTCAGTTCGGTTTTGAGTCGGTTCTGTGTTAAATTAAGTTTGTGCCTCTCTCTATGATCAAACAGCAAGAGAGTGTTCATGTTCGTACGCTTTTACATCGACCAGACCAAGTTAAATTAGACCAGCAGACAAACCCATCAAGATCGGAGTTTAAACAGCTTCATTCAAGCCATCTCATCTCTTACTTTCATTTCTTCCTTTATTTTATTTTCTCGTTAAAAGTCTCGTTCTAAGTTAAGTTTTGCTGTAAAGTTCGTTTACACGTCTCTCCTGCAACGCACTTCGAACTGTAAAGACTCTTGTTCATCCATCCGCCAACACATCACGTGACCGGCGGTTCAGAAACTCAGCCAGGCACTCCAAAGACAACCAGCCACGCAGCCGGGAAACCCCTTTGACGAAGCACCTCAAATAGGGAATTCCCTGGCCTAAGCAACGCAAAGACAAGCAAGTACTCCAGACTGTAACTGACCTGGTGCTTTTTAATGTACATGTAATAACCTGTCTAAGAAACGAAGGTTTAAATTAATGCTTGGTGGTTCGTTCAGGTTTATGTCTTACAAAGTGCATCTCACTCTGAAAACTCACTCTTTCTCTCTCTTCCTCTGCGCCTTGAATGAATGTGTGTGTGTGATTGGGTTTAGACATTAGTTTTATGTGTTTAGAATAGTTAATAAAGTCGTCCATATATTTGAAAAGATATTCGTCTTGTGTTTTGCTTACACATTTAATGTCTTGTACTGCCGATCTAAAGTTACCTTGCTAATACATAGTGTTTCACTATAAATTGGATAAATATCTGTTGCCAAGGTTAAAATTACGGCCCGTTCAAATGAACTCTAAACGAGTCATTTGCTCGGTTCCATAGTGATTCGGTCAATGATTCATTGCAAATCGATGAATCATTCCCTTTGAGCTAAATTGGCCTTCCGGCCCCCTTAAATACATTTTATGTATATTATTATTATGTAGGCTCGCTACACTGGAATAACAATTCTGTTATTTCTCAACAGCATGCCCTCAACCACACTCAGTTCAGCCCTTAATGGAAAGTACTGTGGACACTTGCCTTTGATCCATCCATGATGAAGATGTTCAATAACCCTCTGAAGTTCAGCATCTTTTGCAGTTTCCTCTGCAATCAGTTTTAACATCTCATCTGAAACTGGTAGAGCTGAATACACCTATGCTCACATGTCTCTCAACTTCGTCCATATTACTGATCTCCGAAGCTACTGGTGCTCGAGACAGTGCATCAGCCACAATGATATACTTGCCAGGTGTGTACACAAGATTCAGATCATATCTTTGTAATTTCATCATCATACGTTGAATGCGAGGGGTCATATCATTTAAGTTCTTTTGAATGATAGATATTAATGGTTTATGATCCGTTTCTACTGTAAAAGTAGGTAATCCGTATACATATCCATGAAACTTATCACAGCCAAATACTAAACCCAATGTCTCCTTTTCTATTTGAGAATAGCGTCTTTCAGTCTCTGTCATAGATCGAGAGGCATATGCCACAGGTCTCCAGGAATCCTCAACGGCCTGAAGAAGCACCGCCCCTAATCCATCCTGAGAGGCATCTGTAGAGATCTTAGTTGGACGGGTATGATAAAAAAAAACAAGAACAGGTTCAGTAGTAAGAATCTCCTTTAACTGATTCCATTCTTGATCATGCACGGAAGTCCACACAAACTCTTGATTACTTTGCAACAACTTTCTCATGTGGGTAGTTTTGGATGAATGATTTGGCAGAAATTTTCCTAGGAAGTTCACCATTCCCATGGCACGCAGAATTCCCTTCTTGTCAGTAGGTGGAGGCATATCAAGGAGGGCTTGCACTTTTGCTGGATGTGGCTCCACCCCTTTTGCAGACAGCTTGTCACCTAAGAATGTTATCTCTGTGACTCCAAATTGACACTTTTTCTGATTGAGCTTTAAATCATGTGCTCGAACTCTTTCCATCACTTTTACAAGTCGCTGATTATGTTGTTGAAGGGTGGACCCCCATACCACAATATCATCGATATATACACGAACACCCTCTAGACCTTCAATAAGGGTTTCCATGGCTCGATGAAAAATCTCGGGAGCTGACTTGATTCCAAAAGGAAGTCGAAGAAAACAATATCTCCCAAAGGGAGTATTAAATGTACAATACTTGCTACTTTCAGCATCCAATCGAATCTGCCAGAATCCTTGAGATGCATCTAATTTACTAAAAACTGAGCTCCTGACATGTCACTAATGATCTCTTCTCGGGTGGGTATCTGGTAATGTTCTCTTTTGATGCTATCATTAAGATCTTTAGGATCTAAGCACACTCTTAAGTCACCATTGGGCTTCTTCACACAAGTTATAGAATTCACCCAATCTGTAGGTTGTTCAATCCGTTGTATAACTCCTGTTTGGGTCATGCGATCCAATTCCTGTTTCAAGGGTTCACGCAGAGGTGCACGGACCCGCCGAGGAGCATGTACAACAGGAGAAGCATCATCTTTCAGTTGTATTTTATAGGTAAAAGGCAATGTGCCTTGACCTTCAAAAACATCCGGAAATTGTTTGACCACGTCAGTTATATTGTCACAGACAGTCTGTAAGACTACAGTTTCCTTGTTGACTTGATATACTCTCTTAACCAACTGAAGGTCTTCACACGCTTTATCTCCTAACAGAGATTCATGGCCATTGGGAACTACAACAAACATCAAACTTTTCAGCTTTCCTTTTACTTGTATTTTTAATCTGCACACTCCTCGTGTTTCAATTGGTTGTCCATTATAGGCTTTGAGGGGAACAGTACGTTTTTTAACCTCTTAACCTTCGCCAGAGCGAGGGCGCTCTGAGCGTTTTTTTTTTTAAATCGTTCAAAGTTACTATCAGATTCAATGTTAATACCTTGACAAACTATACATCATTAAAAAGATATAAGACTGAAGGTTTAGTATTTGACCACTATTGTATTCTGAGAATCTTATAGTGACAGTTATGTCTTAATTTGTGTCTGGAGTTATGTAATCAAAAAATGAGTCGATACCTTTGATATGAATTATGAGCGTCAGCCGCTTCCATTCAGAAAAAAACTCCAATGAGATCGTCACGACAGAGCTTGACAAAACAACGTCCATCAGGGCTTTTAGCTCAAAAGTGTACAGATTTGGAGAAATATTGATAGATTCTCATAGGTTTACATCAGATTTATATAGACAGGAATCATATTTATTGAATATCTACCCAAATGCGTCGATTTAATCATTATGAGCGCTGGAGACTCTGATGTACTGTGTTTTCAATACATACTGGCAGCCTGAGGGCGCCCTGTGCACATATGGACTCCAAATATGGAACACGAAGAAGAATCATATCATGTGACATTTCAGGAAGTCCATCACGACGTAAACACTAACAGAGATCGCTGTAACATGCAGATAAAGATGTTTTGAAGACAATAAACATGATTGCAATGATATTTGGTTTACCTGTGTTCTTCGAGCCATGTCAGGTATTTTCATAATAATAGATTATATTTATAATGTAATGCTAATCGATATAGACTTTATCATTGTGAAGAATACTATAAAATACTATATTTTCTGTCCGATTTTTTTATCTGAAGCCAAATCAGAGCACAGAAGGTTATTTAAAACACTCGACTTGTGCTATAAAGTAAGTTTTAGAGCACAAACATGGTTTTAATCTCATGCATTGTCGTGTATTGATGGTGTGCTAAGCTAACATGCTAGCTAGCCCTTGGTGCACCTGCTACCTAGCTGTTATATTTATGAATATTTCTAAATAGGACTGCTTGCTGAAATGTTTCTTTTTTCAAGAAGGTCATTTTATATAGTTTCAAATGTAAGGTGAGAACTTTGAGAACTTTCCCTAAAAGAGATTAGGGGTTGAAACAGTGTGAATAGCCAGTCGTTAGTAATTATAATGCAGACAAAAGAAAGCATATTTAGAGCAATAACCAGAGGCTGGAGAGGTGTGAATGTGTGCAGGGGAGACTGACACTGAATGGAGATCGTTTAGACCAAAACACAATAGAGAAAATAGACTGAATAGATGCTTAGAAGATGACAATAAACATCAGTTTGCTTTTTAGAGTCTAATCAAAATAAAGTCGTTTGACATGATCTTGAAAAACATTTAACTAAATAAAGAGTTTTAGACATATCATCTTCAGTTTTTAAAATATAACATGGTCAGACATGTGGCTTTAGCTGCAGTGCATTTCTAGATTGCTACAGGGCCAACTTCAATTTTATTTTCATGAAAATATTTCATAAAAATAAATTTCTAATAACTTGACAAAACTTTGAAGCTATTTATAACATTTATTTTTCATTATGACAATAATTAATTCTACATTTGCAATAAACTGCCAGGTGTCAGCTTTCAAATGAGATCATACTTGTGCTTTTAGAACAAATGGTTCATGAACTGTATCTGTTTCAGTTTGGGTATGCCATTTCTGGGGATTTTTCAAAATTGGGGGTGAAGCTTAACAGGTTAATTAGAGGTTTTTCTTTCAATGCTTTCACATCTCTGATGTTAATTAAATTAACTTTTGCACCCGTATCTAATTTAAAAGGCACTACGGTCCCATTAGCCACAAGAGGAACAATCCACATCGAAGACTTGACTGAATCCTCACTTGATACACATGTTGCAGCATCCTGATTTACTTTCTCTTCAGAAATCATGTTCACATAAAATGAGTCACTCAAATCACTGTCATCTGCCTCCTCCACTACATGCACTTTATTTTCCCGCTTCATGTCTTTTGAAAAACACATTTTTGCAAAATGGTTGGGGCCATTACACTGGGAACATCTTTTACCAAAAGCTGGGCATTGTCTGAACTTATGTTTGGTCCCACAGCGCTTGCATGAGAATGTTTCATTTTCATTTTCTCTGAAACTTCTTAAGTTTCCTCTTCTCTTGCCTCTGAATGAAATGGCGTCAACTTCGGCACTCAGAAGAGACATAGTGGCGGCATTAGTCCCATCAAACTGCTTCACTTGCTGTCTCGCTACTTCACTGGACTGGCACAATTTGACAGCATACTCCAAGGTGAGTTCTGATTCTCGTAACAATCTTTCTCTCAGTTTCTTCTCATAGATACCAAAAACAATGTGATCACGAATCATTGAATCTCTCAATTCATTAAAGTTACAAGTCTTTGCCTTTATCTTGAGATCTGTTAGAAAGTAATCAAAAGCCTCTCCTTCATGCTGCACGCGTGTTCTAAATACATATCGTTCATATGTCTCGTTCTTCTTTGACAAACAATGAGCATCAAATTTTTCCAGTACCTTATCCAGTTTCTTCTTGTCTGCCTCTTCATCAAAATTAAAGGTGTTATAGACCTCCACAGCATCAGCTCCAGCAATGGTAAGTAACAGAGCAATCTTTCTTTCCTCCACAGCCGCTTTTTGTCCGATAGCAACAACATACAACTCGAACTGCTGTTTGAAAGTCCTCCAATGTGCATCCACATTTCCACTCAACTTCAAGGATCCCGGTGGTTTAATGGCATCCATTGAGCCTTTCTGACCCCACTCCTGGTACCATGTATTGTTCCAAAGACAACAAATAAAGATCCAAAGAAGTGCTAGTACTGGCGTCTTTATTCCATGTGGAACACAAAGCATGTCTCCATTACAATTACTTCCTCTAGCAAATGCACCTCATTTTATATAACACATTACTGCCACCTGCAGGCATAAATCAGCACTCATCACAATAGATACTCATTACACTAACTGCAGTGGAAAAGCAACCGCGCTAAAGCGAACCGAACCGTGCCGTACCGAGCCGAGTCGTACCACGCAGTGGAAAAGCGAAGCGAGCCGAACCGTTCCGCGCCGAATCGAACCATACCGAGCTGAACTGAGCCGTACCATGCAGTGGAAAAGCGCCACTAGTTTGCCATAAAAGGAACCGGAAAACTACTGTTCGAGAGAAGCGTCTTCTCATTCACAAACCGGCCGGTATATGTGGATTTTCCCGGGATTGATTGTCTTTGAAGCGCCGAGTCGCCGTTCCTCCGTGGAGAACTTCTATTGGCTCGTTGCCAGGATTACTTTGAGGACATAAGCCTGTCATCCCCGCCTAAGATCACGCTCATGGTTTTGACATTCTTTCTGGTGAGGCTGATCTTAACACACACACACACGCGGGACTATTGACATTGCCTTTGTACTTATGCACACCCACACATACACTCATACTACGGGTTATATTGTTGTGGTATATGGTATTATTGTTTGTTGGTATGTTTGATTTGAAATACACTGAAGGAGTTATTGAATTTGCATTATGTTCAATGAACTCTGATTTCAACCATCATAAAAAAAGGAAGATAAGAACAGGCGTTCTTAATTATTTTGTAACTCGGCTGTATTGTACGATCAGATTGTTACAACACAGCTGAAACAAACAAACGTGATCATGGTAACAAAGGAGTGGCAGGAAAATCAAACAAAGGAAGACATCTAGGGATGCAAATTATAAATTAATTCATTAATCATTAGTTGATCGACCTTATTGATCGATTAACGATTAACTGATAAGCGGCTATTTTCCTGAGAATGTAAATTTCTCACGGTACCAATTTAACATAAAAAGCAAAATATTGCTTGTATACTGAATAAAAATGCATATTATATTGCTCAATTGATGTTTTATTGTAACAGTTGGGATACAGTATGGCATTTATGTAGTTTAACAAAATAAAATAGGCACAGAAAATTTAAATACATAAAAAAATAATTGTGCACTGGCTCACCTATTGCATGTGAAACATTAAATAGCCCCTATCATGGATTTTTGAAAATGACTCTTCATGTAGTGTGGAATATAGCGCTAAGGGAATGAAAACATCCTGCAAAGATTTATATCTGAAAGTGCACCGTATATAAAGTTATTGTCTTTCAAATGTGAGAGTCGACTCTGAGTCTATGAAATGAATTGTTTTTGAAACGAGTCATTAGCTGTTTCGTAGTGACGTAGATACGATATTGGCCGCGCCCAGTTACTGCGCGCGCAGACGGAAGTGTAAACTTGAAGTCTAGAACACATTCAAATACTTCAGCTGAATAGCATCATGTCGAAAAGATGCTGTGTTCTACAATGCAAAGATAGTTCAGCCACTTTGTTTTCATTTCATTTCATTCAGGGACGAGCATGTGAAGAATCAGTGGTTAGAGTTCATATTTGCAACGATACCACAACAGTATAGCCCGAACCTTGTGTTGTGTTCTCATCATTTTAATGACGAATTATTCAAAAACATAAATGAATTCAAATGTGGATTCGCGAGCCGGTTGTTCCTGAAGGAGGGCTCAGTACCCAGTGTATATGGATCAGCTTCCTCCTCCGAATCACAATCTGTAAGTATTATTAAAGGGTAACTAAATCCCTGGTCATAGCCTGATCCACCCACTGGCAATATTTGAAAAATGCTGGAAAAGTGGGCAGAGCCCAGCGGAGATAGAGGGGATGAACCGACGGCGGGGCTGAGCGGAGGGGCGGGCGCCTGAGACCCGCAGTGAGTGACAGCTGCTTTCAGACTCGCTAAATTGGAGTGACGCAAGTAGCTTTGCAACAGAGCAGTCATTTGAAGACTTTTCTCCCCCACCTTCACCTGAAGTGGAGGATGTTGAATTGTCTGTGGACACAGGGCCAGAAACATATCAATTTGAGCCGCTCAAACTGCGGTCTTAACTCCCGCATGGCAATCGGCATCCGATTATTCTTATATTCAGTCATTTTGAGGTAATTTTTTCCCCAGATTATTATTACTATTACGTTCAGTAAATTTTGCTGCTATGTGAAAAAAATATCCAGCAAATCACGCCGGCGCATTTGTCGACAACAGAGGGTTAACTTTAGCCTAATAGGAATGAACATAAATTGTGATTACAAATATATGCTCACTTACATCATGACGCCACTGCGGTGGTGGAGTACATGCAGGAAGAGCAGCGTTTGGCAGCGCGAGCTGTGTGGAGAAGCCCATTTCCACCTCCATTGCATTGGAGAAGCAATCCAGCGTAAAATGCAGGTTGCACACTCGAGCGATATGCGATAATTAACTACCTAGGCTACACGAAATAATCTAAATAACTATATAAATGCTATTTGCACACTCCTCCAGCTCTAGGTGGGAACTCGTGGACTTCCATCCCAAGGACATGCAACCACTGGCGCCTAATTTCCAAGTTTTTTACAGTCCAGCAGTGCTATGCAACTAACTAACTATGCTTCTAACAATACTACACTAACAAATATGCTAATTAAGTACCTAGGCTACATGAAATAATCTAAATAACTATATAAATGCTATGCTAAAAAGATGCTAAAATACTCTATCCTGATCATTTTCAATACTCGCAATTCCAACTCCTGACTCGCTACAGTGGTTTTGACGAAACAATATGGTTTTTATACTGCCAAGGGCGTGGTAGCTCGTACCAAGGGCGTGGTGAGCTAGAACCTGCTTACGTCAGCTCTCCGCGCTTACGTCACGAACTACTGCAAACATCCAATAGGAAAATTCAACAGCAGTAGCCACCGTTCAACCTGAAGAGGGCAGCACTCAGACGTTTATACACCATATATTGTAGAAGTAAAACACTTTATACACAAATGTCAAAAAAGTTACTCGAATCAATGAACAGTACCAATAAAGCCCCATTCTTACAGATCATTAACTAAAAAAAGTTGGTTTAGGGTTTAGTTACCCTTTAATAATTTACCCTTTAATAAAAGGCGCGAGGAGGGAAGGCGCAGTATGTGTGTGTGTGTTGTGTAAGTTACGCTCAGCGCAGCTTCTAGGTCTAGCCTAGGTCTCCAATGTCAATTTCTTTTAAATATGTGAAATGTTTGTCGCTGTTATTGGAGTTGTCAAACAATAGAGCAATACCTTGTAGTTATGGATGGGAATTGATAAGATTTTATCAATATCAATGCCACTAACGATTCTGCATATCGATCCGATTCTTTAAGTCAAGTCAGTCAAGTCACCCTTATTTATATAGCGCTTTTTACAATACAAATTGTTTCAAAGCAGCTTTACAGAGATAACAGGAAAACAATGTTGTAATAGTATTGTTCAATTGAAAATTAAATGTCCCCAACTAAGCAAGCCAAAAGGCGAAGGCAACAGTGGCAAGGAACCAAAACTCCATCAGGTGACAGAATGGAGAAAAAAACCTTGGGAGAACCCAGGCTCAGTCGGGGGGCCAGTCCTCCTTTGGCCAACGAATGAACAGTGTATGATTATGAGTTAGGCAGCATAATGTCAGGAGTCAGATGGGATCAGAACTTTCACGATATTATCCAGTTCATCTGGTTGGGTTGGGTCATCCGGCCGGTGAGGAGATGAGTGTGGTTTAACGATTCTCTTAACGATTCCTTATAGCACTGTGTGGAAAAAAGTAGTCATTCTTTTTCGGGGGAAAAAACCAAGTGGTTTTATTTGTTTTAAAGCTTACACTTAAGTAAGCAAACTGTACTTTTTATGTAATAAATGGAACCTTATTGTAAAGTGTTACCGATTAGTTATACACCAATTAAACGTACCCTGAGTTCAGTGTTGGAAAGATCAGTTGTTTTTACCATTCATTAAAACGAATCGGTTCAATGAGTCATTAGTTCGCGAATTGGACGTGTCATTATCGGACGTGTGCCGGCAGTTGGACGGACATCCCAAAAGATGTGTCGTCATAGAAAACATTTCATCACTGGATAGTTTTTTTCGTTTATTTAAAGTGTGGTTTAGCTGAATGTGCGGAACGCTTTTCAGAGAAGATAGGTAGGGGAGACTAGCCTGGCAAGCCAGACCTACATCAGATGTTAGGTCTGGGAACTCACAATTGGCATACCTCAATCCGAGGGGTGGGATAAAAGGTTGCCTTTCAAATTCTCTCTACACGCAATTGGATAGCGCTACAACCAACCAGAGCAACGAAGAAGGTGACGATATATCAGACTTTTACCGTATCCAGTCGGCAAAACTCCGAACACATCTTGTTTTGTTTTTTAAATGACTCAAGTGCCGTTCTTTGTTCTTGTTTCAAAGAAAAGCTTAACTTCAAATCATGCAAAGTCGCGGCCAAAGCCAAATCGAAAGACAGCTGTTCGCCAGCAGCAGCCGTTCTTTGTTTTCATGTAGCAGTGAACTGTCGCAACTCTGTCGTCATTATGTTAAGCCCGCCCGCCGACTCTATACACGATGTGATTGGCCTGACCAGTTTTTGTTTTTTCCAGCTCAAACGTCTATGGAGAGTTGCTAGACCACACTTTGCTGCAAAAAAATTTTTGCTGCCGCTAGGGTGCGTCTAGATTTCTAGGCTAAGGGGAGGCCGGGTACAGTTGTAACACGGGGCTAGTTGTAATACTACCAATTCCACCAATCAGGGATAAGATAGGAGTCATGTGACAGTTTCAGTTTACTCAGGCTTCCTTCACGATCGCACACGGAGGTTTTCAAGTCTGTGTTGCAATCTCTCATGAAGCTACAGCAGAAAATCAAATTCTGAGGTAAAAAATTAAAAAAACATAAGATAATATTTTGTTTAGTACTTCTACCATTGTAGATAATGTTGTATGAGTTATATTAGGTCAAACTGTAGTTTCTATAGTAAAGAATGGTGTATCAACCTCCAGTTAATTTCAAAGTACCATGCTAATACTGTAATACAGCTATTTAAACAATGGTGACAGTGGCGGGGTAGGTTGTAACACGTGTTTTATGTAACTTTTGGGCCCACCAGACATGCACTCCAGGCCTGACCAAGTTCATTTGTCACCATTGTGACTTTGATTAAAAATGCATATCATTTGTTTGTTGTCACCATTGTGACTTAAAGGGATACTCCACTTTTTTTGGAAATAGGCTAATTTTACAACTCCCCCAGAGTTAACCTGTTAACCTTCGCCAGAGCGAGGGCGCTCTGAGCGTTTTTTTTTTTTTAAATCGTTCAAAGTTACTATCAGATTCAATGTTAATACCTTGACAAACTATACATCATTAAAAAGATATAAGACTGAAGGTTTAGTATTTGACCACTATTGTATTCTGAGAATCTTATAGTGACAGTTATGTCTTAATTTGTGTCTGGAGTTATGTAATCAAAAAATGAGTCGATACCTTTGATATGAATTATGAGCGTCAGCCGCTTCCATTCAGAAAAAAACTCCAGTGAGATCGTCACGACAGAGCTTGACAAAACAACGTCCATCAGGGCTTTTAGCTCAAAAGTGTACAGATTTGGAGAAATATTGATAGATTCTCATAGGTTTACATCAGATTTATATAGACAGGAATCATATTTATTGAATATCTACCCAAATGCGTCGATTTAATCATTATGAGCGCTGGAGACTCTGATGTACTGTGTTTTCAATACATACTGGCAGCCTGAGGGCGCCCTGTGCACATATGGACTCCATATATGGAACACGAAGAAGAATCATATCATGTGACATTTCAGGAAGTCCATCACGACGTAAACACTAACAGAGATCGCTGTAACATGCAGATAAAGATGTTTTGAAGACAATAAACATGATTGCAATGATATTTGGTTTACCTGTGTTCTTCGAGCCATGTCAGGTATTTTCATAATAATAGATTATATTTATAATGTAATGCTAATCGATATAGACTTTATCATCATGAAGAATACTATAAAATACTATATTTTCTGTCCGATTTTTTATCTGAAGCCAAATCAGAGCACAGAAGGTTATTTAAAACACTCGACTTGTGCTATAAAGTAAGTTTTAGAGCACAAACATGGTTTTAATCTCATAAATTGTCGTGTATTGATGGTGTGCTAAGCTAACATGCTAGTTAGCCCTTGGTGCACCTGCTACCTAGCTGTTATATTTATGAATATTTCTAAATAGGACTGCTTGCTGAAATGTTTCTTTTTTCAAGAAGGTCGTTTTATATAGTTTCAAATGTAAGGTGAGAACTTTGAGAACTTTCCCTAAAAGAGATTAGGGGTTGAAACAGTGTGAATAGCCAGTCGTTAGTAATTATAATGCAGACAAAAGAAAGCATATTTAGAGCAATAACCAGAGGCTGGAGAGGTGTGAATGTGTGCAGGGGAGACTGACACTGAATAGAGATCGTTTAGACCACAACACAATAGAGAAAATAGACTGAATAGATGCTTAGAAAATGACAAACATCAGTTTGCTTTTTAGAGTCTAATCAAAATAAAGTCATTTGACATGATCTTGAAAAACATTTAACTAAATAAAGAGTTTTAGACATATCATCTTCAGATTTTAAATATAACATGGTCAGACATGTGGCTTTAGCTGCAGTGCATTTCTAGATTGCTACATGGCCAACTTCAATTTTATTTTCATGAAAATATTTCATAAAAATAAATTTCTAATAACTTGACAAAACTTTGAAGCTATTTATAACATTTATTTTTCATTATGACAATAATTAATTCTACATTTGCAATAAACTGCCAGGTGTCAGCTTTCAAATGAGATCATACTTGTGCTTTTAGAACAAATGGTTCATGAACTGTATCTGTTTCAGTTTGGGTATGCCATTTCTGGGGATTTTTCAAAATTGGGGGTGAAGCTTAACAGGTTAAACAGTTGGGTTTTACCGTTTTCGAATCCATTCAGCCGATTTTCTGATATTTAGAAGAATATCAGTAACCAGACCGTTTCTGGTCTCATTGACTTCCATAGTAGGAAAAAATATATACTATGGAAGTCAATGAGACCAGAAACTGTCTGGTTACTGATATTCTTCTAAATATCAGGAAATCGGCTGAATGGATTCAAAAACGGTAAAACCCAACTGTTTAACTCTGGGGGAGTTGTAAAATTAGCCTATTTCCAAAAAAAGTGGAGTATCCCTTTAAAATGCATTTCATTTGTTTGTTTGCCTTTTTCGCCTCTCTTCGCCTTTGTTGCCATTAGCTTTTGGCTTTCTTAGTTGGGGACATTTAACATTTAATTTTGAATTTAACAATACTATTACAAAATGATTTTCCTGTTATCTCTGTAAAGCTGCTTTGAAACAATTTGTATTGTAAAAAGCGCTATATAAATAAAGGTGACTTGACTTGTTCTTGTCACCATTGTGACTGATAAAGAATGTTTTGTTTGTTTGTTCTGTGGAATGGGGGTAAGTGTTTATGTAATTTGCTTACACACACACACACACACACACACACACACACACACACACACACCCCACACACACACACACACACACACACACACACACACACACACACACTAATGTGAACATACAGACATGCACACACAAATGCACACTTGTGCATGCACAAACACACAAAATATGCACATACACTCTCCATATTCACACATATTTTATTGTTGCAGCCATTAATTTAAAATAAAAATGTTGTTGTGGCATATGACTTGGAGTACCCTTAGTTATTGTGCATTTTGTCTACCTGTTACAACCTACCCCAGTAGTGGGGTAGGTTGTAAAAAAGGACCACCTTGTATTCATGATCATCTCACAAAGTCTGTGATATATTTGAAGAAATTTAAATTGTTGCCATTTGTAGTAGACAAATATGTGTACTTTGCCTAAAAGTTTCAGACATGTAGCTAAAAAAAAAAGAGGTAGTTTTAGGAGCTGAAGAAAAAAGTGTTACAACCATCCCCGGTCTTTTAGCACAATTCACACCCAGCGGTAGCCTAATTCAGGAAAAACAAATCTCCGAATGCTCCACATGAAACTTTAGTCTCCCGACCTTACCATTGTGTCGTTTATTCTGATTAATATGAGCGAGGGAGAGAGAGCAAGACAGCGCTTAGTTTGCGCGTGGCTCGCTCTCTTTCTGCTCGTTCAGTTAAACATGCGCCCTGTCACAAGCGCAGCAGTTCATCTACATTACTCAATGATCAAATAAGACTTTGGCGGTACAAAAAATCGATTTGGACGCTGTGCTATGGTGCTTGATAAAGGACAAAAGGGACAGTTGTGAGTTCACGGTCTGTAGCCTACATACTATGGCTGACTCAGAGCAGGAGCATCGATAAGAGGACTCGTTAACGTCGAGGGCATACAATATCTATGGATCGTTAAACTTAGAACCGGTTCTCGAGTGGAACCGGTTTTTAATTCCCATCCCTACTTGTAGTACTGCAGTGCTTTATCAATATGTTTATGCGTTGGGCTAACAAACAATAACTGACTGGGTCATCTGACCAATCACCGTCGATTAGCGTCACGCAAAGGAGGGGTTTGGAAAAATGAGTCGTTGAACGAATCATTAGGGAGTCGGTGAGCAAATCAGGTAAAAATAAATCCATATAAGACAACAAAAGTGTTTTTTGTCATTGTATGCATGTAAAACTGTTGTTGGGGACTCCCAGAAACAATATTAGGAACATTAGCTTAGCCTACCAACACTATATTAAGCATACATATAATAATCTATCTGGTAAACTACTTATATGAAAAACTTATAAACTTATAAAAACATTAGCAGCAGCTGCAGCACTTATAATATAGGCTAAGGGGGTAGACAAATTTACAACTTATAACGAGTGGAAATAAGGTGTGTCCTCTTTAACCACACCCCATGTATTCGGGTAATTTCTGTTTGATGCTAATTTTTATCTTATTTTGTTTATTAAGTAACGATGTGGACAGTAGAACGTGTGACTGACAGTTAGGCTACACGAGTTCGATTTGGGAATAAAGTGCGAGTTGTGAGATGCCAATCGCCTCTGTAAATCTGTCTGGCCTCTGCATGCACTAACTTCAGTTGTGAGCTATCCCTATTTTTCTTCCTGAAGCAACGTGTTACAAACTGTACTTCAGTTTCTTTGCGGGGACACTGCCTTCACCCAATATTATTTGTTCGGGTTAAACTTACCGCGACTGCACAACTGGGTTATAGGTTGCCAGGTTGAGGTGACACACGGGTTGTGGATTGTGTGATTATAATGCATTTAATACAATCTGGCAACTGGTCAACAGTAGACAAACATTTTGGTCCGATTATTCATAAAGGAGTTTGGGCCATGCAAATCACGGGAGTCTCCCGGAAAAAATAACAAACCGGGAGATAGGGCTAAAAAAACGGGAGAAAAAACGGGACTGTTTACAGCTGAATTTTCGAGGTTAGCATGCTGTAGCCTATAGCTAGTAGTCAATATCGATGCACTCCACTCCGTTTTGACCGCCTCATGTTTGGTTTCTTTTTTGCCACCTCAAGTTTGCGTCGGGTCTCTCGCGTGAGAATCTCGTGTCACGTTCGCAATGTTCAATTAGCCGACAATTAATTTAATTTAATCGAGTAAATTCTTGTCGACAATTAATCGATTAACCGTTTACATCCATACATGTGACTAATGCCAACAAACTGAGGGAGCTTTTACACTGGGCTCGTTTGCTGTGGTCTGAGCCTGAGCGTGTTTATTCCCGCCCAGATAGCAATTACATTTGGCCCGGATCCATTTTAAACCCCTTGCCTCCGTTTCTATCTTAGAGACATTTTCTGATTGTGAACCAGATCCGTGCCAGATAGAAGTTTCAGCTTAAACATTCTAACTGCCATCAGTTCAGTATTTATATCATTTTACAGATCTGGCCCAGATCACTTTTCCCATAGGTAACTGAAAGACGTTAGCTGTGTCTGACACTGATTTGGTCCAGATCTGCAATATGAATCTGAGCCGATACTGTTTTCACATAGGCTACACTGGTGTGGCCCGAATCTGTGATACATATCTGAGCCGACTGCATTTTAAAAAAGGACTAAAAACTGCTCTGGCACATATCTGGAAAATGGATTTGAGAACACTGTTTTGACAGAGACTACCTGATGTGGACCACATCCGAAATACTTTTCTCAAACTGTGTGAAGAACTCCGTGGAATAAACATTTTCAAAACAACATGGTTACCTGTCTGCATATTTTTTTCTTCTATCTAGAGCATGAGATAAATGCATTGTCATTAAGCTGAGCAATATTATCAGTTTTAAAAAACTATACAGCAACATTTTGTGATGCGGTCCGTTACAGCACAGCCGTTTGAGCTCCGTTTTACGACAGCGCCAAGTGAACGTTGGGTCTCGCTTGACTGTCGTCTTGCAGATACGGTCCACATCCGTACTACGGACTTCAGCCAGAAGCGCCAAAAAAATAAAATAAAAATAATCAAACCAAGCGGTCAACGCAGATTTATCTGACCAGCTATAGGCTACCACACGTAAGTTTTTATGTGTTTATTCTATGTGTTTATTATGTACATCTATTTGTATGTGTTTATTCTAATTTACTGTCTATTACTTAAACGTGCAAGTGAAATGCTGTTTGCTTTGTAGATAGCAGTTACAGGCTGTTATTTGCGCACCACAAAGAAATCTGTGTTATGTTAAAGCCGCATCTGCTATAGCGCTACACAAATAGCCTATGAGTGTAGCACAGAATAGACCCAATTATAGGATAACCAAATCAACTTTTTAATATCATGGCATATATTTGCGCTAATGTGCTGAATTTTAAAAGGTAGTCTTAGCTTAGGATGTCCAGACGTCCCCGTTTTTGGTTGCCTCCGGGAAAATACAGAAAAACCAACGTTATGGATGTGACAAAAAACCCGTTATGGATGTGACGCGTCTGAAATACATAGAATCTGTTTGGAAAATCAACAATCAAACTATCATGGCCCTTTTATTGATGCATAATGGCTGTGTTTTCAGATTAAGAAGACTGTCTGAAATGATTCTGATTTCCCCTCTCAGTTAAACTAGCACAGCAGTCAGTCATCTACATCACTCACCGGTCAACCTTTGGTGGGACAAAAATATGCTTTAGCAGGGTTTTTCCTGGCTCAAAATGAGGCGGAGGTGGTAAAATTGTAACACTAGGGTGGTCCGGGGCCATGCCCCCCGGGAGAAAATTTTGTACATTTTAAAGATAAATTCATTAATCTGGTGCACTTTGAGTCACTCGAATCTGTTGTTAAAAATAAATAATAATCCACCCGCCAACCACCCATATTCTTTGATTTAGATATCTGCATCTGATCATCACATTACAATTATTCAATTAAGCATGATAATATGGTAACATATCACACAATTAACATTTATTTAAATTAAAAGTTCTTCTTTTGGCAAAATTACATTTTCTTTATAGCCTAAACAGAGGCTTTACTCCCTTTAAACTTATTGTCAATGTTTCATTTTTGAAAACACTCTTATCGGAATAATTTTTTGTACCTTTATAAGGGCATTTTCCCCCTAATTTTATTTAATGTATGCTCTAAATTTCATTTAAAATTCTTACATTTTATCAATACATTCAATTAAAATAATAAGACACTAGGCTGTTACCAATCAAATTAAATAATTTACATTGAAAAATTATAACTGTATTAAATGAGATTATTTTGAATATTTTTAGAATATACAAGGAATGTTGAAAAAGAATGATACTTTGAAACTAAACCGCCAGTAGGAGGGGGCAGGCGGCCGTCTTAATGAGCGAGTCATTGAGTCAGTAATGTAAACGATTCGTTCAAACGGCTGATTGATTCAGAATGAGGCGGTTTAATAATGGGCAATTGAATCTTTGACTCAAGCGATAGTTCAAAACGCTGAATGATTCAGTAATGAATCATGGATGAGTGTTGCTGTGAGACGCGATATGGAACTATTTTCGCTGCTAAAACAGAACAAAAACAGTCTAAAAATGTAAGTAACTTAATTTTAACTATTTGTTTATTGAACTGTTATGAAATTAATATCTCGGTTTCAATCGTGATGGCATTCAGGAAAACAGCACTCTGGTCGTGTGTAGCCTATATATTGTTTCTTAACTATAATTAATGTTATAAATAACTGCGCGAGACTCAACAGCGCAACTTTGTTACCGCCCGCCCCGTACATTAGGTACCATGATGGGAGTTCCGTGTCTTTATTACACTCATTTAGCTGTCATCCACCCTCGATTGAATGGAATGTTTTTATTACTCGGCCCGCTCGACCCGTGGATTATCCGTGCAGCACTATCGGCAAACTACACGGTTAGAGAATGGACACAAGCGGGAATCGCGACAGAACTGTCACGATGGATAAAGTGTATATGAGCACGTGACTGTCCGAGTTTTGTCGAGACTCGAGGCGGAGGCGGCACGAAATTTGACGGAGGCGGCCGCCTCATAATTGTCTATGCAGGAAAAACCCTGTTTAGTAAGGCTGACAGAAAACAGCGCACAAGTTCCAGTCTTCTTGCGCTTTATGTTTAAACTGGCAGGACTTGCAAATTGATAAACTCTCACACTATGATGGTTAAACTTTGCAATTAATCCGCGAATCACAAGCGTTGGGGCCGGGGAGCTACTGGCACGCAGCCTACTGATCATGAATCACAACATCGCACATATCTGCGATGTGACTATCGTGTATGCGCACATCGCGATATCGATGTTAAAATGATACATCGTGAAGCCCTACTTTGCAATCTTTCTATAGATAGGCTATATTTCTGAGAGGCACGTTGAGTTTCTGTTCAGTTATGAGACGCGCTCAAGTTTACGTGTTGCAAGTGATCGCACCTCCATGCTATATTTGCTTATTTATTAAATCCATTGGTTGATGAAACTTTGATTTAAAATTAAGATACAATTTATACAAAACGAAATTCACTTTAAATAAAGTCTTTCTACAAAACAAAACTTGAAATGAAGTGGCCAAAATCATCTCTGTCTTGAAACAGATCACTAGTCATATGCATGATTTAATATGAAGCGTCCGTAACGGTCACGTCCGTAACGCATTATTATGGTTGTTCAGATCAAAGTAGTGAGATGAATTGTCTATCCTAATAAGCATAAACATAATTGAGCTTTGTAAATAAAGTTTCATGTTATTTGCATTTATAATTGTCATATTAAATAAACTAAACCTTTAAAACGTTATGGGCGTGACAGTGCACTGAAGCGTCAAGACCTCTTTATTATAGCCCTTATAAATTCAGCAGGCAATGCTGTTATGACCAAATTAGTATATTTATTTATCAGGCATGCCTCCATCTTTCTGCAAAATGCTTACTGTTAAAATAAAGTTTAAAAAGGAGGGTCTTTGATACCTTTTTTTGAAAGCATGAAATATGGCTGGTTGAAAATGTAATTTAAGCATTGTTGCTCACCTCATATCTGGTGGATAAACAAGGCAATTTTCTTAAAATTTTTGTTAAAGCACATTAATACAGTATATTACAGACCTAAATGGACAACTTAAAATGGGATTTGTTCGTTTGGTTAAAACTTTATTTTTTCATGGTAAAGATGACCTTTGCATGGAATTGCCCCCCTGTTTTTTTTTTTTTAAGATAAAACTTGTATGTATTTCAATCAGATTGACAGTCAAACTAAAAATGTCCCCATTTTTTCCTAAATGTTGGGATTATGTCCCTGGTTTTGGTCTCGGACATCTGGTCACCTTATCTTAGCTTTAGCTGCTATGCCGTTAAAGCGCTGAGAATTGCAGGCACACATTCATGAAAATGACATGCAACATTGTGAGCTTAATTTTACACCTTGACTGACAATTTAAACACTCGCTTGAATTGTATGCTGCCAGCCATCATCTAACAGTGTCAATCACTGATGCCACAACCTGCAGCTTTCTTATCTTTTTCATTTTTGAGCACCACTTTTTGGCTTGCTGAACATTGCAGTTGCTTGGCTGTTAAGAACTATTAAGTTAGATGAGACACTCCCAGAAAGACTTCTTTTTGTGTTATTTGGCGGTTGGCAAACCAACTTAACGGTGCATTACCGCCACCGCTCATAAAGACAAACCTAGCAATAACATTCGAAGACGTAGCCTATGATCAGAAACGTCAGAAACATCAATCCGAAATGTGTGCCATTAAGGCCAGCAACAACACACCCCATATTTGCATATTACAATTAATTTTCAAAGAAATTTATAATACAAAAAAAAAATACTTTTCATGGGTACTTTCATTGTGTAAAGTTTCATTTTGATAGGAGTAAAGGGAAAAAATAGCCCCGTTGGGGCTATTAGCCCCAAAGTATCATTACTGAAATCAAATATACATTAATTAAAGAAAAGGAAGAGAAAATATATGATAGAACTGATAGAAAGTGGCAGGGACATTAGCCTACATAATTTAGAAATACATCTGAATGTATATGCCTCCAACCTTATACTGAACAAAGACCATAACCACTATTCTTCTCATGTAGCCTACCCCAATTACAATTACAATTTTGTTATTGGTATTTTACTTACATTTTCGTGTAAACAAAAGTGAGTCTCCTGAGTCAGCCATAGATAGATAGATAGATAGATAGATAGATAGATAGATAGATAGATAGATAGATAGATAGATAGATAGATAGATAGATAGATAGATAGATAGATAGATAGATAGATAGTAGATGGATAGAGGGATAGAGGATAGAGAAATAAATGTTATACTTGTTACCAAATCTTTATTTTTGATAAACCAGACAACTTTTCCAGTCACATAATAAACAAAATGAAGTAAGACAACAACTTACAACATACTTTCCATTTCTTTTTCCAGATGCTGAAAACATGATGCAAACTGTTGAGACGAAGGTATAATAGGCTACTCAGATTTTCATTGCATTCCAAACTCCATACTTTTTTTTTATTATTATTATTATTATTCACTTTACAGTTGAGATAGTTACCTAAATGTAAAAAATGAATAGCCGCAAGACACCTGTTAGGCATGTTTTCATCAAACAATCATGTTTTTGATGCGGTGGTGACGCGTTCATGTAAGGGCGGCGGCGCTGCCGATAAAGCACCTTAAAGCTGTCACAAAGAACCGGCAAAAGCAATGATTATAAATATGTCAAATATAGCAAGGAGACATTTTAATTGTTTATTAATAAAGTCAAGATGAAGTTGACGATGCTGACTCGCGATCTTCGCAGTAGGCTAGTGAATGCACCAGAGAGAAATGCACATTTCATTTCATAAGCAGAGAGCAGTCTGTTTTCTTTCGTTTTGAATTGTTCTGTTTACAAGTAGACATTTCAATATAGATATATTTTTCAGGTCCGTGAATAGGCTATGAGACGCGCTCCAGTTCACGCGCCGGCGCATTCATGTCGTGATTATATATAATTGTCTGCTATATTTAGCCTTCTTATTTATTAAATCCAGGCAATTGGTTGATGAAACATTGATTAAAATTAAGATACAATTAATACAAAACGAAATTCACTTTAAAGAAAGGCTTTGTGTCTTCTGTGTAAGGTCTCTGTGAAAGTTTTAAAGCAGTCTTTCAGTGCCGCTTCAGAGCGGTCGCGTCCGTAACGGAGAACTGTCACGTCTGTAACATTGTTTTTTCCTCATAAATGCGAACAAAAAATAAAAAATAAAATAAAATGAATATTTTATGTTCTGTGAAGAGCCAACCCTTCTTCATCCGATTTGCGCAGTGTAATTCACAGAATTACAAAAAAAAAAATGTTGCCTCCTAAAAGTTAAAGATTTTTTTTGGTCACGCATGACTGTCTATTTCCCTAATATTAAATATAAAACGCATGTGTAGACTGATATTTTTCTAATGTCTGGACTCCTTTCAGGGAGGAGCCTATGGATAAATAGACGTTTCAATATTTTGGCAATGCATTTTCTGAGAATTTATATTTCAAGTTTTGACTGCAAATGTCATGTCCATAATGCTGGAATTCCCAAATTTTAAATAATTTATCCTCAACTAGTTTTGTGGTGTAGGTCTACGTAATTTATGTTAAGTTAACTTCAAATAATACTAATAGTAAAAATCAAAAATAAGGAGAACTCCAAGGCACTCTTAATTGAAAAAGTTAAAAAGCCTTTATTCTTATGGCTTGGTCAAGTAAACCATCTAAAAAACTCCAACGCGTTTCGGCTACATGCCTTCTTCTGGGAGTTTAAGAAGAAGGCATGTAGCCGAAACGCGTGGGGTGTGGATGGGGTGTAACTGGGGTCATTGAGGATGTACACTCGTGCAAGGTGGAATTTATTTACAGTACCAATAAGAAAGACAGTCCACAGTGAAGTATATATATATACAGGTGCACGAAATTTTTTTTTTTTTTTAAATAAAGACGAAAAACTTCCCAAACAGTATCCACAGTATACAAAGGTTTGCTTGAGGCACCGCAGTTGCATTCTCGTTCCGACTTGGTTAACAAGTCCTGACTTCAGGTTTGGCCTTGGCTTAAATAGGCCAAATCCCGCCCCTTTTAGGGCCACACCAATTTCAGGAACATACAGTTAATACACATAAAAATACTTTTATCTAATAATCCATTTCCATTATAATTAATATATATACAAATAATAAACACATGATCCATTCACACATAATACACTTATTAGAGGTCGACCGATAGTGGAATACCGATATTTAGGTTTGATCGTACATGCCGATAACCAATAATTCAACCGATATTTTTTTTACACTCCAAGTAAAACAGTGCTGAATTGAAATGTGCTAAATTAAAGGTTCTCTAAGCAATCCTGGGTGACGTCACTACTTGTTGACGTTTAAAGTATTGTCAAACAAAACGGAGGCTAGCTAGACCCTCCCTCCTCCTCATCCGCGCACTAACCCCCCAAACCCCTTCTTGTCGGTTATTGGCTGGAACAGTTTGTTATGTTTCGTAGAGCGGGTCGCTAGAGTTTGTTTTTGTAGCTGTTTGTGGAGCCTGGGGTGTGTGCAGAGACTGCGTCTTTTTACTGTGTGTTCAGGGGACAGGCAGCTAGCGGATAGTGAGGAGATGATTGCTGTATGTGACAAAATGTTTTGGCCTAAAAAACGTGTGACATCGCTTAGAGCACCTTTAAATAAATATATAAATAAGAATATATTAAAATGAGAAGTTCTACAGAACGAACCTCTATACAGAAAATAATTTAAACATTAAAATATTACAGGTTTCCTTAGCTATAACCTAGAAACATACGTAAATTTCTAGGTTTCTAAATTTCTAAAATTTGTTAACAGGATGTATTAACTAGCTTTCAGTTCATGAAAGCTAGCTAATAAATCCTTGTTAACAAATGGGACTTGCAAAGTGTTACCTATGAAATTTACGTATGTTTCTAGGATTATAATATACATTACTGCATTATGCAATATGCAATATATGTTTTTACTGCATGTATTAATATGAGCAATACAATTGTACATTTATCATTCATGTTAGTTCAAAGTACATTAACTAAGGTAATAATAGATCAAATAAGAATTAAAACTCAATTTTAAATGCATTAGTAAATGTTGAAATTAACAAACTAACAATGAATAATAATTCTACAACTTTTATTAACCTTAGTTAATGCTAAAAATGGAATCTTATTGTAAAGTGTTACCATTTCATATAATTCCAAAGAGCCATGCTTAAAGATGGCCATTTAAATTGAATAAATACCTACATTATGTATATAGCCTATGTATAGTCTCTCACTTTATTTGCTTCTATTTTAGAACACTTGATGATTATCTAATCAAAATAACATGATGTATTGTAGTGATAAAAAAAAAACTTAAATCGAACGCGTTTCTGATTTGTTTATGTTTCTGTCGCCTGCTTGAACATCACGTCACTAGCTTTAAATATGCAACTTCGCTGGCTAATGAATGCATAAACTGACCAGCTGGATATAAACTAATACAAATAGATGGTAACAATTGCGACATTAAACATTTGGGTCAGGTCTGCGAGCCGATCTCATGAAAGTGTGTATCAATACCACAAATGTTAATTCTTGCGCCATTTATACGCCAAAAACAGTTTTTGCGTGTATATGATACGCAGTTTTCGCGTGCATATGATATGCACTTTATGGCGTGTAATACGCATGCACGCACCCCCCCCCCTCCCCTAATCCTAGCCAAGGGGTTTTCAGTGCATAGCATATGCACGCAAAAATCATTTTTGGCGTATAAATGGCACGAGAAATAACATTCGTGGTATTGATACACACTTTCATGAGACTGCGTTGGAGCACATGTGTTTTTGTCACATTGCAACCGCTTGAGGTACTAATGTTAGAGTCCTCACAGCCTTAACGACAAACTGCTGTTCTTTCTCTGCTAATGCAGCATCTAGTCAACAAATAAATTCTGTTCTGTTATCATATCGTTTCGCTGTCGGTGTTTCAAATGCGCATCTGAAGTGTCAGTGCTCTCTGTGCTGCGTTCTCTCTGTGCTGTTGTAACCCCTCCACCCGGGTCCCACTCGACCCGCGTCTCCGGCATGAGAGTCAGGCGCTCTAACAAGGAGGCTAAAGACTCCAGCCTCTAGCATCTGTCGCTAGAGCGCCTATTGAGATCAGAGGAGTGAGGTTTACTCGCACAGCAACTACTAGCTGGCCTCAGTTACACTCACCCCCCTAAACCTCACTCCCATCCGGGTCACGGCACCAATGTAACCCCTCCACCCGGGTCCCACTCGACCCGCTACGAGCGGGCCTCGAACCCGGGTCTCCGGCATGAGAGTCAGGCACTCTAACAAGGAGGCTAAAGACTGCCTATTGAGATCAGAGGAGTGAGGTTTACTCGCACAGCAACTGCGAGTTGTTATTAGAGGGCGCTTTCGCACTGTATAATGCCAGCAGTCTCTTCTCCATCTCTTGTACTGTGTAAAGACAGCGCACCTTCACAGTCACTCCAGCAACGGACACAACCCGGAAAAACTATCGGTGTGGATTTTTGCCGATATGGATAGTTCCACCAATCAACTATCGGCACCGATATATCGGCAAAACCGATGAATTGGTCAACCTCTACACTTAACACATAATATTTGCATTTAAATACACACACGAACACCTATTCACACTCGACAATGGTTTCGTTAGCTTCCGGTTTCAATGCGCCAGCACAACCTGGCCATGATGTTATAAGCGGCCGTCCCTCAATCGTTCGGTTTGGCCGGTGCAACTTTCCCGCTGGAAGACTGACTACGCCCACACAGACAAACAACACAGGGACAAAACGACAAGACAGAGTGGTGTAAATGTATGAAATGACTGGGAAATTAATATGGAAGGGAGAGTGGGGAAATGGATGAACGTCCATGTGCTATCAGCATCGTGTGTGCACCCGCTCCTATGATAGTGCCAATGGCAGGGAGGAGCGAGACGTGGATGAATGAGGTCCGTATGTATGTGCGTATTTGTGTGTGCCAGTGCTGCTTCCCCAGCGGTGGCAGCTAATGTGACTTTATCACATTAGGTAACAATTAATAGGAATTAAATCAAAGTTGAGAAATTGGGATGTCAGAGATGAAGAAAAAAATAATCTATCTTAAAATCCTTTTGCAATATTACTTAGAAATGTATTAATGGTTTTTAAAAACATACCATTCTCAAAGAAGCATTTGATTTAATGAGTCTAAGGTCTTGTTACTATTAAAGAAAAAAAAAAATACACCTGAAATATTCTGCAATGTCATAGGTCAAATTATCTGATATTTTCAAGAATGTGGGTCTTCAGAGGTCCACTCTGTGATATAATATCCTGTTCATGTAGTTTTCTTGTTACCTGACAACAAAAATGAAGTAACTGCACCCCTTAAATGTATTAAATCAAGTGTTGTCTTACCTGTCTGGGAGTCCTTTCTGATTTACTCCTGCACCACTCCCAGTCAGTCAACTCTATTTTACGACACTCCTCGTGGGATAGCCTCCTCTCTGGAATGTCAAATACTGACAAGTTGTCGAGGTGAAGATCCTCACCATCGCAGGTTGAAACCTGAGGTGAGACATTGCATGGCCTGTCCCTTTCAGTGGAGCTCTGAGGTTGGCTGTCCACTTTCTCCTCAAGCAGCAGCTCGCTGTGGAGGGAGCTGTCCTCTGCTGCCGCGGTGCTGAATTTACCAATCTGACCGCAGTCCTGCACTGTGGCTCTGCTTTCAGAGAAATCGCAGCTGTAAAAACTGTTAAAAGAGGGTTTCTCGGTGGATGGTGACTTGCCGTGGGAGATCTTGTAAATACCATAGCCTTGCTGGAAGGAGAGGTTGAATTTAAATCTCCTTGTCTTTGCTGTAATAAAAAACATAGATGATAAAGGCAATGTGGAAAGGTAATTTTGCTTTGTTTCTCACACGCTAATATATATATATATATATATATATATATATATATATATATATATATATATATATATATATATATATATATATATATATACACACACACACACACACACACACACACATATGCATCATTTGTACAACATAATGTATTTCAATATGGATTGTTTAAAATGAACAACATGGTTGTTTTTATGAACCAATAAATAGAATCAACAAAAATATGTCAGGCTGATGGAGTATTTGATCAGTTTACCAACCGGTGGAAAGCTCAGAACTTAAGCCTTGGCGACAGTTGATGAAGCAGCCACACGGCAGATGGATCCAGCGTTCCGAAAACACAAACACAGGGGTGACCGCCGTGGAGAGCAAGGTCAGGAAAAAACAGAAAGTCTCCAAGGACGAGCTGTGCATGTGAACAGCGTGACTCATCAGGATCTGCGTCTACACGGGTAATGTATGCCAGTGGAAAAAATAAAGGTGAATAACCGATCATTCCAGCATTTTTGAACAAACCACATAATAATGAGGAGAGAAAAATAAGTGAAAATACACATTTACAGTGACAGGTTAAAACAGGAAATATATTCAAGAATCCAGTTCAACAAGACGTTTTAAGCTGGTGAAAGGCTTTTCTTACGCACTGTACATGAACAGATACCCGAGGCACTTTATGGAGTTTCTCAGATGCCCAAAATAGCAGAACTTTTATGAGAATCTAAAGGCACTCTTTAAAAGGCCAGTTTTTTGAGGAACTTACATGATGTTCCTGCTAGAACTCTAAAGCTGATTGTCAATGGTTCTTCAAGTAGCTCCATTGTAAGGGGCCTTCAAAGGCTCTGAGGCACTAAAAATATTTATTGGTTCCTTGAGTATACAATGCTAGGTTGAGGTTCTCCAGAGTTGTTTTATCAGTGTAGCAGTCAGAAGCAGAAATCCAAAGATAGGGTGGTTGTTTTTGTCTAATATCTGATACGAAGAACCAATGTTTGTTTAAATGTTGTTTTATTTCAGCTTTTCGTCACAATAATCAACAATCATTAGACTACAACAAAAAAACATAACATGCATTGTGATACTGATAAAAAATAATATTTATTATTCCATTACATTTATTTAAAGCTGTTGTGCAAACTAAATAGTGGTACATTTGTTTTTGTCTTTTTAGTTTGACAATTAAAATGGTTGCTATGTAAAAGTCTGAGTAGTTTCTCTAGACATTAAATAAGTACCCATACTTTGGTAACACTTTATTTGAAGGGGTGTGCATAAGACTGACATGACACTGTCATAAACATGACATAACACCTGTCATGAACATGAAGGAGTCTTTATGAATGTTTATGACTGTTGTCATTAAGTGTCATTCGGTAAATTATGACACTTTTAATGCAAAGTTGACATTGTTTAAAATGTCTTTGTTATGACAACTTGACATTAACAAAGACAAAAAATGTCTTTGTTATGACAACTTGACATTACCCAAGACAAAAATGTCTTGATTATGACAACTTGACATTAACAAAGACGGAAATGTCTTTGTTATGACAACTTAATATTAACCAAGAAATCATAACCTGTCAACCTGTCACAAATATGTCATAACAGGTCTAATTATCAAACTTCAAGCATTTTACAGTGTAATAACCCTTAATGACATCTTTATAACTAGTACAATGTGTTCCACTTTACTTGAGGACAAGTAAAATATTCATGACACAGTTATAATGGTGTCATGACGGCCAAAGTTGTCACAGGTTGACAGGTTACGATTTCTCGGTTAATGTCAAGTTGTCATAACAAAGACATTTCCGTCTTTGTTAATTTCAAGTTGTCATAATCAAGACATTTTTGTCTTGGGTAATGTCAAGTTGTCATAACAAAGACATTTTAAACAATGTCAACTTTGCATTGAAAGTGTCATAATTTACCGAATGACACTTAATGACAACAGTCATAAACATTCATAAAGACTCCTTCATGTTTATGACAGGTGTTATGTCATGTTTATGACAGTGTCATGTCAGTCTTATGCACACCCCTTCAAATAAAGTGTTACCCATACTTTACTACTAATGGGATGGGGTTTATCAGAAGACCAAATATTAAAGACTATGTGTGAATATCATAAAAAAGATGGTCGATTCCGATTATTTGTCTTATAGAGGAACCCAAAATGGGGCCTTCTGTAGGCTACCGTTTCGTTCTAGCAGTGTAACAATAATTTACTACAGTGCATTTTTAGTCTATATTTGTCAGACTGAGATACCTTTGAAGTCAATTAAATGATTTTTCAAGTGAAAATTTAAGAACATTGCTTTTATAGCTCTCACCATCATTGGCATCCACAGAACCATTCGAGCCATGGCAAGAATCATCGAGAAGCGCTTTTGAGAGAAAAACACAGGGGAATAACGTGCAATCTGAGCTCCATCTTTATGGAAATTACCGGTTGCTGGAGAATATGGCAGTGAATACGTCTCCGTTTTGTTCTTAAAACTGGCAATGTTCGAGATTAATTCATTGTTGGCTCCCAAACTTTTATCCAAGCTATCCCGTGACAGAGAGGGGATCTCACACAGCGGCGCCGACCCGGCAATTTCAAAATAGCTCGGGTAAAATGTTCTCAGGGCTTCCGTGGAGCACATGAGCTGGTAGAGGAGAGGAACCGAACAAACAGCCAGCCCAAAGAAACACAGTGAGTAAATAGAGAACAGAAGCAGCACGTACATGCTGTCGTTCTCCGGGAGACAACCGAGAGAAGCGGGTGCGAAGCGGCCCCAGCCGCACACGGGCAGGACGCTGACCGTGAGACTCACCGTCCAAACCGCCAACAACGCCACAAACACCCAGAGAGGTCGGTTAGGGGTTTGATACACTCCAAAGCGCTTTGTCACGTAGAAAGTGTAAGCAACTAGGAGACATGCTTTCATATTGCTTGACAATCCTTGAAAAACATACAGGGCTCCGGACAGGGTACACATAGCGCCCGACCGGATCGCGTCTCCGCTCCTCCATTGCAAGATCATGAAGAGCGTGAGCGACACGACGCTGATCAGGTCGTCTATGGATAAAGAAGCTACTATCAGACAGAGGGAAGACTTAGTCCTCATCCTGAGCAGCGACATAAGCGAGTACAAACCTCCCAGGCAAGTGACAGAGGCGATGGCTAAGGATAAACCAAAGAGAAGGTGCCAGTTGCCCTCGACCGCGTCCACGTCCTCATATTGGCTTGTTTTGTTCGGAAAAGGTGAGGCACGTGTCGCCGACATTTTCCTTCAGTCTAACTTTCCTGACTTTATTCGTCTCATTCCCTCTAAGAGGATCCGGTGATCAGACCCAGCGCGTGAAAGTTTCCTCCAGCGACAGCGCGCCACGAAGTGCATATAGTCTCCCATCCACTGGTGTTTAAATGCACTTGTGCTCAACAAATGTAATGCATAAATGAATCATTTTTTCGTTTAAACAGTTACTTGCACGATTGTGACGTGGTTTGCTCTCAGAGCATGTGTGGAGCGAGCGCGTAGGTTGATTATGGCTCGTGCAGCACATCTCTTCAGTATGAGCTCTCAGAAGGGAAATATTAGTAAAGGGGTGGAGCCACCTTCCTTCATCTGTCACTGCTGGACGAGGAACGTGCGATTTGTCTAAAATCTAACATTGTATCTAAAATCTAACATTGTATATCTATACTACGTTTGTTAGATAGGCTACTAGAATAGCTCAATTAGAATGCGCTACAAATACATGTCATTAGTAGGCCTATTACAGAATACTTATGTAGGCTTGTATCGTTTGAACACATCATTTATTCTATTAAATAATCCAGTTAAATTTACGGGGAAATATGCCAGCTGAGGTTGCCTGAAACGGTAGGCTACGCCATGGTATGTAATTCATAATAATATATTTAATAACTGATGCCCAAAATTTACTTTGTACTTTATACTTTTTAAATATAGGCTACTAATAACCACTATAACAATACATATGATAACATTTCATCAAATTAGTCCTTTCTATAAATAGTAGGCTATATCATGTAGCCTATAGACTACAGCACAGTGTTGCTATACAAATATAGCACACACAACCATAAAGCAATGCTATAAACATTAACAGCATGGCATGTTATACATAAAAAAGCATAATATGCCTAAATGATAACAAAAATAATAAGAAAATGTGATGTGTCATGCAGGGACTTCTGGGCATGTCCTTTTATTGATTATTTTTCATAAATGAAATTCTATGTTAAAAAAAAGAAACTTTTACTTTTTTTTTCAATATGCTGTGAAAGTACAAGCCAACCAGTTGAATATGTTTTCACCATAAATATAATGTAATTCATACAAAATCTGTCTTTTGCTGTATTGTTCACATGAAGATAGCTATTTATTTTATTTAGCTGTGATTTAGGGTTCAGTGGATGTACATACTTCATTAACACTATATGCACTTAACAGCACAATCTTAAATACACTTATTGCCAATCTAAGAAATATATTTATTTAAATATTTATTTATTTATTTATTTAAAATGTATCTTATTTTTTGGATCGTACAATCAGTGTGATTTAATGTCTGTGATGCAGAATTCAAGACAAACAAATCATACATACAATGTTAGTAAATCAGGCTACTACCATCAGACATCCCCCATGTTCTAAGAAAATAACATCCCCCATGTTTGCCCATGTTTTTGTATATAACCAGACTTTCTGTCTGGGAATTAAACTCAACTTAACTCTTCTTTGATCAGCCTTCAATATACAAGCACAGACCTCCACTTGCACTTGTCCTTGTTGCAAATAAAGTGACAAAGTGACATAACGTGAAGGCCAAGTATAGGGTAACACATACTCGGAAGTTAGTGAACACACATTAGGAGCCGTGTGTATGTATTCACTACTCACTGCTCCTAATTTGTGTGCACTAACTTCCAACTGTGGACACATACGCCCAGAGCAGTGGGCAGCCATTTGCTGCGGTGCCCAGGGAGCAATTTGGAGTTAGGTGCCTTACTCAAGGGCACCTCAGTCATTTCCTGCCAGTGTTGAAAATCGAACCCACAACCTTCGGGTTACCAGGGATGCACCGATAGCAGTATCAGTATCAGGCTTGATACTGTGCTTGTGTACTCATACTCATTAAAATGCTCTGATACCAACAACTGATAGCCGCAGCATATGTACAGTACAGTGTTTGTGACAGAGAAACACAGACAACAGATCAAACAGAGAGCAGAATGAATATATCATATGAATATAAATATATTAAGGATGTCTATTTAGTAAATGTATTGAATTAACATGTTAAACAAATGTAATATTTACGCCTATATAGCTGATAAACGAAACGCGGAGTGGATTGAGCGTGCAGCGGCACAGATGCGAGAGCTTGTCGAGAGCACATCCCTTTTTCACAGACATTGCTGTAAAGTTTGTAGTTTGGTCGGATATGTCAATAGCAAAACGAAGCATATATTACTCATGTTAACTGATGGTAAAAAAAGAGGGAGAGTGGGCCTTCTTTTACTTCTGGTACATACTCTTGATATCTGATTGCTCACTCATTACACGTGTCATTTGGACTAAAACTAAATCTTATACTGTATGCAAGTAAAAACTTTAACTGTTACGTGATTTATTTATGTATAGGGGGAGACCGGGGATGGTTGTAACACGGGTCAGTTGTAACAATTCCAATTTGTCTAATCAGGAACTAGTTACAAATCACCTGACTCACTTCGCACATGCTTAGTTTAGTTTTTATTCCACATGTGATAAAGTAGAGCCCTGTGGCAGACACAGCACATGTTAGAGTAGAAAAAACAATTTTGAGCTAAGAAAGTTACTTCTTACACACACACACACACACACACACACACACACACACACACACACACACACACACACACACACACACACACACACACACACACACACACACACACACACATACACACACACACACGTAATGTTCAAATGTTCAATTTTATTATGGCCGCAGTAACAAACATGCTTACAAATAAACAATGTTTGTGTTCAAGCTCAATTTATAATGGTCAATTATGACTGAGAGTGACAAACACACTGAGACTAAGTGAAACACCCCACACACAACACACACACGCACGCACGCACGCACGCACGCACACACACACACACGCATCAGTTATATTGAAAGTCAGTGTTGAATAAAAACCTTTCAAAATAATTTTTTGGTCAAAATCCTTATTTCATTATGTTACATATCACCACGGTGGATATCATAATGTTACATCTCACCCCAGGGTATGTTACAAAACCCAGACTATGGGAGAATTGTAACATTTCACTAAATACATTTAGTATTTGAAACTAAACCATGCATTTTCTGTTTGTGTTGCAAAGATAATAGCTATGTTACTTAATAGCAGACACTTGTAACTAATTTGGATTACATTTTGAACACACTGACTTCAAAGTACTACAAGATTAGGTCAAAATTGTTACAACCATCCCCGGTCTCCCGAGTGGTTCCCTATAAGATAATCTTTACAGGACAATATTTTTACTGTACGCAAAAACACACGCTGCGTCAGACAACAAATAATGAATTAATTCTCTTTCATGTCTTCTTGTGCTTGAACTGGCGAATTCAAACAAAAAAACGCCCTTCTTGGAGAGTATCTTAATTTATACAGTGATGAATATGCAGTGTAATTTTACATTTGATTACTTTATTCAAATTCTGTAACTACTGTTAGACCAACATGAAAATCAGAAAAGTTTATTTAAACTTATAAAAAAGTATAAAAAGTATAAAAAATGTAAACTTAAAAAGTAAAGAATGGTTTTTTCACTTCTGTCTTTGTTCTATTGTATTTATTATTTGTGCTATTTGTAATTTGATTATTTGTTCTTATTTTATTTCGGACTGTTTGCTTGTCTTTAATAATGTTTTAAATGGACATTAATTAGGTTAGTATTTTTTGCTGTATTATCAAAATTATAATAGAGAATTTGGATATTTCACTGATATTCAAAAAATTTGCACCACTGAACCAACCAGGGCTGCATTTTCCAAAAGAGTTGTAAGCCTAAGTACTGTAGATGAACCATGCTACTAATGGTCTCTATGATAAACTTAGCTCACAATGCTTTTAGGAAACATTCAGCCCAGGCCAGAAAAAAAATCCTTTGTATTGAGCCCTGTTGAACAGCTCTAAATATGTGCTGTGCTATGGGCTCCTTGCACGTAACTACTTCCTTACCGGAAATGTGGCCTCGTCTTTTCCGGCGCTATTATACACTATGAGATGAGATGTTTACAAGAGTTGCCGAAACTTACAATAACGGACGTATATCGCCTTTGTAAGTCCTCCTCCAAATCACCTACCAGCAAATGAGAGAGAATGGCTTTAAAATGTATGCCTCTTCATATATCCACGGATATGAAGGTAAGTCTATATATCACAAACTTTATGGCTTACGTTAGTTTGCTAGCTTACATTAGGCTAATAAACAATCCCGGGCTGACAGAATATGCGTGATATAATGCTGTACTGTTTTCTAGTATTAGGCGTAAAATGTCTAGGTTGTGTCTGTACACCTTCAAACAGGAAGAGAGCGAGCCGTATTTACCCGTTGCGGATATGACGTCAGGTTGCTATGTGCAAGGAGCCCATTAGATGAAAGATAAGATACGATAGAGCAATAGAGCAGTAAAAGTAACAGAGACTGATAAGGAAATATTATATTTGCTAAATATATTAAACCAATGAAGATGATTCATATTCTTTTGGTTTCTCTACCTAATATATTTAAAAATTACAAATGCAATGAAAATACAGGTATCGTTATTAGTTTACTAAAATTGAAAGTATCATGGCCTAGTTCTGGAAAAAGTGGTATCCACTCTCTAACCATTAGGCCACGACTGCCCTATCATCACATCACCTTGTTTTTCTTTGTAAAAATGAAATTTTAATTTTTACAATTTCACATTGTAATCATCACATTGTTTTTAAAACAAACTCCTATGTCCATCCTTAATCAATTTAAAGAGGGCAGTGAAAGAACCAAGAAAAAATCCTTCTTTTCTAAAGCTGATTTTAGTCGCTATGTGTTTTGTTTTGGTGTGTCATTTCATCCACAAGGAATGTAATAGGTTACGAGAATTAAGGCTAATGGCCAAGGGCGATTCTAGGATTTTATAAATTGGAGGGGGGGGGGGGCACAGGGTGGACCAAGAACCAGTCAGGGGGGCCCATCAGTTAGAAAATTCAACTAGAAATAAATACTTGTTTAGAAAATATTAAACGCGATTTAAAAAATCTTTGCAATGCCCAGTGCCCTAATATAGATGGTATTAAATGTGGCACTGAACAAGAGCCTGAAAATCATTTTGTATTTTACATGGATTGGACCACAGTTTTGTTCTTATAAATAAAATAAAAAACAATACCTAGGCATTAATTAGTCATCTAACATGCATTATTCTCAACACAAACATTGAATGCGTGTGTGTGTCGGCGAACATTCTCTGCATGAAATATGTCTCTAAAATGATTTCTTAAAGAAATCTTGGATGTCCTGTTGCGGTGTAAATATAAACAAAAACCCATTAAGTATAAATTACACAGAGTTGCATATGGTGTTAGTTAACGTTTTCACATTTTAATGTTTACCACGGCACGACTTTTTTGGAAAAAGATTATTGTGCCTTTAGTCTTTAAAACAACAGATAAAGTAATCTATTAAAAATCTATAAAAATTATCTATTTTATATTTACGTGGTTGTGTGCGCTGCCGCGGAATAACACTGACAAGTCATCTCTATTCAGTCTGCCAAAGTTACGTTAGCTGATCTAACGTTACTGTCTTGATCAGTCACACATGAAAGTAATCAGACTAACATACGGTGCAATATTTCAAAATATATACTGTAATTGAGTGAATGTGTATACCATAAACAATGACATGTCGAGGTATCTCTCTATTTCCTACTGTTTGAAAAATGCGGACCTGTGATCTCGCTTTGCGAATCGCAAATCAAGCAGTGATTGACAGCGCTCTGATCCAATGGCGTTGGGCATTGTCAGGTTGACAGTAAATCTAGCCCAATGATGTTGGGGGGGCACCGGGGGGGGGGGGGGGGGGGGGGGGGGTTGGGCATGGGATCATATTCCAGGGGGAGCCAGTGCCACCCCGTGCCCCCCTTCTAGACACACCCCTGCTAATGCCAATTTGGTTGTGCAGCAGCATGTAACATGGCTTAAAGGGTTAGTTCACCCAAAAATGAAAATTCTGTCAGTAATTACTCACCCTCATGTCGTTCCAACCCCATAAGACTTTCGTTCATCTTCGGAACACAAATTAAGATATTTTTGATTAAATCTGAGAGCTGGATCACTCCTCCATAGGCTTCTAAGGGATTGAAACTTGACAGCCCCGAAAAGTTAAAGAAATCGTTAAAATAGTCCAAATGACTACAGTGGCTAGATCTTAAGTTTATCGAGCTACGAGAATACTTTTTGAGCGCTTCTGGTTGAACGTCACACGCATCACACACATGACCAGCGTCGACCAATAGTGAGCCTACATGTGACGTTGAACCCACAAGTGCTGCGCTGTTACACTACGTCAACAGCTTAGGAGAATGACATGGACGAGTAGAGATGGTTGAATAAAGTCGTTATTTTTGGGTTTTTTTGCGCGCAAAAAATATTCTTGTCGCTTGATAAACTTAAGATCTAGCCACTGTAGTCACTTGGACTATTTTAACGATTTCTTTAATAACTTTTCGGGGCTGTCAAGTTTCAATCCCTTAGAAGCCTATGGAGGAGTGATCTAGCTCTCAGATTTAATCAAAAATATCTTAATTTGTGTTCCGAAGATGAACAAAGGTCTTAACAGGGTTGGAACAACATGAGGGTGAGTAATTACTGACAGAATTTTCATTTTTGGGTGAACTAACCCTTTAAGTCAATCTCATGACCTCTACAGGCAGAACACAGACACAGCTGGAATAAGGGGCAGCATTGAGCATTGAGCTTGCACACATTGACTGGATCGATTTTTTAATATTCTGCATGAGATAAAACCAGGGTATGATTGTAATCTAACCTTGGCCAACACAATTGGAGAAAAGAAATATTCTCTAAATGGACAATTTTGTATTTATTTTTTGTACAAAGAGAGTATGTGAGAAAGCAAGGAAGATTTTAATTAATTAGATGTTGTCATACAAGTACCTAGAGCTCTCATCACTCATCATTATTGAATTTGCTGTTACATTGCCATTCAGTTCAATCAAAGCAGACTGATATTTGATGTGTTTGGTGAGGTTATGTATTCAAGGATGAACAGCGCACGTGTGTGTGTGTGTGTGTGTGTGTGTGTGTGTGTGTGTGTGTGTGCCTCGTCCTCTATTACTGACATGCTCAAGGCTTAAGCGTGAGCAATGAGGTTTTTAGCATTCAAAGAAGAAACAACTTTAAAAAGTTTACTGATTTAACATTATTTGAGACATCTATATTTTGTTTTGATAGTTTTGTGATATTTTCTCTGGTAGAATTTTCAATTGCTCTTGATTTTGTTTTGTTGTATTCCCAGAGATCTGTGAATAAATGAGCTTTTAGTCTTTTAGCTTTTATGTTTTTTTTTTTGCAGCATGAAAAAAGAACCAGATGGGGGTTTACAATATACCGGTATTGACGATAACTGTGATATTTAAAAAATTAAATAACGTTATGATCGTTATCTCTCAAAGAAGTTAGATCGCCAGTGTGGAAGTTTTTTGGATTCCATGAAAATGACTCATTAATCAGCCCAGTCTGCAAGACTTTCTGATCAACAGTGAGCCCAAAGGGGGGCCAAAACCACCAACCTGTTCATCCACCTCCGCCTCCGTTATCTTGCATATTTGGCCAATGTTCAGAGAGTAAGTTGCCATTATTTTTCTAGTCCTGAAACAGGAAATGTTACATTGCCCTGTTAGTTTAAAACTGTGCTCATTCGGTTAAAAACTGATGGATTATCATATGTTTACTTCAAATATCTTTATAGAGCAGTATTGTGCCAGATGTGCCGTTCACATTTTATGTTACATGTCTCTAATGTCATGTGCAGCATTTCTTGACTTTGTAAACAACCAATACATTTGCAGTTCAGGAAAATTTGTATGCAAAATATTATAACCTTTTGGTCTAAAAAAGTATTTTTCTTATTTATTATTTATTTCTAGTGATCTAACCCTTACATTTAGTTTTGTTTGTGTAATAATAATAATACATTATGGGTGATAGTAATGTTAAATAATATTTTGAAAATGATCAATTAATTTAGATGCTGTCAGCATTATGTTCAATTTGTTTCTGTTTTCATGGACTTTCTGTTCTCTTACGAGAGTATCTCTCGTACTGCGTAATATCTTACGCTATGGGGAAAACGTACTCGGTTACTAACGTAACCTCGGTTCTCTCTAGAGAGGGAACGAGTACTGCGTAATATCTTACGCTATGGGGAAACACTCTTTCCTCGAGATATTGAAGCCAAAAATTATCCTTAATTTTTTTAATCATGCAAAACGCTTTTGCAGCAGCAAGCAGACAAGGGCGAAACAGCTCGCGCGCCCATTGGCTGCCTCGCTGGAAAAGCTGCAGCCTATCGAGTGAAGGCACTGCGTGACGTAATGACGAATGAAGACGCTTCGCGCTCATTTCGTCATGTCCCGCCAGTATAGGCGTGGTCTCACCCTATAAATACCCCTCGATAGCTGTATTTCTCTGATTTTGTACACCGAAGCGAACCAGAGCATAGTTCAAGCACGGCAAGATACGCAGTACTCGTTCCCTCTCTAGAGAGAACCGAGGTTACGTTAGTAACCGAGTACGTTCTCTTACGAGAGTATCTCTCGTACTGCGTAATATCTTACGCTATGGGGACCCCATACAAAACGCCGTGCGGACAGGGATCCAACACCAGAGTCCCGGGGCAAAGCCCGGGGCACATCTAGTGCATAATCACCATAACTCACATAGAGTAGAGGAGGAGAGGCTAAAGCATCACTCCTTTATAAAAGTCCCGTAGGGACACTGACCCGTAAGGGCAACATAGCCGCATTGGCGGCCAATAAGCCCGAAGTTCAGACCGCCAAAAGCTTAGCTTGTAGGGCGGGCACCTCCAGGTTATAGTACTTGATAAATGTCGACGGCGAGGCCCAGCCCGCAGCCGTACAGATATCCTGCAGGGAGACCCCGCTATACCATGCCCACGACGAGGCCACGCCTCTCGTGGAGTGCGCTTTGACACCCAATGGGCACCGTAGGCCCTTGGAAGTGTAAGCCAGCGCTATGGCATCCACTATCCATCTGGATAGGCTCTGTTTTGAGGCGGCGAGTCCCTTAGAACGGCCGCCAAACAAAACGAAAAGCTGCTCGGTCTGCCTGAACCCAGCCGAGCGGGACACATAAGCCCTTAACGCCCTGACAGGGCAAAGGAGACTCGCGTCCCTCTCCTCATCGAGAACCGGAAGGGCTGACAGGGAAATCACCTGGGCCCTAAACGGTGTATTGAGGGATTTCGGCACGTAGCCGTGCCTCGGTTTGAGTACGACCTTTGAGTCGTTAGGCCCAAACTCCAGACATGACGCGCTTACAGAAAGCGCCTGCAAGTCCCCTACACGCTTCACTGAAGCGAGAGCCAATAGAAACACCGTCTTAAGGGACAGGTGCCTCATATCCGACAGCTGGATCGGCTCGAACGGGGTGCCTTTCATGGCCTCCAAGACCGTGGAAAGGTCCCAAGCCGGGACTGAAGGGGGCCTGGGAGGATTTATTCTCCGAGCCCCTCGTAGGAAACGCACGACTAAGTCGTTTTTCCCCAGTGACTGGCCAGACACAGGTTTAGCAAACGTTGCTATGGCCGCCACGTACACTTTGAGCGTGGATGGGGTTCTTCCCTTATCCATCAGCTCCTGAAGGAAGGCAAGCACTTCCTCAACCCCGCAGTCCACGGGTGAAAAGCCACGGGCTCGACACCAAGTAGAGAACACCGACCATTTCGAGGCATAGAGCCGTCTGGTAGACGGAGCTCTAGCCTGTGCGATCGTGTTTAGCACTCCTTCTGGGAGGCTAGCGGGTACCCGTTGATGGCCCATGCGTGCAGGGACCACAGTTCCGGGTGAGGATGCCAAATCGAGCCCTCTGCCTGAGAGAGGAGATCTCTCCTCAACGGTACAGGCCACGGGGCAGTGCTGGTCATCCGCATCAGGACCGGAAACCAAGCCTGGTTCGTCCAGAGCGGAGCCACAAGCAGCACTGGGCATCCATTTTCCCTGATCCGCTCCAACACCTGTGGCAGGAGCGAGACCGGGGGAAAAGCATACAGGGGACCGCTGGGCCAAGTATGGGCCAGCGCGTCCCTGCGCTTTGAGAAGAATACTGGGCAGTGAGCGTTCTCGCGGGACGCGAACAGGTCCACCTGCGCTCTGCCAAACGTTTCCCACAGGAGCTGGACCGTCTGCGGGTGCAGCGACCATTCTCCTGTCAGGACGTTGTCTCTGGACAGCATGTCTGGACCCGTATTCAGGTGCCCAGGCACGTGCGCCGCTTTCAAAGAAAGGAGGTTGCGCTGGGCCCAGACCAAGAGGGGTTCCGTCAGCCTGCAAAGGCGTGCGGACCTGAGGCCGCCCTGGCGATTTATGTACGCCACCACTGACTTGTTGTCCGATCGGACCAAGACGTGGTGGCCCCTCACCAGGGGACAGAAGCGCCGCAGCGCTTTGTCGACTGCTATCAATTCCAAGCAGTTTATGTGAAGGAGCTTCTCCCGCTCTGACCATAGGCCAGCCAACGGTCTGCCCTCGAGCAGCGCTCCCCACCCCGTGGTGGAGGCGTCCGTCGACACCACTTTCACCCTTGAGGCGGTCCCCAGACTCACACCAGACTGATACCAGCTGGTTACTTTCCAGGGTTCCAGAGCCGAAACGCACCTTTGGTCGACCCTGAGGCGACACCTGCCCGTGGACCATGCCCGGGGCGGGACCCGCGCTTTCAGCCACCACTGCAGCGGGCGCATGCGAAGCAGGCCCAGCTGGAGTGCATGGGATGCTGAGGCCATCAGGCCCAGCAATTTCTGAAACCGTCTGAGCGGGACTATGGAGCCGTGGCGGAAGGATTCCGCGACGCGCTGAATACTTAGTACGCGCTCCGGTGACAGGCGTGCCGTCATGGAAAGCGAGTCTAACACTGTTCCCAGGAAAGAAATTCTCTGGCTGGGACACAGCAGGCTCTTTTCCCAGTTGACCGTCAGGCCCAGTGTCTCGAGATGCTCGAGCATTGTGGCCCTGTGTTCTATGAGCTCTGACCGTGATCGAGCTAGAATCAGCCAATCGTCCAAGTAGTTCATAACTCGCATGCCCTGAAGTCTCAGGGGCGCGAGAGCCGCGTCCATGCACTTCGTAAATGTACGGGGTGCCAAAGACAGGCCGAACGGCAGGACTGTGTATTGATAAGCCTGGCCCTCGAACGCGAATCTCAAGAATCGCCTGTGATGGGACGCTATTTGTATTTGGAAATACGCGTCTTTCAGATCTATCGACATAAACCAGTCCCCTTGGCGCACTTGCGCGAGGATTTTCCTGGTCGTAAGCATCCTGAACTGGCGCTTCACAAGCGCTTTGTTCAGCTGTCTCAGATCTAGAATGGGTCTGAAGCCCCCATCTTTTTTCGGTACCAGAAAATATCTGCTGTATAAGCCCCCTTCGCTCTGAGCCTGAGAAAGGGGCTCTATGGCCCCTTTGCTCAGTAGTTTCGCTATCTCGGCTCGAAGTAGATGAGATACTTCGTTTTTCACCGAAGTCTCGACGGGCGCCGTACAACGGCGTGGACGTCGTGCGAATTGTAGCGAGTAGCCTCTCTTTATAGTGTTCAGCACCCAGTCTGATACCCCGGGTAGCTTCGACCACGCTTCTGCGCGAGTAGCTAGGGGTAGGATGCAGACCGGGCTCTGGCCGTGACCTGGCAACGGCTCGAGAGCCCCGGTACCCTGGGAACACGACGCCGTGTTTACAGCGTTCGAGGCGGGGGGCGCGCTGGGCACAGCGGGCAGTCTGGCCGCGCTCACAATCTCTATGGCGGGACGCATAACGAGAGTGAGCGGGGCGAATCCCGTGGGATTCGGCGTGCTTGCGGGAGGATGTGGGCGCAAACCTACGGGCACATCTACAGCACTGTGCACGCTTTCGGCCGGAGCCGATAGATTGTGTGTTGGTTTCGTTTTTACAGAAACCAAGGGACACGGGGCATGCAGCGTGAGCGGGCATTGTATGGGCGCAATCGCTACATTGTTTGCACAATCGACCTGAGTCAGATTTATGTGTGCTCGCCTCGCACCGTGGCGGGCTGTGTCTAGGTGTGGGAATGGGCACTGGGGCGTGGGCATTCTTACAACACTCATAACACCATCGGCCGTGGCCGGCATACCAGAAAATACACTCTTTATTGGATTTATCTGGGTAGCCATGAAAACGGCTTTTTTGTGCAGGCAAGCGGGCTGAGACACCGGCTGCTTCACTGCTAAATACACTGGCACAGTCACATCGCAAGGAACTGAACGAGCGAATCTTTTCGGTGGGGAGCCGGCCGCAGCGGGCTCCGAACACCGTCGCTTTCTTAGAGTGGCTAGGAAAGCTTCGAGGCCTCGGGCTTGAGCTCAATCTTCGGCCGAGGCCCGCGCTGAGCGGGGCGGCGTCCAGCAGAGCGAGAGCGCGGTCTCTGATCCCGGGCCTGGCGGCGCTGTGTAGCGGCGGCTGCGGGCGATGCAGGCCGAGGCTGCGAGCTGCGAGCAGACGGCTGCTTAGAGCGACCTGCAGCGGAGCTCGAGCGCTTCGGAAGGAAGTGCTTCATGGCCTGCGAAGTCTTCTGCTCCTCCGAGAATCTGTCCGCGAAATCCTTGACGGCAGATCCGAAGAGGCCCGCAGGGGAAATGGGCGCGTCGAGGAATACAGAGCGCTCAGCTTCCGTCATCTCAGACAGCGTCAACCACAGATGTCTCTCAGCAACGGCGAGAGAGGCCATATTCCGCCCCATGGCCTGAGCAGCGGCTTTAGCGGCGCGTAGAGCAAGGTCCGTAGCGCCTCGTAAATCCGCCACGTTGATCGCACCCGGGCCTTCCTCGTCCAGTTTAAGGAGAAGGTCGGCCTGGTAGATCTGCAAGATCGCCATCGTATGCAGCGCTGAGACCGCCTGTCCAGCGGCTGTGTAAGCACGTCCGTGCAGCGATGAAGTCACCCGGCAGGCTTTAGAGGGGAGCGTCGTCTGCGCGCGCCGTCCCGCAGAGGGCGGGCAGAGATGCGACGCGACCGCCGCCTCGACAGGAGGAATGGAGAGATATCCTTTATCTCCCGCGCCGGTGACAGAAGTGAAGGCCGCAGAAGTGGAAGTGCGCAGTCTGGCGGAGAACGGGGCGGTCCATGACTTAGCGACTTCGTCGTGGAGCTCAGGGAGGAAGGGGGCGGCCCTAGACTTAGACGGGGCTTCGTCTTTCTTGAGAAAGCGCCCGTCGAGTCTGTTGCGCGGCGGCAAGGCGGGCGCCTCCCACTCGAGGCCGATGCTCTCTACGGCCTGGGTGAGCAGACGCATCAGCTCAGCCTCAATGCCGGGTCTCCTCACAGAGGGTTGGCTAGACACGTCAGCGGGGGGGAGGTCCACAGAGCTCGCCCAATCCTCGCTATCGGAAGCCACAAGAGAGCATACCTCGGCAGGCTCGTCCAGCTCGGGAGCGGAAGCGGCGGCAGACGGCGGGCGCTGTCCGTCCGGGAGCGACTCAGGTGAAGCCGGCGAAGCAGGCGGGCGAACCGGCGAGCTTTGGCGGGCTGGAGAAGGCTCGGGAGCGCGCTGGGCGCGACGCTTCTTACGGCGCGGCACAGACGGCTGGGACGCGGGTTCAGAGAACGACGCCAGGCGAGTCCGCAGAGTCGCCATAGGCAGAAGTTCGCAGTGCGGGCATCCACCATCCGCGAGCGCGATAGCAGCGTGCTCATGACCCAGGCAGGACACACAGATGACGTGACGGTCCTCATCGCTGAGTTGAGAGCGGCACGAGCCACAGAAAGGCATCTTTAAAAAGACGCAGCTCTTTTAGAACATATAATGGGTGTTGCGTCACGTAAGCAAACACACACACACACAGTGACAGAGTAAAGGATATAGTACGCCGGAAAGCGCAGCAGGTACGGCAGTTGAAGGCGGCTGGGCCAGCGACTTCAGAAGATGGCACGTCCCGCTGAGAAGGCTACAAGTCAACGGCGCGGCTTCTCACTCTGGATCCCGCGATGCGTGAGCTTCGCGTGAAGAATGAAAAAATCAGAGAAATACAGCTATCGAGGGGTATTTATAGGGTGAGACCACGCCTATACTGGCGGGACATGACGAAATGAGCGCGAAGCGTCTTCATTCGTCATTACGTCATGCAGTGCCTTCACTCGATAGGCTGCAGCTTTTCCAGCGAGGCAGCCAATGGGCGCGCGAGCTGTTTCGCCCTTGTCTGCTTGCTGCTGCAAAAGCGTTTTGCATGATTAAAAAAATTAAGGATAATTTTTGGCTTCAATATCTCGAGGAAAGAGTGTTTCCCCATAGCGTAAGATATTACGCAGTACGAGAGATACTCTCGTAAGAGAACTCTTTTCCACGAGATATTGAAGCCAAAAATTATCCTTAATTTTTTATTAATGTAAAACGCTTTGCAGCAGCAAGCAGACATAGGCGAGACAGCTCGCGCGCCTATTGGCTGCCCTGCGGCAATAGCAGCAGCCTATCGAGAGAAGCTCTGCGTGACGTCACGACGAATGGGGGCCTTTCGCGCCCATATCGTCACGTCCCCCAGAAAGGGCGTGGTCTCGCCCCATATCTAGGCTCGATAGCTGCTCTTACGTTGATTTTCACCTCTTCAGCGAAGCCTCCCGCATCGCTGGATCCAGAGTGAGAAGCCGCGCCGTCGACCTGTAGCCTTCAGCGGGACGTGCCATCGAGCCTGGAGTCGCTGGCCTCGCCGCCTTCAGCCGCCGTACCTGCTGCGCTTTCCGGCGTACATATCCTTTCCTCTGCTTAGAGTGTGTGTGATTGCATTATCTGCCTTTTTTTCCCACCCCTCTAAAAGAGCGGCGTCTTTTTAAAGATGCCTTCCTGTGGTTCTTGCCGAGCCCCACTCAGCGATGAGGACCGCCATGTCATCTCGTGTCCTGCCTGGGTGAGGATCGCGCGGCCATCGCGCTCGCTGACGGCGGATGCCATCATTGTGAACGTTTGCCTATGGTGACTCTGCGGACTCGCCTAGCTGCGTTATCCGAGCCCGCATCCCAGCCTGCCGTGACGCCGCGCCGCAAGAAGCGCCGCGCCCTGCGCGCGCCCGAGCTATTTCCAGCCCGCCAAAGCTCGCCGGTTCGCCCGCCAGCTTCGCCGGCTTCGCTCGAGTCGCCCACGGACGGACAGTGGCCGCCGTCTGCCGCCGCGTCCGCACTTGAGCTCGACGAACTTACCGGAGACGGCATTGAAACTGAGCCGATGCGTCCGCTCTCTCAAGCCGTGGATTACATCGGCCTCGACTGAAAGGCTCTCGCGCAACTAACGCGCAATAGGCTGGACGGACGCTTTCTCGGGAAAGACGAAGCTCCGTCACAGTCGAGACCCGCGCCTTTCCCCCGTGAATGGTGAGAAACATTTGTGGCTAACGCTATCCGAGATGACGGAAGCTGAGCGCTCCGTGTTCCTCGACGTTCTCGCTCTGCTGGACGCCGCCCCCCTCAGCGCGGGCCCCGGCCGAGGATTGAGATAAAGCCCGAGGTCTCAAGGCCTTCCTAGTCTCTCTAGGAAAGCGACGGTGTTCAGTTCCCGCTGCGGCCGGATTTCCACCAAAACTTCTCGCTCGTTCAGTTCCAAGCAATGTGACTGTTCCAGTGTATTTCGCAGTGAGCAAGCTGGTTCCACAGCCCGCTTGCCTGCGCACAAAGGCCGTCGTTTCGGCTAACTAGCAGCGCCGCCAGGCCCGAGATCAAACACCGCGCTCTCGCTCTGCTGGACGCCGCCCCCCTCAGCGCGGACCCCGGCCGAGGATTGAGGTAAAGCCCGAGGTCTCAAGGCCTTCCTAGTCTCTCTAGGAAAGTGACGGTGTTCAGATCCCGCTGCGGCCGGATTTCCACCAAAACTTCTCGCTCGTTCAGTTCCATGCGTTGTGACTGTCCCAGTGTATTTCGCAGTGAAGCAGCCGGTGTCTCAGCCCGCTTGCCTGCGCACTAAAGCCGTTTCTATGGCTACCCAGATAAATCCAATAAAGAGTGCATTTTCTGGTTTCCCGGCCACGGCCGATGGTGTTACGAGTGTTGCAAGAATGCCCACGTCCCAGTGCCCATTCCCACACCCAGACACAGCCCGCCACGGTGCAGGGCTAGCACAAATAAAACCAACTCATGTTGGTTGTGCAGAAAATGTAGTGAACGCGCCCATACAATGCCCGCTTACACTACATGATGCGTGTCCCTTGGTTTCTGTAAAAACGAAACTAACACACATTTAGTCGGCGCGAGCCGACAGTGTTCTCAGTGCAGTAAATGTGCCCGCTGTCCCGCATTTCCTCACTGACACGCCGAATCCCACGGGATTCACCCCCGCTCGCTTTCTATGCACAACCCGTCACAGAGAAGCTGAGCGCGGCCAGGCTGCCCGCTGTGATTAGCGCGCACCTCGCACGCTGTGAGCACAGCGTTGATTCAGTCGGCGCGAGCCGAGTGTTCTCCGTGCTGAAAATGTGCCCGCTGTCTCGCGCCCGCATTTCTCACAGACACTCCGAATCTCACGGGATTCGCCCCCGCTCGTTTTCTCTGCACAACCCGTCACAGAGAAGCTGAGCGCGGCCAGGCTGCCAGCTGTGATCAGCGCGCGCCTCGCACGCTGTAAACACAGCAGTGATTTAGTCGGCGCGAGCTGACAGTATTCTCAGTGTAGTAAATGTGCCCGCATGTAGTAAATGTGCCCACATTCCCTCACACGCGCCGAATCCCACGGGATTCGCCCCGCTCGCTTTCTCTGCGCGTCCCGCCATAGAGAAGCTGAGCGCGGCCAGGCTGCCCGCTGTGATCAGCGCGCCCCCCGCCTCGAACGCTGTAAACACGGTGTTGTGTTCCCAGTACACAGGGGCTCTCGAGCCGCCGTCCTGCCGCGGCCAGAGCCCAGATTTCATTCTACCCCTAGCTATTCACGCAGATGCGTGGTCAAGGCTTCCCGGAGTATCAGAATGGGTGTTGAACACTATAACGAGAGGCTGTTCGCTACAGTTCGCTCGACGCCCCCGCCGTTATACGGCGCGAGTCGAAACTACGGTGTAAAGCGAAGTGTTTCATCTACTTCGAGCCGAGATAGCGAAACTACTGAGAAAAGGGGCTATAGAACCTCTATCTCAGGGCGAAGGGGGCTTATACAGCAGATATTTTCTGGTACTGAAAAAGATGGTGGGCTGAGACCCATTCTAGATCTGCGACTGCTGAACAGAACGCTTGTGAAGCGCCAGTTCAGAATGCTTACGACCAGGAAAATCCTCGCGCAAGTGCGCCAAGGAGACTGGTTCATGTCAATAGATCTGAAAGACGCCTATTTTCAAATACAAATAGCGTCCCATCACAGGCGATTCTTGAGATTCGCCTTCGAGGGCCAGGCATATCAATACACAGTCCTGCCGTTCAGCCTGTCCCTAGCACCCCGTACGTTCACGAAGTGCATGGACGCGGCCCTCGCCCCCCCTGAGACTTCGGGGCATGCGAGTTTTTGAACTACTTGGACGATTGGCTGATTCTAGCTCGTTCACGAACGGAGCTCATAGAACACAGGGCCGCATTACTCGAGCACCTCGAGGAGCTGGGCCTTACAGTCAGTTGGGCGAAAAGCTCACTGCTCCCCAGTCGGAGAATTTCCTTTCTGGGAACAGTGTTAGACTCGCTATCCATGACAGCACGCCTGTCACCGGAGCGCGGATTGAATATTCAGCACGTCGCGAGATCCTTCCGCCACGGCTCTATAGTCCCGCTCAGAAGGTTTCAGAAAATGCTGGGTCTGATGGCCTCAGCAGCCTCCGTACTCCAGTTGGGCCTGCTCCGCATGCGCCCACTGCAGCTATGGCTAAAAGCACGAGTTCCCCCCAGGGCGTGGACCGCAGGTCTATTTCGCCTCAGGGTCGACCTTCAGTGCATTTCGGCTCTGAAACCATGGAAAGCAACCGACTGGTATCAGTCAGGTGTGAGTCTGGGGATCCCCTCGAGTGTGAAGGTGGTGTCTACGGACGCCTCCACTTCGGGGCAGGGAGCGCTGCTCGAAGGCAGACCGCTAGCTGGCCTATGGTCAGTACGGGAGAAGCTCCTTCACATAAACTGCTTGGAATTAATAGCAGTCGACAAAGCGCTACGGCGCTTCTGTCCCCAGATAAAAGGCCACCACGTATTGGTCCGGTCGGACAACATGTCAGTGGTGGCGTACATAAATCACCAGGGCAGCGTCAGGTCCCGAAACCTTTACAGGCTGACGGAACGCCTCCTGGTCTGGGCTCAGCACAACCTGCTCTCGCTGAGAGCGGCGCATGTGCCTGGTCACCTAAATGTGGGGCCAGACAGGCTGTCCAGAAACAACGTCCCAGCAGGAGAATGGTCTCTGCACCCGCAGACGATCCAGCTGCTGTGGGAAACGTTTGGCAAAGCGCAGGTGGACCTGTTCGCGTCCCAAGAAAACGCTCACTGCCCGAGATTCTTCTCGAAATGCCGGGAGGCGCTGGCCCATGTTTGGCCCCGCCGCCCCCTATATGCTTTTCCCCCTGTCTCACTCCTGCCTCAGGTGTTGGAGCGAATCAGGAGGGAGGGATGCCCAGTGCTACTCATAGCTCCGCTCTGGACAAACCAGTCGTGGTTCCCTGTCCTGATGCAGCTGACCAGCGCTGCCCCATGGCCTTTACCGTTGAGGAGAGACCTCCTCTCTCAGGCGGGAGGCTCGATTTGGCATCCTCGCCCGGATTTGTGGTCCCTGCACGCAGGGGCCATCAACGGGTACCCGCTGACCTCCCAGAGGGAGTGTTAAACACGATCGCGCAGGCTAGAGCCCCGTCTACCAGACGGCTCTACACCTCGAAGTGGTGTGTGTTCTCTGCTTGGTGTCAAGCGCAGAGCTTTTCACCTGTAGACTGCGGGGTTACGGAAGTGCTTTCCTTCCTTCAGGAGCTACTGGATAAGGGCAGGACCCCTTCCACGCTCAAAGTATACGTGGCGGCCATAGCAACGTTTGTAAAACCGGTGTCTGGCCAGTCACTAGGAAAGAACGACTTAGTCGTGCGTTTCCTTGGAGGAGCTCGGAGGCTAAACCCTCCCAGGCCCCCTTCAGTCCCGACATGGGACCTTTCCACGGTCTTGGAGGCCATGAAAGGTGCCCCATTCGAGCCAATCCAGTCGTCAGACATGAAACACTTGTCTTCAAGACAGCGTTTCTTATGGCTCTCGCTTCAGTGAAGCGCGTAGGGGACTTGCAAGCGCTCTCAGTGAGCGCGTCATGCATGGAGTTTGGACCTAATGACTCTAAGGTCATACTCAAACCGAAGCACGGCTACGTGCCAAAATCCCTCAACACACCGTTCAGGGCCCAGGTGATTTCCCTGTCTGCCCTTCCGGTTCTCAATGAGGAGAAGGACGCGAGTCTCCTTTGCCCTGTTAGGGCACTAAGGGCTTATGTGTCCCGCTCGTCTGGTTTCAGACAGACTGAGCAGCTTTTTGTTTCGTTTGGCGGCCGTGCTAAGGGACTTGCCGCTTCGAAACAGAGCCTATCCAGATGGATAGTTGGTGCCATAGCGCTGGCTTACACTTCTAAGGGCCTACAGTGCCCTTTGGGTGTTGGAGCGCACTCCACAGGAGGCATGGCCTCCTCGTGGGCATGGTCTAGCGGGGTTACCCTGCAAGATATTGTATGGCCGCGGGCTGGGCCTCGCCGTCTACATTTATAAAATACTATAACCTGGAGGTTCCCGCCTTGCAAGCTAAGCTTTTGGCGGTATAAAGTCCAGTGCTATCTGCCGCTGTGCGGCTCAGATACTGAGTTTGACCTGCGTATTGCTCACTGACCGGTACAGCAGCTCATTAAAATGTCGACACACTTGTGGCCACCCAGTTCAGGCTGAATGTTCACCCTGACGGTATGGTCTATTTGTCACATGATCAGCTCCTTCGGATGCTATTTACAGGGAATGATGCTTCTAGCCTCTCTTCCCTCACTCTCTGTGAGTTTATGGTGATTATGCACTATATGCGCCCCGGGCTTCGGCCCCTGGGACTTTGGTGTTGGATCCCTACCAGCACGGCGTGTTGCATTGTGTTCCAATGCAAGATATTACGCAGTACGAGAGATACTCTCGTAAGAGAACGTACTCAGTTACTAACGTAACCTCGGTTCTCTCTAGAGAGGGAACGAGTACTGCGTATCTTGCCGTGCTTGGAATACGCTCTGGTTCGCTTCGGCGATGAAAACCAACGTAAGAGCAGCTATCGAGCCTAGATATGGGGCGAGACCACGCCCTTTCTGGCGGGACGTGACGATATGGGCGCGAAAGGCCCCCATTCGTCGTGACGTCACGCAGAGCTTCTCTCGATAGGCTGCTGCTATTGCCGCAGGGCAGCCAATAGGCGCGCGAGCTGTCTCGCCTATGTCTGCTTGCTGCTGCAAAGCGTTTTACATTAATAAAAAATTAAGGATAATTTTTGGCTTCAATATCTCGTGGAAAAGAGTTTTCCCCATAGCGTAAGATATTACGCAGTACTCGTTCCCTCTCTAGAGAGAACCGAGGTTACGTTAGTAACCGAGTACGTTTCTTTTCATTTGTTACATGCCTTGTTCAGATTCCTGCCATTTTTCTGTCTCCATAGTTACCGTCATTATTAGTTAATTGGTTTCAGCTGTGTTCTATTAATTATCCTTGACCTTGTTTGTGTTTGCTATATAAGTTTATCCCTCACATTCATTGTCTTTCATTCTATGTTGTTGTATTAACCTCATTAAACTTCATATTGAAACTTTATTCATTTTCATCTGCCTTTCTGCAACCACCCGTGAGTGACAGATGTCCAAGCATAGTTTTACAAGAAACTAAATAACTGGAGCTAACAAAATAAATAAAAATAAAAAAATGTCTAGAAATAACTGGAACATGCAAACAAAAATAAATAAAACAAGACTGCAACCTGGCAGGGAACTAGAGGAAGAAAAAAAAATAGTTAGAAATCAGACAGAAACTAAAATTAAGGCTTGGGATAACTAGAGCAAAAATAAAGACTGGAACATGACTAGAATAAAATAAAAAAACTGAAAAATCTAAATGAAACAAATACAAAAAAGAACTGGCAGAGAAAACTAAACGTAGCACTGACTGACCACACACACACACACACACACACACACACACACACACACACACACACACACACACACACACACACACACACACCACACACACAACAAGGACTAACGGAATAACGGAAACAAAGAGGTGGGATGAGGAGCACATGGCCAACACAAACAAAGACAGAACGTTGTGCTCAAGCACAAGACAAACAAGGAAACCTTAAAGGGATACTCCACCCAAAAATGAAAATTCTGTCATCATTTACTCACCCTCAAGTTGTTGCAACCCTGTATGATTTTCTTTCTTCTGTTGAACACAAAGCAAGATATTTTGAAGAACGATTGGAACTTTGGCACCATTGACTTCCATAGTATTTTTTTATTCTACTATGGAAGTCAATGGTGCCAAACAACTGTTTGGTTCCAATCGTTCTTCAAAAATCTTCCTTTGTGTTCAGCAGAAGAAAAAAACTCATATAGGTTTGCAACAACTTGAGGGTGAGTAAATGATGACTGAATTTTCATTTTTGGGTGGAGTATCCCTTTAAACAAAGACAAAACAGACAAGAACGCCAAGGCAGGACCCTGACAACTTGATAATAAAACATGTTAACTATATATATAACTATATATACTATAATACATTTTCATGTTATTGTAAATAACATTAAATTAAGTGTCTGAAAACATTACAATAATACGTTTGCACAAGTATTTTCTAATTATATATAATTTCCATACGTTTTTTTTTAAAGTATGCTAAAGTGTACTTTTTTTTATATAAGCACATCTTTAGTTTTTTTTTTTTTTTACTCCGCTCCACTTTGTACTTTCTTAAAATCCTATTGGCTTGTCTCTGTAAGGAGTCTAGTTCTTATCCTTGTCCATTTGGAAAATTGATTTGCCTTAGAGTATATTTGATTCATGTACATGTAAGTGAATTTGAATTTTCGTAATTTACTTTAGAGTGATTTACTGGCTATAAGTCTGTGGGGGAGGTAAAAGGGCCCAGCTCTGTCCCTGCCATAGAGACACCATCTCACACAAACATGATTCACACACCACTGTCCCTGTTGCTGGAACACATTCTGAAGGTTACAGACAGTGCGTGTGAATCAAGAGGTACAGCAGATAGTGAATATTGAGTGAGAGATATAAGAACTCCCATTAAACAACGTTGAATGCTCTGAAGCTCTGAAGTGGGGTTTGGTTTGATAGCCTTTTTTTTTTTATTCACAGTTTCTAGGATGTTACGGCCAGCTTGTTTCAAGCCGCAACATAACGTTGTCACCTTTATTTATATAGCGCTTTTTACAATGCAGATTGTTTCAAAGCAGCTTTACAGAAATAACAGGAAAATAATGTTGTAATAATATTGTTCAATTTAAAATTAAATGTCCCCAACTAAGCAAGCCAAAAGCCAATGGCGACAAAGGCGAAGAAAGGCGAAAAAGGCGACAGTGGCAAGAACCAAAACTCCATCAGGTGACAGAATGAAGAAAAAAACCTTGGGGGAAACCAGACTCAGTCAGGGGGCCAGTTCTCCACTGGCCAACGAACGAACAGTGTATGATTATAATTCAGGCAGCATTACAGGTCAGATTGGATCAGAACATTATATTTTGCAGTTCATCTGGTTGAAGATCGGAGTCATCACGCGTGTATGGGGACGAGTTTGTTCAGGATCAGTGCCTTCACAGGGGGAGTCTAGTTGACACAAGCTCTGCTGACACATCAGGGATGTGTTGTGGTCATGTCTAGGAGCAGGTCCACCATCTGATCTGGATACAGCCCGGATCCAGCTGATTACATCATGCGTTGTGGTCGTGTCTAGGCGCAGGTCTACTATCTGATCTGGATACGGCTTGGATCCAGCTGATTACAGTAAACCTTGGAATAAACAAAGTCTAATATTAGCAAAAATTTGCGTAGATGCCATTCTTTTTATGATGTAGCGAGTACATCAGGTGTTATAGGAAGTGTTCCCGGTGTTGGCTGACCTAATTTATGCAGCCTAATAATCATTGCACTGTTTTGAATAATAGGATTGTATAGTGTTCTATGTGTATGCCAGGTTGAAGAGATGTGTTTTTAATCTAGATTTAAACTGACAGAGTGTGTCTGCTTCCCGGACAATTTTAGGAAGACTGTTCCAAAGTTTAGGTGCTAAATATAATATAATGCCTTAAGAGCTCACTCAAGTACTGGGGAGCTAAACCATTTAGTGCTTTGTAAGTAATCAGCAATATTTTTAAATTTATACAATGTTTAATAGGGAGCCAATGCAGTGTTGACAGAACTGGGCTAATATGGTCATATTTCTTGGTTATGGTAAGAACTCTAGCGGCTGCGTTTTGGACCAGCTGTAGTTTGTTTATTAGGCGTGCAGGGCAACCCCCCATAATAGCATTACAATAATCTAGTTTTGATGTCATGAACGCATGAACTAATTGTTTTGCATATTTGTCATTGAGAGCATATGACGTAATTTAGATATATTTTTAAGATAGAAAATGTGATTTTACAGATACTAGACACATGACTTGACAGAGCAGCCATCAAGTGTTATACAGTATTCTAGGATATTACGTGAGGAAGTTTTTTGTCCAATAATTAGAATCTGTTTTTTTTTCCGAATTAAGTAATAGGAAATTATTAGTAATCCAGTTTTTTATATTAGCTATACATTCGGTTAATTTTGTGAATTTGTAAGTTCCGTCAGGCATGAAGAAATACAGAGCTGTGTATCATCAGCATAACAGTGAAAACTAATGCCATGCTTCCTAATGATATCTCCTAAGGGTAGCATGTACAGAAACTAGGGGTGTCACGATTCTCCAAATCCTCGATTCGATTCCATTTTCGATTCTAAGGTCACGGTTCGATTCGATTCTCGATTTTTACATTTATTTTTTTTAAGCACAGTTTGCGATGCCATTTTTAGACTAGACTTATGTAATATAATATATGACCTTTGTTCGCAATGTACCACACTACATTGTCAAATTTTAAACATTTATTAACAAAATAATGTTACAATAACTTATATCTTCAGTCAATTAGAAACTTAAGCAAAATAACCTGCCATGTAGTTTCTCTTTTGTAACTGCAGTCTTATTCACAGAAGATGACATTCAAATTCACAACAAAACAAACACGGTTTAACAGATACATCTATGTTTTCCTTGCTTTACCTCGGTCTTAAAGTACAAACATGACTGTGAAAAAATTAGTATTTAATTTAGAATTTAATTAAATGCATTTATGATGAAATTACAACATTTTCATGTCATGTTCATTTTGACCACTAACTGTGCGCTGTCGCTTTAACTCGGCGCGTGCAGCAGAAATAGACTAGGTGCGGAAATGAACGACACTTGTCTCATTCGTGGAGGTGGAGAATCAAGTTATTTGTGACATGCAAGATTTATAGATTTATACTGTTCTGAGTCTGCTGTTTTTGTCAATTTAAAGTTTTAATTTAAAAAGTGGAAGAATGGTACACGCACTGACGCACATACAGTAGCAGAGCTTGCAAACTGTGGCTTTTTTGAAGCGCGAACTTTGAACGCGAATGTGAACGTTGTCAACATAACTCACTGGAAATCAGAAATACTCCCACTGTCCCACACCGGCGACTTTAGTGAAAGAGGAGGTCAGAAGTCCTGTCGATGGGTCTCCTGCATCTGCAGCCATGCTATCTTTTGACTGGCTCTAGCCATAGCTCTAGCTGAGGTAGAGGACTCGCAGCACTTCAACACGTGTGCTTTTTTCCGCTTTGCAAACCGACTGGACGTGACATGGGGGCGTGGCAGTATCGACGATTCCATTTTTGAATTCGATTATCGAGATTGTGACTTAATTTCGATCGATTTCGATTTAAAATCGAAATCGTGACACCCCTAACAGAAACCCAGCCAACATGTATATGTGGGACCCACATGGTTTATGATTGGGCTACGTGGGTACCAAGTGGGCATGGTCCCAAAATGGGCATCTTATCTGGGGCCCACTTGGGTCACTAATGGGAAATGAGTACATGGGGTCAAAATGGGCAACACAAATGGGGCCCATTAATGGGTTAGACATTGGCAAACACAATCAGTCCCATATAGGCTGGCTACATGGGCACAAGCTAGTACCCACATAGGTAATCTCTTTATGGGTTATGAATGGGAATAAAATATGGGGCCCACTTAACCAAACCATATGGGTCAGACATGGACAAACACAATCAGTCCCATATAGGCTGCCTACATGGGCCCAAGGTAGTACCCACATAGGTAATCTCTATGGGTTATGAATAGGAAAAACATATGGGGCCCACTTTGATAAACCGCATGGTTCAGACATGGGCAAACACAATCAGTCCTATATAGGCTGCCTACATGGCCCCAAGGTGGTAGCCACATAGGTAATCTCCATATTGGTCATGAATGGGAAAAACATGGGGCCCACTTTGATCAACCATATGGGTCAGACATAGGCAAACACAATCAGTCCCATATAGGCTGCCTAAATGGCCCCAAAGTAGTTCCCACATAGTTAATCTCTATATGGGTTATGAATGGGAAAACATATGGGGCCCACTTTGATAAACCATATGGGTCAGACATGGGTAAACACAACCAGTCCCATAGTATGCCTACATTGGCCCAAGGTAGTACCCACATAGGTAATCTCTATATGGGACCTGAATGGAGAAATACATACAAGTATAATTTTGAATATAATGTATTATGTAATAAATATAAATTGTGCATCTGTAAATTACATCATAAACTTTACACTTGTAAATAACATATCTGTACATATTAAAACAATTATATATAGTATATTTATAATTTGTAATCTTTGTTATAATACCACTAACAGTTGACCATGAAATAATTAGTGGTAAGGAAATGTCACAAATAGACTTATTACATTTTTCACAAATATGGGCGCAGAGTTGAAGATGCCACCCTCCCACAGCTCCCACAGCCTGGACGGAGGAGAGTTCTTTGCAGATTAATATTAACAAAACCAAAGAAATGTGTTGTGGGGCTAATAATGCACGTAGACTTTTTAAGCCTTTGATACTGGCGTATCAACATCTGGTTTATTGAGGAAATTGAGGAGTTTCTGATAGTGGTGTATAAATCACTTATCAAATCTGTGCTTACTTTCAACATTGTATCCTGGTTCAACTCTCTTTCTGTTAAATGCAAAAATAGACTTTTAAGGATTATAATTATGGTTGGTAAAATTATTGGTGAGAAACAAGTAACTCTGTCTGATCTTTACACTGTGGCAGTGAAAAGAAAAGCCTCTGTTATTGTGACAGACTCTTCACATCCCCTGCATAGTTCATTTCATGTACTCCCGTCTGGTAGACGATACAAAGTACCTTTGGTGAAAAAGGCAAAGTATAAGAAGACTTTTATTCCAACTGCCATTGATATTTTAAATAGGAAATAGGGAAGGGGGGTATCTTAAATTGTGGTTGTCTCTTGTATTGTACTGTTTGTTGAGCCCTTGCCTAAAGACAATTCTCTACCCCTTGTGGGGATAGACAATAAAGCTTTTTGAATTTAAATTTGAATTACATCCGAACATCCGAATTCAATGATTTGGAGGGGTGTCCCAATATTTTTGGCAATATAGACCTTATGTAGCCACGCCCCTTTTCAGTGCTGAGCTTGTTGTATTTTGACTTCTGGTCTGTTTTTTCACAGCGATCTTGCGTAGTTATGAATGAACGGCTCGTTAAAAAAAATTTCCAAGGTCCATTTGTTAAGACATATGCTTTACAGTGCTTATGATAAACATTACAATGCTCATGATAACTTTCGTTAACTCTACAATAAGTAAATCAACTTCACCAGCTAATTACTCCTGGACAGCGATGCCATAGAAATATACAGAGCGACCGCAAAAACGGAAGTTCAAAGACAATATTCTAAAGATGGCGGCGCCCCTTGTTTCTCTGGTATATAAGGTATATAGTGTATGTGGGTACAGTATAGGCTATGGCTCTTCAAATCCAGCCCTGGAGTGTTGGTGTTCAGCAGACATTAGTTCCAAACCTAATCATTGTCATTAAATATTGAAAGTGTCAACTTTTTAGTGGTCTGATTTTGTGAGTTACTGCAAAATGCGTATCTCCATATACTTACTTTAAAATCTATACAAATGGTTCAAAATATCCCAAAAATGGTCACTGTACAATATGAAGAACGGGTTACAGAAGCTAATTATCTATAAAAATAATGGAATTATAATGGCTTAGAGATGGGTAGAAGAAATCAAACCCCTAGCAACAGCCATATCCACTTATTCAATGTAGATACTCCAGAGTTTTCTGGTCAGTCTGTTAGTGACAATGTAATTCTAGAGATTTTGAATATTGAGGTTGGGGTTAGGGTTTTAATTATTAAAAAGTGCACATCAATTCAGATGATAAAATATCCCAAGTACAGAAAGATAGAATGGAAATTCATGGTTTGAAGGGAAAATCCAATGTAAATTCAGAAATCATATTTGCAGCATATACAGGAGTATAGAATAAAGTGCAGTTTCATTAATTTTGCATATTGTGTTTTGTGTTAGATTGGTCGTAGTTGGCACATGGCTGACCCTCAAAGTTGAAATATGGTTGAAATAATGTCAGTTGTTTTTTTTAACGTTGACACAATGTATTGTTTATATACGTTTAATGCTAAAGTTGAATTTTTTTTTAATGTTTTTTGGGGGGGGGGGGCAAAATTGTATGTCGAATCAATGTCATGTCTTCAATAATACTAACTTTGAATTATATTATTCTAATTATTATATTTTATTATTTAGCATTGAGATATTTGATCAAACACCACTTCAAAAATCAAAATTTATGTGAAATAATCACTTTTTTAACAATAAAAAGAATGGATATAATTTCAACTTCAAGAGAGAAGTGGAGCAGAAACTTGTTTGCTTTGTGTGATTTTTTTGAACTCACTGTTTTGTGTGTGTGCCTAAAGTTTCCTTTCAAAAGCTACAATCGATGCTGCCTGCTTACGCATTGGAACGTCTTTAACGTGACCCTGTGAATATAATGTGTAAACACTCGATGGAATGGACGATAAGTAATATAGCCTCGTCGGTAACGTCATCGGCGCGCACACGCAAGGCTATAATTAGATGACCACAGTCATCGTCAGGTCTTTTGTCTTCGAACCTCTCTTGTTGTGTGCAAGGATTTAATCTCTCTACTACAGATCTTTGTTGGGAGTTTTAGTTTATCACTGCTGTGTGCAGATTTCTCTTTCTCATCTCAACGATCTAAAAAGAGTTTGGAAAAAGTAAAAGAAAGAGAAATGAAAGCGCTGTGTCCCTCTATGTTCTCGTTCATGTCAGAACTGATACCACACTTATTGCTTTGTTTGTTTAGGAGGAGCATCTGCCCTTGCGTTTGAGCATGGTGATAGAGGCCTGCATTCAGCCCGAGCCCGACGGGCCCGACTTATTACGCTGGCCGCTCGGGCCAATTTTCACGTCATAGTTCACTCGCGGGCCGGCCGGCCGGTTTTAGGCTTATCTTTTATAGCAATTTAGACATTCATTAAATAAATATGAGAAATGACGATGAAACGCAACATAGAAAGAGTTTTATAACTATCACACTGACATATGACTGACATGACAGTCTGCTCACGCTCATCGTCACGCACAACACACACACAACACACACACACACACAACACGCACACGCACGCGCACAGTTTCCGCGGCGCGATCTGAGATTCCCGCGACCGCTCGTTCTGTGTTTAGTGTCCCGGTAGCGAGCGTGACTTCAGCGCAGCTGGAAAAAGTACGATGGATTAAAACCTTTCACTGTGGATGCTGTGCTTTTCTTCACGTGCTCTGAGACTGTTCTTAGCCATGTTTGGAGCTGTTTTTTGTTTGACTTCATTTCATGAGTCTGTTGGAAACAGGATGTAAGGTGGAAATAAGAATGGCCATGTTCTGTATGAAGGACTTGTTTTTGAGGTAAGAAACCTGCATGGTTGTTTAATGAATTTATGTTGGATTTTTAGATTGCGTTCTCTGATTGTAGCCTATTGTATAAACTCATTTAGTTTGCTGAGCGCTGTTGCTTGCAGCAAGCAGTTTCCCTCAGCTTTCAAAAATGTCAAAAACGTTAACAAACGTTTAAACAAGTTAACTGTCTGTGTGATATGCTAAGTTGTTAATCTATGGATTTTATGTACCAAGTAAAGTGTTGATTTGAGAGGCTATAAATCAATGATCAAACATGTTAACTCGCTGTCGCTACTTGGTCGTCATAAATAAAACCATTTTTTCTTATTAACTTTATAAGAAATGAAAATATATTTACGTAAATACTTGCCTCTGAAACGAAACATATCTGGTTACTGACTGCACACATAGGCAGGCTGTGTATTACCTTTTTTTATTTTTTTTTATAACGGGCTCGGTCGGACCGGGCTGATCATCTGATGACTGTCGGACACGGCCGGCTAGGGCCTGAGCGTCTCGGGCCAGGCCGGCTAGGCCTAGATTTGAGGCCGTGCAGGCTCTATGGTGATTGCGAGCACAGTGGAAAGTTCACAGTTAAAGTGCTTTGCGTTCGCTGTGCTTATTTCAAATGAGTTGCATCCGCGTCCCTTTCTCTCTCTCTCTCTCTCTAGATAGCGATGTCCTTTTTGCCTGACTACCGAAGCGTGCCTCTGCGCTTCTTCGGCTCGGGCGGAGGACACTGAATCTCATGAGTTTTTCATCAAAGCACACCTGTGAAGGGGTTGAGGTGGGGTTTGTGACACCCAGCCGACGGGGTGTCATTGGTTGTTGCGTTAAATCTTACCCAGATACAATAGTGCTATTTTCTGATTGGCTAACAACACCAGACGAACAACACCAGAGTAGACGCGCTTGATTCCTGCCGGTTCCACAGTGAGAACGGCGCGGCCAGAGTTTTGGGCGCTGCGGCATATTAAATATATTACAAATAGTTTTTCAGTGTGAGAAATACAATGTGTGGCGGAGAGCATAACAAAAGACCGAAATGAGTGACTGTCACGCTCAATGCGTGACACTTGAGAGCCCTGCTATTAGCGTATATGCCATCCTTCTTATGATGTAACAAGTACATCAGGATTTATGGTAAGTGTTCCCGGTTCCGGCTGACCTAATCTATGCAGCCTAACGTTGAATTATAGAAGTCTATAATGTGTTACGTGTATGCTAGGTCAAAGAGATGTGTTTTTTGTCTAGATTTGAACTGACAGAGTGTGTCTGCTTCCCGGACAATGTTAGAAAGACTGTTCCAGTTTTGGTGCTAAATAGGAAAAGGAACTACCCCTGCGCAGCAGTCGATTTTGAAATTCTAGGTATTATCAACTGGCCAGAATTTTGAGATCGCAATAGACGTGACGGACTATAATGCCTTAAAAGCTCGCTCAAGTACTGAGGAGCTAAACCATTTAGTGCTTTGTAAGTAGCATATTTTATAATGTATACAATGTTTAATAGGGAGCCAATGCAGTGTTGACAGAACTGGGCTAATATGGTCATCCTTCCTGGTTCTGTTAAGAACTCTAGCTGCTGCGTTTTGGACCAGCTATAGTTTGTTTATTAAGCATGCAGGGCAACCCCGCATAATAGCATTACAATAATCTAGCCTTGATGTCATGAACGTATAAACAAACTGTTCCGCATGTGTCATTGAGAGCCTATGACGTAATTTAGATGTATTTTTAAGATCGAAAAATTTGGTTTCACAGATACTAGGCACGTGATTTTCAAATGAAAGATTGGTATTAAAGAGCACACCCAGGTTCCTAACCGACGAGGAAGACTTGACAGAGCAGCCATCAAGTGTTAGACAGCATGTCTAAATGTAAAAAAGCACTTTTTTGTCGAATAATTAGAATCTCTGTTTTTTCAGAATTAAGTTGTAGGAAATTACTAGTCATCCAGTTTTTTATATCAGCTATGCATTTCGTTAATTTTGTGAATTGGTAGGTTTCGTCATGGAGTGAAGAAATATAGAGCTGAGTATCATCAGCATGACAGTAAAACTAATGCCATGGTTCCTAATGATATCTCCTAAGGGTAGCATGTACAGAGTGAACAGCAACGGTCCTAGCCTTGTGGTACGCCATACTGAAGTTTTGATCGGTCAGACATCTCTTCATTTACTGCTACAAACTGATAACGGTCAAGTATGATAAGTAACACTAATAGAGAGATACAACCACGATCGGATGATAAGAGCAAATCATTTGTGACAGAGGAGAGCAGATCCTGACTGAAAATCCTCGCAGATACCATTTCTTTCTGAAAAGGAACACTGGGTACTAAAACGACACTGCCTTTTACTGAGAAGCTGAAACTGGGATATTGAGAAACACAACAATGAGCCACTAGAGTATCTCTCAGAGAGTGCCTGCCCCACATAATGCACAGCACTCTTTTATACTCTAGCTGATCATCAATTAGTATGGGAGAACCAAACAGAACAACCAGTCTCTTGGACGAATAGGATCAGAGACTCTGGAGGATTGTCAAATAGGAGCATTCTCTGCCATGTTATAGCCATAACCAATCTGCTAATGATTATGTTGGATAAAAACTAGGCCAAGTTTTACTCCTTTTAGGTTGCAGTAAAATAATTATTTTTCCTTTTGAGAAATAAAGTGGTCTGAAATTAAACATCAGACGCATCAACGTCTTTCCATGGAGAGTGCGTGAGGGTGCCAGCGTGCTTCTGCTTACAGAACATCTCTACTTACTTATACAGCTTTAATGACAGCATAATAAAGGTCCTGCAATTTTATGCTCATGGATGAGCATATCTTTTTGAAGAAAGCATCACCGATGGATAAATTATACCTCTGACTCTCCCTCGCTATCACTCTCTCGTTTTCATGTTTCTTTTATGTATTCAGCAGTAGTACTTACAGCTGTCACTGCTCCACTAAATATATATAAAGGTGTCTGAAACACTTAAGAATCGTATTTCATCACTTCATCTCTCTCTCTGCCTCACTTGAAGTGTTGGTGTGGACAAGACAAGAAATGAGATTTGGGAGATACATAGTATCAGACAAATCACACCTTTTTACACTTTTTTTTCTTTCCAAGATGGCACTTAGTATAGCAGCCTCGGTGTTACGTGCGCTTTGTTTTGTTTTGTTTTGTTTTTGTGTGTTAATTCAGTTTTCGGCTGTGATTCCCGGTGCTCTTTCACCAGACATGGCCCTTCACTACATCCTCCAGCCCCTGGACTCCCCTGGAACCTATGCTAGGATTCTGTTTGTTGATATCAGCTCTGCTTTCAACACCATCATCCCGGCCCTGCTGCAGGACAAGCTCTCTCAGCTGAACGTGCCTGACTCCACCTGCAGGTGGATCACTGACTTCCTGACGGACAGGAAGTAGCACGTGAAGCTGGGAAAACATGTCTCTGATTCCAGGACCATCAGCTCCGGATCCCCTCAAGGCTGCGTTTTTTCCCACCTTCTCTTCTCCCTGTACACCAACAGCTGCACCTCCAGTCACCAGTCCGTCAAGCTCCTGAAGTTTGCGGACGACACCACCCTCATTTGGCTCATCTCTGGTGGGGATGAGTCCGCCTACAGGTGGGAGATCGACCATCTGTCGATCTGGTGCAGCCAGAACAGTCTGGAGCTCGCTTTGAAGACATGGAGATGGTCGTGGATTTTAGAAAGAGCACAGCCCCACCCTCCCCATCATCCTGTGTGACTCCCAAGTCACTGCTGTGGACTCCTTCCGCTTACTGGGCACCATCATCTCCCAGGACCTCAAGTGGGAGCTAAACATCACCTCCATCACCAAAAAGGCTCAGCAGAGGATGTACTTCCTGCGGTAGCAAAAGAAGTTCAGCCTGCCAAAGACAATGATGGTGCACTTCTACACCGTCATCCCTTGAGTCCATCCTCACCTCCTCTATCACCATCTGGTACGTTGCTGCCACCGCCAGAGACAAGGGTAGGCTGCAGCGTATCATTCGCTCTGCAGAGAAGATGATTGGCTGACTAACCCCCCCCCCCCCCCCCCTCCCTGCAAATTATACAAATGTCTCTGAACATGTAAATACTATTTCATATATATCATGCACAAACCTGGCACATTGCACATATTTGTTGTTTATTTTTAACCCCCTGGGGTCGGCAAACGTGCCGGAGCGTTTTTGCTGGATTTTCTTCACATAAGTAGCAAAATACTTAAATTACTTTGTCATTTATGGTCATACAGAAAAAAGAAATATGAAAAAAGAATCTGTGAGATGTCTACTTTTGTATGTGTCCACTTACAATAAAAACAAAACATTGTGCTTTTGTAAAATAAAGAAAATAAACCGTCTCCGTGAACTTTTTTTCTTGAGCACGTCTATAAAGTGAAACAAAACTCAGCGAATACTTGTCACACATTTATGAGCCATATATCTTTATAAACATTTAAGTTTGTACTTTTAAATTATCTGATTCAAAACAAAAACAATTATTCTCTGTTTAAGTAATTTGTATAAAACCAACAAGATGTTCAGTTTCTCAAACCCTTGCTCATTATTTTTAATGTGACCACGCCCACATACGCAAAAGAGATTGACATGCAAATTTTCACGTGAAGGAACGCGAACACGCTCATTACCTCAAAAACAAAGCACCAACCAAAGCAAAACCAGCAACAAGACACAAAGACCAATATGCCAAAGGCCTACATATAACGCAAATAGTGCGCAACGCGCGTGTGCCCAAAATGTCAACAATATTAAAGTTTATGCAGGAGGCAAATGCCTGCTGGCATTTTTCTTTAAGCAGTCATGACAGGGATTTTCCAAATAATCACATTTCACCTCCTCAAATTACTGTTGCAAATCTCTTTACATGTGCGTATACACACACAAATGAAATGTCCGCAAGCACATTATATCATCAGCAGGTTCAGCATCTTAAATAACGACTAAAGAGCAAATGAAGCTTAACTTACGTTTCAGAAACGCGCACGTCAGGCCTTCATGTTCCCTGTTCACAAAACGTTCCCCATTCAAAGCAATCGGGATGTCTCATATGAAACAGCCAGCTACCGTTGTCAGCGAGCCGAGCCGCCGTATTCAAGCACCGAGGGCGCGCGCGCGCGGATTTCAGTTTCCCGAGCCCACAAAGTGCGGCGAAAACATTTTCAGTGTACCGGTAACTGCCACGGTTTCAGCTCGTCTGCGACAATCTTTGCGGCGTCCATCTTCATTGAATTGAATTGAGCCGACCAGAGCACAGCATAATAAGTAGCCATGCGGTTCACTTGGAGGGCGGGGACAAAAGCGCCATATTCAGTATAGAAATACACACAGACAGACAACACACCACGCCCCTACTGCGTGCTAGAATCTACGAAAACGAGCCGATTTCAACCTCAAAATGTAAGCTTTTAAATATACCAATACTGCTATCTCAAACATGGAGAGGCTTCTTCGTGATTTCAACTAACAGATTTTGCAAAAAAGCGGAAATCACAAATTTTGGAAAAAAACGCTTGTTTGTCATTTTTCTCGCAAGTTGTGCTGCCGACTTGTGTCCCTGGTTTCTGTAACGGGTAATATATATATATAATACATATATATATAATATATATATATAATATAATATATATTATATATATGAGCCATTGAGTCCTGTTGACTTAAACATTCACATGAGACTCTGTACATGAACATGGTAAAGTGAAAAACATTGGAAATGACAGGTATGTACTATGTTTTCAAGAATGGCACAAACGTGTGTGACTGTTCAAATCTCTGTATTTAGATCAGTGTGTTCAATAATGTGCTTTTTTTTGTCATGTGTTGTGTATCTTTGGATTATGTTGTGTTTTAAATAAATCCAAACAGTCAAAAAGCCATTATTTTTTAAATCTCCTCATTCTTTGTGCAAGGCTCCTCGTAATGATAGGGCCTGATAGCACCTGATTGGGCCATTATGGGAGGGTCTTTGTCTTTCTCAGGTGTGAAATGCAGTAATATTAATGATGGTTTACGCCCATTCGCATAAAGCTTTCTTACACAAAACATGTCTTGCAAATTTTAAATCAATATATTTTCTTATCTGAATTTTTTTTTTTTTTTTACAAACCATGCATAAACGTCCTTATCTCAAAACTACAAACTTTTACACACATGCTGCTCACATATTATTGTAGCAGAGTTTGTGCTTTATACAGTGTAATCAGACGTTAGCCATGAAAATGTCACAAGTAACAGAAATAAGCACAATGTCAGAGCATGTCAAAAACCTCCAGGGCCCGAAAACACCTCAGACCCAGAGGGTTACATGCATACTTTGTTGTTGTATATTTTTATATTGTCAATTTATATATTTTCCATTCCATATTTAAAGGGTACCTATTATGGCTTTTAAAATGTTCCTAATATTGTTCTGGGAGTCCCCAACAACAGTTTTACATGCATACAATGACAAAAAACACTTTTGTTGTCTTATAATATGCATTTATTTTTACCTGATTTGCTCGACTCCCTAATGATTCGTTTTTCAACTCATTTTTCAAACCCCTCCTTTGCGTGACGCCAATCTGCAGTGATTGGTCAGATCATATGATATGACCCAGTCAGTTATTGTTTGTGTTAGCCCAACGCATAAACATATTGATAAATGCAGTACTACAAGGTATTGCTCTATTCTTCATGATAACTCCAATAACAGCGACAAACATTTCACATATTTAAAAAAAATTTACATTGGAGACAAGCTGTGCTGAGCGTAACTTACACACACACTCACACATACACACACACACACACACACACACACACACACACACACACACACACACACACACACACACACACACACCACACACACCACACACACACACTTACTGCGCCTTCCCTCATCGCGCCCCCGACGCTACAAAACCCATAAAAGCAACAATTAAAGTGTACCTATTATGGATTTTTGAAAATTGCCCTTCATGTAGTGTGTAACATAGATCTAAGTGAACGAAAACATCCTGCAAAGTTTTAAACATGAAAGTTCACCATATACAAAGTTATTGTCTCTCAAAAGTAAGAGTCGACTCTGAGTCGATGATATGAATCGTTCGACGAACGATGCTTTTCCTTTGTCTAGTTGACGTCAACTTGACAAGTTATTTGAATAAGATACGCCCACTTATTAGTTCGGAGACGCCAGGGAAAACTAACATCATGTCAACGAGACGCTGTGTTTTGAAGTGCGACGCAAAAGCAAACTTTTTTCATCTGCCCAGTGAGGAGCATTTGAAGACTAAGTGGCTACAGTTCATATATACAACTATACCACAGAAGTATAGCCGAACCTTGTTCTGTGTTCTTGTCATTTTGAATATGATTGCTTCACAAACCTAAATGCTATAAAGTATGGATTTGCGAGCCGGCTGATACTCAAGGAAGGTTCAGTACCGAGTTTATTTGGATCAGCTTCCTTCTCCGAATCACAACCTGTAAGTATTATTAATATTAATTGTTGCTTTTATGTTTTATGTATCATGCTCAATAATTATTTTGTGTGTTGTGTAGCAGCTACGCACAGCGCAGCTAGGTCTTCAATGTCAATTGTATTGAAATATGTGAAGCAGGGCTCTCAAGTGTCACGCATTGAGCGTGACAGTCACTCATTTCGGTCTTTTGTCACGCTCTCCCGCCACACATTGTATTTCTCACGCTGAAAAACTATTTGTAATATATTTAATATATCCGCTCTCACTCAGTGTTGCCAGGTCCGTATGCCTGCACTGTTTCCGCGGGTTGTTTGTTTGTAGTGCACGGGTTGACGTGATTGTTTTATCCACTGGAACATGATTGTTATTGGGGAAACATCCGGAACGCTTGACTATTTTTAGCCGTGATTGGGCTAGTTTTGATAAGCAATTCGGCTGGTTTTGTTGTGCAGACCTGGCAACCCTGCTCTCACTGTGGAACCGGCAGGAATCGAGCGCGTCTCCTCTGGTGTTGTTCGTCTGGTGTTGTTAGCCAATCAGAAAAACGCACTATTGTATCTGGGTAAGATATAACGCAACAACCAATGACACCCACGTCGGCTCGGTGTCACTCCTTTGGGCTATGATTAGAGTCACGCAAAGGCGGGGTTTGGAAAAATGACTCGCTAAACGATTCATATGGGAGTCGGTGAGCAAATCAGGTAAAAATAAATGCATATTATAAGACAACAAAAGTGTTTTTTGTCATTTCATGCTTGTAAAACTGTTGTTGGGGACTCCCAGAACAATATTAGGAACATTTTAAATGCCATAATAGGTACCCTTTAATATTAACAATACTTACAGGTTGTGATTCGGAGAAGGAACCTGATCCAAATAAACTCGCACTGAACCTTCATTCAGTATCAGCCGGCTCGCAAATCCATACTTTATAGCATTTAGGTTTGTGAAGCAATCATCTTAAAAAAAGTTAGAGAATAGAGTCATAAAGTTAGAGAAAAAGCATCGTTCGTCGAACGATTCATATCAGCGACTCAGAGTCGACTCTTACATTTGAGAGACAATAACTTTGTATACGGTGAACTTTCATGTTTAAAACTTTGCAGGATGTTTTTGTTCACTTAGATCTATGTTACACACTACATGAAGGGCAATTTTCAAAAATCCATAATAGGTACCCTTTAAATATTCCTGCATTTACCCATTCCATATTTATATATTTCCACATTTATTTATGTCAACTGTATGATTGTCTACGTGTAGCACTTATGACCAAAGCAAATTCCTTGTATGTGTAAAACACTACTTGGCAATGAAGTTCCTGATTCTTCTGATTCTGATTCATCATCTATGCCATTTCTCCACTCTCTCTCTCTATATCTGCACCTGACACGCACACACGCACACGCACACGCGCACCGCACACACACACCACACACACACACACACACACACACACACACACACACACACACACACAGAGAGAGAGAATCAACATCACCCAAGAAACAGATTCACATGTGCTGCCTGGCTGCATTTGGAGTCACTTAATCAAATTCTGATCACAGTTGGTGGGTCGGCCAAAGGAGCATGAGTGAGGGGAAGCCGGTTGATGAACACAGTGCCCTGGGTCTTCTAAAACCCTCTGGTGCTCAAATTCAATTTGAGACGCTGGGGCAAAACATATCTTTTGCTCTGCTGTTTCTCTGGACCTGTAGCTCATCTTAAAATCAGTCACCTGTTCAGACCTCACCCCCAACCCCCTTGTGGTCATGCACAGTTATGCATGTGAGTGAAGGCCTAGAGCAGTGGTTTTCAAACTTTTTCAAGAGGGACCCTTTTTTTTTTTTTTTTTTTGACACGACCAATAGGCTTGTGCGCAGAAAAAAAAATCATCTCAGCACTTTTTTAACCACTTATGATACACATGCACTTGCGATTGCAGCGCAAAGTCGATTCTGAAATAATTTGAACAAACTATAGGCCTACATACAGGAATTTTAACCAATTAATAGCCGTTTGGTGCAGGCTTAAAAATACACAACATATTCCACAACAAACTATTTAAATGTAATATTCCTTATATACAGACCAGAACAAGAATTAAAAAAAATAATAACTATAAACAAGCCAAAACGAAATCATTTAAAGCGAAAGTAAAAGGGGCATTATGCTCACGTAACTCTCACAGGAAAAAAATCATCCTTTTCACATGCGCAAAAAATGTGCTTGGAAACATCACAGACACAGTTGAGCGGTGCTTACGCTGAATGGTACGAATTGTATTAATATTCTAAATTCGAATATATATTCGAATAGTTTGAAAAAAAAAAGAATTTCGAAGGTGAAAATTAATATTCGAATGTGGAAAAACACGCCCGCGGTATCAGAGGCGCGGCTGTCTGTTTTGCGAGTGGGCGCGCTGCCTGAGGGATCAGAGACAGGTCACAGGAGTCGCACTGGCACAGCACTGCTGAAAGTTTTTATTTTATTTCTTATTCTTATTTATCTTATTTATCATGAATAAGGTAGGTAGGTTAGATACAGCAGTTCCATGCACTGCATGCTTCCACTGGTTTGATTATAGGCTACCGTTTCATTTCAAGGAAAAGTTCCATGTTCACCAGCACAGCTCGCTCGGAGCGTTCAATGTCGGTTCTAGCTACTGTAAAACTTCAATTAATGTTAATATTATTTGTTTCAATCACTGAATGAAGCCTGCTATATTTGGGACAAGGGTCGCGACCTGAAATTGCTTGCGCAAAACTCTTGATCATCACTCAACATTTGTTTATTGTTATTGTTCATTTAAACCGTTATGCGCAGCGTGAGGTAAAGGCGAGAGAGAGAAAGAGTGCCTGCGAGTGCGAGTAGTTGTACTCTCTTTGTATTAATTTCTACTGTTATTGACGTAATGCGCGTCATTGACAAAATGCACAACCAGATGTTCGAATATGTGTGTTTTATTTAGAGGTAATATTCGAACGTTCATTTTAAGTAATTTTGACAGCCATAGGAAGGATCGACGAGTGTTTGTGTGTTGCTGCCGATTGAGCGAACGTGTGTGTTGCGGATGGAGCGAACGAGTGCGTGTTTTTGAAGGGTAATGCATAATCTGGTCCCAAGCCGGTTCGCAGGAAGAAAGGGCAACACGCATGTCAGGAGCATTCCGTTTGTTTCTTGTTTCATTATTCCGTTTTCTAATAAAATTCATATTAATAATTTTTTTTTTTTAAATCACTGGCGACCCATTTTTTAATTCTGGGTCGCGACCCAGGGTTTGAAAACCACTGGCCTAGAGGGATACTTCATCTAACAATCCACTGGGTGGCTTGGCATGCTAACAACAACATATGCCATTACACACAATGCAGAATGTGGGAGATGTAGTCCATTTGGCTCATACACGCTTGCAGAGAGGGCAGTCCTCCACATGAAATATTCATCATCTTAGCAGTCTTTCACATGCAGACGTCTTGCAGGCCGCATACACATATTTTGCCAAACAGATGGTTTTGGAGCAAATAGAGCCTCTACCGTGTGCAACTTTTACACCATAGGAAGAGAATTATGTGAAGCTCACTGGAGAACATCCAGCAACACCAACGTGCAGATCAATTATTGAAGTATACAGGCAAAAGAAAAATAAACAGAAATGCTTTTTTTAGTGGACAATGTCAAGTTTGTACTGAAAATAGTGACTGGAAAATGTGAATTAAAGGTGCCCTATAATGTTTTTTTTTATTATTTTATAATGTTTCCTGGGTTGCCCTTATATGTTAGTATGTTTTTTAGATCAAAAATAGTCATAATTTAGAATAAAAGGCATTTTCCTAGCCTGATTTAGTTCTGATTTGAACACTCTGTTTGAAGGGCGTGTCTGCTGTGAGAACCGACCACTGCTGTGATTGGCTGACCTGCTTGCATATGAAATGAGACATGTGAAACTCTCGAATACTTTCACTACAGCTGTTAAATACGTTTTAACTATTACAGCTATCGAGATTACGAATCATGAGATGTTTTTAAAGTATTTAGATCTATTCCATCACATAAAATGTTGCTGTGATGAGCATTGAGCAAAAGCAGATGACAGTTTGTTGATCGCGAGACAACGCAGTTTCTCTCTCTCATGCTTTCATCAATGCAAACGATGTACAGTAAAAAGAGCTTCGTTGTGCAGTGTAACAGCGTCATTGATTTCATAACGAGTTTGGCGAGAGATAAACTCGCGCTGTGTGGATTGTTCTGTTGACTGCTTTCTGTATAGTTTATTCACTGAGAATTAGCCTATTTACGTTAGTATGTATGCTCGTTACTTGAGTTTGCTATAAATGTACTATGATCTTGCGCTGGATCTAACACAGTGTAATTATCTTAAATAAAATCACTACTTACCGGTTGCGGGAATATAGTTGGAATTACCCCCTTCTTCAGTTTGAGACGCTGAGAGAAGCTTGATATTGACCCAGGTTCGAAATAAGTCCGTGGTGAAATGGGCAGAGCAAACTAACAACTTTGAATTAAACTGTTGCGGTATCCGATTATAGATAAACATCAACCACGCTGTTGACATTTCTTTTCTGTGGGAAGGGTATGAAAGTCCTCACATCCCCTGCACAGCCTGGAACATAACATTTATTTCCATGATCTGCTTTTTTTTCTCTGATCCTCGTTTGTTCCGATGGTTCAGCTGAGCAGTGCTTGTCATTGAGGGCTGGGCTATGCAAATCTTATGGAGGCGTGATCCCCGACTGTTGCGTCACAGTCGGTATTGTGTGGAGATCCGACCGTTTTTCAGGGGTGTTTTTCATAACGTGAATTAAATGAGAACGCGAAAACAGTCCAGTTTGAGATTCACTCTATGTCATGTCCATGCACTGAACTCCTGTTATTTGACTATACCAAGGTAAATTCAATTATGAATTATAGGTCACTTTAAAGGAGAAGAAAAGGATAAAAAGCACCAGGAGACTACACTAAATAACATTGACTGTATATTTCGAAACACTAAAGATTTAAGTGACCACATGTTCAATGACACAGACTGGCATCTGCCATAATATAGGTTGATGTTGGCCAGTGCGTAAATGGTGCGTCACTGCCAGCACAGCATGATAAACTGGAACTATAACGTCAGCCCATGTGTGCGTACTATAAAACTCAACTAAATCAACTAAAAATAAGATGGTCCTGTAGAAAGTACTTTTCTGATATGTGCATGACAATTTTAGAATACTCTTGTTGAATTTTCATGGTAAATTTTTAGCCTGTTTTTTTTTGTCTTTGTTCAATACAATACAATACAATACAATACAATACAATACAATACAATACAATACAAAACAGTATTTATGAAGCGAAACATCTTTTAATCTAGCCGTAGATCACACAATAACACTCACAGAGAACACCTGTTATTATTCACACGTTAAGGACTATATGAATTTTAATGAAAATGCATCTAAAATTAACAAAGTTTAATATTATAAATTAGAATTTACTTGCCATAAATGCCATGATACTATTCAGTCTGGAGCCACAGGAAATTATGTCTTGACCACCCTTACAGTGCTAAACTAATATGACTATCCTGAGCTGCAAGTGAAATCAAATGTAGCATACAAATACATCAAATAAAACCTTGCACTGATAAATCATCTAGTATAATGTAATGAGATATTTGTGATTTATATGTTGCCCACTGTAACATAGTTAGATGTTATGGGAAAAAGGAGGCGGTAACAGGCCGACATTCACCAACTTTAATAAATAAACACAAAATGAAAGTAAAGTCGGCAGGCCCTCACGGACGACTGGCACCACACATAATATTCAAAACATTAAAATAAAACAGTCCAGGCCTGTCCTCTCTCGATCATCACTGTCACCACTACTCCTTTTATGCTTCCGCTCCACCGTGAGAGATACGAGACCAGTGCGCAGGTGTCACTCAGTAGTAATCACGCCACCGGCCTCTCGTCATTCTCCCACGGCCCTCAGCCTCGTCCTGCTCATCTGCTCGCCTCCTCCTGCCCGACCTTCCTGTTTGCAGGAGTGATGAGATATTTAGTAGAATGTGCTCACTCAATGGCTGGCTGTCTTAGTGGTGTCCGCAAAATAATATAGAATTTATAGAAAATTTGGAAAAGTTTTTGGGGCAGAGCTGACCTGTTGAAAAGAGATATGGATAAACAAATGATAAAGCTTGGGTTCTGAATATTCAGTCCTCAAAAGCCTTTATTGTTAATGATACGATTACAGATTATAACCAGGGGTTCACATAACTGGTACCCAGGTATGCATGCGCAACAAAAATCATGAATGCGTAATGCCATTTGTGTTATTACGCGCCTTTGCGTATTTAAAGGGTAACTGTCGCCAAAATGCAACCTAGGTTATTTTGTTAATCTATCCGAGGCAAACTTTCTTTTAAAAGCATAATTAGAATGGAAACGCCACTTTTAGGTTTGACCGTGTTTTCGTTTTCGGTCAAATTGCCTTTTGAATGGGAGAGCTAGGGGCACGTATATGATAGCATCAAACATCGCTATTTTTAAAACACTAAGAAGGCTCGACACAACATGAAACTTTGCTCGAAGTATCACCAGGGGCTCTTGGCTAGAAGACAGCTGCAGTGCAACAGTCCTCAATGAAACATCCCCTCCTAACTTTACTTTTATGAGTGTTTGCAGAGCGGGTAAGAGAGGCGGGGGCTTAGCTGCTCTTTTTAAAGATGCCTATCAATGTAAGCAAATATCATTTGGGAATTACCCGTCTTTCGAATATCTGGGTATTGTGTTAAAAGGTGCTCCACGTATTTTACTTATCATTGTTTACAGGCCTCCAAAATACTCTCCAGCCTTTGCTGAGGACTTTACAGAACTGTTATCAACAATTTCCTCAGAGTTTGACTGTTTTGCCATTGCTGGAGATTTTAACATTCACATAGATAATGCAGAAACCAATATGGCAAAAGAAATCAAAACTGTTTTAAAAACTTTTGATCTGACTCAGCATGTACATGGACCCACACATAATCGTGGACACACTCTAGATCTACTTATCAGTAAGGGTCTAAACATCTCATCGATTGTTATTAAGGATGTAGCACTGTCCGATCATTTCTGTATTTTCTTTGATATTTTGATCTCTCCTGCCATTGAAGCTAGATCTGTGTCTGTCAAGAAGAGATGCTTAAATGAGAACACTAGTGTGCTATTTATGAAGGCTATATCTTTAAAACCAAGCATATCTGCTGACTCTGTTGATTTTCTCCTTGAATATTTTAACTCAAAAATTAAAAGTGTAATTGATGATATTGCTCCTGTGAAAGTCAGGAAGAATAGTGGTAGACAAAAAGCACCTTGGAGAAACTCAACAGCTGTGCAAAATATGAAAAGACAATGCAGAAGAGCAGAGCGCAGTGTTGCACAGTTACTTTGAAAAAGTAACTAAGTTACTTACAAGTTACTTGATTAAAGTAACTAAGTTACTTACAAGTTACTTGATTTTAAAAGTAACTAAGTTACTTTACAAGTTACTTTTATTATTACATTCAGCAGTTGCCGACAACACCCCACCACCTCAACATAAAAATGACAACCGTTTTGCCAACACTCACTTTATTGGAAGTGTATTTTAACAGTAATATCAACAATCTATCTCCTGACATTTAAAGTTGAACTTAAAAATATTCCCTGAAAAAACAGTCTTTCTTGACTTCACTTAATATAAATACTTGTTTTTATAAATATATATTGTTTTTTGTTTTTCTTGACCCTGTAATTAGTAACTGTAGAACACGTTAACTGTAATTTTGCGTATATGATGAAATTTATACAGTTTCTTGTCAATCTATGTCTATTTTAATGTGAACAATGCGCTGCCACTTTAATTCAGCACGGTTGCAGCACAGCAAAAATAGATAGTGCGGAAACGATCTCTGCACTGCTGTAATACTCACGCACCTGGAACGGATCGACGGACCGCACCCACGTGCAGTGTGAAAGCTTAACCTGTTAACATGGTACGGGAAAAATATGCACTGCATACGCACTGCAGACGGAGACAAGTATGTGTGAAACGGGCGTAAGTTTGACTGTGCGGTGCTGCGACTCCATATGTTTTTTCAAATTCGACGAAGTGTTTCTGTAGTTAGATAACACTTGTCGCCACCAGCACAGAGTTTACAACGGACCTTAATGTTGCCATCTTTAGCTGACAGACACAAACTCAAAATAGTGACTGTATTTCCAGCTAGAAAAAGCGCATCTCTCTCCTCCCTCCATTGTTGTTTACGTTTGTGTCGCTGCGTGGTACATACACGTGACGTGAACCTCATGCTGAAAACGTGACTTGTCGCGCACACTCCCCGAGATGCAAGAAGAAATAAATATATATTTTTACTAAGGAAAATGACAAAAATAGTAACGCACAGTGACTTGGATAAGTAACTTTAATCTGATTACTGGTTTTGAAATAGTAACGCGTTAGATTACTTGTTACTGAAAAAAGGGGTCAAATTGGAGTAACGCGTTACTAAGTAACGCGTTACCGGCATCACTGGCAGAGCGCATGTGGCGGAAGACAAAACTTGTAGTCCATTATAACATCTACAAAGACAGCATCCATGCTTTTAATATGGAACTAGGCAAAGCTAGACAGACTTTCTTCTCGAATATTATAAACAGCAACTTGAACACCACGCACTCTTTTTGCTACTGTAGAGAGACTGACAAACCCCCCAAGCCAGATTCCCAGTGAAATGCTATCAGACATCAAGTGCAGTGAGTTTGCTTCTTTCTTCTCTGAGAAAATCAATAATATTAGAAAGGTGATCAGCTCATCCTTGAGTTGCGCCGGGGTCAGACAGATCAGACCACTACCTGAGAAAGTAGTTACTATGTCTGTTTTCGAAAAAATTGATGGCAAAATTTTGGAAGAAACCGTACAGCACCTTAAAACATCAACCTGCGCCCTTGACGCACTTCCCACATCTTTTTTCAAAAGTGTGTTAAACCGTTATGTGGGGGATGGCGGATGAACCCAGACGCAGACAGAGTACACTTAACACACGATTTATTGACAAAAAAGGGGAAAATAATGCCCACGATGGGGTAAAACAAGACAAGGCAGAGGATGACTAACTAGACTAACACTTGACAAGACTAAAAACTAACAACAGAAACAGGATCAAAAACTCACAGGTATACGTACTCACAGGTAAGTCTATCACACGGATAAGAATCACAATATCTCACAGTATCTCACAATAGCAAACAGCAAACAATGAACCGACACAGGACAGCAAACACACAGGGATTATAAAGGGAACACTAATGACAAGGACAGGTGAAACTGACTAGACACTAATGACGAGACGAGGATAACAAGGTTACAAGACGAGACAACACAAGCACATGGCCCAAACAGGCCATGCGCTTGTACACAAAACATTGGTTCTGTCATGGTCCTGCCACAAGACTAGGAATAATCAATAACAGGATGGCAGAACCATGACAGAACCCCCACCTTAAGGAGCGGCTACCAGACGCTCCTCAAAGTGACACTAAGCACAAGAACCAACAAAACATGGTGAACATCAACAAAGGCATACTAGAATAAACAATAACAGGGTTAGGGTGAAACATAAGGAACAACATGCAAGGCAGAGGGGGTGGAGGAAACACAAAGTTCATGGGGGGAGGTCCAGGGTGGACAGGAGGACTGGGGATCTTGGGTCCATTGGATGAGGGCTGTGGACAAGACTTCTGGGCAGGTATAGATGAGGACACACGAGGAGAGGGCTTTGGGCAAACAGTCCGGGGCTTAGAGGCGACAGGGACCAAACGGGGAAACAGTCCGGGGGCTGGTGGAGACAGGGACAAACGGGGAAACAGTCCGGGGGCTGGTGGCGACAGGGACAAACGGGGAAACAGTCCGGGGGCTGGTGGAGACAGGGACAAACGGGGGAAACAGTCCGGGGGCTGATGGAGACAGGGACGAACGAGGAAACAGTCGGGGATGCTGCAGCAACAGACTCAGACACAGGGGACACAGAGGACATGGAGGAAACGGGACTCTTGACGGGGGACATGGCAGGCAAAGGGGCAGGACTCACAGGGACAGGATCGGGTGCAGCGCTCACAGGAACAGGGTCGGGTGTGACGCTTACAGGGACAGGATGAGGTGCGGCGCTCACAGTGGTAGGCTTGGGAATAGAGCTCACAGACACAGTGGGCTTGGGGCAAGACATGACAGGGACATCGAGGATTTTGACAAGACTTGACAAGTAGTTGGATAAAGCCTCAGCGGCAATAACAACAGGCATCCTTTGACGAGCAGATACCGATCGCAGGACTGCTTCTGCAGCTTGATCGGCCGCAGCTCTCACAGCAGCTGACTTGGGATCAGCGCTCGCAGTAGCGGGCTCAGGGACCGCGCTTGGAGCGGGCTCATGGACGACAGCGCTTGCTGGAGCGGGCTCATGGACGACAGCGCTTGCTGGAGCGGGCTCATGGACGACAGGGCTTGCTGGAGCGGGCTCATGGACGACAGGGCTTGCTGGAGCGGGCTCATGGACGACAGGGCTTGCTGGAGCGGGCTCATGGACGACAGGGCTTGCTGGAGCGGGCTCATGGACGACAGGGCTTGCTGGAGCGGGCTCATGGACGACAGCGCTTGCAGATGCGGGCTCTGGGACAGCGCTTGCAGATGCGGGCTCTGGGACAGTGCTTGCAGATGCGGGCTCTGGGACAGCGCTTGCAGATGCGGGCTCTGGGACAGCGCTTGCAGATGCGGGCTCTGGGACAGCGCTTGCAGATGCGGGCTCTGGGACAGCGCTTGCAGATGCGGGCTCTGGGACAGCGCTTGCAGATGCGGGCTCAGGGCCAGGCAGAGATGAAGGACGCGGGGTTCCCTTCCTCCTCTTCTTTCTCCTAGGTCGCGGAGTAGATGCCATTGTTGGACTTGTGACTAGTTGGGGAAGCTCAACAGGAGCTGTGACAGGGGCATGGAGAACAGTCTCAGGCAGGGCCATCTCCGTCGCAGAGGACTCAGACGCAGACTCCCATGAGGTCCGTCTCCCTCGCTTGCCGAGGAGACTCTCGGGTACGGCTGATGTCACGGGGTTGGAAGTGGAGCCAGCTTGATTCCCCAGGGTAACCACAGCCAGGACATGACCGTCCGGGATCGCTGAAAGCTTGGGTGATGGTGACGACAAGGTGGAGCCCCGCGACTCCCTCCGTGATAAACAATCCACCATCTCACCAAACGTGCAGCATACCAGCTTCTCCCGTTCAGCCAGGGGCGGAGGAGCGTTGAGACCCGCAATGAGGTAGCGGTTGAGGAGGATATCGGGTAGGAAAAACCTCCTCTCATTTGCAACCTTGGCGTACTCCCTTAGAGACCGATCTCCCTGGGGAGGAATCGGCAGCTTGCCATTACTAGCATCAGAAATAGTCCGCAGCCACCATTGTGCAAGGTCATCCGGGTTATGCTCCACAAAAGAGGACATACTTTCTGCTGGGTTCTTTGTTGGTCGGTTCATTCTGTTATGTGGGGATGGCGGATGAACCCAGACGCAGACAGTACACATAACACACGATTTATTGACAAAAAAGGGAAAATAATGCCACGATGGGGTAAAACAAGACAAGGCAGAGGATGACTAACTAGACTGACACTTGACAAGACTAAAAACTAACAACAGAAACAGGATCAAAAACTCTCACAGGTATACGTACTCACAGGTAAGATAATCACACTGATAAGAATCACAATAACTCACAATAGCAAACAGCAAACAATGAACCGACACAGGACAGCAAACACACAGGGATTATAAAGGGAACACTAATGACAAGGACAGGTGAAACTGACTAGACACTAATGACGAGACGAGGATAACAAGGGGGCGGGGTTACAAGACGAGACAACACAAGCACATGGCCCAAACAGGCCATGCGCTTGTACACAAAACATTGGTTCTGTCATGGTCCTGCCACAAGACTAGGAATAATCAATAACAGGATGGCAGAACCATGACATAAACAGCTTAGAAGCAGATCTTCTAGAAGTGGTAAATGCCTCACTTCTCTCTGGGAGTTTTCCAAACTCCCTGAAAACTGCAGTTGTCAAGCCCCTCCTGAAAAAGAGCAATCTTGATAAGACCATATTAAGCAATTATAGACCGATCTCAAATCTTCCTTTCATAGGCAAGATCATTGAAAAAGTTGTCTTCAATCAGCTGAACAAATTCTTAAGCTTGAATGGATACTTTGACAATTTTCAATCTGGTTTCCGATCGCATCACAGCACAGAGACAGCCCCCATAAAGATAATAAACGATATTCGCTTAAATACTGATACAGGCAAATTATCAGTGCTGGTACTACTCGACCTCAGTGCTGCATTTGACACTGTCGATCACGACATACTTCTTGACAGGCTGGAAAACTGGGTGGGGCTTTCTGGGATAGCCCTAAAATGGTTCAGGTCATACTTAGAAGGGAGAGGTTATTATGTGAGTATAGGAGATCATAAGTCTAAGTGGACATCCATGTCATGCGGAGTCCCTCAAGGCTCAATTCTTGCACCACTCCTATTCAACCTGTGGCTCCCAATGAGCCAAATAATGAGAAAGAACCGAATCTCTTACCACAGCTATGCAGACGACACACAGCTCTACTTAGCCCTATCGCCTAAAGATTACAGCCCCATTGACTCCCTGTGCCAATGCATTGATGAAGTAAATGGTTGGATGTGCCAAAACTTTCTTCAGTTAAACAAAGACAAAACTGAAGTCATTGCGTTTGGAAACAAAGATGAAGTTCTCAAGGTGAATGCATACCTTCACTCTAGAGGTCTAACAACTAAAAATCAAGTCAGGAATCTTGGTGTGTCTCTAGAGTCAGACCTTAGTTTCAGTAGTCATGTCAAAGCAATTACTAAATCAGCATGCTATCATCTGAAAAATATTGCAAGAATTAGATGCTTTGTTTCCAGTCAAGACTTAGAGAAACTTGTGCATGCTTTCATCACCAGCAGGGTGGATTATTGTAATGGACTCCTCACGGGCCTTCCTAAAAATACCATAAGACAGTTGCAGCTCATACAGAACGCTGCTGCCAGGATTCTGAGCAGAACCAGAAAATATGAACATATCACACCAGTCCTCAGGTCTTTACACTGGCTCCCAGTTACATTTAGGATTGATTTTAAAGTATTATTACTGGTATATAAATCATTCAATGGGCTAGGACCTCAATATATTGCAGATATGCTCACTGAATATAAACCCAACAGATCACTCAGATCATTAGGATCACATCAGTTAGAAATACCAAGGGTTCACTCTAAGCAAGGAGAGTCTGCTTTTAGCTACTATGCCAGCCGCAGCTGGAACCAGCTTCCAGAAGAGATCAGATGTGCTCCTACAGTAGTCACATTCAAATCCAGACTCAAAAACACATCTGTTTAGCTATGCATTTACTGAATGAGCACTGTGCCACTGTTCGTCCGACTGTTTTTACTGTACTTTATTTTATTTTTTATTCTAAACTGTTTTAATTATTCTTATTTGTTGTGATTATTTTATTTTCCCCTATGTAAAGCACTTTGAATTACCATTGTGTATGAAATGTGCTATATAAATAAACTTGCCTTGCCTTGCCTTGCTCTACACATGAACCTGAGCATTGAGAACATTGTTTGTGTACACAGAGTTTAATAAAAAAATAAAGATTTTGAACAACTCACTGTAGCTGTGTCCGCCGGCATTTTGTCAGTCAAAAATAGTCGATCTCCGAACGCGAATGAACTGACTCTGTATTTTAGTATTATTTCTTAAACGAGGATCCTTTTTCAAATACAAGGTCAATATTGTTTTTCACCTAAGACAAAACAACAAATTATCTGTGAATTTATATGGAACTATAAGCTTTAGGAGCTTTCCATCTTTAGTCTTCTCCCTGTTAAATTGCATTCGGAGATCGACTATTTTTGACTGACAAATTGCATACCGGCTGACACAGCTACAGTGAGTTGTTCAAAATCCTCCCCACGACAGTGGAGTGGCTAAGTGATATAATCGTTCAGTTTATGATACAAGCGTGAAAATTGGCATGAGCAGTCTCCATGGGTCACTTGACAAGAAAATTGTGGGAAAACAAAAATAATTAATTAAACAAAAAAAATTAGCACAGTTGTGGTGCTGAATGGACAGTAAACCAAACAAAAAATTGAGCAATGGCTAATACTGAATGTCAATAAGAAGAGATCCAGAGGCAACAGTGACTCTGGCTGACACAGCCATGGAACCATGACAAACAGAAAGTATCTCAAACAATACTAAGGAACTAAACTGAAAATGTCACAGTGATAGTCTGGTGAAAAAATAAAACATGATGCGCCGATGTGGCGAGGGAAGCCGAGCCATAGGCCTACACCGGAAAACATAGAGGGCTAACACTGGCAAAAGAAACATGCAAATAGGTTCTAGCAGGGGCAACTACATAGGCATGTGCAACTGACTCCATATCTGAAGCACTTACACCTCCCAGTACATGCCTTGTTGCACCCACCTTTGGTCAACTCCCAACAACTCTGCAATAGGTGGAAGTGGAGTCCAGAAGACTTTCCACTCTTCGTCCTTTTTAACTAGAGATGCACCGATTACAATTTTCTAGGTCGATTCCGATTTCCGATTTTTCTTGAGTTAGACCTGCCGATACCGATTTTAGCCGATTCCGATTCCTATTTTTAAACCACTTTACAGCACACACAAATATTTATTTTCTACCTTCTCTTTAATAGAACATTTTGCATAGAACATTTTTTAAACAGATAATCACTATAAAATAGAACTAGCCTATATAAATTACTCCTGGTGTGGGAAATTCACACACATCTAAAGTGCAGTGTTATGGAAGAACTATTTCTTTCTTTTTACATCCAATATCCAACAAAAAAAATTGATATATTTAGCAAACTAAACTTCTGTATGAAAACAGGTAATGGCAATAAAATAATACATAAATAACAAATAAATATACCCTTGCAGTATAAAGATATTTCTCAACACACACACACACACACACACGCACACACACAACACACACACACACACACACACACACACACACACACCCACACACACACACACACACACACACACACACACACACACACACCTCTTGCAATCACTTGTACATCAAATGGCAAGTTATATTTCTCAAACAGTTCTTCTCTCTGACACATGTCCAGACACTTTTTGGGTGAAATCATATTTATTTTGTCCATCAAAAGTCTGCTTTCACTTTAATTGAGCGCAGCAAAAATAGACTCGGCGCCGAAACCCGCGCTTCTCTTCTGCTCACGCGACTCTCCAGCTCGAGGCCTAGGGTTTATCCTTTTACCACCTTTTACCAAGCACTTTGATGTATGGAATACAACTAAGTTCATGCCTTAACCCTACACTTATTCCAATCGTTCATCCAATGCCATTTATATCCAGTGCGATCTGTACACCATCCGGTTAACTAAAACCCCATTAACCTTGGCTCGGCTCTCCCGCGCTGGTACAACATGTCAATTCAGATGCGGCTATCTAACTGTTTTGGGGTAGATTAGACAGCATTTGGGATACTAACTTTACAATTAGCTGACACTGAACCCCACTCTGAGTTTAACAGCAGTGATATATCACCAGTGTGCCCTGGTAGTGCAGATATTCATATATATTGTCTGATCTATCTGTAATCAACAAATCAACACAACTGTATTTTGATGTTTTAAAAGTTGTTCTTTAGAATAATCCAAAACATATAAAATAAAATGACACCAAATCGTCCTTAATGAAAAAAAAAAACAATACATTTCTATCGGAAAATTGATCTTTTGAGGATCCAGCGGTCGGCCATCTTAAAAATAGAAATTTCAAGTGGCTGAGAGTGTTTTCTTGTCAAGCAACCCTTAGAGACTGCTCAGACCAATTTGCATGCTTATGTCACTAACTAAACAATTATATCGTTTAACTTCTCCATTTAGGTGGCGGTAATCTTGAAAAAAAAGGCCACCCTCTTGAAATTTCAAGTGGCTGTGGGCGGTTTCTTGTCAAATGACCCTTTGAGACAGCTCATGGCAATTTTCATGCTTGTATCACCAACTAAATGATTTCTTAAGCCTAATTGCTTCACTAAGGTGGGGGCCATCTTGAAAAATGGCCGCCATCTTGAAATGTCAAGTAGCTGTGGGTGGCTTATTGTCTAGTGACCATCAGAGACTGCTCATGCCAATTTTCATGCTTGTATCACCAAATAAACCACTATATCACTTAACTGCTCCACTAAGGTGTCGACCATCTTGAAAAATGGCCGACATCTTGAAATTTCAAGTGGCTCGTACAATTTTCTTGTCAAGTGACCCATGGAGACTGCTCATGCCAATTTTCACGCTTGTATCATAAACTGAACGATTCTGCCAGACATAAGCACACTACGAAGTCTAAAGAACGCGATGGAAACTAAACAATCAAATTACACTTCAAATTTTAGGTCATTTTAGGTTCATTTTAGGTTCATTTTCATGCTGATGTAAATTTAAGTGTTCGTTTTTTTAAATAAGTTTGGTCTTCTTTAGTTAGTTATATGCTATAAAAACGGGAATGTGACGTCATGATTGACAGCTTCTACACCGAGGAAGACAGTGATGAAGGCTGCACTTATTGAGACCAGGCTACATGGGGTGAGTACCAAACACCATCACCTGGTACTCACATACTCACCTGAGTAACTCACTGAAAAACTCCTCCCCCTTTGCCTTTCAGACAGGGCTCATGTTTATAACAGTAATCATGCAGGGTGGACTCCACTTTTTTTGGAAATAGGCTCATTTTACAACTCCCTGAGAGTTAAACAGTTGAGTTTTACCATTTTCGAATCCAGTCAGCTGATTTTCTGATATTTAGAAGAATTTCAGTACCAGACAGTTTCTGGTCCCATTGACATCCCATAGTAGGAAAAAATATATACTATGGAAGTCAATGGGACCAGAAACTGTCTGGTTACTGATATTCTTCTAAATGTCAGAAAATCGGCTGAATGGGTTCGAGGTAACTCTGAGGGAATTGTAAAATGAGCCTATTTCCAAAAAAAGTGGAGTATCCCTTTAAATGAGTCCCACCCTGCATGATTTCTGTTATCAACATGAGCCCCGTCTGAAAGGCAAAGGGGGAGGTGTTGCTGCCAGAATAACTGATAAATATAGTTTTAAATATAATTATTTTGAAGTGTTGGTGCTTAATGTAACACTATCAAGTGTAAATGATAAATCACGTTTGAGATTTGTGCTGGCTACTTTATACAGGCCACCAGGGTACCATACAGACTTTATCAAAGAATTTGCAGATTTTCTATCAGAGTTAGTACTGGCTGCAGATAAAGATATACATGTAGAAAACGAAAAAGATGCATTGGGATTGGCATTTAAAGACATTCTGAACTCTATTGGAGTTAGACAACACGTGTCAGGACCTACCGTATTTTCCGCACTATAAGGCACACTTAAAAGCCTTTAATTTTCTCGAAAAACGACAGTGCGCCTTATAATCCAGAGCGCCTTATGGATGGTGAACACTCGTTCACCAAGACGGGGAGACAGCGCCGGGCGGCTTACGCCACTATCTGCCAATGGATCGTGGATGCCTGGGCTGATATATCAGTCTCAACTGTGATCCGAGCTTTCACGAAGGCAGGAATAATCTCTTTATTCAGCCAGTTCACATACCCATATTTACTTCCTGTTTTCGGTCGAAGTCCACAGTAGTTGATTGTCGAGTTCACGCGCGCGATCAAACCTCCTCCGTGTGTTCCATAGATATATACACTAGATGTCGCCTTGGCTACAGCAGTTCATTGGAACGAATGCGTCAATAGAGCCACCATCTTGGAACAGGGGAGCCCCTCCTCTTTATGCATCAGCGTCAATGTATAGGCAAAGGTCTAACGGAAATAAAATCACCATAAATCGTCATGAATGCGATTTTCTAGTTTTTTGGTTCGTTCCAACAGTCAGACATGTATTTATCATCGAGTCCAGAGAAATGTATAAAAAATTTTTTTTAAAACATTCTTCCTAGTTTCAGATTTTGTTCGTGAACATCCATACGCAGCACAAAAGTCCGGCATCATCCATGAATTTGAAGTACATTCGGAGATAGCAGCGTTACCTACATACTTCCTATGACAAGACCCCTGTTCCAAGATGGCGGCGGTTTTGACGCATGCCTATAAACCCAAGGCGACATCTAGTGTATATATCTATGCGTGTGTTCAACATCTGATTCGGATGAACTATCTGTTGCTTAGTTACCAATGATCGAGCGCGCGCACTCGACAATCGCCTACTGTGGACTTCGACCGAAAACAGGAAGAAAATACGGGTATGTGAGCTGGCTGAATAAACATCATTTTTATTCATATCTTTCACATTTACTGCAGTCAGATTCACCGTGTTCACTCACATGGCTGTGCACTTGTAATGACACATCAAGGATGTTAAGAGGCTAAAAGCAGGTTTAAGTCAACAGGGTGCAAATTTTAAAAAGAGGATAACACGGTGTAGGCAACACCGGTTTTTGTCGTTGTTCTCTGTACTGACAGTACTCCAAATTTACAAAAAAATTAGCTCAATGTTAAAATTGACCAGAGTTCTCCTTTAACGTTTGAACAACGTTACCATGGGAGTAAACGGAGTTGTCAGAACGCTTAATAAAGTTTGACTTTATCTGACTGTTTTGTTGACATTCGCTTTAGCACATCTAGTGGATGCATAACACAAACCCAGTCAAACGTTTAACTGCAGTATCTTATGCGCCTTATAATCCGGTGCGCCCTATATATGATAAAATGTTCTAAAATAGGTCATTCATTGAAGGTGCGCCTTATAATCTGGTGCGTCTTATAGTGCGGAAAATACGGTACTCATTGTCGTAATCATACTACAGTTCTAATATTATCACATGGAATCAATGTTGATGCCGTTGAAATTCTACAGCAGAGCGATGACATCTCAGATCATTACCTATTATCGTGTACAGCATCCCAGATTAGCTTAGAAGAACTCGATATTGTGACAGAAACTTTTTGACTCTCTCTTTTCCAGCACTTTATACACAGTTACTTTTTTGCACTTAAAGAAGATTAAAGAAAATAGTCTAACACCGTGGTACAAAGAGCACACTCAGGCCCTTAAGAGAGCAGCCAGAAAAATCGAGCGCAACTGAAAGAAAACGAAACTTTCACATTTTCACAGTTTTTTTGCATTTCATGGAAAGAGAGCACGACTGCGTACAGAAAGGCCTTAAAAGCTGCTATATCTGCTTATTTTTCATGGCAACAAATGTGGACAACTGTGTAATGTCTAGCGGCACGCTGTTGTTGTTTCGTTCAAACATTATGGACCATGGCAAGCAGACTCTGGGACAAAAGAAGAATTAAAACGAGGATCAATATCGGCGTGGCGTTTTTGAGATGCCGAGAGCTTTACGGGAAACTTCGACTTGACAGAGCTTCACAACTTGACAGAGTCAGAGCTCCTCTTGCATGTACTTTACTAGACAGGTGAGCAAATGTACATAAAACAAATCAATGTTATATAGCTCAACATGTGAAATGTTAGAATATGATCAGTATGTTATTCTAATCTTGATCTAGCTTACTGCCAGTCTCATAGTAAACAAACTAACACATAGGCCGTGTGTCCACCAAAGCGTTTTTTTCACGCAGCTGGCGTATATTTCCAATTGTTTTAAATGGGAGAGCCGCGTTTTTTAAACGCCATGAGCGTAACGAGGCGCTGAGCGTTTTTTTCACGCTGAAGCGCTGAGCGCGCAGCGTTTTTACTGGTCGCAGAGAGTTGAAAAAATGTTCAACTTTGGGTAAAACGCAGCGCTCATCACTGTCACTTTTTATCCAGCCGTCCAATCACAGTAGAGGAGGGGCGGGACAAATATCACACCGACCAACTGTCACAACATTATTTCTGTACAAAGACGTCAACCAGCAGAGCTAACCGAACAAAATGGATGAAAAATACATTTTAGTATAAAACAAATTATCTGCGAAATCAGTTAGAAGTAAACTGTGCTGTGGATATTCTGTATCATAGCAACGAATCGTCTCAACTGAAAAAACGCTGCGCTGCCAAAACTCTCTCAAGCGCGCACATCTCGTCGTTTTCAGCAGAGCGTCTTACGTTTTCAGCTGGCTAAAAATGCTATGGTGGACACACGGCCATAGAAAAACATTATAACTTTCAACACACTCAAATGCTGTTTAGTATGATAGTGTAATGTTAGACCAAGTGAAACAGCGCTGCGTTACCTCACAAGTAGTTCGGTAGAATTAAATCTCCTCATTCCTTTATATCTGCGTGACTCGCATGTGGCGCTGATATCTGTCTTTCATTAGCAATTGCGACCTGCTTCATACCACAGTCATGTTAAATAACATGAATGTTTTCACTCATCCATAAATATTATCAGATCCATCAGCATGACGGCTTATCACTGCGTCATCAATCTACGCCTTTGTTATCGTAAGAGGTTAGGGACACCTAGCAGCGAAAAAGCTGGACTGTGACGCTATTTTCATCTGGAAACAAACTTTGTTGCATTATTTTCATGTTATCTCTGTAAATCTGCTTTGAAACAATCTGTATTGTAAAAAGCACTATATAAATAAAGGTGACTTGACTTGAGCGCCAAATCAGCATATTAGAATGATTTCTGAATGCTCATGTGACACTGGAAATAAAATCACATTTTAAAATATATTAAAATAGAAAACATTTATTTTAAATTGTAAGATTTCACAGTGTAACAGTATTTTTTTCATTTCTTTTTGTCAATTTTACTGTTATATTTTTGATCAAATAAATGCAACCTTGGTTGTGTCACGTTTTGATGTATTTAGTTCTGTTTTGTATCTTGTCTTCCCCTGTCTTTTGTGATTTTGGTTTAGTCCTGTTAAGTTTTCCCGCTCCTCGTTTGTGTCCAATTTTATGCACCTGTTTTCAGTTAATTATCTTGTTTGGTTCAGTGTATTTAAGCCCTGTGTTTTCCCTCAGTGTTTGTCGATCGTCGTCCATGTGTGGTTGTGTGTAAACCCTGAAGCCCTGGAGTTTTGTTCTTGTTTCATTTTGGAAAAGTTTCATTTTGTTATTAAAACTCTTACATTGAAGCTTCCGTGTCCTCGTCTTCGGTCACCTGCGCACCCAACCCTGACAGAACGATCGACCTGAACAAAAGATGGAGAGCTGGAAGCAGGCCTTCATGGGAACCCGGATGGCCGTATTTCGCGGGACCCGTGGAGGTCGTAGAAGGGGATATGATCGAGTTCTGGTGGTCCCGAGTCCAGTATGGCCTGAGCCCATTGCGTGCCCGCCAGAGCCTGAGTCTGACCCTTATCATGATCTACCTGAGCTTCTTCCCCCAGAGCCTTCATAGCTGGTCCCGTCCAGCCCAGTCAAGCCTTCACCGCTGGTCCCGTCCAGCCCAGTCAAGCCTTCACCGCTGGTCCCGTCCAGTCCAGTCAAGCCTTCACCGCTGGTCCCGTCCAGCCCAATCAAGCCTTCACCGCTGGTCCCGTCCAGCCCAGTCAAGCCTTCACCGCTGGTCCCGTCCAGCCCAGTCAAGCCTTCGCCGCTGGTCCCGTCCAGCCCAGTTGAGCCTTCGCCGCTGGTCCCGTCCAGCGTCCAGCCAGAGACCGTCCAGCCAGAGACCGTCCAGCCAGAGACCGTCCAGCCAGAGACCGTCCAGCCAGAGACCGTCCAGCCAGAGACCGTCCAGCCAGAGACCGTCCAGCCAGAGACCGTCCAGCCAGAGACCGTCCAGCCAGAGACCGTCCAGCCAGAGACCGTCCAGCCAGAGACCGTTGCCTGCCCACCAGAGTATGAATCTAGCCCCAAGCCCCCTGATGTGCTGGCTCCGTCCAGTTCCGAGTCCCATGATGTGCTGGCCCCGTCCAGTTCCGAGTCCCATGAAGAGCCAGAGCCCATTGACCCAACGCCAGAGCCAGAGCCCGTTGACCCAGAGCCAGAGCCTGTTGACCCAGCGCCAGAGCCAGAGCCCGTTGACCCAGAGCCCGTTGACCCAGCGCCAGAGCCCGTTGACCCAGACCCCATTGACCCAGCGTCCGTTGATGTCAAGTCTGTTCCCGTTCCTGAACCTGTCCTTCTCCCCAAGAAAATTTTGGGGGGGGGCTATACGCCTTCGCCGTGGCCGGCCAAAGATCCACGGAGGCCGGCCAAAGATCCACGGAGGCCCAGAAAAATAACACCGCCATGGCCACCCGAAGGGTCCTCACCGCCATGGCCACCCGAAGGGTCCTCACCGCCATGGCCACCCGAAGGGTCCTCACCGCCATGGCCACCCGAAGGGTCCTCACCGCCATGGCCACCCGAAGGGTCCTCACCGCCATGGCCACCCGAAGGGTCCTCACCGCCATGGCCACCCGAAGGGTCCTCACCGCCATGGCCACCCGAAGGGTCCTCACCGCCATGGCCACCCGAAGGGTCTTCACCACCACGGCCACCTGAAGGGTCCTCACCGCCGTGGCCACCTGAAGAGCCTGCACCGCCATGGCCACCCGAGGGTCCCACAGCACCGCCCCGGACGCCCGAGGGTTCCACAGCTCCGCCCCGGACGCCCGAGGGTCCCACAGCTCCGCCCTGGACGCCCGAGGGGCCCACAGCACCGGCCCGGACGCCCGAGGGTCCCACAGCTCCGCCCCGGACGCCCGAGGGTCCCACAGCTCCGCCCTGGACGCCCGAGGGTCCCACAGCTCCGCCCCGGACGCCCGAGGGTCCCACAGCTCCGCTCTGGACGCCCGAGGGTCCCACAGCTCCGCCCTGGACACCCGAGGGTCCCACAGCTCCGCCCTGGACGCCCGAGGGTCCCACAGCTCCGCCCTGGACGCCCGAGGGTCCCACAGCTCCGCCCTGGACGCCCGAGGGTCCCACAGCTCCGCCCTGGACGCCCGAGGGTCCCACAGCTCCGCCCTGGCGCCGAGGTCCCACAGCTCCGCCTGAGCCGAGGTCCCACAGCTGCCCGCCTTGGCCATGCCCACAGCCTGCACCGTCGTGGCCACGCCCACAGCCTGCACCGCCGTGGCCACGCCCACAGCCTGCTCCGCCTGGAGCTTCCTGACCTGCACCATGCCTCTCAGCCTCCAGGGCGCCCACCCTCCCACCCCTTTGGATGTTATACGGCGCGAGGACGCACCTTCGGGGAGGGGGGAGGTACTGTCACGTTTTGATGTATTTAGTTCTGTTTTGTATCTTGTCTTCCCCTGTCTTTTGTGATTTTGGTTTAGTCCTGTTAAGTTTTCCCGCTCCTCGTTTGTGTCCAATTTTATGCACCTGTTTTCAGTTAATTATCTTGTTTGGTTCAGTGTATTTAAGCCCTGCGTTTTCCCTCAGTGTTTGTCGATCGTCGTCCATGTGTGGTTGTGTGTAAACCCTGAAGCCCTGGAGTTTTGTTCTTGTTTCATTTTGGAAAAGTTTCATTTTGTTATTAAAACTCTTACATTGAAGCTTCCGTGTCCTCGTCTTCGGTCACCTGCGCACCCAACCCTGACAGGTTGAGCATAAGATAATTCTTTCAAAAACCGGTTTTAATCTCTCCCCTTCAGCTACCAGCCTATCCACTTTTCTTGCAATATAAATAAAAATATGTTTTTTTTTTCACGACATGTAACTGGAATATCTGTTCATCATTTCAATACATTCTGTATGTTCAAACAAATATTTTAGGATCTCTCTGACCTTGTCTCTCTGAAGCATTGCATGTGTGCTCAACAGACACACAGATAAGATTAAGAAGCACATTCTAATTGGCCATTAAGGACAAATGATATAATTTTTAAAAACATTTGAAATCAGTAGTGAAAATTCATTTCAGGGAATAAATGTCTTCCTCACATATCCACCTTGTTTTCTTTCTCTCTCTCTCTCTCTCTCTCTCTCTCTCTCTCTCTCTCTCTCTCTCTCTCTCTCTCTCTCTCTCTCTCTCTCTCTCTCTCTCTCTCTCTCTCTCTCTCTGTGCTTGTTTTTGTGATATGAGGACACAAATGTGCATAATGACATGGGTATTACACTGGTATTACAACTTACACGTGAAATATGAGGACATTGCATGCGTCCTCATATTTCAAACAGCTTAAAAAACATAAAAAACAATGTTTTTTTTAAAATGTTAAAATCCAGCATGTCTCCTGTAAGGGGTAGGTTTAGGGACAGGGGCAGTGTAGGGGGATAGAATATATAGTTTGTCCAGTATGAAAACCATTACGCCTATGGAATGTCCTCATAAGTCACAAAAACAAACATGTGTGTGTGTGTGTGTGTGTGTGTGTCTGAGTGTATAGTCTAGAAGTGTGAAACTCTAAATGATATGTGATATAAGAGGGCCTCCTAACACCCTGCCTAACACCAATGACTTGTTTCTATGGATACGGTCACTGAACGCAAACATGGGAGTGTTTGATTGTAGGGAATGGGTGACACGTCATTCATTTAATAAGACAAATTAATGAATATGCCATCTGGCACAGCCCTATCCAGTGTATCCATATAAAGCATTTGAGGTCAAAGCAAAATAATAAAAGCACAATCAAGCTTGTATGTCAACTACTACAACATAACCTTTCACAGCCCACATTTATAAATGAGATATACTCTTGTTTTGGCACACTATCGGTTACCATGGAAACTATACTTTTTATTATACACTTCAAGGCCGGTGTAAGCAATTGCTAATGAATTCGACAATTTTTTCTGCGGTCAGGGCTCAAGAGTCCATGCCTTGTTATGTTGTCCTGAGGCGCTAAACTTTCCATGCATCTTCTCTTAACCCTAATGATTAGATAATGCAGTCTTCATGTTATTATATCCTAACTGGGTAAAATTTAGGTTAAAAGCAAGACAGAAACTATTTGATCTGGAACACATTGCAGCTTTGCTCTGTTCTGATTCCTGAACCCGATCATATTAAAATGAGGACATGTGCTAGAACAGTTATGATGTTCAGGAATATATATATATATATATATATATATATATATATATATATATATATATATTTATATAAAACTGATAATAATAAGAAATATTTTTGAGCAACAAATAAGCATATTATAATCATTTCTGAAGGTTCATGTGACACTATAATGGCTGCTGAAAATTAAACTTGGCCACCATGGGAATTAGGTGTTAAAATATATTAATATAATATGTATTTATGCAAATTCCCTGTCCTCTATTAAAAATTAAAAAGTAAACAATGATAATTTTCACAATCACTTCTGTTATAAAGGCAACCAAATTATATTTGGTGGGGTGTGATAAAGTCATGTATACATTAACAGGAAACTAAAATGTTACATTTTGTTACATAAATGTTAAATGTTACATAAATGTTACAACTTTTTTTTTTCTTCACAGAATTGAGTCTGTTGTTTTGGCTATGACTCAGTTTAATACTTTTGATTTGTCATTTCCTTGACAGTCAGTTTCATTCACACCGACACCCCTGTGCTCTGTTATCAGACACAGTACAAACACACATCCTTCGGTCCAGATCGCTTACTGACACTTCTCTCAAGCATGCATTCACCAATATCAAAGACACCAGCAGAATCGGACCCCACATCTCTCATGTGTGGAGACTCAATCTTAAGGTCATGCCACTAGATGGACCTGTTGGACTAAATGTCAACTTCCTCCTTCCTTCTGTAACAAACCACTTTCAAATATTTTTATTGGAACATAGAAAGTTGCAGTCAGCTAATGCCAGGACAGAAGCCCTGGGTAAACTGCTAATTAAAGTAAAGTGCTAATTAAAGAGCGAATTCAAACACACCAACAACTGTGAGTAAACATCTATGATCATGAAATTGATGGGGACATCCGCATAATGACACACAACCCCCAGTACAGCAATCACAAACACATAATAATTTTATCTCAGATGTTTATCCCAGATGTATATTATATTAAGTGCAAGTCAGAGTAATGTATTCATGCAGCCTGCAGCACTTAATGGAATCAATTAGCATGATAAAAAAATAATTTGAATAATTACCAAGAAAGTACCTAGAACAACAAACAAAAATATATACCATATACCGGAACATACGAAACCTCCAAGAGAACCACATGTACTTCAAGCACCAAAAGAACGGACAAAGTACAAGTTGTGTGTGGCCTGGATCAGTGTGCACATGTCCACTCCCACATCTTTCACACCCATCCATCTGGACACTTCAAAGCTCAAATCACTGTAAAAACAACCCAGATCTGAGGAATTAAAAGGTGGAGATTAGAGTCATAGATGAGTGATGCAGGTAAAAGGATTTTATTCAGAGGTTAATGAAAAGACCATCTGGTCGTGAAGTCCATTTAATGAGTTGCCTTGTGTGTGTGTTTGAGAGAGTATGTGTGTGCAATAGTCTCTAATAAGCAGTCTGGGTATTGGAAACAATTAAATTGTCAAAAACTGCACACTGGGTAGTTGTGCTTTGATCATATGAGGTAGTGTATATGAGCATATCACCGCCCTAAGTGTAAACATACGTATCCTGAGAGTATTGTGTTATATAAACACGTCAGACCTAAGGCAATCACTGTAGGTCTAAGTAATAGTGCTAGCAGTAATATAATCATTCACATTCATGCATTTCGAAGACATTAACATTATAAACAACTTACAGTGCATTAAAAGTGTACATTTTAATTAATATGCATTTTTTGGGAATCAAACTTGCATCCTTGGCATCACTACTGTCTTCTGCTACTAAAATATCATAATTAAATGTTGAAATGTAGAAACAATGCAAAACAATGAATGAGTTGCATTTTGTACACTAGAGGGCAGTAGTTTTGCATTGTTTTTATATAAACTTACCAATTTTGCCTCTTGTATTTTGGCAAATATGGTGTTTTCGACATAATTGCGTTTTACAGCAATAAAAATGATTAAAATATTGAAGTTGTCGAAAAGAGAACTCTTAAAAACAAACAAATACATAAATACATAAACTCAGTTACTTGTTACTTTCTGGAAGTAGCATGTGGCCCTGTGGTGTGCCTCCTTGTTGGTTATACTGCATGCCTGGAAAACACTATCAGTGACAGTGCCAGAAATGTGCAGTTTCTTATAAATTAGAAATAAAATCAGTTTAAACGTTTAAATCTGTCTTACTGGGAACACACAGCCCATGAGTACAGTATAGAATTTTCTTTTCTGCAGAGGCCTGATGTGGCTTTGATGCAACATGGGAGAATAGCAGAACATGGGCATACCTTGATGGGCCAATTCAAGCAAAGCAAACATCAGTGTGGACTATTGGGAGTATGAGAGTTACCTCCCTGAATTTTTTCCTAAGCAGCATATCTTCTCCTGTGTTCTATTCATAGATAACTTGAGTGAAAATAGGCCTATAATCAAAAGAAAAATATTATTTTGTGAGATAAGCTCCACATTTTTAAGTTCATGATGTCTTTGCATTTCTTGTCGCTGAACAACTTTCAGATGTGTTAGAAGTTGTTTTTCTAAGATTCAAATAAAACAGAAAAAAAGTGATGAGTTAAAAAAACACACTGAATGCACAAACCCATAGGCTTACTTAAAGGGTACCTATCATGGAATTTTGAAAATTACCTTTCATGTAGTGTGTAACATAGATCTAAGTGAACAAAAACATCCTGCAAAGTTTTAAATATGAAAGTTCACCGTATATAAAGTTATTGTCTCTCAAAAGTAAGAGTCGACTCTGAGTCGCTGATATGAATCGATAGACAAACGATGCTTTCTCTCTAGCTTTCGTACGTCACTTGTACAAGTTATTTGAATTCGACACGCCCACTCAGTGCGCGCGCCGAGCAGACAGAGAAACCTGACAACATCATGTCGACGAGACTCTGTCTCTGAAGTGCGAATCAAAAGCAAACTTTTTTCACTGCCCAGGGACAAGCATGTGAAGACTCAGTGGCTAGAGTTTATATTTACAACTATACCACACAAGTATAACCCAACCTTGAGCTGTGTTCGCGTTATTTTAATGACGATCGCTTCACAAACACAAATGCTTTCAAGTGTGGATTCGCGAGTCGGCTGATATAGGAAGGTTCAGTACCAAGTTTATTTGGATCGGGTTCCTCCTCCGAATCACAACCTGTAAGTACTATTAATAATTGTTGCTTTTATGTGTGTGTGTGTGTGTGTGTGTGTGTGTGTGTGTGCGTGCGTGTGTGTGTGTGTGTGTGTGAGAGTGAGAGTTACGCTCAGCAGCTTCTAGGTCTCCAATGTTATTTTTTTTGTTTTTTTGAAATATGTGAAATTATGTGAAGCGTATTGTAGTACTGCAGTGCTTTATCAATATGTTTAAGCTTTGGGCTAACGCAAAATATAACTGACTGCGTCATCTGACCAATCACCGCCGATTAGCGTCACGCAAAGGAGGGGTTTGGACAAATGAGTCGTCAAACGAATCATTAGGGAATCGGTGAGCAAATCAGGTAAAAATAAATGCATATTATAAGACAACAAAAGTGTTTTTTTGTCATTGCATGCATGTAAAACTGTTGTTGGGGACTCCCAGAACAACATTAGGAACATTTTAAATGCCATAATAGGTACCCTTTAATATTTTTAATATTTATAATATTGTATGCAGCAACATAATTTCAAGATAATATAAAAGAAAAAGTGTAGCCTATGAGAATTTATGAAATGACATACATGCATGTGAAAATTATTTATGTTTGCTTACATTTTTGGTCTTTGTCTATTTTTTATATTAATATACAAATATTCTTGAAAACATATAAATAACACATTTGAAATATAAAAATATAGTTTACGTAATTTGATGCAGATACGTAAAATAATAATAATATAATATGAAAAAAGGGGAGGAAAATGTATTATTTTGGATTTGATGTCCCCTCTCTCAACAGTAGTCGTCACCTTTATTTATTTGCCGGTTTACACAATTCAGATTGTTTCAAAGCAGCTTAACAGTGATAAGCAGAACAATAATGATTCAATGATGCAAACAGAGTTAATTTCGGCTGTACATCAGCTCTGAAAGAAAATAGTGTCATTGTTGAGTTGCAGTCAGTTCAGTAGCCCACAGTAGCTCTCTGTACTAAAAGTCTTATATTTTTCTGTTGTTCTGTCGCTCTTCGTTTTGTCTCATTTACTTCAACTTTCCATAAAGAACAAAAGTAACAGACGTAATGACGTGCTTATGCAGGTTCACAAAAGTGTTTTGCTGTGAGTATGTCTACGTACTCAATCTTTGCATCCCAACTCTAAATCAGCACTTCATTACACAGTGGTGCAAATATGTGAGTGGCAGAGTCAAAGCAGGAATGCAGAGAGATAGCTTTCATCAGCCTACTTAACATGCCTGCCGTGAAGAAAGATCACCTGCTAATGTGGGTCCCGGGGACACACCAACACTGGTAAAACCACAAAAATGTTTCATCACAACAAAACTACTGTCACACTACTGTAAGGATGAGGACACAGAGAATGACGTTAACAGGTTTATTTAGACACTATTTGCAACTCCTGAATACAGAGAGAGCTTCGAGATCCACACAGGGGAACACAGAGAGAAGATTTGAACTTGATGCCGTCTCGTAGATATTGGGAATAGTTGACCACTGGAATATTGATTAGAGATCCGAGAGTCACACTGGAGAACACAGAGTGGCGGCTTGGAGAATCCTGGAGATCCACCGCACACAGAGGCTGCTTGGAATACACACACGGAGAGATTAGTGCAGAAGGACAATGCTTGCGTTGAGTATGCTGGAACCAGACAGAAATGTTTAGGTACCGGAGAGTCACTGGCGTCAAACAACGAGACCTGACATTGAGCTGTAGACTGACTGGAGTTTATATGCAGAGCTGGCGTGGTGAGTGAAGTAATGAAGATGCAGGTGTGGTAAATCAGAACTCTGGTGATTGCGATCGGGATCGATTGCCAGCTCCTGAGGGCCGTAGACCCCGATGACGAGGGCGACCCCGTGGACAGGGGGCTTGAAGATCCGGGTGTTCACGATGGAAGTCCTGGAGGAGTAAGGGGTCCAATATGTCGTCCCGATGGACCCAACAGCGTTCCTCAGGTCCAAACCCCTCCCAGTCCACGAGGTACTGTAGCTGACCTACCCGTCGTCGGGAATCCAAGATGGTGCGGACCTGGTATACGGCTTCGTCTGTGGGGTCCACCGGAGGAGGGGGCACTTCGCCAGCTTCAGCTTCTGTGGAAGGGGAAGAGAGAGGTGCAGTGTAAGGTTTTAACAAGGAAACATGAAAAGTGGGTGTAATCCGGTAGTGACGGGGTAGTGCTAGTCGATACGAGACTTCATTGACCTGCCTCAGCACCGCGAATGGACCTATGAACCTGGGACTCAGTTTACGGGAGGGTAATCGGAGGCGAATATCTTTGGTGGAGAGCCACACCAGCTGGCCAGGAGTGTAGTGGGGTGTGGGTCTTCGACGTACGTCGGCCTGTTGTTGGAACCTCCGTACTGCCCTTTGTAAGTGGACATGGGCTGAGTCCCAGACCCTCTCACTCTCGGTGAACCAGTGTTGGACCGCTGGAACGTCCGATGGTTCGCCTGTCCATGGGAATAGAGGTGGTTGGTACCCCAGAACACACTGGAACAGCGTCAAGCCTGTAGATGTTTGGCGTAGAGAGTTCTGGGCATACTCCTCCCATGGGAGGTACTGGTTCCAGCGGTCCTGTGTTTCATGGCAATAGGTTCTCAGGTATCTCCCGATCTCCGGGATCTTACGCTCCGCTTGGCCGTTGGATTGAGGGTGGTACCCCGACGTCAGGCTGACTGATACTCCTAGAAGTTTGAAGAACGACGTCCAGACTCTTGATATGAATTGTGGTCCTCGATCCGATATTATATCCTCTGGGATTCCGAAATGGTGAAAAATCTTGGTGAATAATATCTCTGCAGTCTTGAAGGCTGTGGGAAGTCCGGTGAGGGATATCAATTTACAGGACTTGGAAAATCTGTCAACGACCACTAGAATGCAGGTCTTGGAATCGGATGATGGCAGATCGGTAACCCACAGCGAGATGAGACCAGGGTCTGTTCGGAATTGGTAGAGGCATTAGTTTCCCTTCTGGGAGACGTGGAGGTACCTTGGCCATAGCACAAGCTATGCACCCCTGTACGTATCGGGCCACCAGTAGCGCTGTTGGAGAAGTGAGAGGGTTTGTTGGCTACCTGGTAGTGTTGTCACGGTACCAAAATTTCAGTATTCGGTACAAATACCAGTGAAAATCCACGGTTCTCGGTACCAATTTTGGTACCAAAGCTTAATTTAGATTAAATTTACATATATTAAAGTGTATATCACGGTTACAAAGATGGAAACTGTAGTATTAAAAACACTTTACAATAAGATTATATTTGTTAATTTAAAAATGTACTAATACATTTATAAAATCTAAAGTTTTATCTGTTAACATTATTTAATGCACATTGAATAAAGTGAACAAACATGAACAATCAAGTGTTTGTATTAAATAACATTCACAAACATGAATTAATGTTGTAAAAATATATTGTTCACTCAATGTGTTGATGTTAGATAACACATTAAGTGATGTTAATGAATGGTATCTTATTGTAGCGTTACCAAACTATACAGGAAATAAAGCATGTTTTATTTGACTTAACTGTACTTTTATTTAATCCAAAACTGCCAAACATGTCACTCTTGCCTGATGTCTTCAAAGCTTGAGAACCCTGTAGCTGAATTCTAATGCAAGGGCTAGAAATCAATTAATTCTTTGCTGATACTTCCTCGTCTTCGTGGAGAGCGCAGTTTGCACCGCTTTCTCCTTCTCTCCACAAACTCTCGCTCTCCCGTGTCTCCGCTATGCAACCATAAACAGTGACGCGCCTGGAAAAACAAGCTCGCACGTCACTTCTATTACAAGCGCGCTTCCCGCGCGCCTACATTTGAAATTTGCACGCGCAAAAAACGTGATATGTGAACGGCCCTTTATGGCAACGTGACATTAGCCTAATTCAAAATATTTCCAGATATGGCTCTTTCCTCCTTTCTTGTCAACAAGTGGATTCAGAGCCGCCGCATTAGCAGTGCCGGTCGCCATGTCTCAGGGTTTTTATGACGACGCAACTGTGCACCTTTCGGACAGCGCATCAAGAACCGGATTAACCCGGTACTCGGTACCTAGAAAAGCTGTACCGTAACCGTTAATTTTTTTTAGTACCGACTTGGTACCGAAGTACCGAGTTTTTTGACAACACTACTACCTGGGTGTCCAGAGCCCGGAGAAGTGTGTGCAGAGTCCATGAGGGGAAGGCGGAGGTTGGCAGGTACGAAAATCTTCCCCTCAGGACCCCCCGGCGGAGCAGGTTCGGCAAGGGTGGTGTCGGCTATGAGTTCGTCGATATTCCACTGGATGGGACTCACAATTATGGCTGGAGGGAGTATGGTTTCGTTGATTTTAGTGGAGGTTTCGGATTGATAGAGGCGTGACAAGGCGTCTGCTTTGAGATTCTTGGAGCCCAGGTGGTAGGTAACTGTGAAATTAAAGCGTGTGAAAAAGAGAGCCCACTGAGCCTGGCGAGGATTTAATCTTTTGGCCTCCCGGAGATACTCAAGTTTGCGGTGGTCTGTAATCACTTGAAACGGATGGTTGGCTCCCTCCAGCCAGTGTCTCCACTCATCTAAAGCTAATTTAATGGCCAAGAGTTCTCGATTACCGACATCATAATTCTGCTCCGCCGGGGACATCTTGCGAGAAAAGAAGGCGCATGGATGGAGTCGTGGAGGGGTCCCCTGCCACTGTGAAAGAACCGCTCCAACTCCGTTGGTGGACGCGTCCACTTCAACTATGCACGGGAGATCAGGATTGGGATGACTCAGCGTGGGAGCAGAACAGAAGGCTTTCTTCAGACCCTCAAAAGCCTCGGATGCTTCAGCGGACCAGGTTAACCGTTTGGTACCCTTCTTCACCATGGAGGTTACTGGAGCGCAGATCTTACTGTAGTCGCGGATGAACCGGCGATAAAAATTGGCAAAGCCAAGAAAACGTTGCAGCTCCTTCAGGGTTTGGGGTTTAGGCCAGTTGATCACTGCTTCTACCTTATTTAGATCCATAGAAATGCCGTCTGGATGAATCACATACCCTAGGAAGTGCATGGATTCTTGATGGAACTCGCATTTTTCTAACTTCAGGTACAGTTGGTACTCAAGGAGGCGTTTAAGGACTTGCTTCACCTGTAGAACATGTTCATCGAGGTTGGAGGAATAGATTAGGATGTCATCTATGTAGATGATCACAAACTGATGGAGCATATCTCGGAATATCTCGTTCATGAAGCCCTAGAAGACTGCTGGACTATTTGACAGCCCGAAAGGCATGACCCGATATTCATAGTGCCCAGCAGGAGTGATAAAGGCAGTCTTCCATTCATCGCCTTCACGTACACGAACCAGGTTGTAGGCACTTCTCAAATCGAGTTTGGTGAAGACCCGAGCTGAACGTAGCTGTTCAAGAGCCGACGGCACCAAGGGTAGCGGATATCTGTACTTGACGGTAGAAGCATTAAGGATGCGGTAATCAATGCATGGACGAAGTCCTCCGTCCTTTTTCCCCATGAAGAAGAAGAAGCTTGAGGCAGCAGGGGGCGTAGACGGTCGAATGTATCCTTGGCGTAAAGCTTCCTCCACATACTCCTCCATGGCCTTCTGCTTCGGGATGGACAATGGATAGATCTTCCCATGCGGTAGAGTGGCCCCAGGCAGCAGGTCAATTGCACAGTCCCATGGCCGGTGAGGTGGTAGCGGTGGTGGCGAGTTGTTTACTAAACACGTCCTGGAACGCCCGGTATTCTGGAGGGATCTGGTGAGAAGAATCTGTGATTGGACTTTCGACAGAGGTTGAACCCAGGACTGCAGAGACAGTTGATATGGAAGCTGAGGATAGTTTTTTGACAGGACGTAGACAATGCACTTTACAGTGATCACTCCAACGACGTACTTCTCCAGAAGTCCAGCAGATGTCAGGTGAGTGCTGAATAAGCCACGGGCGTCCCAGAACGATATCTGCTGTGGAGCCCTCCAGTACCAGTAAAGAGCATCTTTCTTGGTGTAGACAACCGATGGAAAGGTGTAATTCGGGACTGGAGTACTGAATACTTCGCTTACAGAGGGGTTTTCCAAGGATGGAGTGTATACTCAGTGGTTGACTTAGTCGTCGTTGGTGGGTTTGCAAGCGGATGAGTAGTGAAGCTGAGATGAAGTTCCCTGCCGCGTCAGAGTCAATCAGAGCTTTCGCTGGAATAGAGTGTTTTAGATATGTTATTAGTACTGGAGTTTGTTTTAGGTTTAATACTGGAAATGGTAGATCTACAGTACTCACCGCCGAACGGCTGGGACGGACGGGACATTCAACACGATAATGTCCAGAAGAGCCACAGTAGAGACAAAGGTTATTGGTACGACGCCGGTTACGTTCCGATGCAGTGAGACGTCCTGTATCGACTTCCATGGGCTCAGGTACTGGAGAGCTTGTGGATGAGGAGATGTGAGGAGGACGTGCAGGTGAATTAAATAAATATGCAGTGCGATGTTGGGCTATAAGGATTGAGCGTTGGATGAGTTTTTCAATCCCGATGGAGTCATCATAGATGGCCAATTGTAAACCAACATCTGAGTTGAGTCCTTGACGATAAGCAGTCATCAAAGCGATTTCGTTCCATCCGCTGCTTGCCGCAATCGTCCGAAACTTCAAAGCATAATCTGAAACAGAGGAAGTGCCTTGTTGTAGGCGAAACAGCTAATCGTGAACGGAGATGGCACTAGAAGTTTGAGCGAATACAGTACGAAAATGTTCAAAGAATCCATTTAAAGATTGTAATGCGGGTGCATTGGATTCCCAGAGAGCTTGAGCCCAGTTCAAAGCTCGACCCGATAGCAGAGAAATTCTAAAAGCAATTTTGGCTCTTTCGGAAATAAACTGAACAGCGTTTACCTCCATGTAGAGTTTGCATTGTAGTAGAAATCCGTTGCACTCTTCCTCGCCGGAATATGAAGCTGGTTTGGCCATGGGACTTACTGAGGCAGGTCGGTAGTTATGAAGAGTGTGACGGAATTCCGTGAGGGTTTCCTGAAGCGGTTGTTGCGGTGCGACGGTTGTATTAGCAGTGATATCCATCAGCGGCTGGGGTGTGGCGGCAGCGTGTGCGGCGGCGCCCTGAGGGGCTTCAGTGGATGCAGCGGGGATCTCAAAAGCTGAGGAAGCTTGCATGGTGTGTGGTCAGGTCTTCTGTCACACTACTGTAAGGATGAGGACACAGAGAATGGCGTTAACAGGTTTATTTAGACACTATATGCAACACCTGAATACAGGGAGAGCTTCGAGATCCACACAGGGAACACAGAGAGAAGATTTGAACTTGATGCCGTCTCGTAGATATTGGGAATAGTTGACCACTGGAATATTGATTAGAGATCCGAGAGTCACACTGGAGAACACATAGTGGCGGCTTGGAGAATCCTGGAGATCCACCGCACACAGAGGCTGCTTGGAATACACACACGGAGAGGTTAGTGCAGAAGGACAATACTTGCGTTGAGTATGCTGGAACCAGACAGAAATGTTTAGGAACCGGAGAGTCACTGGCGTCATACGACGAGACCTGACATTGAGCTGTAGACTGACTGGAGTTTATATGCAGAGCTGGCGTGGTGAGTGTGTTCGGTTGAAGCTGGCTGGGTGTGTCGTTGGGTGAATCCGTGACAACTACGGGCTCAAATACAAACTACAGATTCAAAACCTAATGTCACATTAAAAGCAAAATACATATGTAGGAGAAGTAAATTACCGGTGGCATTTCTGGTTGGGTGGAATATAAAGTCTCTTATTGCTGAAGAACTTTATGATAAATTATGTAAAAAGCATATGCCTTTGTGTGGGATGTGGGAAAACATCCTCACGTAATAACCTAGAATACTGTCTAACACTTGATGGCTGCTCTGTCAAGTCCTCGTCGTCGGTTAGGAACCTGGGTGTGCTCTTTGATACCAAATTTTCATTTGAAAGTCACGTGTCTAGTATCTGTAAAACCACATTTTTTTTTTATTTTTGAAATTATTTATTTTTGACAATGAATATGCCAGAATGAGACCATGAAAACGGATGAAATCAACTACCCACCTACCAATCCCTCCCATACCTATACTAACATTATAATGTCCCGAAGTTGAATCAACCACTTGAATATATCCCGGGTATGTGGTGGGAGCCAGTGTTGAGCTATCAGTTTTTTTGCAGACGTTAAACCGGCCAGCCAGACAATTTTTTGCAGTTTAGAGAAATCAAACTGAGAATCATCATTCAGTAATAATACAGAGGGGATCACCGGTATCGCATATTCAGTGATTTTCGATAAGATACATACCTCAATCCAATTTGTTTTAACCTTTTCACATTTCCACATCATATGGAAAAAGGATCCAAGATGTTGGTCAGGACATTTATCACAAAAGGGATTGAAGGAAGAGTCAATACGATGTCTTTTGAGTGGGGTCCAATAAGTTCTGTGACAGAAGTTATAATGAATCAGTTGGTGATTAGGATTCCTAGATGAAGTAAAAATGTTCTGCCATACTCTTCCCCAGTCCGTGACATCCTCCTCTTGTTCAGCTTGTTATAGCTAGGCGATTTGCTGTAGCCTCTAAGGCCTTCCCATACATCCATGAAGTGAAGTGACTAGAAGAGGACAACTCAAAGCAAGCAATGATCGGGTGTGTGCGAAGTGTTTCACCCCAGGGCACCCCATAGGCCTTCATGGCCGACCTTAGGCGCAAATATAAAAACAGAGAAAAGGGTTCTGTTCCATACCGCTAACACAGTTCTTGAAAGCTTAACATGCATTTAGGACCAGCAATATCTTTCAATGTATAAATGCCCTTCTGCATCCAGGCTCAACAGATATTATTATTATACCAAATGGGTGTATGGGTGTAGCCTGGTTCAACCAGACTCTCGTACATTTCATTTGTACAGAGTGTCTGGCCTCGCTCCATTGAGAAATGTTTACTTCCTTGTAGGCGGGTTCTCTGTTCAAGTTCAAAACTATTGGATCTGCCCAGAGTCACTCAGGATCTGTCATAGCCAATCGCTAACGTGTGGTCCTGACGTATTTCATGCGCCGAAACCAGTCGGAAACAAGTCCGAATGATCAGAGGATTATGTTTACATTAGGATGTCTGTCAACAAGAGCTGCAGGTTTTGTTCATCTAGGAACAATTATTAATTCGAAATGTATATTTGACACTAAGGACAGTGATGTATTCATTCAACGGTCGAAGCTGGGTCTAATCATTAAAAATACACCGCTGCGGTCGATTTCGGATCTGCCGCAAATGCTGTACAGTGAATAATCTGTCTCTATCTGCAGATGTTTAATAAACAACAATTTTTATGTCAAACATATTATGTCTTATTTTTTTCTTAATTACCTTAATTAATTATGGTCTTCAAAGTATGTGTTTGTACATTTTTATTTATGACATTTCGTTTTTTTTATTAAAACAAACTAACTATTGCCATCTAAAACTGAAACTCAAATTATGGTCTTCAAAGTATGTTTTCACATTTTTATTAAAAAAAAAATACAACAAATTTTTATGATTTACAACATGTAAAACTGACACACCAACCATGGTCCTGCACGAGTACACAAAGGGGCTCAAAGTGTTCTATTTAGCTCAAATTCTGAACATTAAATTTAGTGATTCTTGTGATACTGACATGACTCCTGAGCATCTTCAACAACAGTTTAGCAGCTAGGACTCGGGGCATCCGAACACCAGGCTAAATCATCCGTCCAAAATGTCACGGTCATCGTGCACGCCGAGCTGCCCAGCACGAACTCCTAACTTTTCTGCCTCCTTCACTTGGTCCTCCATTAGTGCAACAAGAGGGGAGACGACAACAACTATCGGCTTTGCATCCCTATCGTTCGCCTTAGCTAACTCATTCACCACTAGCGGAGTGAGCTGGAAAATCAAACTTTTCCCGAATCCCGTGGGGAGGAGGGCCACAACATCATGGCCAGCAACAAAACTTAGCAAACATTGTTCTTGCTCCGGCTTTAACTTCTGCATATATGGCAGTTTTCCAACAACAGACCGAATAGCTTTTCTCACGTCTTTCTCCGCTGCCATTACTGAACTCAAACTGACGCGCTACATCAACATCATCGTTCTCAGCTATATATCCCTCTATTCGCTGATTGGTCCTACAAAAAATTTATTTCTGGAAACCAAAGTCTACAGCACAATCCCAGACGTAGTAGTGAAGGAAAATGAAATTGAGCGGAAGTGCGTAGGAGGGCGTAGCCAGGCAAGTATGGGTGTGCCAAATTTGCGAATAATGAATAAATTTTTCCATGAGTTTAAAATTGACTACTGTGTTGGCCATGATTGGACCAAAAGCTTGCATACATTGCTTGTTGTTTAGCCCAGAGAACAGTATATCTTGTAACCGGTGTTTGCCTGCTAAGCTCTCCTCTATCTCTCTCCAAGGAACCCTAGAGAGCGGGTCCAGCTAATACTTAATTAATTTTATTTGAGAGGCCCTATGATACAGTTAGAAATTCGGAAGCGCTAATCCTCCATTATATTTTGCACTCTGCAGTGTTTCAAATTTCAATCTGGGTTGCTTGCCATTCCAGATGAATTTACGAATTTTAGAATTGAGTTTATGCCAAAAATTTGTAGGTGCAGGCAACGGAATCATGGAACTGAGAAAATTGATTAGTGGCAAAACATTCATTTTAACACTCGGTATTCTAGCATGTAATGATAGTGGCAACAAGGTCCATTTTTGGAGATCTTGTTCAACCCTAGTTAGAATTTGTAGATAGTTGGCATCAGGTATACCATTGAGAGAAGAATGAACAACAATGCCTAAGTAACTTATTGAAGTTTGTATGGAAATGTTGCATGGTAGTCTAACTTTCTTAGCCATACTATTAAAGGTCCAATATGTAAGAATTTTGTAATAAAATATCCAAAAATCACTTGCACAGTGTGATATATTTCCTGCAGTTGTGTACTTACAATATCCCAAAAGTCTCCAAAGATTTTTATTTCAGAGAAATTCCAATTTTAAATAAGTGGCCATTCCGGAAAAAAATGTCGCCTGTCAATGACGCAATATCAGTGCTATCCTCGGTTTCTGCTCGAAATGCCATAGCATGATGTAACCATGGCGACAGACATGGACAACTGCGTAATACGTGACGTTTAGCGGCACAAAGTTCTTGTTTCGTTCAAACATAAACCATGGCAAGTAGACTTTGGGACAAACAAGGAGAACTAAAATGAGGATCAATATCAGCGTGGCGTTTTTGAGATGCCGAGAGCTCCACGTCCACGACTAACTTGGACTCGACAGAGCTTCACGAGTCACGACTTGACAGCTTTATTAGACAGGTGAGCAAATGTACATAAAACAAATCAATGTTAACGTTAGCTCAACATGATGACATGTTAGAATATGGTCAGTACGTTTTTCTAATCTTGATCTAGCTGCTAGTTTCGTATAGAAAACGAACTAACACGTAGAATAACATTATAACTTTCAACACACATTTATATTCCGTTTAGTGTGATAGTGTAACGTTAGACCAAGTGAAACAGCGCTGCGTTCCCTCACAAGTTTAATTCGTGACCTGTGTGAGTAATCCAGCACTTGCGTGTAGTTCTGTAGAATTAAATGTCCTTATTCCTTTATATCTGCGGGACTCGCATGTGATATCTGTCTCTTTAGCAATCGCGATCTGCTTCATACCACTGTAATGTTAAAAAAAATGAGTGTTTTAACTCATCCAAAAACATTATTATATCCATCAGCTTGGCAGCAAGTCCCATCATTCAGCTTGTCACTGCATCATAAAACATACGCATTTGTTATTGTTGGAAACTGCGCCCTCTTGTGGCCAAAAAAGCTACATATTGTACCTTTAAGTGTAAGCAAAGAGGATTTATCCCAATTAATTTTGTACCCAGAGACAGGACCGGCGCGTGCACTTATGCCGCTCTAGGCGAAAAGCAATTGTGCCGCCCCTCTATTTGCAACGTACCAGCAACAACACACAAAGACCAATATGCCATAGGCCTATACATATAACGCAAAACCAGCAACAACACACAACGATCAATAAGCCATAGGCCTATATATATAAAGCAAAACCAGCAACAACACACAAAGATCAATAAGCCATAGGCCTATACATATAACGCAAAACCAGCAACAACACACAAAGACCAATAAGCCATACATAACGCAAATAGTGCGCAACGCGCGTGTGCCCAAATGTCAACAATATTAAAGTTTATGCAGGAGGCAAATGCCTGCTGGCATTTTTCTTTAAGCAGTCATGACAGGACTTTTCCAAATAATCACATTTCACCTCCTCAAATTACTGTTGCTTGCACATCTCTTTACACCACTTTATTATGTGCGTATTCAAATGAAATGTCACATTATATCATCAGCAGGTTCAGCATCTTAAAATAACGACTAAAGAGCAAATGAAGCTTAACTTACGTTTCAGAAACGTGCACAGCGGCCCTTCATCGCAGCAAAGCTCTTAACATCCTCTATTTCGATTCTCTGAGCCAGTTCTTGTACTATGGAGATTGCCAGTCCATTAGCTGTCTTGTTTCAATGTAGGCTACTGCGAAGGTAGTTTTTTATTAGTTTCAACTTTTCCAAATAAGTCGTCTCTTTTTATATTCGCAACGAGATAATTTATTTCGTTTCGACATCTTGCATTAGTCCCTGATAGGTGATTAATGAACGATCTGTTCATTGCGTATGTCACGTGACACAATAAACGGATCACCCAAATGAACGTATGACTCGGAACTCGGAAGGTAAAGTAATTATTTATGTTCCCTGTAAATAATTGTTTACTGCATTACGATTTCTTCATTCAGAATATGATCAACATTGCGTAGGTGGATGTGATCGGGAAATTTGGCTGTTAAAAGTATCAAATTTAAAGCCACTTAAATAAACGAATGACTCGAATGACTCAATAGAGTCAGTAAAATGATCCGAACTTCCCATCACCCAGTCATGACTCGTGCGAGCAGGGGCTCGCCCTCGCTGGCGCTGCTTGGCGGCGGAAGCTCAGTAGATCAGTCATGACTCGTGGAGCAGGCGCGCCCGTATGCGGCGGGCAGCTCAGTAAATCATACAAATAACCTATTTTGTGAATTGTTCATTCCCGGTTGGCACAAATTTTGCCGCCCTTACAAAAGTGCCGCTCTAGGCAATTGCCTAGTTCGCCTATATGGACGCGCCGGCCCTACCCAGAGAGCATACTGAACTTTTCAAATACCCGTTTCCGTATCTGGGGAAATGAAACTCGAAGACCCAAAATAAACAGTAAAATATCATCTGCATAGAGTGATATATGTTGTATGTAAGAGTTAACTGAGATTGAACAGACATTTTCTGTCTTATCAGTTGGGCTAGGGGCTCGAGCGACAATGCAAATAGCATTGGGGATAAAGGGCACCCTTGTTTTGTTCCTCGTTGTAAATTAAACGGTAGAGAATGTACTCCATTAGTCATAACAGAGGCCGTGGGGTTTCTATATAAAACTTGTATCATGTTTGCTAAGCCTTTGCCAAAGCCATACACATCCAAAACAGACCAGAGGTAGTCCCACTCCAGCCTGTCAAACGCCTTCTCAGCGTCCAACGAAAGAAGTGGAGTGGGACAACCCCGGGATTCGTGAATAAAGTGCAGTAGTCTCCGAATGTTATCCGCCGCTAATCTATTTGGCATAAAGCCAGACTTGTCAGGGTGGACTAATGAATTCAGATACCGCTGTATTTGCAAGGCCAGAATTCTGGCATACATTTTTATATCGGTGTTAACCCTGGTCTAAGGGCATTTTTTCACTTTTTCCTTCGATTTTACATATCTTATTAAATTCACCTTTTAAAGGCAATTACATAACTCAATCCCATATGTTTTATATCAAAATGTGCAGAGAAAACCCAGCTCTCTTACTGGTGAGTTCACCACTTGTCCTAGAGCATTGTGTAAAGAGAGAGAGAGAGGGATAATCTGGCTCTAAAAGGTGAAAAATTTAAGTCCGATTTTTGAAATTCTTCAAATATCTTGTGGAAACATACCATTACTCATGTGGACGAATTATTTTGGTCCTTGAAATGGGTTTCCCAAAGTCTTAGGGTCACAAAAGGAGTGTAATATATGAATAAAATAGTAGATAATGAATAATAATTGTCTAAAGTGACATTTTTGAAAAATCGTTTTTTAGTACAAGTTTTGTCTGTGACACTGCCTTCACCAAATGTTAGAGGGACTGAGATAAAATAGGACTAAAATAACTTCCTACTACATATCAGGCTTTATGGGATGTGTGCAAATGAAAAAGTAGCATTACAACAGGTCTTTCTTTCAAGCAAAATGTTTACTTTGTGAAAAAAAACTCACTACTAACAATATTCACAAAATGTACACATTTTCATTTTCAAAAAATTCTCTCAAACCAAAGATGAACTATATATTAGAAATTATATATATATATATATATATATATATATATATATATATATATATATATATATATATATATATATATATATATATCACAGAAACCCATCACTATTTACAATATTTACACAATGTGCATGTTTTCAGCTGTCATGCCATGCTGCAAAACAGTTTCTGTCCAGCTGCATGCAAAGCGCAACCACCACACTCCTGCATTTCCAAGGTGTGTCCTTTCTCTGGCCTTGGCTTTGGCAATGCTCACACCTGCTGCGACCTGTGGTGGCTTTTGTGGAAGAATCTGCTGCATGAACGGCAATTGGCACAGGAATATGACCTGCAGGTACCGGGACCGGAGCAGTGTGAAGAGGCTTACCACAGAGTTCAGCTGTCAGCTCCTCCATGAAAGCTCTGTGTGTCATGGGTGTTGTTTGCTGGACCAGACAGAGTTCCTTGTGGAGGATGTAGCTGTTGGTGGTGGCAATGTCCAGAAAATGGTAAAACAGGTGTCTGTACCAGCACATTGTTTTGTGTTGTGCGGAGTAATATTGAATGAGCTGGTCTGAATGATCAACTCCCCCCATGTGTTCATTGTATGCCATAATTGGTGTGGGACAGGGGATTGATGTCTTTGTCCAAGAGCCATCTTCTTGTTTCACCCTCCTCTGAACAGCGTTACCAGAGTGTGCTGTGTGAAGTGTGGAGCAGACTGATACTTCTCTCGTGTCCATCCATTTCACATAGATGATTGGGCCTTACCGGATCCATCTTATGGAGCCTCTTTCTGATTTTTTTGTGAGGGCGTTATTTGTTGTCCGAGGGCAGTCCTTGCGGTTCTCCCTGTAGGTCCCACAGGCAGCAAATTTTTGCACATGGAGAGCACTGAAGAGCTTGGGGCTAGAATAAAAATTATCCATGTAAATGTGGTAGCCCGTGCCAAGGTAACCTGGTTGTACCAGGGACATCACAACATCATAGGAAAGGCCATGTCCAGAGGGGATGTCACTTTTGCCGGTGTAAACGGAAAAGTCCCCTGTATAGCCATTCCGTGAGTCTGCCAAGACAAACAACTTGAATCCCCACTTTATCGGTTTTGCCTTCATGTACTGCGTCATCCCAGTTTTGGCCTTTGATGCAACCATTCTTTCATCCACAGCCACATCTCTGTGAGGATCATAAAATGACTTGCAGGCATTTTTGATGGTGTTCATCAGGGGTTTCAGTCTGAAAAGTTTGTCATGGTCGGCTGTGCCCTTTTTTTTGTCGTTCTGGACATCCTCTTCAGGGTCGCTAAGGTGAAGGTTCCAAGAAAGTGCTCTGTATCTGTCCCGTGGCATGATCTGTACTGGAAGTGGCAAAGAAAAGAAGTGATTCTGTCTCCAGTAATCTGCAATGCTGTCGAGTTTCACCATGGCCATGTACAGAAGCAGTCCAATGTATTTGTAAAACTCCCCTATGTTCACATCTAACCATTTATATTTCTTTCCCTGTGCTATTTGTTTAGCAGCCTGCTTGTTTGTGTTTTGGCACAGTGTTTGTATGGTTTGTACAGGGAAGAAAAGTTTAAAGAGGTCGAGTGGTGTATATGTGGAAGTGGAGCTGAGCTGTGGCCCTGGTGTTCGAGCTGGTTGAAACCTGGAGACAGGGGGAGCGATGTCTGGGTCTTTTTCCGTCTTCCAAGACAGTGGAGCTGGCTGCTGTGTAGGTGGGGGTGCTGGTTGATGCTGGGGGTTACGGGACCTCTTGGCTGGCCGGGTTGGTGATGATGGTTGCTGTGCTGGTTGATGCTGGGGGTTACGGGACCTCTTGGCTGGCCGGGTTGGTGATGATGGTTGCTGTGTGGGTGGGGTGCTGGTTGATGCTGGGGGTTACGGGACCTCTTGGCTGGCCGGGTTGGTGATGGTTGCTGTGTGGGTGGGGGTGCTGGTTGATGCTGGGGGGTACGGAACCTCTTGGCTGGCTGGGTTGGTGATGATGACTGCGGTGTAGGGGCTGGTGGTGACCTGGTGGCAGGCACAGGTGAGGCTTCCTGTGTTACACTGGGCCCTGGTAGCTGTGAATCCTCTCTGAAAAAACACAAAAACAAATAAGTTAGGACTTGCATGATCAATTTCATTGAAATAAAGTTTACACCTCCTCTCTTGTCTTCATTCTAGATCTCTCTGTCTGTCTGTCTGTCTGTCTGTCTGTCTGTCTGTCTCTCTCTCTCTCTCTCTCTCTCTCTCACACACACACACACACACACACACACACACACACACACACACACACACACACACACACACACACACACACACACACACACACAACCTAACAAGAATCTGGAAGATGTGTGAGGATTTGACATATCCTTCAGCTAATCTTCTCTTTATCTAACGTTATTCCAATTTATCACATGTGCTAGCTGTCCTGTCCACCCCAAATCACAGCAAATAACACCTGAATGAGATGTGGGAATACTGTATCTTCCATTTCAAAACTCTACAGAGATTTATAATTTTAAATTCAGTATAAATATAGGCCTACTAAACATAAATAAATAAAATTATATGAAAGATCAAACCACATCTATACATCTAGTATAAACAATATGATAAAAATGTCAATGGCCAAAACATATCGATTCATCACTACTTGAGATAGGCCTACTGTTATTCAAATTGTGAATTGAGGTGAAGAAATATTACATTAGTTACAGGGGCGCCGTATAGGGGGGAAAAGTTAGGACGATTCCAAGGGCCCCTGACTGACAGGGGGCCCAGCAAATAGGTAAAAACTTTTTTTTTTTTTTTTAATTATATATAAAACATCATCATTGAGTATATTTCAAATAATAATAAATTGAATTATGTCTTTGATTTGACTTATTTTGGCAATAAAAGTTAAATATCCCATTGACTAAAAAGTAAATATCCATATTGACCGACCACCCCCATGTATCTGCATGAAATGGTTTGGTCCTGCCTAAGCACGCGCATCGGTGACGGTGTTTAGCAGACAGTCAATCGCAAGGCGAAGGCGCCGGCGTGCTACAAATACAGAGAGACCTTAATGTCGAATAGTAAGATAAAATCTGGTTTCCAGAAAAGGAAAGAGAGAGAGGAAAGGCTGTCGTTCTGTATACCAGTTTTTCACAAAGAAAGGTGGGTAGCCTTTAGTCTGTGAGTGGTAACCTGTTGTCCATAGTGAAATAAGCTAGCTAGCTGCAGGCTAGTGTTAGCCTACATTTCATCAACATTTAATAAGTGCAGGGAAACGTTTAGCAATATATTCATATTGAATCATCCATGCCCCTTTTAGCAGACTTAACAACAACAACAGATGGGTCAGCAGCACCCCAGTCTCCCCATACTAACTGCACCCCTCCCTGTCCCTGTCCCAGTGAAGAAGGTGAGCAACATTGTGTTAATGACTTAGCATCCTTCCAGGGAGTCTGTGTGGGGTTCTCTGTCTCTCTTGCTCTTTTTTACCATAATTTTTTTTTGACATCAACAAAAAATATTTTTGCCCATTATGACAATAAAAAAAAAATCTCCTGTCTTTACAGTAGATGCAGTTAGAAACAATAAGTAGCTTACCTCAACCTGCAAGTAAGTTACAGACAGTATTAAAATAATCCAGTTTGATCCGTTCATTTAGACTGCATTTTGGCCGTAAATGACATCTATACAGACTTTATTATTTTCCATCATGAAGGGCAACACACACACACACACACACACACACACACACACACACACACACACACACACACACACACACACACACACACACACACACACACACACACACACACACACACACACACACACACACACACACACACAGTATCTAATGTATTTGTGTCAATGTTCTGTAGTGTTAGTGTTATTTATTGGTGTCTGGCAAAAAAAAATATTGAATGCATACTGTATGCAGACTTGCATTTATAAATCACCAGCAGTAAATATTGTGCTAGTACTAGTATTGAACTACAAGAAGCAAGACAGTTGCAAGCCTTTGATTAGAGTTATGTAAAGCTTTTGATGGGACAGGTCCTAGAGATGTGGTGACAACAGCTGCGTTGAGGGGGCCCAATGTGATTTTTTTGTCATGGGGCCCAAAATTCGTGGCGGCGCCCCTGATTAGTTATCATAAGGAGACAGCCTTGAGAACAGCCTACAACTTTACTATTTGTAAGTGTACCCCGGTTTTACACAAGAAAATAACTTTTACATAAAGTAAACACTTTGCTAAAGACGCAGTCAATTTGTCAAAGCAGCACAGCGCAGCTTATTTTAGCCAAGATGGTTACCATGCAAACAAGGTTTTTATAAAATAAATACGCTTACCTGTCTTCAACTGGATCTCTTCTTTGATCATAATCCTCATCTTCATCAGAAGAAAATCCATCAGGCTCAGAAACTTGTCTTTCATCCTCGTCGCTGCTATCCAAAACCGCCGCAAGTATGTCTTTCAATGTCAATGTCTTCGCCATTTTCTCTCCTCGTCGTCTTCTTACTTTTCCTCTTCTTTATATATATTTTTGCCATGTTTTTTTCGCGGACTTTTTCTTTCGCGGACTTTTTTACTCTTTCTCTCTCCATGTCAGCTGGTATTTTCCTCACTGTGAGGAGAAGGGAGGGTACTTACGGATTTCAACTGCATCTATTGGTTGGTTTCACACAAAATGCAGACAGGCAAGCTAGCCCACCAATCACGCAAGGTGAATGACCATCTTGTCTTCCCTCTTGCTCTCTGTGTGAGTCACGTATAATCTCGCGAGAACAAGGACGTTGAAGCTGAGAATCTATTGATTACGGCAAAATCAGAACCATTTGTGTGTGCTGCACAATCGCGGAGATATTAATAGAAACATTTAGTAAACATCGAGTTGACGCGTCCGCGCGTCATCCGACCTCAGGGGTTAAGCAAACTAATGGGTCTGTAGTTTGCACAATCCGAATGATCTTTCCCTTTTTTGGGTATAAGCGATATAAGAGCCGTATTCATTTGTGGGTGAAAGGCCCCAACCTCTACTGCCGCATGGATGGCCGTCAGGAAGACAGGGTCGAGTAGATCAAAATATTTAAGAAATAAGTCTGCCGGGATCCCGTCTAAGCCTGCCTGGCGCTTTGTCTTTCTTGGCTCCTTGTAACGCCCCTTTAAGGTCCTCCAAAGTAACTGGCTGTCCTAAAAATTCAGCTTACTCATGACTAAGTCGAGGTAGATTAGAGACTGCAAAAAGGCATTACAACTTGGACTTGTGGGATTAAGTTCGGACGTATAGAGTTTAGAAAAAAAAATCAGAAAATGAGGAATTAATTTCTTTGCTATTCCCAGTGGTGGAAAGTAACTAATTACAAATACTTTTGTTACAGTACTTGAGTAGATTTTTTGATTTTTTTCTACTTTCTTGCGTATAATTAAATTGTGGTACTTTTACTCTTACTTGAGTAAAATAAAAATAAAGTATTCAACTTCTCTACATTTATTTTTCATAAAAAGTACAAAGTAGGCTACTTTGACAAAGGTGCCGACGGAGCAACAGGGCAAGCTGACATTTGACAGACACTTTTCAAACTACTGTACTGTGGTGGAGCCCTGCGGTTCAGCCAATAACAGACAGAACTGAAGCAGTTCAGCCAATAACAGACAGGTCTGAAGCAGTTCAGCCAATAACAGACAGGTCTGACTCGGGTGCAAAACCAATCAAAACTTTCAGTTCGGCTGGGGGGCGGGGCGTTCAAACCGCGCTTTGACATTCAATCACTGGCGCTCGTGTTTTGAATCAGTAGCGCTAACGTTTCAATATTTCAGTGAATGTAAGTGAGTATTCTGCTCATATTTAATTATGGAAACTACTGAAATGGGTCATACCATTGATAATACCAGAGCACTGAGCAGTTGAAGTAAATAAAAAAGCTCATAACATGGACGCAGTTATTGCATGGACGGAGCAAGATCAATGTAAGTGTCTATAATACATGCACACAGTTCAATTAATAGTAAAGCTCGCCCTCTTTAACAATACAGTTAAACTAAATATACGAAGCAAACTTTGTACAAAGCTGAGAAAACAGTGAAATAAGATCGCATGATTTATCTGTCAATCAGATGCATGTGTCACGGGGTTCTGGATGAATGACAGGAAGCAAATGCAAGTAACACAGTTTATTATGGGATTCCAGAATCGACAGTGCAAGCAGATGGTAACGGTGACGCAGGGACAAGATGGTCAGGATCCGTGAAATGGTGCGGTGAAGAGACGATGGTGAGACGAACGTAGAACTCGAATCCAGACGAAGAAACAGGAACACAAGGCAGGAACTGGACACCGGAACACCAACACGAACCACATGAAACAACGATCTGACAAGGACGAGAGAACAACGGTGAGTATATATAGTGTGGTGATGATCAACTGCAGCTGGTGGTGTGATGATGATCAGCTGGAGCGGATCAAGTGATGTCATACAGACACACCCCTCACACACGTGCATTCATACAACAACATAAACACGAGACTAGAAGGAAACAGAGAAAACGTCTACCGTGACAGTACCCCTCCTCCTAAGAACGCCTCCTGGCGTTCTCAGACTCCCTTACCTGTCGATTGTAATCATCGATAAGAGAGTGATCCAGAATGTCTCTAGCAGGAACCCAACTTCTCTCCTCCGGACCGTAACCTTCCCAATCCACCAAGTACTGGAATCCGCGTCCAACTCCGTCTAGAATCCAGTATACGATTGACCGAATAGGATGGTTCCCCATCTACGAGTCGCGGCGGTGGGGGAACCGGGACTGGCGGATTAATGCGAGCATAAAACACGGGCTTGACTTTGGATACATGGAACACGGGATGAATTCTCCTGTACGCAGGAGGAAGTTTGAGGCGGATTGCCACCGGACTAACGATCTTGGTGACAGCAAACGGGCCAATAAATTTGGGAGCAAGTTTATTCGAGACGGATCGGAGAGGAATGTTCTTGGTAGAAAGCCACACTTTGGAACCGACGACGTATGCGGGAGGTCTCCGCCGGTGGCGATTGGCTTTGACCTTGGTGCGTGCTCCCACTTGGAGTAGAGTCTCGCGGGCTCTAGTCCAAGTGCGATGACACCTCTGGATGAAGGCGTGGGCGGAGGGGACCGCGACTTCGGACTCCAGACTAGGAAAAATTGGTGGCTGGTAACCTACACTACACTCAAACGGAGATAGGCCCGTAGATGACACTGGTAACGTATTGTGGGCGTACTCCACCATTGACAGTTGCTGACTCCAAGAGGAAGGATTCTTGGAAACCAAACATCGCAACGTTCTTTCCAAATCCTGGTTGGCTCTCTCAGTTTGACCATTGCTCTGGGGATGAAACCCAGAGGACAGACTAACAGTCGCCCCCAGTAATCTACAAAATTCTCGCCAAAATTTGGACACAAATTGGGGACCCCTGTCGGAAACCACGTCTATCGGGAGGCCATGTAACCGAAAGACGTGATCTACGATCGTTGCCGCTGTCTCCTTAGCTGAAGGCAATTTGGGTAAGGGAATGAAATGTGCTGCCTTCGAGAATCGGTCCACCACAGTTAAAACCACTGTGTTACCCTGAGAGGGTGGGAGGGCGGTAATGAAATCTAGAGCGATATGGGACCAGGGTCTCGAAGGCACCGGCAGCGGCTGAAGTAACCCGTCTGGAGGTTGATTGGAAGACTTACCAATGGCACAAACTGAGCAAGCCAAAACAAAATCGTGAATGTCGCGAGCCATACGTGGCCACCAAAATCGTTGCTTGACTGAAAACCCAGTGCGATTAACTCCTGGATGACAAGCTACGTTGGAACTGTGACCCCACTGGATAACGTCAGACCGTAATCCCTCCGGCACAAACAAACGGTTCGGTGGGCATCCGGGCGGAGGCGTTACCCCTTCTAAGGCTCTCTTGACCTTCGCTTCGATCTCCCATGTGAGTGTTGAAACAAATATGGTTTCGGGTAAAATACACTCGGGAGTAGACGGGCGTTCGGAAAAATCAAATATGCGAGACAATGAGTCGGGTTTGATGTTCTTGGAACCCGGACGGTAAGAGAGGGTAAAATCAAAACGACCGAAAAAAAGTGCCCACCGAGCCTGCCTGGAGTTCAATCTTTTAGCAGTTCTGATGTATTCGAGATTCTTATGATCAGTCCAGACAATAAAAGGTACCCCCGACCCTTCTAACCAGTGACGCCACTCCTCCAACGCCAACTTGACAGCCAACAACTCTCTGTTACCAATGTCATAATTACGTTCGGCTGGGGATAATCGATGTGAAAAAAACGCGCAAGGGTGTACCTTGTCGTCCAAGGGTGAACGCTGGGATAACACCGCTCCTACTCCCACCTCTGACGCGTCGACCTCCACCACGAACTGACGTGATGAATCAGGGGCTATGAGAATAGGAGCTGAAACAAAGCGGCTCTTCAGTTTGGAGAACACAGCCTCGGCTGAGTCAGACCACCTGAACGCAGTTCGGGGGGAGGTCAAGGCAGTCAGAGGCGCGACTAGCTGGCTGAAATTGCGAATGAAACGCCGGTAAAAATTGGCGAACCCCAGAAACCTCAACAGGGCCTTGCGTGAATCTGGGCTTGGCCAATCAACCACAGCCTTGATCTTCTCAGGGTCCATCCGCATTCCCTCGGACGACACGATGTACCCTAGAAAAGGAACAGACTGTGCATGAAAATCGCATTTCTCCGCCTTGACAAAAAGCCCATTCTCTAGCAACCTCTGAAGCACTCGTCGGACGTGTTGCACATGTTCCTGGAGAGACGAAGAAAAAATCAATATGTCATCCAGGTAGACATATATGAACTGATCGATCATATCTCGCAACACGTCATTGACCAGTGCCTGGAAAACTGCTGGGGAGTTGGACAGCCCGAACGGCATAACCAAATATTCAAAGTGCCCCCTGGGGTGTTAAAAGCAGTTTTCCATTCATCTCCCTCCCTAATGCGAACCAAATGATAAGCGTTACGTAAGTCCAATTTTGTGAAGATAGATGCTCCCTGCAAACTCTCGAAGGCTGAAGACATCAACGGCAAAGGATAAGTATTCTTTACCGTGATGTTATTCAACCCTCGGTAATCAATGCAAGGTCGCAACGATCCATCTTTCTTCCCCACAAAAAAGAACCCCGCCCCCGCTGGAGAAGAGGACGGGCGAATGAACTTGGTTGCTAGAGAATCAGAAATATATTTCTCCATAGCCTCTCTTTCAGGAATCGAAAGTGAATATAACCTGCCTTTAGGCGGAGACTTACCTGGCAGTAAATCTATAGCACAGTCATAGGGACGATGCGGAGGGAGAGAAGCAGCACGAGACTTACTGAACACTTCCTTCAGGTCCAGATACTCCATGGGCACGTTAGACAAATCCCCTGCCTCCTCCTGCAACACAGAAACAGGTACAGACGAACAAGCAGACACAAGACAAGACTTATGACATCCCTTGTTCCACTCCAGCACAGCTCTATTAATCCAGTCCACACGAGGGTTGTGTTTGATCAGCCAGGGATGTCCGAGAACAACAGGTGCCAGGGTGAGTCCAAAATAAGAAAAGAAATTGTCTCAGTGTGGTTGCCAGAGGTAATAAGTGTGATGTCTTCAGTGGTGTGGGAAATGGTGGGAAGCTCTTGACCATTTAATGCGTGAACTGAAATCCGGTGAGTGAGGGGTCGGAGAGGAATCTGAGATGTAAGTGCGAAATTATAGTCCATAAAATTACCTTCCGCCCCGGAGTCCAACAGTGCTAGACAATCGTGCTGGTGGACTGACCATCTTAGTCTAACCGGGAGGAGCGTGGAGGTAGATGTAGTCGATGAGGTCTTCCTGGCGGAGATCCCACCCGATAGTAGCCTCAAGTTTACTATCGGGCTTGGCCTTTTACCGGGCAGTTGTAAGCATAATGTCCCGCTCCTCCACAATACAGGCAAAGGCCCTGGGACCTCCGCCTCTCCCTCTCCTCCCGGGAAAGCCGAGCTCGACCCACCTGCATGGGCTCGGGATCGAAGACGGGGCTGACCACGTCCCTGCCGCTGGATCTGGGAACGTCGACTCCTCCGAAGGTACGGGTGGACGGAACTCGTCGCTCGATCCTAGATAGCCGAGCGTCCACCCGCAGAGCAAGATCAATCAGCCCGTTCAGAGTGGTAGGAAGATCCAGGGCGTAGATCTCTCTCTGGACGTGGTCAGCCAGCCCATGCAGGAACATATCCCACTGCGCCTCCTCGTTCCAGCCGCACTCCGCCGCCAAAGTCCGGAACTCTATAGAAAAGTCTGAGACCGATCTCTCTCCCTGACGTAGTTCCGTCAATGTTCTGGCTGCTTCCCTTCCCGAGACAGCCCGGTCAAAAACCTTCTTCATCTCGGCGGCGAGGGTCTGGAACGAGGCGCAGCATGGATTCCGATTCTCCCACACCGCCGTTCCCCAGAGTGCTGCCTTTCCTGTAAGCAAAGTTAGTACAAAAGCCACTTTCGCCTGTTCAGTCTCGAACGTGCGTGGTTGCAGAGCAAAATGCATCGTGCAACGGGTCAGGAATGCTCTACAAAAGGCTGGTTCCCCGGAATAATGCTCAGGTACCGGCAGGCGGGGCTCCGACATCGCGGGTCTCTCTGGAAGTGGTGGGGGAACGGTCGGTGTGGGTGGCGCAGTGGGAATCTGAAGCCGTTGGATATGCTGGGTGAGCTCGGACACCTGCGTCACCAAGGCTTGCACTGCGCGACCTGTATCGCTGATCTCCTTCTGCTGGGCATCCATTCTCCTGGTGCTATGATGAATAAACTCATCCATGGGTCTCTGCGGTGAACTCGCTGCTTCCATCCTTAGGTCAGATCGTTCTGTCACGGGGTTCTGGATGAATGACAGGAAGCAAATGCAAGTAACACAGTTTATTCCAGAATCGACAGTGCAAGCAGATGGTAACGGTGACGCAGGGACAAGATGGTCAGGATCCGTGAAATGGTGCGGTGAAGAGACGATGGTGAGACGAACGTAGAACTCGAATCCAGACGAAGAAACAGGAACACAAGGCAGGAACTGGACACCGGGACACCGGAACACCAACACGAACCACATGAAACAACGATCTGACAAGGACGAGAGAACAACGGTGAGTATATATAGTGTGGTGATGATCAACTGCAGCTGGTGGTGTGATGATGATCAGCTGGAGCGGATCAAGTGATGTCATACAGACACACCCCTCACACACGTGCATTCATACAACAACATAAACACGAGACTAGAAGGAAACAGAGAAAACGTCTACCGTGACAGCATGTAAAAGTGTAGTTCGTTCCTATAGCAACAGTGGGCTCCCAGCACATTTTCGGTAGGCTACAAAACGAAAAAAAAGATAATTTAATTTAACATGTTAACCATAGCCCACTTATTTATTTTTTTACTGGACATTTTTTATTCATACTGTTTTATTGTTTTTCATACCTTTTTTTATCGGACCTCTCACTTCTTTGCTTTCAATTATGAAATGATTCAAATCAAAACAATCAAATGATCTTACTTGGACTTATTTTTCAAAATTAGTAATAAAGATTTGCTCTTGACAACAGAGAAAGCTAGTAGTCTATATGTGGAGCACTTTTATCATGGATGGATGCACTTTTTTGGGCTTCAAATTTTCTCCAGTCATTCACTGCCATAATAAAGCTTGGAAGAGCCAGGCCATTTTTTAATATAACTCTGATTGTATTCGACTGAAAGCAGAAAGTCATATCTTCTAGGATGACTTGAGGGAGAGTAAATCATGGGCTAATTTTCATTTTTGGGTGAACTATCCCTTTAAAGACATCATTCTTTTGAAAATACCTGATAGTTTGATGAACACAGATATATTATAGCTATAATGTGTTTGTCTTCATGTTTCAGTCAAAACATCACTATTTGCATGTTATTATATCCATATAAGGCGTTTCCTGAAATGTGTAAGTTTAATACTTCTATGCATCAGTACTGGGCTTCCAGTATGAATGAAACAGAGGACATGAGAGTGTTTAGCGCTCCATTTCGCTATCATCTCCCCATTTTGGGTAAAAATAGAAAAATACTAAAGTACTTTGTAACGTAGTTACTTGAGTAGTTTTTAAGCAAACTACTTATTTACTCTTACTTGAGTCATATTATATTTCAGTACTTCTACTTGTACTCAAGTAAATTATTACTTAAGTAGCAATACTTTTACTTAGTACAATTTGTCAGTACTCTTTCCACCACTGGCTATTCCTAACCAGTCCTTTAGAGGGGTGCTTACTTTTTTCAATGTAGGCTTTTGCCAGATTTTGCTTCAATCTTAAGGCTAAAAGTTTGCTAGGTCTAGCATCATCACTGAAGTTATAGGTAAACATTCTTTTTCTAAATGGCCAATTCTCTGATTCTGCCTCTTTTTACATTAGTGGCAAAGGCTATAGAGAAATCTTTGATAAAACCTTTCGTAGCTTCCCAGGCAAATATAGGGTCTTCAACCGAACCAATATTAAATGAAAGAAATTCAGACAGACCGGCTTTGAAGTCTTCATCGAACTGGTTGTTCTGTAAAAGATAGATATTAAAACGCCACCATGGAGATCTTTCAACAAATGGAGCACATTCAAATTCTGCCATCAAAGTATTGTGATCTGCAAGAATAGCTGGTAGTATCATTGTCTGGTCAAAAGAGTTCAGAAGTTCATTGGAGCACAGTAGATAGTCTATTGTTGAATAAGAGTATAGTTTCTACTAGAAGGGATTCCAAGATCTCCAAACATCGACCAAATTCAGCGCTTTTACAAGATCATTAAGCGGATTCGAGGAATTAAGCTAAACTTGACTGTAGGAGGAAGATCTATCCAATACATCCATCACCACATTCACATCCCCTCCGATAATCAGAGATTAGTCTATCAATGAAAGCAAGCGATTAGTTACATGCGGAAAAAAAATTAGCCTAAAATACTATAGGGGCATAGATTGATACAAATTATATTTTCTTCCCCTTAATGTTTGTACAAAGATATGCAAGCCTGCCAGATTGATCTTGACTTTCTCTGTCAATCTTGAGGTTACAGTTACGAGAAATCAAAACAATTGTACCTTTAGTTTTAGGCCCCGTCCACACGGACACGAGTATTTTTAAAACCGGGACTTTTTTAACGCGGTTCGGCGATTCGTCCACACGAAAACGCACTGAAACCGAACATTTTTGAAAACCCCTGCTGAGGGTGAGTATTTTCAGAAACGCCGGTTACGTGTTGTCGTGTAGACAGTGAAACCGGGGTTTTTGCCTTGCGACGTCAGAGCGTGCGCCGTTATCCGCTGTGTTTGACGTCAGATTTGCGCCTACCGGAACCGGTAATAACTTTTTGTTAGGCTTCTGATTGGCCAACGTGGCTTTACGGTTAGGGTTATTTCGCCGCCTGCTGGCGTGGCATGCTCTTGACCGCGCTTGATAGCGTGTTTTTGCGTTTTCATGTGGATGGGATTTTTTTTAAAAACGCTGGAGGAAAAACTCCAGTTATAAAAATACCCATGTCCGTGTGGACATGGCCTTAGTGTTATTAGTAAAAAGGCTGTAACTAGTAGATCAAGAGTTTGGCTCTCTTATTTGGAGTGTTAAGTCCTCTTATATTGAGCGATATAAGTTTTAATTTATCCATAATCTAATGAAAAAATTATGAGAATTTCAAATACGTTTTGCTAAACCAAAATATATCTGCTTGACCTGTGACAAAACTAAAACATTGTAAGAGATAAATAGGAATAACATGAATAAAAAAACCCTATCAGAGACCGCAAAATCCCCTAACGTTATAAGGGCCCGTGACGACATCCACTGTCGTTCACCAGAACGTCAACCACCCTCTTCCATTGAACATGAAGTATGTAGAATAACAAAGAGTAGGCTATCCGGTTGTTAAGTCGTGACGTAACCACTCTCCGATAATACTGTTTCCGGGTCCAAAGGCCGGGTCCTCTCTACCTACGTACCGCTTTCGGCCGAGTTTTTGTTGTTTAAATAGATCGGAGTTAAAAAAAAAAGTGACATTCAACTGTTATTCTACCGCTTTCCCTGTGACGAGAAACATAAGAGAAAATGGCTGCAGTTGATAAGGTAAGTTACAAATCTTAAACGAATGAAGAAACTTTGGCGCCAGTGGGAGCTATCCCTTAATCCATAGTAACACCCACTGGCACTGAAGCGAAAAAAGCCCTTTAAGAAAAGGGTTTATGTAGTCTAGGATCTGGAGTGAACGAGCGGAGCGCTTGGGCCCGGAAGAGGCTAAACGTCACGCGTGACGTCAGACTTAACAACCGAATAGTATAAACAGTAGTGACAGCCATATGTTATTTGTATAAAATAAATAAACAAGATATAAATGTTTGACCAATTTAGTTGCAGAGAGAGAGAGAGAGAGAGAGAGAGAGAGAGAGAGAGAGCGAGAGAGAGAGAAAATGTAACAGGAATCCTCTGAAATGAATCGTTACAATGCTTGCAGTTCATATCAGAGTACTCACTCCTAATCCATTCATGGACGACTCGTTTTACTCATCCATTAACAAAGATGAATAAATATTGTAACAAATGTATTGCTCATTGTTAGTTAATGTGTTTAAATTAAAAAACATTTGCAACAGGCTCAAAGTAATTAAACTACAAATTAAAAGACCAGCAGCACTAATGTTTAGATGCATGGACAAAGAATCTAAGACAGAGACTGTGTTTGGCTGAAATGAGCCAAAAACTATCACTGTTTTATGCATACATGTTAGTTTTCTTAACATAGGCAAATCCTGTAATACACTGGATTCTTTTGACCCTGAGCCCACTCCAGCCACAAATATAACTGACAACCCTGCTATGTTGGTATGCTAAAAATAACATGTCATTACATCACATGTAGTGTGGCTTTAGCAGACAAAGACAAAGGTAAATTTTAACTTTCTATTTATTGTCTTCTGCTGGAATGTGTTAGTATTTGTCTCTATGTGTGTCCTACAAGCAACAGTGCAGATGTAAATTATGAGGAAATTGCAAATAAAGTGTTACCCAGTCCATATGGCTTCAAGACTACAGACTGGCCAGTGTGTGTTGTAGGTTGAGTGTCTGTCTTTGTGTGTGTGTGTGTGTGTGTGTGTGTGTGTGTGTGTGTGTGTGTGTGTGTGTGTGTGTGTGTGTGTGTGGTTGTGAGGACTAAATATCCCCTCAAAGATAGTAATACCGTTAATAATTGACCTTGTAGTGGACATTTTTTGTCTCTATGAGGAAAACATCTTATAAATCATAAATTATTGTTATTCTTTTTAATGCAGAACGTTTTCTGTGAGGGTTGTGTTTAAGGTTAGGGGCAAAAAACAGTTTGCACAGTATAAAAAATTATAAACATGGAAATCCAACCAACCAGGTTCACTTTATTTGAAGCAGCATTAAATATATGATGTTTTGCTGAATAGTTGACATTGTGTCAACAAATAAATATATAAATATAAATTTATAAATATTTATAAATAAATCTGTCAACACACCATTAAAAAAAGGGGTTAAGTCTATAAACATAGCCTAATGGCATAAAGTTTACTTTCATTAAAGCTAACCAACTTTTTGTAAAATCTCTGACAGTTGCATGTTCTGCTTATAAATGATAAGAGTGCTATTTTTATTGACCATTAGCATAATTGTTTTTGTGCATTGTGTGAATTACTTGAGTGAATGTTAGCGAGTGCACTCTCCGGTGAATATTTCTCATTATGCAGCACTTAAAACGAATTCAGCCCTGCAATAAAAACACATTGTTTATTTCTAAATGTGAAAACATCAGTGTCCAAATTTAAAACAGATACATAAAACTTTATTTCATTCAACTTTCACACACAATCACACACACTGCTAAAAAAAACAGACATTTGCTAACATCAATTATTCATTGAACACTTTAGATAGGGAATTTCATGAGAGCGTTTGTAAAATGTGAAGTATGTTCACAAATACCTTTTTATCCACATAAAGTTTGAGCTATCAAATGTGTTACTTTATTACAACACATTTTGCAGTAGCTGGTGACATTTTTACATGGTTTCACATCAAGCAAGATATGATCAGTACAAGATGTCACTGGTTGAAAAAAGATATTGTCACTTGACCATTAATGGCACAAAAGCTCATCTCATGAATGGATATGCTCTTCTTAATTTTGTCATTTTATCTGAATACCAACATTTGTGAAATTTAGTTGAAAGAGTTGAGGTTTTGTGTCTCTGGAAAACAGTGTCTGGAAAACAGTGATCTGTGACATGTTGAACATAAAATGTTTTTTTTTGTGTGTGTCTATTTGTTAATAAGGAATTTGTGGACACATTATTCATTTTAGATTGGGCAGTTAAAAAATATAGTTTTTATTTTGAAGTAAAAAGATAAAATTAGAATTACTTATCGTAATTTACGGGGTTGTTATTTATTGATTAGATGACCATTTTAGACATCTTCGCCATTCATTAAAACCTGTAGGCTAATTAAACAAAGTAATTTAATTTGAATTCACATTGTTGCAATGACATATCTTGAATTATGGTCAAGTCAAGTCACATTTATTTATATAGCGCAGCAGCTTTACAGAGATAACAGGCTTGTTATCCAGAAGAAAATAGCGTCACAGTCCAGCTTTTTCGCTGCTAGGGGTCCCTAACCTCTTACTGTCAGGGTTGGGTGCAGGTGACTGAAGACGAGGACACGGGAGCTTCAATATAATAGTTTTAATTACCAAAATGAAACTTCCAAAATCAAACAAGAACAAAACTCCAGGAATTCAGGGTTAACACACAACCATACATTGACGACGATCGACAAACACTCAGGGAAAACACAGGGCTTAAATACACTGAACCAAACAAGATAATTAACTGAACACAGGTGATAAAACTGAACACAAACGAGGAGCGGGAAAACTTAACAGGACTAAACCAAAAATCACGAAGACAGGGGGAAACAAGATCTCAAAACATAACTAAATACATCAAAACGTGACAGTACCTCCCCCCTCCCCGAAGGCGCGTCCTCGCGCCGTATAACATCCAAAGGGGTGGGAGGGTGGGCGCCCTGGAGGCTGACGAGGGCATGGTGCAGGTCCGGGAAGCCTCCAGGGCGGAGCAGGCTGTGGGCGTGGCCACGACGGTGCAGGCTGTGGGCGTGGCCACGGCGGTGCAGGCTGTGGGCGTGGCCACGGCGGTGCAGGCTGTGGGCGTGGCCACGGCGGTGCAGGCTGTGGGCGTGGCCACGACGGTGCAGGCTGTGGGCGTGGCCACGACGGAGCAGGCTGTGGGCGTGGCCACGACGGAGCAGGCTGTGGGCGTGGCCACGACGGAGCAGGCTGTGGGCGTGGCCATGACGGAGCAGGCTGTGGGCGTGGCCACGACGGAGCAGGCTGTGGGCGTGGCCAGGGCGGAGCAGTCCCTTCGGATGGCCACGGCGGTGAGGACCCTTCGGGTGGCCACGGCGGTGAGGACCCTTCAGGCGGCCGTGGCGTTGAGGACCCTTCAGGTGGCCGTGGTGGTGAAGACCCTTCGGGTGGCCATGGCGGTGCAGGCTCTTCAGGTGGCCACGGCGGTGAAGACCCTTCGGGTGGCCACGGCGGTGAAGACCCTTCAGGCGGCCGTGGTGGTGCTATTTTTTCAGGCCTCCATGGATCTTTGGCCGGCCACGGCGAAGGCGTATAGCGCCCCCCCAAAATTTTCTTGGGAAGGACAGGCTCAGGATCGGGAACTGACTTGACATCAACGGGCGCTGGGTCAACGGGGTCTGGGTCAACGGGCTCTGGCGCTGGGTCAACGGGCTCTGGCGCTGGGTCAACGGGCTCTGGTTCTGGCGCTGGGTCAACGGGTTCTGGTTCTGGCTCTGGGTCAACGGGCTCTGGCTCTGGCGCTGGGTCAACGGGCTCTGGCTCTGGCGCTGGGTCAACGGGCTCTGGCTCTGGCGCTGGGTCAACGGGCTCTGGCGCATCATGGGACTCGGAACTGGACGGGGCCATCACATCATGGGACTCGGAACTGGACGGGGCCAGTACATCAGGGGACTCGGAACTGGACGGGGCCAGCACATCAGGGGACTCGGAACTGGACGGGGCCAGCACATCAGGGGACTCGGAACTGGACGGGGCCAGCACATCAGGGGACTCGGAACTGGACGGGGCCAGCACATCAGGGGACTCGGAACTGGACGGGGCCAGCGCATCAGGGAGCTTGGGGCTGGATTTATGCTCTGGCGGGCAGGTGACGGTCTCTGGCTGGATGTGGCTGACGTGAACCTCAGCCTCGGCAGCCATCTTTTGGGCTAATCGCACCGATATCAGCGGGGGATCAGTAATACAGGATATCAGCCGGGGAAGTCCAGGGACCGATCTGGCGGCAGGGCAGATGCGGTGTGCAGGTTCTGGCGGGCAGGCGATGGGCTCAGGCTCTGGCGGGCATGCGATGGGCTCTGGCGTTAGCGTGCATTTGATGGGCTCAGGCGCTGGCGTGCAGGTGATGGGCTCAGGGGCTGGCGGGCTTGGCACTGGCTTGAGTGGGAGATCTTCCACTAGGTATTTAGATCCACACGACCACAGCGTGTGATCCACGAACTCCAGGAAGGATAGATGGAGGTCCCTTACCAGAATTATCTGGGCTAGTGGGTCTTTCAGTCCACCCCCAGAAACTCCTTGTTAGTTCCTCCTCATCCTGAGTCTCGTCATCATACAGCTTCATATAAAGTCCTGCATACTCTTCAAGTGAGCGCTCCTCTTGGAAGAGGATTGGGTTATCGAAGGGGCTCACCTCTTTGTCTTTCCTCCTTCGGCCCATTTTTAGTTTACGGTCGATCGTTCTGTCAGGGTTGGGTAGGGATGGCTGACGCGAAACAGTCGTTCCGAAGCTTTGCGAGATCCCGAAGCGCAGATGTTTCGAATCACTGATTCGAAGCGTGATTCAAAACACCCATGTCACGTGACTATGGCCAAACGAAGCCTCGAAGTGTTTCACGAAGTGTTTCATCAGGTGTGATCCGCCGAATCAGCGTTTGATTGACACGGTCGGAAACAGACCACTAATCGCACATCTGTATAAAAGTGAAATTAACGCATATTGACATCGTGGGTTTTTGTGAGAGGAGTTTGATTTTGAGATAGTGGATTTTTGGTGATATAGTGACATTTATAGTGCGATTTGTTTAGTTATATTTAGGCTTACATTTAAATTTACACAACACATTGACTGATAGACTAGAGTATAGCCTACATATAGTGACACATTAATAGATACATACACTACCGTTCAAAAGTTTGGGGTCAATACGAATTATTATTTTTTTTAAAGAAATTAATACTTTTCTTCAGAAAGGAAGCATTAAATTGATCAAAAGTGACAGTAAAGACATTTATAATAATGCAAAATATTACTTTTTTAATTAAATGCTTTTCTCTTGAACTTTCATAGAATCCTGAAAAATAATGAATCACGGTTTGCACAAAAATATGAAGCAGCACAATTGTTTTCAACTGATAATAATCATAAATGTTTCTTGAGCATCAAATAATCATATTAGAATGATTTCTGAAGGATCATGTGACACTGGAGTAATGATGCTAAAAATTCAGCTTTGATCACATGAATAAATTACACTTTACAATATATTCACATAAAAACAGCTGTTTTACATTGTAATAATATTTCACAAAATTACTGGGTTTGTTTTGTATTTTTAATCAAATAAATGCAGCTTTGGTGAGCAGAAAAGACTTCTTTTACAAACATTAAAAATCTTACCGAACCCAAACTTTTGAACGGTAGTGTAAATATAGACAGCTAGATTAATAGAAAGATATATTCATATATAGATAGATTAAAGATAGGCTACATATATAAATATTATAGAGACATAGATTATATATACATATCTAAATACACAGATAGATTATAGATACATATTATATACATATCTAAATACATAGAGAGATTAGAGATACATATCTAGATAGATTTGGATAGATAGATAAAATGGAGGCTCCCCAGAAGAGATGCCATACATCTGTGGTGTGGGAGCATTTCCATTTAGAAACAACAAATAAAGTGAGATGTGTGTATTGTGATCGGCAGCTCGCCTACTGCAACAATACATCATCCATGATGTGCCATTTGAGAAGTCCTTCTCAAACACAGTCCACAGCAGAGAAATTTATATTTTTAAATAAAAATATGTAAAAAAGTGAGACATTGTGGCTTGATTTATTTTATTAATATTCATCTTGCAGGACCAAAATAACATTATGCACAGTGAGGAGCCTATATAGGTTACAAGATTCACATATTAGAAAAGTACAATAATAAAAAAACAACAAATTTTCATGGCTCGTCAAGGTTTTTTCAGATCAACACATGCAAGTGACCACTAGGTATCACCGTGGAGACGGGTGTCGGATTGATTCGAAGCCTCGAAACAATATGGACCATTTGGTTCAACTGTTTCATTGCTTCACGAAGCCTCGATCTGCCCATCACTAGGGTTGGGTGCAGGTGACTGAAGACGAGGACACGGGAGCTTCAATATAATAGTTTTAATTACCAAAATGAAACTTCCAAAATCAAACAAGAACAAAACTCCAGGAATTCAGGGTTAACACACAACCATACATTGACGACGATCGACAAACACTCAGGGAAAACACAGGGCTTAAATACACTGAACCAAACAAGATAATTAACTGAACACAGGTGATAAAACTGAACACAAACGAGGAGCGGGAAAACTTAACAGGACTAAACCAAAAATCACGAAGACAGGGGGAAACAAGATCTCAAAACATAACTAAATACATCAAAACGTGACACTTACGTTCAGTGATGTTTCATTTTTGCTTTAAAAAAGTTATTCATTTAGTTAATTTATATATAAATATATATATAGCCGCTCTGGAGTTAACCGTGGTGTCATCATACAGCTCAGTTGTTACACCAGATGTTACTAAGTTGTTACACTAAATCATCTAGGGGTTGTTACACCAATTTGACGCTGGGAGAATGAAGGGACATGTTTTTAAATTGACCGAATTAAGTTTGTTGATGTATCTTTCACGCTCTATGGCAGGCAGGGTGGACATATAATTACTTGACATGTTTAATCTTAGTGATTTCTTAAGTTATTCACGACTGCCGGCTGTGTACGGACGTTGTTTTGTGACACTATTTTGTATTGAAGTCTATGGGAAGTCTAGTTTATTTTCACCTAAAAAGGGGCGGTGACAAAATCGACAGTTAAGTTCCCGGATGTGCCGGTAGTATGTATGACCGAACAGTGTATGATTATGATTCAGGCAGCATTATATGTCAGAAGTCAGATTGGTTTGGAACAATCAGAATATAAGATTATATAAAAAAAAAAAATGGAAAAAACCGACACTTCAAATCAACATTTCAAACGAAAAAAATCTAAACCTTTATAAAAAGTAGTGTTTGAGAATGTCAAAATTCTAGGGCTTTCAAAATTATACGCTAATACATGCGATTAATGTTTTCAGTTTAATGAGTTAAAATATTTATTTTAATTAACACAGTATCAGTTTTTTCCATCATAATTTGGCTAGCGTTACATTATATCAGGTGTGCCCAACCCTGCTCCTGGCGATCGACTGTCCTGCACAGTTCATCTCCAACCCTAATCAAACACACCTGAAGGTCTTCAATTAAGGTCTTAACAACCAATTAAGGTATTCAGGAGTACTTGAAAATTAAAGGCAGGTGTGTTTGATCAGGGTTAGAGATAAACTGTGCAGGACAGTCGATCGCCAGAAGCAGGGTTGGGCACACCTGCATTATATGATCGTGCTCTCATTTATGCAAATGCTTTTAAACCATTCAAGTGGTACAAGACAAACGAGAACGCGCTGTCTGTGAATGTCATGTCTGTGTGACACATGTATACCTCGTGTGTACAGAAAGACTTGCACAAGTATCGAGTACTTTTTCATGCTTGAACAAACAAACAATGACAAAATACCCATTTTGTCGAGTATCCTCATAAGAGCATAAGAGTCTAAATGAGTTAAATAACATCTTAAATTAACTTAAAAAGCTGTGAGAAAATGAGATGCACGTCAGATCCGCATCATGTTTGGCAGTGGCAGGTCTTAAAGTCACAGGAGCCTAATAAACCAGTTCCTGTGATGTATGTCATTAATGTTGATTAAAGAACAAAGGTATAAGGAATAATCTATATATTTTTTTAGAATTTATGCTGTACAGACTGTAAAGTGTTTGATAACTTTATTCCATTTCTGTACATTTCCTACCTGTTAGACAGGTAGGAAGGCAACTGTCACGCTGGTTGATGAAGCAGACAGACGAAGCTTGATTCCAAACAATAGCAAAGTTTGTTGTCCACAAGCAGGTGAACAGGACGCAATAGCGTGTTAACATAGACACGAACAATAACCAACAAGGGACTGAACAGAACACAGAGAATATATACACAGACAGTGCCGCTGCTAGCCATTTTGGTGCCCTAAGCATAATTCCTTTATGATGCCCCCCCCCTTAAAAAAAATATTTTCATTTGAGGAAATTGAAAATTTCCTGAGGATTTTCAATGAGGGTATGATTTATAAAAAATAAAAATAAAAAGTAACACTCTAGTTTAGGGTCTAATGCTTAATTAACTAGTTTCTTTACCATGCAATGGCATGGTTTTATAATCACTGTGGTCCCGAATTTGAGGCAGGTTAGTCAGGGGGGTTCGTGGTTTCCCCGAGAAAATTTTGGATTTCTCTGAACTACAGATGTGCATGTTAAGATGTTGTGAAGGCAAAAAAAAAACAAAAAAAAATTCGATAACAACAGCTTTAAAACCATGTCAGTGGGCAGCTGATTATTTTTCTCTCCTCATCAGCATCACACTCTTTTTCTCTTTGTTTTTATCTTGCCCTGTCTATTCCCCTCCTAAAGTTGGCTTTTTTAATTTACTAAAGGCTACAATTTGTATTTTATTCTCAATATGTACACATTCATTATTAATCCTGTGCCTAACATGATGAAATGAAAACGGCTTTGTTAATGTTTCTTGTCCCCTCACAATGACAGTAGCCTAAACTATTACACTAGGCTACATGTAACATAGGCCTATTTTCAGTTCAAAATGGTGAAAATAGACAAAACTATAATAGTTTGCCTAATTATTTTTTGTCATTAGTTTAACATTTATGACCTAAAAAAAACTGTCAAATATATGAAGTTAAGTTTAGCTACTTACATCTTATCTCGCACTTGACCGTACACTGAAGTGTCGAGTTGCACTGTTAAAATTCGCGCTCAGCGTCTGTGAACATAAAGCCCGCCTACTACTTTGATTTGATTGGTCATCTCAAATATTCTGACATTGACGAGCAGTGACAGACCAATGAGGCTAAGATGAACACACACTCACAGCCTGTCCTCTCTTCCTGACGTGCTCTGCTCTCTGCTCGGCGCCGCTGCGGATTGAAGATGAAGAACGCGCTGAATCTGATTATAACAAGAAGTTTGATGATTGATTTTTCATTAGGCTATTTTTGGTGCCCCCTCAGTACTTGGTGCCCTACGCACAGCGCGTGATGCGCGTGGTGGGAGCGGCGGCGCTGTACACAGAGAAAACAAGAGACTAACTAGACACAGGTAGAGGAAGTGAATGGGTAAGTTCACTGAAATTAAAAGTTTTTTTTTAAAGCCTAATAATTGTTGAAATTGATAGCTTTCAGTTTTACTGTAATGTTGAATGTCTATAAGTTAAAAATATATAAATATTAGGGCCGGGACTCGATTAAAAAAATTAATCAAATTAATTAGAGGCTTTGTAATTAATTCATCGCATTTTAATTGCATAAATATTTGACCTGAAAACAGTGAGAAGTAATTTTTTTCACATGGATTTTTAGTATACCATTGAATAATGACTGAATACATAAGCTTAATCAACAACATATTGTTTATTTTTGTTCAACCAAGTCCAGCAGACCAGTGCAATTTTTGCCATTAAGTGTAGCAATAGCATATTTGCTACACTACACTAATAGCAATAGCGAATTCCTTGTTGCATAGCTTGCACACAACCATGCTCTTATCGACGCTTCCATCTGTTCGTTTTTTAACAAAATTTCCCATCCACGGGGCCAACCAAAGCGATCTAGGTGATCTATGAAGCAAGCGATCTCGGATCTCGTCAGCTTCTTCATCATGAACGCTAGTTGGTGCTCCAGTATAATCGGTCCGCCGAAACTCATCCAGTGAGAAACGTTCCGCGGTGCAAAAATAAGTGCGATTAAAATAATTTTTTGTGTAAATTAACGCATTAAAGTCTGTAACTAATTAATCTTAATTAACGCGTTAAAGTCCCGGCCCTAATAAATATATGCCTATATATGTCTACAAATATATTGAGATGAATATATATAAATATATAGTTTAAAAAATAATTTTATAGAGACATCAGTACCAGTATTAGTTCTACTCAGTACACACACACACACACACACCACCCCGGGACAGCCCTGGAGACCGAGTTCCCTTGGACTGAGAGCACCGGGACCACACGGCAGCAGAACCGGTCCGGGACCGAAGGCCTTCAGGCTCTCAGAGCGAGTGCATCCGTAGGAACGGAGAAGGCCTGACCCAAGCACTGGAAGGTCTTCAGAAAACACTCATGTCATAAGCTACAGTCTCCAGCGTGACCCAAACTGAGGCTGGGTCGACGGATCGATGGATATCTTGGTGATTGTAATTGTGTTTGTGTGTTTTTGCACATCTCAGAGTCTCCACAGTATCAGTTCTGTGTGATGTTCAAGTGTGTGCGCTGAGCACCTGATGATTGTGATTTGTTATCAAGTACTGATTTGTTTCAAAATGAAGTATTGTGTTGTAAATGTTTTGTATTTTTTTTGTTTATTTTTTATTGGCATGATACTGGCCTTCATTCATATGGTATTAAACAAATATAGTATTTAAAATATAGTGTCTTTAGTATGTTTCTACATTATTTTGGAGAGTAACTGTGAATTTATTACAATATAAAATATTTAAAAAAAACGTTTTTAATTGCGATTAATCATGTTTAATTACAGAAAAAATTAATGATTAATGTGTGATTAATTAGTTCATTTTTGTAATCGATTGACAGCACTACTAAATATATCTAAATCCACAACCTAATAAAAGTATGTTTTTTTTTACAAGTCTATCTAAATAGAGCCAAATAGGAATTGTCTCAGTTTACTTGACTGTAACCCTTTCACCTGAAAAGTGGGAACGAGATGCTGATTAATCATATTGGGAAAGTTGTTGGAAAAACAACTTTGTTTAACCAGTTGTGAAGCATGTGTGGCAAACATGCAAACGGTCTCATGTACAGAAGGCCAATAAGTATTACCGTGGACGCAGCTGCCATAAGACCTTGTATTCTTTAAACTTAATGGAAATGAATTTCCTGACCTAGCCTGATATTGCTCAGGGTGTTTAAGATGGACTTGACAAGTGAAAAAGACAGCTGTGCGGGCATTGGTGACCGAGTCCTATACAACCCCTAAATACATTGTCCTCTGGGCAGGAGAGAGAACGATTTTCTTGGCATTGAGTCTCAACCCCAGAGATACAAGATGAGAGAGTGCCGACAGCCCCTCCTTCGGAAGCGGGTGCGAGGATATCCCGATCTGGAAAAAGAGAAAGAGAGAAAGGGAAGGACCCGTCTTCCGCTCCTCAGCCAGATCGACTCACGAGCCACAATCTTAGTGTGGGGGCTTTCCCTTCAAAATAGCATGCATCTCCTTGTTTGCAACATGATGTTCTCTTTTGCTCTTTACTTTTCCTCTTTTTCCTCTCAGAAAATTCTGCACACTGACAACTGAAACTCAGAGTTATGCGATAATGCGGTCTCTGAAGACAAATAAACCTGAAGGCGCAACCTATTTCATGTCTATTTGTTGCCTCTCAAGAGTACACATTCCAATGATGTCATCTTTAGAGGTTATTTAAGCCAAGTTCTTGGCGTGTTTGCCATACATGCTTCATAACCGGTCAAACAAAGATGTTTTCCCAATGCATGAGTATGCAGCATCGAGAGTAGAGGGAACTAGTGGTTACACAATGGCATTGCAGATGTTTTTCTTTTTTTAATCCCACCAGATGACACTAATCTGCCTTCAAAATAGAAATGAAAAGGCATTTTTTCTAATTTTTTTTTAACACAAAATACAGCTTTATTTGAAAAATAATTGTAAAACATTAGATTTTTTTTTTAATTATTAATATTTTAAATGGGGAAAAATTATCATAATTATTGCTTAAAGGGGTGGTTGATTGCGATTTCACTTTTTTCATTTTAAATAGTGTGTAATGTTGCTGTTGGTGCATGAACATTATCTGCAAAGTTGCAGCGCTGAAAGTTCAATGTAAGCAGAGATATCGTCTTTTAAAAATCAGGAAGTTTAATGCCTACAAAAACGACTTGATTGGGACTACAATGGGTTTTTAGACGTCACTAACCCATATATTTACATCAACCCTCCCTCCGGAATCTGCAAAAAAGGGCATGGCCATATTTCTGCGGCTCGTCGAGTGTGTTATGTTCACCCAGCTGCCAGGTCTGTGTTCGGGCTTCCCACGGACGTTGTAGTTCGTCAACAATGGATACAATTTATGTTTGATTATGTTCCTGAAAATGACAATCGTAATTTAGCTCTCTGTGCTGCGCATTTTACGGAAGACAGCTTCCAGAATCTCCACGAATTCAATGCAGGATTCAACAAGAAACTGTTACTAAAACATGAAGCAGTTCCAACTTTAAAACCACAGGCAGCAGTTGTTGGGCCACAACCTGTAAGTAGGCTAAGACTTAATCATTTTAAATGTATTTGCATGTATAATTTCAGACGTAATGTTTTAGTTTTACCAAATGTATGCACACACTTAGTTATTTCGTGTCTACGACAAACGCGTACAAACATTTTGGACCTGAATTTGTATATGTACTAAATGTTGTGAATGTATTTTTCATGTAGGCTATATATATGCCTACTTTATGACGTTATTTTTCGATTTGATCAAGAACGTAAACCAATGCCAACGCTGTTTGTGTATATAGCCAGTTAGTTCGATGCTATTTTGTGTAATACAAACGTGTATAAAGTAAAAAAAATATATAGGCAAATTACCATTCAGAAACGTTTAGTAAGAGCCGTGTGTGGGGAGGTTCTGCTTGACTCTCTTCATCGCCGCTTTCTGGGTCTGATTATGGCTCAAACTGATACTGCAGTATCACTATTATTTACATTAACCGGAGGACATGCAACATTCGCCCGTAAAGGTAATGGGCGTGAATTTTCCGGACAACGTGCACTACACATTAGTCAATCACAACACACTGGCCCAAACTAACAAATATGAGCCCATTGCCTGTTTCTGAGGGAGTGGTTTCATAGACTCAGGAAGTAAACCGGTCGTTCAAATGACATAGGAGAAAGCGGCTTACAATAAATTTTTTTTTAACTTTTTAAAAAAGAAAAACCACGAATACATGTTATATTGCACCCCATAAACACAATCATGCAAAGAAAAAAACGCTAAAACATATAATTAAATACATACAATTCTCTCAAGATATAATATATATATATAATTGAACAAAAACATATTACTTGATTTTACTGAAAATAAAAAAACTTTTACCGCGAACAACAAGTGTGACTCCCAAATGAACAATACCAGAGAGTTAACACAAACAATTCTTTCTAAAAATAATGGTCCTAACTGTAACTATTTTATAAGAAACAGTTATGTTTGTTCCTATAAATCTGTGGTCCAACCCATGTAATTATTGTTTTCAGCTGAAAGATTTAACTGTTGTAAAGGGCACAGCATTTATTTGGTATTGGCATGAATTTTAGTAAATGGCAGAAGAGATTTTAGGGGAATGGAAAAATGCTGAGAAATGATTTGCTAATGCCAGCAATACCAAACTGACCATCTAAATAAAGGCACAGAATGAAGGGGAAGATCCTGCCAATGACCTGACTCCCTAAAGAAAGCACCGCACTGTCAGAATCTCCAGGAGATAACAAATTGCATTGTGCACAAAACAGACGGATAGATATCATAAAATATATCATAAAAGAAAACAAGGAGCAGATAAAGTTCAAGCGAATGGTGCATGTGGTAAAAGAGAAAAAGAAACAAACATTCTACAGGAAAGGAAATAAATCTCATGAGGGCTGAAGGGAAATTATTGGCTTACTACCTTCCAACCGAGCTGCTCTCTTTTATACTCCCCTTGGACAGTCAGATAACAAACCACATAAGAATGGTCCTCATTACTCCTAATAAATGCATTACACCACTACTATTTCAGATTTCAAATAACCTCTGGAGTCACCAAAGATATCCTGTCCTGGTGTGCGTCATTATATTAAGTGCACTGGGCTCTCATGACCGTGGAAGAAAAGTTTGTTTTATCAACGAACCCTGATTACACAATACAACAGAGTGCCTGCATATGGTAATCTGAACTGTGCTGCAGTGGAACAGATTGTTTTTTCAAGTCCCTTTGTTTAAATGAAATAGCGATTCCATTTATTTATTTTGAGTAGCCTAACACTAATTGATTTAGAGTGAAATATAAAAACATAAAACACAGAGGACTTGGAAAACAATTTAAATAAACACTTTTAAGCACTGTAGAACTCATGTTTTAGGCAATCTCTGTTGTAACAAATCATACAAGCTACATACCATTGTATGAAACACATTTTAATATATTCAAATAATATAATATAATATAATAATAATAACATTTAGTTTAAATAAAAAATTTGAAGCATATGCATACTGTTCTAATATTATATAATCTCACATAGGCCAAAAACATGTTTAAAACGCAGTGTGACTATAGTCTGCTGCATATAGAGCAGTGGTGCCAAATTGCCCTGTAGTTTCACTACCGTGTTAAACCTGTGGCATCTCACTGACCTCACAGGTTTGTGCTGTATTGATACCATCTGCTGTTAAATGATAAAACCATGTAACCAACAAGGTCTGTAAAAGGGCAAAAATGTCTTTCCAACTTGTAAAAACACAAAAAAATGCAAAGAATGATCAATTTAGCTATTTTACAATAATATTTTCAGCCTGATCAAGTAAGTTATTTCTACATGACTGCAAATAAAATAACGGTTGATCATCTGTCCATCATCTTTTAAAGCCCGCCCTGACAATTTGATTGGTCCAACAGCTTTGGTTCAGGCATAGGCCCTGTCCCAAATGACGGACTTCATGTGGACTTTCGTCGTCATCGAAGTCCGAGTCTTCGAGTCCGTAGGCCACCCCCTTCATAATTTTAACGCTCTGAAGTGTGCTCGGCACCGCCCCCTTTGTACCCTTGAAGCGGCCTTCTGCGAAGCCCGCAAGGATGCAGGCTCCACTTTAACTACCCAGGAATCCTTGCGAAAGGCCAATCAGACAACGGATGGGAGGAGGTTTTGCTCACGGTCAATTGTTAACATGGCTGAGAAGAAAATAAAAGTGTAAGTATCATTACGGTTTTTATGACATATGTGTTCATTTTAGCAGTTATTACCTATAGGCCTACAGTTTACAAACATTATGGTCATCGACCAGTGGTTGATGTCTCAAACATAGGCAAAAAAATAGTGCGCTGAATAATACGATCGCATTATGATTAATTAAATAAATAGAACCGAATGTCAGGGCTTTACTGAGTCATATGTAAAGTAGTATGAATATTTAAACCTGTAAATTCATCTGAAACTCACGCACATTTTCATTATTTCATTATTAAAATTGTAATCTTAGTTCAAATGGAACATTATGTATTATGTACAATACATCATTTAAATAAGCATTTATATCGTCTAATGTTCAGGTGGCATACACAATATCAAAATATAGAACTGTAAAAGCAGGCTGTGTAGTTGACATGTAGATAAGATTTGGGAAAAGAAAAGAAATCCTGTTCTCAATCGATGCTAAATAGTATAATATTTGTATATGATATTTGTGATTTTTATCTAATAAAGGGACTGATGAGATTACCCCTGCTTCGTATGGAGAGGGATAAGGCTCGATCGAGTCTATCGAGTCTTTCCCAAAAATACCTCCCAATGCGCCCTCGTGGACTCGTGCCAAGGGCCCTATAGGTCTGAACTACATGATGTCACCAAAGTGTGGACTCTGAGGAAGTCTACAAGTCTGGAGTGTGGCATTTGGGACTCGCTTCACAACGGATCAAGTCCAGACCAAGCGGCAACATTCTAATCTGAAAAATGAAGCCTATACCCGGAAGTGCGAAAAAACTGAAATACATGGCCATCCTTCTCTTTTCTTTAATAAATGTTATTTGTGTCTTTGGTAAATGTTAATTGGTACTGCTTACTAGTGAGACTGTGGCATTAGGTATTGTATGTTTTCATTCATTTTTGTATTTTAATAAATTGACTTGTTTGTGTATTTTAGTCCACACATCCTTGCTCACCCCCGCATTTGGCAACGAACCTGTGTGCCCTGGTATAGGGCTGTTATTTTCCTGGTGTATTCCAGGTGGCGTAGTCGAGCATTGATTATAGGATCATTGGTCCTCTTGTGGGTATTATATATTTATTTTTAAATGTCCTCCACCATGCCACATTTGGCATAGTCGGCAGGGTTAGCATGACTCAAACCAATAAGAGCAAGGGTTATACATACCCTGCTACACATGTAAAATCTGCTAGGGGCAGGTCCCAAAAGGGAGCAAATGTCCATAGACCCCCATGTTAAAATGTCTGTTTTCACAGCATAAATTCATGTTTTTACAGGTTGGTCCCATGGACTTTTATTGTATTTTTCGATAGGTTCCGAGTGCCTGACAACTGTGAGGGGGGTGAATTTTTTTCTAACTCGTTAGTTTAGATCGTATTTAGATATAAAATGTATGACAAATAAGGGCGTAGTTAACTTTGATTGACAGCTGGTAACGGGCTGCACCGAGTGGAATTCCTGGCATGTGACGGCCATGATCTGACCCAACACATCATACCACCTCTGTATCATAGACAGTAAAAGAAATGGACACAGCAACCCCGTTGATTTCAATGGAGAGAATTGAAGCCCAATAGAAGCACTCACTTCCTGATAGCCAAGCATACTGCACATGCTCAAACTGAGCTTGACGGCGTGAGCAACCTGACTGACAGTTGTACGTCTTCTAGTAGCTGTGCCAAGAGGAATCTGAATTATTCCCTTCTGAAACTTGCAGAGACGATTTTCCAAGATGGCGCCGCCCGTACCCCCCATAAACGGCCTCAAAACTGTTCTTCAGAAAGTCTATGGGTGACATCACAGACGCTTTGTCCATATTTTTTACAGTCTATGGTCCAAAAAAAAAAAAATACAGTCTATGGTCCAGACCAAACTGGCATCCATGGCTGGCATCCATGCTAGGAAATTACAGTAACAGATAGTTTGGGCTTTACAGCAGCAGTTTTATCTGAGGTAAAGTACACCGTATGTACATTTACAATAAAACACATGGCATCTGGCTGTAGAAGAAGCCGATTTGAAATCCACAAATCAAAAATATTTATCTTCATTTTTTAATAATAGTTTTAAGTGCGACTGTTATCATTAAGTTTAATGATTTCCATTAAAATATCAGGAGGCAATTACAGTCAACAATAATTAATAATTGCCCCAACCCCGAGGATCATCATTGTGGACCTAATGCAGAAGTGAAATTAAGCGCATTTTATATAATCAATATAGCCTACTCGGATACTAATTAAAGGTTTTCAAACTGTAGGCTACTTCAAAAAACAAATTCTCGCTCATCAACAAAAGTCGCCTGAAGAGGTTGCTATAGCATCAGCACGCTAAAGCGCTTGTAGATATCATAAACGCATTACAAAAAACTTGAATTTTTTTTTTTTTTTTAAAGGATCTGATTAGAGGAGCCAAAAGTAAATTTTATCTGCGCGAAAAGAATGTGCACCGAAAATGACTGACTGTCGGAACCCCTTTCAAGTCTTTCTATAACTCTCAAGCTAAGGTTAACTGTACCGATTCTGGAAAAAGTGTTTATCCATGAAATTCAAGCATCTGAGCGGAGCGCAGAGTTGCGCGCGGATCCTCCACACTCGACTCCGTGCTGGCATTGCTACAGTCTCAGTCACCTAAACACCGCCTTTGTGGGAGGCAACATTAGACACCGGGATAACTTAAGTAGCCTACTTCGTTGATGTCTCGCGTCGTTCGTTTCGCTGAATGAATCCAAGGTGTTTTCTTATACGCACCAAATAAATACTGTGTGACACAAGGACGCCCCGCTATCGCTACGTTAACAGGCAGCCAAAGGGAATTGACAGCGCTGATTGATTTGTTATAGGCTATCCAAGAAACCCAGAATACTCTTGAAAGTCATCGATCTGGAAGGAGGGTATCTTTCTCACGGATTTGATGGATGTTTGATCGGTCGGTGATGCCCATTTATATCATCGACCGCAAATTTCCAGAGACACCTGGTGAGTCTGTTAAGCATACTGGACATGGCTTAGAAACATGGTGTGCTGACTTAGATTGTTCATTAATGCACTGGTTGGGAAATGATAAAAGTTGTTATTCTCTGGATTTGATTAGTAACAGTTGTTGTCATGTCCTTATTAAGGTGCGCACTGCTCTAAAAGTATTGACAGTATACTCAATGCTTTTAATTTTTACTGCCTTTAAATAGCATCTCAGGTAGGCTATATGAAAATACAGTAAATCTAAAATTAAATGCACAATTAACACATCTGCTGCATGTTCCTGGCAATTTAACTTCTTTCATTCATGTGACGTGTATTAATACCTATCACCTATTTATACAAATGTTGTGTGTTTTCTTTTTCACTGTTCAGAATTGTATAACACATATGAAAATTAAATGTGAAAGACCAAGCTAATGACCTTCATTTTTTTTTAAATCTCATTTTGTGAAGTCTTTAGAAGTATATTTAATTTGTTAAAGATTTATATTTGATGGAGAAAAGTACATGACTAAGATAGAACAGAACCATGATAAGTCATGTGATCCTTAGTGTTTCCTCAGATCAGAACAATATGCTCAACCGTGATAGACTTTTACAAACAGTTTTTCCAAAACATCAAAGAATGGAATGAAAAACATGACAGAAGAATCAAGTATCAGCACTATGTTTATCTGATAGCTGTTTAACACAAGATTGAATTTGTTATGTTGTTAAAATATGTGAAATGAACTGAATGCAACAGACTCATTACAGAGTTCAAAGATCCAGCACTGAATCACTATCATGTTCCTGAATTATATTGCTATCTGACATGTTCCACTTAAAACGCAGCCTGAAGCCCTGATTCTTTCTTTATAGTTTATAAAACCCAGAATTCAGTTAGAATGCATTTTAGAGATGTTCAAAAGTGTTAAAAGAGGCCTGATGACCTTCTAACTCTAACCTTTACAAAATATAGTTGTAATAGATATACTTTGATCACGGGCAAAAAAAAAGATATACTTTGATCATTAGGCTTTATGTTTAATGAAAATGTATGTCCCAAATATTTTTTTACTCATGAATGTTATACAATCAGATGTAAAATTAAGAATACATTATATTGTACAGTAGATATTTTGTAGCCTGACTTCATCATACTCATATTCTAGTCAGAATGTGAGTCTGATATGCTCCATAGGGCTTTGATTATGAGCGTGTCTTACTGAACAGAAAACAAAACTTCTGCATCATTGGATAGACTACAACCAATCAGAGCTAGCATCGTTACGTTACCTATGTTGAGCGATGCATAGTTGTCAACAGAACTCAACTGCACGCACTCTGGAAAAAGTATTTAAAAATAATGAGTGTTAATTATCTTTGCCAGTGTTGCAAAAATAATTTAAGGATTACTCGCGGAGTACTTGCAAACACACGAAAAGCAATTTTGAAAGAAATACGTTTGATGACGTGATGATTACGTAACTGCAGATCATCTGTCCATCATCGTCAGTGGTGTAGTCTACGTGATACGCAGGTATACGCCGTATACCCACTAGAAAATGTCAAGGATTTCCGTATACCCACTAGGAAATGTCAAAGATCTCCGTATACCCACTTTAAAAAGCGCGAGGATTCGTAACAACATCGTTTTGTGAAAGAATTTTCATTCATAAATTCACCCCGCCGTGACGTCTGTGTTTGCGCAGCGACACGGATCGAATCGCGGAATCCAGCAACAAATGTAACAGCCTACTGTAAAGCGGAACGTCACGCAATTTGGCCATTTTGAATGAATAAATCAAAAGTAATGATACAATGAATCAAATCTCGATATGTATTAAGTGTCTATGAATATTAAAGCTCAGAAAGACTGCTATTGAAATAAACTCGGCATGTTCTGCGTGTTTCTGTGAATGAGCGCTCAATGTGTGCTCTAGGCTACTACACACTGACGCGGCGCGCACTCGTGGTGTTTTCAGCGTCTATGAGGAGAACATGCACATTTGAACTTCATCGCAGAGCTTTTATGAGAGTCACTTCACACAAATTTTATTTCATTTGATAAAACTATCGTCATTCATTCGTACCATATACACACTCACAAACTTTAAAGTCTTCATGACAACCTGTCAAAATCAAAGTTTTGTATAGGCTAACTTGAAGAAAATATAACAGAAATATATTATTATTGCACAGTAGAGTATACTTCAAGTAGGCCTAATAATAATAGTTTATTAAAACACACAGAAGCTCAAATGTCTTTAATTTACAACCCACCAAAATAAAAGATTGTAGAGATAAATAAAGTAACTCTAGGGAATTATGAAAGAAATTGCATAGTAAGATGTACATTTTAAAATAACAATAATGAAATATTTTAAATAATTTTAAAGGAATATCACATCTTTTAATTGTCAGCTGATAAAACCCGGGGGGGGGGGGGGGGGGGGGGGGGGTGTCTGTATATCACAGTATACTCACTACAAAAAACTAGACTACACCACTGATCATCGTATAAAGCCCGCCCTGGCAATTTGATTGGCCCGATGATTTCTGAACCGATCATAATTACTCCTCAATGGATCGAGTCCAGACCGAACTTCCTGACCAAAAAATGTTGTGGGCGGGGTTCGGGCTGGCATCCAGGCTAGATATTTTGTACATTTTGAAATAAATATATATATATATATATAAATGTTGTTTTCTGTAAAAAGTGTAAACCAAGTGGCTCTTTTTACCTTTGTCACCGAAAAGAATGATCATATGATTTACTGCTTAACAAATTATGTTAAATTCAGATGACCATATCTGTGGCCTTATTAAGTAATCTAGATCCCCCTTTGCATACCCCCTTGCACATGGTACCAGTTATTTTTATTCTAAAAAATAAAATAAAAATGTCACACCACATAGCATGCAACATCAAGCATGGAGTTCTGAGAAGCTTCAGTATATAAATGCATAAAATCAGAATCAAAATCAAAATCAGTTCATTGGGAAAAAAAACACACACCTCAACCTACATTTTTGCAAAACTAAAAAAGCTATAAATGAAACACCAAAAACTATTATTCCTTTCACACAAATTATGATTACATGGGCAGATTATTGTTATTAATAAAGTCTTGTTTCCTTGCACAGTATGTTTTGACCTCAAAACACTTTTACCATAGCACATATGATTTGTTAACTAATACATTTTGATGTTTACATCACATCACCAGCTCCATATGTATGGCTTTTCTGATATAGCAAACTTGCTCGGTAGCTCACCTGCTACAACATTGTAAATAGAGTCACAATGAAAGAGCACAGACACTTGTAGAAGGAAGCTAAATTAGAAGTAGAAGTTCATCTGTTTCTGATAAAAACCGAATGTGCTTATAGCATTTCACATTTCACTAAGAAGCAATGTAAAATCATTTAGTTAAAAATCCAATTCCATTTACTCAGGTTTAATGTTAGTTAGCGAACAAGCAAGAGAACTAGCAAGTTGTTTCAACAGAGCATGTTTTGATGTTGCTTTAAAGAGTTTATTGCTGAGGTTACGGCTGGTGGTTAGGGTTACAGTAGTTGCAATAAAAATGCAATATGTGACACATTCCTGGAATGCATTTCATAGCATGCAGCCATACACACCTCACTTCATGAGCTAACCATTTTGTACCTGTCCTTAAGATGTTTTGTGCAACAATTTCCCTTTTACAATAGTGTGTTTGAAAGGTTTGAAAATGCAGCACAAGCAAGCATGGAAACAAATTGAGACTAAATATGATGTCCAAGATGGAAGAGTTTGAAGTGCACTTGTAAACAGAATGTAATTGCGGATGTCTTATCATGTATCCCTGACAAACTTCAGCCAAAGTGCCATTCCACAGAAAATGTCTTTCTGTGTGTTTTTATTTTTAACAATAACAAAAGGTTTGTGGATAAAAAAAAATTGTGTCTATAACATATTAAAGGCCTAGCATAAGCATTGTGGCTATTTTAGTGAATTCAACAGCATTGAAGTTCAGCAGCCTGATCAGAGACATTTAAGATGGAAGTGTAAACTGTGTACAAGCATAGCTGTGTTTAGCTGTACAATAACAGTTTTTGAGGGCTGTTATATGGATTACACAAGCCATGTGGAGGGTATGAGGATATGTTTTGTCTTAACAGACATGCTTAGAGGATTCACCATTGCTGTGCCAGGAGCGAAGCAGACGGAAGATATTATAGCCAGCACTGTGATTCACCATGGCAGTGCCGAAAAGGAATCAAACAGAAGCTCTTACAGTAAAAGCAGTACTGAAGCACTAAATTTGCATTATGGTTGACCCTCACAGTTGCATTCCGCCCTAGAATCTTTGAAGCTAGTGCGAAGCAACATTAGATTGCTAATTAGATTGTCAAGTCTTTTGCCACCCTCAGGGTGATTGTCACTGTAAAAGATCTATGAGATTTGATAATTTACTACTAATTACTTAATGTTGTGATCTTTGTTTCTTTAAAAAATAAACAAAAACATGGAAAGTGCATTCACTCTAGCTGATCATTACTAGTGGCCTATTATAATTAAAAGAAACCCATTAAGCCACCCATGCTTCCTGTCAATATTTAACATAAGTTTGGTTTGTAATTGTATAGCGGACAGTGATGAAGATATTTTTGTTCCAATTTACACCACACCACACCACACACACACACACACACACACACACACACACACACACACACACACACACACACACACACACACCACACACACACACACACACACACACACACACCACGTCTGGTTCGCTATCTTTGTGGGGACTCTCTATAGGCGTACTGACCCTATCCCTAAACCTACCCATCACAGGAGACATGCTGCATTTTTACATTTTTAAAAAAACATTTTTTTTTGTGTTTTTAAGCTATTTGAAATATGAGGACTCATGCAATGTCCTCATATATCACGTCTAAGTTGTAATACCAGTGTAATATGCATGTCATTATACACATTTGTGTCCTCTATATACAAAAACACACACAACACACACACACACACACACACACACACACACACACACACACACACACCACACACACACACAATAGTATATTTACATTTACTATATAACTCATCCTATTGTTTTTTGATTGTTCTTTGAATTAGTAGAGTAGTCTGCATATTAATATGGAACATGAGAAGGTATTTTAACATAAAAATTACAAATATCTCCTTTAATTACACAGGCTGTTTAGCTGCTCTAACTTCCTGTATTAAAAATATGATTTCTTAAATTTAGTTGGCTATAAGTTTGGTCATCAACATCAACATGGCTGTGCTGGAAGAGATTAGCCTGAAAGGTCTTCCTGTTTCTAAGTCCTTTAGGGAGATGCAGAACCCCCGCTAAGGCGGGTTGGTTCCCTACCAATCCGCATACGTCAAACGATATCCGATCAAGGGGTGCTGGGACTCTCCATGTGTGTCAGGATTATGCCTGGTGTGGCAAGTGATGCATCTGTCACTATTTCTTGCACACTCCCTCGCCTTTTACAATAATCTAAATTTACTCCCTGCCTGAGTGTCCTAGATGAATTTGGAAAGTCAAAGCTGGCGAAGACGCCCTTTTTTCTGATTTTCTCCAGACCTATCGCAGTAACGAGAAACAGTTCTGCCTTGAGCTCTGATCATGTCCTCAGTGGGGAATCAGAGGACATAGATAAGCTGTCACATAGCCACTTAGGCTAATATCAAGGACCAGGGCTGGGAGAGATAACATAAGGCACTTTGTTCTTTGTACATCATTGCGGATGTGCCTTATGTTATCTAAAATTAGTAAAAATGTTGACCACCAGATAAACTGCTGATAGGTTAGTCTTAGAATATCAATAAAGGGAATGTAATATCTCCCTTAAAATATAGTTAAGTAAATAAGAGAATTATGTTGACATAATGAGATGTCGCATTTCAAGTATTACGCCGGTTTCACACTGCACGCGTTAGCAGAGCGTTAGCAGCGCAGGAGCAGTGCATATGGTGAGCGGAAGCAGGACACGCGTGTTTTGCTTTCATACTGGCAGCGTTTGACGCGCGCGGCGTGTTTACAGACAAAGTACTCTATAATGGGTAAGTTAGCATTACTTTATTTCGTTTTCAAATACATTTAAGAGAAAAGACTTGTCAAGAAGCTTATTTTATTAATTAATAGGCTATATAATATAACTTTTGGTTCATCTTTGTTTTTGTTGACTTTGTTTTCTTTTTAAATTGATGAAGGTCATTTGATTGACTGTTTAAAACACAATAGATATCATCAATGCGCTTTTGGGTAAAACTGCTGTGTATTTTGGCCATGATCAATGCATTGTCACTTTAATTCAGCGTAAGCCGCACGTCAAAAATAGACCAGACGCCGAAACGATCGCGGCACTGCTGCTCCTGCTCTGCTCCTGCTACGCGCTGACGCGCCGCCTCTGCGTGCGGTGTGAATGCTCTAATCTGTTAACATGGGCGCCGAAAAAAAATACGCACTGCTTACGCCCTGCTAACACGTGCAGTGTGAAACCGGCGTTAGTTTCACAGCAGTTGCAGAACAGACGAAGAAAAAAAAAGGAAAATAAAATGAGCTGCCTGTCATCTTCTGTTTATGTTTTTCATATGGAAGCTTTTTTTCCACCACAGAACAAATAAAACAATTTAAAACAGGGGTCGGCAAGTAACTTTGGCCGCGGGCCAATATTTTTTTTAGCCAGTAGATGGCGGGCCAGCTACACGGAGTAGGCCTATGGATACAAATTAAACCGCTTAACATACCCTCTGTGTTCACCCGCTTTTTATATCCCGACCTGACGGGTCCACAAAATTTAGATCTCATTTCCAGAATCTCTCATTCAAATGTCTCTAATGGAAAGAGAGAGATTAAGTAGCCTATAACAATTATAAATGCTATACAAAAATTTTGTTTGTGTCAATATAAATATTATTTATTACTGTCAGCAGAGAAAAAAGTCACAGAAAAATAAATTATGAAATATAAATAACAAATTAAATAGGGCAAAGCCTATCACTCAAATCACTCAAGCAACATACACACGGGTAACACGGGTTTAAAACAATCACATGCAAACGTAAAATATTCATTTTTTTTAGCAACACATCTACAAAAATATGGCTGTATTTTAAGTTGATAAAATAATTAAAAATCCGCATCAGTTTATTTGTGCCCACGTGCCACGCCCTCCCAGGACCTATAACGTTACTACTTTCACTTTTAAAAATTCCTCATAACCGAGCGCGCGATGCCGCGATCTGCAGTTGTCGAGATGGATGCTGAGGAGTTGAAGAAAGAATAGATAGTGGGGATTGTAAAGTTGTCGACAAAAAGTCATCAAAAATCAAGTCCAGTGTGTGGGAGAAATTTGGAGTTATCTGAAGAAAATATTGTGAAATACTTGCTGCATGCATTTTCTTGTTGGATAGCCGCAAATGTGGAACTTCATCGCTGAGGAAGCACGCAGATAACTGTGGTAACAAAGCAGTTCTATCAAACAGTATTTTTCAAATTTAACACTGTTAAGTATGTGTGGTTTGCAGATCAGCCGCTCATGTGAGTGTTTGAACCCAAAATTGTCAGATGTATGGAGCGCGGCTACGGCTTATCTCAAGTAGCTAGTGGAATAGTTTTGTGCAGCATTTAGTGCAAATATTTTTTATCAGGTAATGCATATTATTTATCAGTAAATAATAATGAAAAAAAGTTCAAAAGTCGGACTGTAAGCGAATGAGACTTACAGGAGAGCATGATTGCTATTCACACCCTTATTAAAATGGCTGTAATCTGTTACCACAATAGTACTTGATCTGTTTAAAATGATTTCATTCGTATATGTCTGATAAGGTGTTAAATTAAGATTCAAAGTTAAAATTCGTCTATACCCGTTATTCATTCTTTCTATTTTTGATCTGAGCATAAAATCGGGAAAACGAGTCGTTATTCGTTTTTTTTTTAATTTTAGTTCAGGAAATAATGGAAAAACAAGTCATTTTTTTATTTTTGTTTTTACTTTGAAAAAAACAACAACGATTGAACGAATGATACATGGCGCCTGATTGTAAACCGTTATTGTAAAATAAAAATAGGCTGATAAAAAAAACAAAAAAAAACAACGGAATTCCAAAATAATCCGGCGGGCCAGAAAATATTGCTGGCGGGCCAGTTTTGGCCCGCGGGCCGCCTGTTGCCGACCCCTGATTTAAAAGATAGCTAATTGCAACTTATTATCTCACAATTCTGACATTTCACAAATCAGAATGGTTAAGAAGTGAAGGGTTAACTCGAGAAAACTGCAATGTGAAAGATTGGTTAGGAAGAATTAACTGACCAAAACGCCAGCAGCCATATCACCCTGTAGCCCAAGACTGGTTGCCCACTGAAGCTAAGCAGGGTTGAGCCTGGTTTATACCTGGATGGATAAAGTGATGGGGACACTATACTGTCAAAGAGCACCGTCCTTTGGATGAGAAGTTAAACCGAGGTCCTGACTCCTGTGGTCACAAACAATTCCAGGATTTCTATCGAAATGAGTAGGGGTGTAACCCCGACATCCTGGCCAAATTTGTCCAGTAGCCTCTGTCCATCATGGCCTCCTAATCAACCCCATATATACTCATTGGCTTCATCACTTTGTCTCCTCTCCACCAATAAGCTGGTGTGTGGTGGGTGTTCTGGCGCAATATGGCTGCCGTTGCATCATCCAGGTGAATGCTGCACATTTGTGGGGGTTGAGGAGATTCCTTCCTTCCATGTAAAGCGCTTTGAGTGCCGAGAAAAACGCTATATGAATGTAATGAATTATTATATTTATTATTATTTAAACTATCTGTGGAAATTTTCACAAGTCAGAATAGTGATATCTGGGCCCCAGGGAAGGAATATCTGACCAAAACTGCAGTGTGAAAGATTTTACAAATGTCACGATCACCAGCTGGAGTTCCCTTAATATCCACCAGAGGGTACTTTCCTCTTGTTCATTCATTGTCATTCACACAAGGACTACATTTCCCAGAACTCTCTGCCCAGACTCATCATCCCTTATTGCAGTCAGCTGTGTATCAATAACCTTGTTAACTCTGCCTATATAAACCCGGTTTATTCAGTTATTCATTGCTAAGTCTTGTATTTGTCCTTTAATTTTCTGTTCCATGGTTTTGACCCTGTTGCCTGTTTTCTGGATTTGCCCTATTTGCCTGTCTCTTGGATTACCATGTTCCTTCCCTGGTATCTGGTAGTGGAGGGCAGATCAAGGCTTTGTGGAACACTGAAACAGTTGAAGCAAATGTGCCATATTGTGTCGAGACTTCGAAACAATCCATTACCTGTCTCCACGGTGATCCCTAGAGGTCAGAACAGTGTAAATGCAACAAAAACACAGGCCAAACATGCGTAAAAACACCTTTTGCAAATCTATTAATTTTTTTTGTTGTTGAAAATAAAATCTTTCAAATGCAATTATCTAATCATCTAATAAGATGAAGTTTCTATATGTTCTTAACTAGCCACATATTAATCTGGCATCGCTAGTTTCTATCTAAATCGTTATCACTAACACAACACGCTAGTAATTTCACTAACCTGCACAACACGCTAGTAACTCGCTAGCCACCCGTCCCTGTATTCTTTATTTTATTTTTTCTCTCTTGCACTCGCGTCATCTGTGCCTGCCGTCTTTATCTATTTATTTTTGTCTCTCATGCCTTTTACGAATCCATCAATTAACTGTGGTAAGTATAGGATCAGTCAACAAACACTGTGAGTAATGTCGTCTTCTGTTATTGTCACTTGCACTTCATGTCACTTGCACTTCATGTCACATGTATAGTATAGCCTTCTCTGTATAGGCAATATAGGATTTACATGTGATAAATGCAGGGGAGACAGTCAGGCTGACGGAGAAGATTTCAGAACTAGAGACATGCATCCAAACTTTAATTGAGGATAGTAAGAGTGCAAGGGCTTTAGAGACTGCTTTGGATGTGACTAGCTTAGGGAACTCTTTACATTGTTTGGTTCCGGCTGTAGAGCTCTTTGCAGCGGGGCAACTGGGTGACTGTGAGACACTGCAGTCGCGGGACAAAACACTGCTCTTCCGTTCCGATTACAATATTAAAAAGGTTCTCCCCACTCAGTGAAACACCCACTGAGAATCCTGTTGAATGTGCCCTAGTTATTGGCGATTCTATTATATGGAACGTGAAAATAGAGACACCAGCCACCATAGTCACATGCTTGTCGGGACCCAGAGCGCCTTCCATCTAAGTAAATTTTAAAGTACTGGCTAATGCTAATCATAAATTCTCTAAGATTATTTTTCACGTCGGCACTAATGATGTTTGACTTCTCCAGTTGGAGATCACTAAAATTAACATTAAAGAGGTGTGTAAACTCGCAAGTACGATGTCAGGCACTGTAATTTTCTCTGGCAGATATAATACAGATGAACAAATGATAAACCTTGGGTTGCTGAATATTCGATCCCTTACTTCAAAAGCACTTGTGCACTATGTGCTGTGTTTGACAGAACCCTGTCTAAAACCAGACAATTACATTACTTTAAATGAGTCCACCACGCAAGATTACTGTTGCTGTAATGTATAGTAACATCTTCAGAATTACTGAGAACTCTTGTTTTAAATATAATTCTTTTGAAGTGTTGGAGCTTAATGTAACACTATCTAGTTTAAATGATAAATCACATTTGAGATTTGTACTGGCTACTATATACAGGCCACCAGGGCACCATACAGACTTTATCAAAGAATTTTCTGATTTTCTATAGTACTGGTTGCAGATAAAGTACTAATTGTTGATGATTTTAATATACATGTAGGTAACGAAAAAGCTGCAGCAAGATTAGCATTTAAAGACATTCTGAACTCTATTGGAATTAGATCACATGTGTCAGGACCTAGCCTGGTAATACCAGACTCTGCTACTTCACTTTGCTTCGTAGACAGAGTCTGGCATAGCATAATAGAGAAGTGTTTTCTCTCTCGCTAGGGGGCGATTTCTGAAGTTTAAAATCATTGGTTAACCATAAGCCAATCAGATAAGTTTATTTATGACGTATGTTATGCGCTGACACAGCCGCATCGAACCACAGACATCATGCATCGAACTCAAATCTATGATCAAACTTCCACTGTAAACCTGCTGAAACACTTGATGATGCGAGCGAAATACCGAAGTGAATATGGCTGTGAACGACTTTTTTGATCGGTGAGTGATGTAATAGAATGACTGCTGCGCTTGACAGGGCGCAAACTAGCAGAGAGAGAAGAGAGAGAGAGAGAGGAGAGAGAGAGAGAGAGAGAGAGAGAGAGAGAGAGAGAGAGAGAGAGAGAGGAGAGAGAGAGAGAGAGAGAGAGGAGAGAGAAGAGAGAGAGAGAGAGAGAGAGAGAGAGAGAGAGAGAGAGAGCCGCGCGCGCGCGCACTCTCAGGTCTTCAAACAACACGAGCGCTATCTTGCTCTCTCTCCCTCGCAAATATTAATCAAAATCAATTGACAAGATAGTAAAAGATCGGAAGACCGCAGTTTCACGTGGAGCATTTAGTGATTTTTAGAGATTAGAGACTCTAGGAACAACATCTCAATGAACAACATCTCAACATACAATGTGTGGCGGGAGGGCGTGATAAAAGACCGAAATGAGTGACTGTCACGCTCAATGCGTGACACTTGAGAGCCCTATCAGGAACACAAGTGTTAAATGGAAATAAATAACTTAATGACCAGCCTAAGATCAAAACTGTAGGTGGATGGATATATTTTATGACAAAGTAAATTACCAACTTAATGCAAGTTATACATGGTATTACACACACCATTATTGATGATATTTAAAGAAATAGTAGGCCTACATGTAATTGTTGCATATAAATGAGCTTTTATCCCTAATTTGTCAATATCATTGTACGTAAAATGCGACCAAATATCAAGCCTCTTCCTTTTACCCAGCATGTCGTCGACGCTCGTCGCGTCTTCGCCACTGTCTATGGTTGTTGTGTTCTTGCTCCATGTAGTTGCGTGTTGCAGCCACAGGCTAGCAGCAACATGAGCATGAGACCTGAGCAACAGCACGCGCAAACTCATTAGGAATATTTCGAAGGCGTACTAGCTGAATATTCTATCTCACGATGAAAAAGTAGAGACGATTGTAGACCAAAATGAAGAGAGATTGGTAACACTTTATTTGAAGGGTGTGCATAAGACTGACATGACACTGTCATAAACATGACATAACACCTGTCATGAACATGAAGGAGTCTTTATGAATGTTTATGACTGTGTCATTAAGTGTCATTCGGTAAATTATGACACTTTTAATGCAAAGTTGACATTGTTTAAAATGTCTTTGTTATGACAACTTGACATTAACAAAGACAAAAAATGTCTTTGTTATGACAACTTGACATTACCCAAGACAAAAATGTCTTGATTATGACAACTTGACATTAACAAAGACGGAAATGTCTTTGTTATGACAACTTAATATTAACCAAGAAATCATAACCTGTCAACCTGTCACAAATATGTCATAACAGGTCTAATTATCAAACTTCAAGCATTTTGCAGTGTAATAACCCTTAAGGACATCTTTATAACTAGTACAATGTGTTCCACTTTACTTGAGGACAAGTAAAATATTCATGACACAGTTATAATGGTGTCATGACGGCCAAAGTTGTCACAGGTTAACAGGTTATGATTTCTCGTTAATGTCAAGTTGTCATAACAAAGACATTTCCGTCTTTGTTAATTTCAAGTTGTCATAATCAAGACATTTTTGTCTTGGGTAATGTCAAGTTGTCATAACAAAGACATTTTAAACAATGTCAACTTTGCATTGAAAGTGTCATAATTTACCGAATGACACTTAATGACAACTGTCATAAACATTCATAAAGACTCCTTCATGTTTATGACAGGTGTTATGTCATGTTTATGACAGTGTCATGTCAGTCTTATGCACACCCCTTCAAATAAAGTGTTACCGAGAGATTTTATCCTAGATTTTATTTTATGCAAAACATTTTAGTCTCGTCTTTTTTCGTCAACAATAATGCATGTTAATTTAGTCTTAGTCAGCGTTTTTGGACATTGGTGCAGTCTCGTCATCGTCTCGTCTTAGTCATGGAAAAAAGGTCGTTGACGAACATATTTAGTCTCGTCTGACGAAATTAACACTAGATGGAATCAATGTTGATGCCTTTGATGGACAGACAGAGAAAAGCCAGGCTGGGTGTGCCTCCTCCGGGGCAGCACTTGCAGGCTTACCACCTGGTCCCGTAGGAGAGGTAGGAACTTTGGGCACATGTCCAGGCCGGGTCTCAGATTTTCATAAGAGTTAACCGGTCCGAATTCCAGGCACGATTCGTTGACCGAAAATGCTTGCAAGTCCCTACCCTCTAGATAGAGACCAAGCAAGCAGGAGAACTGTTTCTCTAAAAACAAGATTTTTAACTCACTGCTTGCAGGGCTCAAGGGAGGTCTGTGCAGGGCTGTAGCACCAGAGATAAGTCCCAAGAGGGTAAAGAGGGGGCGCAAGGTGGATTCAGTCTCCTTGCTCCCCTCAGGAACCTAACGATCAAGACGTGCTTCCCACGTATCCACTGCATCATGATGTGCATCAATACAGAGGCAACATACATTTTGAGGGTGGAAGACAGCCTCACTTCAAACCATCTTGCAGGAAGAAAGCACTGAAGTGATCGAACACCTTTGGGATCTCCTCACGGAGAGAAGACTCAGTTCAACTAATAGGTTCCACTTCTAAGGGGGAGCATGCCGCAATTTGAGAGGGTGCTCTCACAGAAGTGATGGTCTCTACAGCATACAAATTCTTGCAGTAGTAATCAGAACCTCCGCGTCCTGTTCTTTTTAGAACCAGACGTGGAACTCTCCAGGGTCTGAACGCCATCCTTTTTGCAGGGGCCCTGGTGCCAGCTGTGGCCAGAGTCTTTCTGTGACGAGGGATGTCCACTCAAACAGGGGAAAAAAAACAACTGCCGGGGACGAGTCCGGAGGGACAACAGATGTAATTGTGAGTCCCCGAAATGGTCCCAAACAGCTGGACCGCCTGGGGACGGAGTCTCCACTCTTCCTGGGCCACAGGCTGTCGTGAGGCTCGTCAGCGGCACGATTGAGCAGGCCAGAAGTAATAAGTGGAATGACGCGACCTCAGAAGCTTCTGACTCCGAGAAGGAGGTGGCAGGCAAGTTGCAACATGCGAGGGGAGCGTAGCTCAAAGGTCGCAATATTGTCTTTTCAGACCAGTACATGCTCGCTGAGCAGCGGTGTCTCAAAGCGAGGTGTACTGCAAGCAGCTCGAGGCAATGGATGCCATTGCAGTTGGAGGGCCGCCCAGAGCTCCATTACTGCATGCCCTTTGTACGTGGTCCCTCAGCCGGTATTGATGGACACCCTAGAACAAGTGTCCATCAAAGATCTGTTACGGACTGATGGTTTGACAGCAGGCCAGGGTGCTTTCACATGGAGCGTGCCGCTCTGCCACGGTCACCTTAGGACTCGGGCATAAGGTCAGGGCTGAAGTGGTCTTCACTCTCTCTCGGCGCATGCTCTGCTGCGACGACAGGTCTGTACTGCTTACCTCATGTTCCACTCGGGGTGTTGTAACACTTGCTTTTAATGCTACACAATTAAGGGACCAGAGACTTTCTCATTTCAATGAGCCAAGTGTATTTACAACACAAAACAACATACAGTCAGTAACTTGTTATGTACATATAGTCATACATTTGCAAGGAAAATATCGGACCGTTCAGTCTTTTGTAGCAGTGTCTTTGACTACTCAAAGTTCAGCTTAAAGGGAAGAGGTAAGATGAAACAGTACTTAAGTGCCCTGTTGACGAGGTCACCTCTGATATTCCAAGTAACTGTCAATCATGTGAACTGTAGTTTGTGAATGAATCATAGACGGCAAAACGATGTTGTGGACAAAACGAAGACAGTTAATCCTTTTTTTTGGCCGATGTCCTATTGGTAGTTGAGTTTCTAGCTCAGCCCTGCACGTTGAACCCTCTGCATCAAACAAACAAATTAACTTAGTGCCACCATCAACACATTTACTCATCCTATATTTACATAAACCGTACCCAACATCATATATACAAATTAAGTACCAAATAAGAGTACTTACAGTTGAGCTTAAGAACCTCAGGTTCCTCAAATAAGGGATACACAGCAAGACAGCATTCTCCATGTGGTTAACACATACTTCCTACTCCATACTTCTTCTCTTCTCTTTTTATGCCACTAGGCATCTCACTGGCTAGAGCGCCCCTAGTGTCAGGATTAATTAATACACCTACTGCAAGCTAATGGGACCGAAATGTAACTGTAAAACTGTTACAGTGTGTGTTTGTAGTTGTTTTTGGTTTGCGTGGTTGGTATTAGTATTTATCGCTATGGGTGAACTACACAAAACTATTTGGATTATACTTGTCATCCTTTGGATCATCACCTACAATAGTTACGCATTACTCCCAGAGGTACACGGCAAAAATGGACTCACCTATTCCAGGGAAGTCCTTCTCCAACTCCGGTCCTCTGTGTCCCGGTGTATTAAACCATCAAGTGTCCTCCCATCCGAAATAAGAATGAGGAAAAGGGGAAGAGAGGTGGGGTGCGCTGCAGGTTGAGAAAGCGACCCTTCAAACCCCCTCTCCCCTCAATCATCCTGTCTAATGTGCGGTCTCTCCGAAACAAGGTGGACATACTCCACGCAAAATGTCTGGCGGAGAGAACCTTCAAAGAAGCATGCATCATCGCCCTGACTGAAACCTGGCTTGACGAGGGTATTCCAGACTCCGAGGTAGATCTCGACAACTTCGCCGTCTTCAGGTCAGATCGGACGAAGGAGTCGGGCAAGGAGATAGGTGGAGGGGTGTGCATGTTCATAAACAACAGATGGTGTAACAACATTAAGGTCCACAACAAGGTCTGTACCCCCCAAATGGAAATGCTGACATTGTCCCTCCATCCTTTCCACCTTCCGAGGGAATTCCCGGCGGTTGTCATCAGCTGTGTTTACATCCCTCCCAGTGCCAACACCAAGGCTGCAGCCGAGCTAGTGGCCAATAATACTAACTACATGCAAGAGAAATATCCAGAAGCCCCAGTGTTCATTGTTGGTGATTTTAACAGTTGCAGACTCGACAGTGTGCTGACGTCATTTCAGCAACATGTGGACATTCCGACAAGGAGAGAAAATATTTCTTGACCTCTGTTATGGCAATATTTTAGACTCATACATTTCAAAGGTTTACCCTCTGCTCGGCTTTGCAGACCACAATGTTGTTTGTTTACTTCCGCGTTACAGACCGGTACTGAAAAGTAACAAGCCACAAGTCTATAGTGTCAACCAGTGGTCGGAGGACGCAATTACTCAATTACAAGGCTCACTGGCCTGTACGGACTGGGACATTTTTGATGGCAATCTTGATACAAGAGTCCCTGTCATCACAGACTATATATTCTGCATCACAACAACCATACCAGTTAAGACCTTCAAAAAATATCCAAACTCCAAACCTTGGATAAATCATCGTATTAAGTATAGTTTTAGGGACAAACGGAAAGCCTTTCAACAAAGAGACTCGGCCTCAATAAAAACCATCAACCGTCAAATAAAAAATGACATCATCAAGGCAAAACACAAATATAAAGAGAGACTTGAGCAGGAATTCAGCAACATGAACACTAAACAGGCTTTCCAAACTGTAATAACACTAACCGTATACGATTCTAGACCCAAACTAACACCAATAACAGATCCATCATCTTTTGCAGAAGAACTGAACATTTTCTACTCACGGTTTGACACCAAAGACTGTTCAGAGGAATGCAAGGCCCTACTGGCAAACCTTTCCGCCCCCGAGCCTGCACTCTCTGCTCCTTTTACAGTAGAAGATGTGAGGCGGAAACTGAGACAGTGCAAAACAGGCAAGGCTCCGGGACCGGATGCCATCCAAGCGCGGGCACTGAGAGAATGTGCCGGGGAGCTCTCTCCCATTCTACATTCAATCTTCACGGAATCCTACAAGACTGCCTCCATACCCACCTTGTGGAAAACTTCAACCATCATACCAGTGCTCAAGAAACCCCGCCCATCTGAATTAAACCATTATCGGCCAGTTGCACTCACCTCAATAATAATGAAGTGTTTTGAAAAATTAATCATTAATTCTATTCTCCCAATGTTTGGACCACAATTGGATCCTTTACAATTTGCCTACAAGGCCAAAAGGGGGACAGAAGATTCAGTGGCATGCCTTCTTCACTCCCTATTACAGCACCTTGAATCACCCGGGAATTCTGCCAGACTTCTTTTTATTGACTATAGTTCTGCTTTTAACACTATTCAGCGTCACCAGATGATAAGGAAACTCCAACATCTCAATGTCCCTTCAATTCTTATCCACTGGGTATTCAGCTTCCTCAGTGACAGGCCACAAAAAGTCAGAGTGGACTCTGTGACGTCCCCCTACATTATCACCAACACCGGAGCTCCACAAGGTTGTGTACTGAGTCCATTTCTGTTTACTTTATACACTAATGACTGCACCAGCCCCTCATCTGCTACCACATACCTCACGCATTCTGACGACACTGTTGTTCTTGGTCTCCTCAATAACAAAACCTCTGTTTCAAGCTATCAAGACTCCAATTCTCAGCTGACACAGTGGTGTTCAAATAATTATCTTCAACTGAATGTTGCAAAAACAAGAGAAATGCTGATTAACACACCCAATGGAAACAGCACAGCCCATAATGTCACCCTCAATTATACATGCATAAATAATGAAGTTGTTGAAAGAGTTGAGTGCTTCAGATACCTGGGACTCACTCTGGACAGTAAATTGAAGTTTGATCAACATACCACAGACACTTTCAAACGCTGTCAACAAAGACTCTCTGCCATTCGCAAACTCAAATCCCTTTCGGTTGCTCCACACCTTTTGCTGTTGCTCTACAAAAGCATAATTCAACCTGTTCTTCTCTACTGTTCAATCTGTTATTTCAACATTCTTACTGTGACCAATAAGAACAAACTTACACGCATCACAAAAACCACCTCCAAAATAATTGTGCTTCCCACCCCTAACCTCTCTGACCTCAGCAGGAAAGCCATTTTACAGAAAGCACAAAAAAATAGTTCACGACATCAGTCACCCTCTTAACATATTTTTCACCCTGCTGCCATCAGGACACGGATACATATCCCTGGCCTGGAAACGAGCTCGTTACAGCAGGAGCTTTATTCCATCTGCCATAACACTACTCAACAAAAACACCTGCTAAAGTATGTCTTGGGCTGTAATAATGGACAGCATGTTTGTTATGTAGGTTTCATGTTTGTGTATTGTGAGGTAATGTACGTATAGATGGTGGAAACAAATTTCCTGAAATGGACAAGAAAAGGAATCATCATCATCATTATCATATGGAGAAAGCCGAGCGGCTGTGTCTACCATATCCCCCGGGAGCCTCTGAAGAGTTTCAGTGGGACGCTTTCTCACTTCTCACTTCTCACCTTCTTTTTCAGAGATGTGGTGGACCGAATCCATCTCCAAACTAGAAAAGAGATCCTTAGCCCGTGGACGTGTTTACTCTTTCCAAGTTGACCTGAGGACCCAACTGGCTAAGAGCATTTGAAGGGTAGGACTTTGTACTGATACTTCACACCTTTCAAATGCATGCAGGATGGCCTGTGGTGCGGAATGATAGAAATCTGAAGTACATGTCTCTCAGGTCAAACGCTGCAGACCAATCTTGGGGACGGAGCATTTGGAAAGGCATCTCTGTGTAACAAATTGAACGGAGGCTTTCGAAAAAGGGCCTGTCTCAATTAACACAGGACCAAGATGGTCGTGACCCACCTCTCTAGGGTACAATGAAGTAAGGGCTAATAGAAGCCGGCCTTCATATCGGCTGGAGGGGGCGGCTACATCGTGTCCTTCTCCAGTAGGACTGCGACATGCGCACCCAAGAGAGGAGCACTGCTCAACACCTAGGTGTGATAAATATCACAAATTTTAGGAACTTATCTGCCCAACAGCTAGGTATGATGAATATAACTGAGCTTGAGCGGAAGCTGAGCGACAATTAATCGCAAGCCGAGTCTGATGGTACAATTTGTGGCCAGCTGGACCAGTTGGGAAACATTTTAGGCTTCCATGAACCGGGCCAGGGGCCAGGGAACCACAGACGTACCCAAGGTGGGGTAGAGAGGTGGAGGACAGGGACACAGCTCGAGAGGCCCGTGGACGACCTGAAGCAGGGTCTGAGTGTGCAGTGCAACACTTACCTGACTCCACTGTATGGCAGAGGATGCGTGAGAAGGTGGATGACCAGGTCCTCGAATGCATCCAGGTGCCGGCTAGCGACTCAAGAGGGCTGAGGGGTGCAAGGCTTTTACAGGGTCGCACACCGCCAGTCTGGCCCTCTTGGGAGCCAGGAACAGAGGAATTTTTTCTTTCTTTTGAGTCAGGTACCGCTGGACTCCGGGGAGACAGCGGTGGAACAGTAACCATCTGAAGAGCTCGTCGCCGAACAGCCCAACCTGGGAAATTGGGGAGTCCAGGAACCAAACCTTGTCCGCATCCACCATATCAACCAGGCTGAGCCAACGATGGCGCTCCTGGAGGGGCTCCCAATGAAACGGGCTCCGCGACTGAGTGAGCGTGAGCGACTGAAAGGGAACATAATCTCATTGATCATAAATTCAATAGAATCAATTCCAATTAATTCCATGAATTAAATATTTATATTCATAGATATTCATGGATTTGTAAACATTTGTTCATCTGTAATGTTATTCATACATTTTAATTATATTTGAGATGCTGTCAATCAGTATTGTATGTTTTTGTGTCCATGAAAACGTGTGTGAATGTATGTGAAGTAAAACCACATTTTATGTAAGAAGCATGCAAATACTCACGAGATCACATCGCTGCAAAGTTTTTAAGAGGAGATTCAAACTTGTCAAGTAATGGTAGCTAGCCATTACAGGGCTGTCTGCAGATGCAAATGCTCACACATGAAAGAAGATCCATTTCTTTAGATGGTGCATGGCATGTACACTGATCAAGTGTTTGATTTAAAGTGTGTCTGTCTCCAACTTACATTTTTACAAGTTGTTTATTTTTCATCCTTAAGTATAATTAACTGCTGTGCAATTATTAAACCAGCCCCTGTCTCAAATAGTTACACCAGTCACACTTTTTCCTCTAAAATTCAACAAGATTAATCGTCCTGATCTAACCCATGCAGATGCTGCGATGTGAGTAAGATAAGAGCCACTACCCCTTGTAAGTACAATTTAGCCAAAAGTGACTCATTAGCCAAATTAGCCCTGACATTTTCATTCCGTTTTCCCAAAAGTAAACCAGCCCCCTGTTGCTGAACAGACTTTACTTTTTATTATCCGTAAATAGAACAGAAATGGAAAGAGACAAGAGTCTGTGTGTGTAAAGTACCCCAGTAAGAATGTGAGTTTAGGTTTGTGCGTATTTGCCCTCCCTGTGTTGTGTATTAGTTATTGTGTGTGAGAGTGTGTCAGCCTCCTTCAAAGGAAGATTTTAAGACTTTGTCCCCAGGCCGTGGTTCTCTCAGCCAGAACACAGCAGGTCTCTGCCTCGGCTTGTAACGCTGTGTGTCTGTGTGTATTTGTGCACCTGAATGCTTCAAAGTATGTATGACAAGAGTCTTTGTGATCTGTGAATCGTGACTGTGTGTTTGGCAGAGCGGGATGTTGCGATAAATAACAGCTCAAAGTGTAGACTGTGCATTTTTGAAATCTGTAAGTTCTGTGATGAATGACAGAAGGTATGTGTTTAGAGAGACCAAACTCTGCAAAGAAACTCACTGTGAAGTTATCTGCGCATGGTTTACACTGAATCTAAACTTAAACTCTCTTACTCTTTTCAGGTGAGTTTCTACAGGCTGCCCCAGAGGGAGAGCAGACCATGGCTGACAACAACACTCAAAAAAAAAAGCCCCGCTGGACGTCACTGGAGATAGGTCTCCTGACAATTGTACCTTTACTATTTGTCATTATTGTGGCCCTAATCCTCCTCTTCATCACACAGAGTGGCAAAAGTAAGTGCATGAGATTCATTGTGTAGTTGAGTGACTAAATTACTGGCAGCACTAGATGCCTTTGAGCTATTTTTTCTATTGAGGTCAATCCAGAAATTATTGCAAAAGCTAAAATCCCCAAACTGATTTATTTCAGTCCCACTTTATATTAAGTGGCTTCAAGTACTTAAATAGAGTAAAAAAATTACAACGTACTTATTGTGTTCATGTTGTATTGTAAACAGTGCCGCTGCTAGCCATTTTGGTGCCCTAAGCATAATTCCTTTATGATGCCCCCCCATCCCCCCCCCCCCCCCCCCCCCCTAAAAAAATATATATTTTCATTTAGGATTTTCATTTGAGGAAATTGAAAATTTCCTGAGGATTTTCAATGAGGGTATGATTTATAAAAAAAACTAAAAAATTAAAAAATTAAAAATTAGTTTTTAGTTTAGGGTCTAATGCTTACTATTAACTAGTTTCATGGTTTTATAATCACTGTGGTCCCGAATTTGAGGCAGGTTAGTTAGGGGGGTTCGGGGTTTCCCCGAGAAAATTTTGGATTTCTCTGAACTACAGATGTGCATTTTAAGATGTTGTGAAGGCACAAAAAAAAAAAATCGATAACAACAGCTTTAAAACCATGTCAGTGGGCAGCTGATTATTTTTCTCTCCTCATCAGCATCACACTCTTTTTCTCTTTGTTTTTATCTTGCCCTGTCTGTTCCCCTCCTAAAGTTGGCTTTTTTAATTTACTAAAGGCTACAATTTGTATTTTATTCTCAATATGTACACATTCATTATTAATCCTTTGCCTAACATGATGAAATGAAAACGGCTTTGTTCATGTTTCCCCTCACAATGACAGAAGCCTAAACACTAGGCTACATGTTACATAGGCCTATTTTCAGTTCAAAATGGCGAAAATAGACAAAACTATAATAGTTTGCCTAATTATTTTTTGTCATTAGTTTAACATTTATGACCTAAAAAAACTGTCAAATATATAAAGTTAAGTTTAGCTACTTACATCTTATCTCACACTTGACCGTACACGAAGCGTCGAGTTCAGTGGCGATTCTAGGGGGTGGCCTGGGGTGGCCAGGGCCACCCTGAAAGCTCATTGGCCACCCCTGTGGCCACCCCAGATCTGATAGGTAGTTGGTCAAGTTCGTCAACACAAGAAACAAGAGAAATGCTGTCAATCAATGATGACAGCTGATCAACTGATTTAGGGCCAGTTTGACATTTTTAACGAACACCGTGATGGTCGTACTGAGGCTGTGAGAGCTGATTTCTGCTCAGCGGACGTTTGGCCATGCAGGTCAGGTGACCCATGAGATGAGCGCGCTGGCTGCTGCTGCTCCGTGAAACAGGAGGTCGGTCACAGTTAAATACAACAACGATAAAAACGCTGGAATCTGTAGATTGAGAGGTATGGTAATTTAATGTTTAGTTATATCGTAGTTCCCTCTGAATGTGTAGGAAAACTGAAAAAGTCGAACTACACGGTAGCTTAGCAGCCTGCAAACCAAGTTAAGAGTGCAGACACTTGAAGAGGGCGCGCGCAGCTCTTAAAGGGGCCACACCTTATTTCCACTCGTTACACCACCATGAAATATGAAACACTATTTTCTGGACTGAAGACTGAGGGTGTTTTTTTTGCAGATGTGTGTATGTTCAATAGAGATAATGTTATATTTTTGGCCAACCAGTGTGTGAAATATAGTGTGAAAGTCTAGATTTAAGTTATAACACAAGAACAAGCTCTGTGACTTATTTATTTGCTCTGTGATTTAAGGGCTGTTTAAAAAGGATTTTTGTTTGTATCAATTAGCTCATCTTCACACACAGTCCACATATTTTTTAGACGTTTAAATAGGCAGAGCAAATTGCATTCAAATGGCAAGTTAATTTATGAAGAAGCATCTTGACCATTTATGAGTCTAAGTCTTAACTGTTTGATTTAAATAATGTATGCTCAATCAAAGCCAACGTTTCAATTTATACCTTCATCAGGGCCTTGGACATGAATACTGTCTGGGTTAAAAAACACTTTTTGCACATTTCCATTCATCACAAGGCATCCTAATGACATTATTCAGTCATCAGGCCATCATCTGTGTTACCTGTATTGTTACCCATGTTTGCTTTACTAATTTAAGTCCCCTCTTGTGGTTAAATAAAAACACACCTGGCAAAGAACAAACTAAGAAATTCAATTTCAAAATCTCTAACAAATTATATCTAAGCTAAAAAATAACAAACTAAGCATGTAAAGAACAACAAATATTTCTGTTTTTTCCTTACAAGCTTAGTTTTTCTTTTGCTTTTACAGATACAGTTTCTAATAAGGTCTTTAAGCATTTTGGTTTATCCTGTTGGATTTCTGTGTTTTTATGTAACCACAAGATGGTGCCTCAATTAGTAAAGCAAACACAGGTAACAATACAGGTGACACAGATGATGAGCTGATGACTGATACATGTTATTCTATAGGATGAGTTAAGAGCAGTTTAATTTTGCTACTCTAATCTAACTTTAATCAATCTAACGAGACAAGGACTTTAATCCACTACAAGAAAATAGCTCTTAGAAAACGTTTACCCTATCCTGACCATAATTACTGATAAAAATAGACATGTTAAAATAACCAGAGATACTTGAGGACAGTGATAGGTGGTTAGGACTGTTTTTAACAGGATAGAAACTTTTATTTGACAGTTATGAGACAGGAAATCATGGGAGAGAGAGGATGTGACATGCAGCAAAGGACCGGGATTCGAACCATGGTCGGCTGCGTATGTATACGCATTAAACTTCGCTATGCCATGGCCACCCCAAACTAGCTTTGTGTCCCATCTTGGCCACCCCCCAAAAAATGTTCTGGATACGCCACTGGTCGAGTTGCACTGTTAAAATTCGCGCTCAGCGTCTGTGAACATAAAACTCGCCTACTACTTTGATTTGATTGGTCATCTCAAATATTCTGACATTGACGAGCAGTGACAGACCAATGAGGCTAAGATGAACACACACACACACCCTGTCCTCTGTTTCTGCCGTGCTCTGCTCTCTGCTCGGAGTCGGCGCCACTGCGGATTGAAGATGAAGAACACGCTGAATCTGATTATAACAAGAAGCTTGATGATTGATTTTTCATTAGGCTATTTTTGGTGCCCCCTCAGCACTTGGTGCCCTACGCACAGCGCGTGATGCGCGTGGTGGGAGCGGCGGCACTGATTGTAAAACACTTTTTCTGCTATTGAAGTGTGATACGCGCAAGGTTAGGGACAGGTGTGGTGGTATGGGTAGGTTAAATTGTGGGTTAAGGTGTAAGGGAAGGGTCAACAGTGTAATTACAAATGTAATTACATAAATTAATTACAGCTGTAATTACATGCAGGTATTTTCAAAATATAAGTACAATGTAAAAACATGTACGTACACAATAAGTCCATTATATCAAATGATTAATTTTAATGTAAGTGCATAGTACTTAAAGCCACTTAATATAAAGTGGGACCTTTTTCTGTTAAAATGCTCAGTGAAAGAATATTTTATGAGACATATATGCTGGAGTCATTTTACACAAGCTCAAGTCTAACTCATACAGTACAAGAGTCTATTCTTGATGGAAAAGCTGGACATTATCGTAAATATAAATGTTTAAATATAACTCTTTATATAATATGTGATATAAATATATGTATATTTGCTCTAAAATGAGTTTAACATATAAACAAAATAACATGGATATATTTAACACAGAGAAAGTCGATTTTAAATGTTTAATGCAATAATTGAAATACAAATACCACTTCTTTCCCCAAGAAACCATTACATTTAAATGTACCAGTATAAGAATACAGAGTCATTTTTAATCAGCTTAAAGTGCAAAGCAATCAAAGAAATTATTTTAAAATGATTAACTGAGGCAACAGTTTAGAACAAACAATTCAATACAGGCTACTCTATTTTGCTACTTTCATCATAGCTCTCATACACATTGTAACACAAGGTGTCCTAGATAGATACAAACCTAGATCGTTTTTTTTTTTTTTTTAATGAAATGTATTCACCAAATAAAAAAGTACATTAAAGATAATTGGAATTGTCACAAATTTGGTTTAGTTGTAAAATTGTAGTGAATAATTCTATAAAGTTCTATACATTGCCATGGCCTAACTGGTTCACTAATAAATTTTTATTTTAACCAGACAACTGTTTAAATGAAAACTTGGTAACACTTTACAATATGTGTGCACTAATATCCATTACTTCATGCTTAACTAATACACAGATATTTATTTGTATGACTGATGAAGAACTAAACCATTCATTAATGATTACTGCATCAGTAACAAATACAAATGATTTATATGCTGTTTATTATTGGTGATCGCGTTATTTTACATATGCATAAGCTTACTGTTACGGCTCTACCAGACCTACACGTTCCGCCCACTCTCCCCTGATTACTGATTCACAATATCTACACCTATTGTGCACCTATCATCACCTGCTTCCTATAAAACATTCACTTTCCCTTTCAAAACCTCATCTGGTTTCGTCTATACCTATACACGCAGACTCTACCTCAACACTTACCTGAGCTACTTACCCTAGATGCCCGTTCTCCGACTCCATTCCTATTCTCCATCTGCCATCACCAGAGACTCTCTCCATAGACTCTCTCCATAGACTTCCATTCAGACCGTTCCGACCACCATCTGTAAAGGACAGTTCTAATTATTCATCAGCTAAGTTCCATCCGACATATCTTCATTGCATTCTAACTTACCAATTACATTTGCTAGCCTCCGTGCTTCTGTTCCTAATAGACCCCTTATCAGTTGGTAAACATGGTGACGTTTTTCTGTGGGCGGAGCTTAGGTGGCTGCAGAACGATCCCTCTCGCCACTTCCCTAACGTTAATTTGCAAGTTTTATTAGCTTGTTTTTTAACAATGACTGGAGAAAATCCAATTTTGTCTTAATGTGCATGGTCACTCAGTGTCCAGGACTCCGATTTTTATTTGCAAAAGTTAATTTTAACGGACGGAACCAGACGTAAAAAACGTTTTACGGCTGACCCGTACACGCTCACTCAATGGACGATCTGACAGGATTAACGCTACCTCCGGTTGAGTGGCCTGACTTCTACACCTACCTGATAGAGAAACCGAGCGTAAAGAGAAACTGAGGGCATATAAATCTTTAGATGCCTATAACTATGTGCTGAATGGTCATGTACAAGACTTGTGTGTACGATCCGCAGTTCTGCCGAGCCAGCGCCGAGAAGACGACAATGTAAACAGTAGTGTTGTCACGGTACCAAAATTTCAGTATTCGGTACCAATACCAGTAAAAATCCACGGTTCTCGGTACCAATTTCGGTACCAAAGCTTAATTTAGATTAAATTTACATTAAAATGTATATCATGGTTACTAAGATGGAAACTGTAGTATTAAAAACACTTTACAATAAGATTCTATTTGTTAGATAACATTAGATAAAATGACCTAACAATAAACCATAGTTATATACTGTAGCAATTATTCTCATTGGGGTTAATTTCAAAATGTACTAATACATTTTTAAAATCAAAAGTTTTATCTGTTAACATGATTTAATGCACAATGAATGAAGTGGACAAACATGAACAATCAAGTGTTTGTATTAAATAACATTCACAAACATGAATTAATGTTGTAAAAATATATTGTTCACTCAGTGTTGATGTTAGACAACGCATTAAGTAATGTTAATGAATGGTATATTTTTGTAGTGTTACCAAACTATACAGGAGATAAAACATGTTTTATTTGACTTTAACTGTACTTTTATTTAATCCAAAACTGCCAAAAATGTCACTCTTGCCTGATGTCTTCAAAGCTTGAGAACCCTGTAGCTGATTTCTAATGCAAGGGTTAGAAATCAATTAATTCTTTGCTGATATTTCCTCGTCATCACGGAGAGCGCAGTTTGCATCGCTTTCTCCTTCTCTCCACAAGCGCTTGCTCTCCCGTGTCTCCGCTATGCAACCATGAACAGCGGCGCGTCTGGAAAAACAAGCTCGCACGCCGCTTCTATATAAGCGCTTCCCGCGTGCCTACATTTGAAATTTGCACGCGCAAAAATACGTGCTATGTGAACGGCCCTTTATGGCAACGTAACATTAGCCTAATTCAAAATATTTCCATATGTGGCTCTTCTTTCCTCCTTTCTTGTCAACAAGTGGATTCAGAGCCACCGCATTAGCAGCGCCGGTCGCCATGTCTCAGTGTTTTTATGAAGAGGACGCAGTCACGCAACTGTGCACCTTTCAGACAGCGCGTCAAGGACCGGATGAACCGGTACTCGGTACCTAGAAAAGCTGGTACCGTAACCGTTAATTTTTTTTAGTACCGACTTGGTACCGAAGTACCGAGTTTTTTGACAACACTAGTAAACAGTGACAGTACGTGCAATGTTAATGATGTGAATATTTTCTAGAAATAAAAATTCCAGATACAGCATACTCATTTTTCATTGATTCTTGCACCCAACAACACATCAAGATGACATTTAATAATAATAATAATAATTTAAGCTCCTTATTATGTAGCCGAATCTGTGCTGGTTTGTATTAGCCGCCTGCAGTTTTCCGTTTGTTTTGCCTCCAGCTAGCGCCGTGACGTAACTGTGACGTCGGCTGATAAGGGGTCTATAAATCACTGTTATATTGTACCTCACCTGTCTCACTCTTCACTATCCTTGACACTTACATATGCTATCGGTTGTTTCTGCTTCTTCTTCACCTATGTTTTGATCAGGAGATTCAGTACTCTTTTGGAAGATGCATAATAGCGCACCCTGCCATATAACAGTGAAAATGTAGAAAGCCGGAAGTTTCTGTTGTCTTACAAATGACGGAAATTTCCATCAATGGCGGGTAAAGAGTTAATTACCACAATAGGTAAAAGCTATGTAGTTCCAGTTGTCTGCTTTAATTAATCATTAGCTAATGATTTACTAAGATATCGTTATGTTATGACTTTACGTGTTGAGGCACATGTCAAGTCACCTTCATTTATATAGCGCTTTTTTACAATACAGATTGTTTCAAAGCAGCTTTACATAGATAATAAGAAATGAATGGAACAGAGATTGTTTTGGTTTTTACAGCAGCTCTAGGAATAAGTTATTGTCCAGCTAAAGTAATTTTTTTTGATTGATCCACTTCCATGACTATTAACTCTTTGTTAAGTAATATGTCATGGTTATGGGTTTTGACATCACCACTAAAGTTTGAGGTTTGTGGGACGGTTGCACAGAGATGTCAGAGAATGCGTTTTAATGATGGGTAAGTTGGGCTGCACACAAATATTAGTGTATCAGAACTACTGACTGCTGTTATCAGAACTACTGACTGGTGATGTCTAAACAAGACATGACCGTTATCATGTTGCACCGCAACAGCTGTTTACACTGGACGTGACAGACCATTGCAAATCCATTTGCCCTTAGTATCAGAAGTAGCACAAGTGCTTGGAGTATGTCAGAAATAGAACAAGGCATCAGTTTACTGTCTGGGATTTGTTGTGTCGCCTAGCGTTGCGCCGCATCCAGTGTAATCAGTATCACTGATTACGCTTTTGTCGGTCTAGACACAGAGTTACGAAATAGCAATGCCCGGTCGCATGCTCAGTATCCCACCTTTGAATCCTCAAACTTTAAACAGACATGCGGCACTGGATGCTCCGGTTCATCAGCTGGAAATTGAAATCCATGGCTTAGTTTTGTAGCGTATTTAGGGTGAATCTGAATAATTAAATATATTCTGGATAACTAAAATCCTAAGAGCCTTCAAAGGCCGGGAAGCTTCCAAACCAGCGTTCCCCACCCCCAGGACTCAAAATTAACACACACACACACACACACATTCCACCACACATCCCCCCCAGGAATGTGGAATGTGCCACAGGAAGTTAATATTACAGAGAAAAGAAACTTCTCTTTTTAAAAGACATTGTAAACAGAAATATTCAATGTGTTTTATGTGTTTGTTTGTTCATGTTACATTGAAATAACTGAGTTTACCATTATGTATTTTTACATGTAACTGCGTATTCCCTAGAATTCTAACGAAGGAGAACTGAATTTTGCAGTCATATATATTCTATTATACTTCCCCTTTTGAATTATACGAACAATGTATCTAATCTCATCTTACGATTTGTCTTTTAGGGGTTTGATCTATGTGTTGGGAAACTAATGGTATAAGGTCTTAAACTTTGCAAACTGTTTAACCAAATCCGTTTTTGGCAAGTTTGGTCTTGATAAACTCCAATCTTCGTTCCCCATTTGTTAATTGACATTACTTTTTGCTAAACTTGGTGACACACTAGTATTATAAAAATTGTGAAGATTCTTCCCTTAAACACCCAATGAAATTAGGGAGTCAAATGCCTGGTTAGAACACCATGGGCCATAAAACCTCCCCCCAAAGAGAAAGCTCCTGATTGGACCCTCTTCCAAAAGAAGGCGGAAAAGTCAGGGCTTCAAAAGGACTGAACACCAGTTTAAACACTCTCTTGCTTCGCCCGTCGTTACTGCTGCATCATGTAACCCGATCCGTGGTCTCCTTCGGAGACCCGATCCGATCTTTATATCTTTCCTTTGTAAGGCAAAGTTTTGTTTTCCATAGTCGACTCTGTTTACTTCCACGGAGTGAAACAAACGTAGCCGAGCTACTTTCATTGGTAATGCTACTCAAAGACTTTAAACCGCCGCGCAACCCGAGCGCTCAGAGACAACACGTGACGCTTACACACACAAAGGACTCCGCTCACGCACGCGGCCGGGACAGGCCTTCAGGAATGCGACAACACAGCGAGACCCATAACTTGTGCAAGTATCTCTTTATAACGCTTCTAAGGAGCATTAAGATGATGTTTCGTGTTGTAATCAGAAAGGTGAATGTCTTAGGAGGAAGTATGCCAATGTTCTCTCTCTCTCACTCTCTCTCTCCCTCTCTCTCTCTCTCTTACTCGCTAACGCGTGTAAGTCATCCATTGCCCAAACTTTACGCATTTCTCGTTCATCAATGTCTTAATGTGTTTCGTTCGTGTTAATGTTTGTAAATACATGTATTCCTGTAACGTAGTAAATATATATAAGTAGACATGCCTTTATTAAATCATTATATTCACTTGACTGATGGACTTCCTCTTTGCTCAATTTCGAGTCTCTTAAGTGCCAAAGATCTTGCTACGAACTTTATAACTTAAAGATAGCTTTACATATTTGCTTATAGGGCAGAAAACCCAATTCTTCTGGCCAGAGAATTGCGTTTCCTGAAATCCTATCAAGTAAGATGATATTGGGGATCCCCTCAATATTATTCGGACAATTGAGCTAAATTAATTTGCCTGCTTTGTAAGACGTGATCTGTGTAATTAACTGCAATCAACTTGTAAAAAAAAAATGAAAGGATTGCATGTATACATCCAGGTAAAAGGACATTCTCCTTTAGAGGGAGATTTATTAACATGTAAGACTGATCTAATCCAAACATGTATGAATAATTATTAATTACCAATTATTAATTATGATATGCAAATTCCCCAAGGATTAGACCCGCCTAAAGTCTTTACATATTTTATGGTGGAGGAATATGCTAGGCACACTTTAAACTTGTTTTTGAGCAAAAGAGATCAGTTCAATCTTGTCTATATTGTGATTTAATAGTGTACGTGCACCTCGGTTGAGCGAACGCACTGCGAACTCACCGTGACTGATTAAAGGCAAAAAGCCATTTCAGTCCAGCGAAACTAAGAAGTAAACTGCAGTTTTCATAGTTTCATAGTATTAAATTTGTCCTATAAAAGACGAAGAAACCTCTTTTGAACGACGACATTTTTAATATTAAACTCCCCTGTCCGAACGATGTTCTTCTGTCAGGGTGAAGACAAGATTTAGTGAAACGATGCTCTTTCACTATTCTTAAAAAGGCCTTATATTAAATCGTTAGATTAACGGTAAACTCCTGGTTAAAAATTGACGTAGCTACTCAATTGTAAAACCTAAAGCATATTAATCATAAGTGCTATATAATATGTTATGGGAGTCGAAAAAACAGACGAATAATTCCTGTTATTTATGCGCAGCGCAGAAGCCCTGCCAGACGTGTTTGTTAGAATATAGCACAGAAAAAAATCCAAAACCTTAAAACATTTTAATCAGTAAATGCTATTTGATAAATGTTATTTGGATTCGAATGACAGACGTATAATTCCTGTTGTCCGTATAATTCCTATTAATGTGGGGAAGCGAAGAAATCCTTCCGTGCACACGTGCCGAAAAAAAAAAAAAAAAAAAAAAACCCGCCGAGGTTTGAAATTTATAAGCGAACACGTATGAATCATAGTGCTAATTATTTGTGGGTAGCGAAAAACAGATGCCTAATTCCTGTGAACCCTATGTGTGTGTGTAGAAAAAAATCTTGCCACGCTGTTTAGTGAAATATAGCACCAAAACCTCCAAAACATTTTAATCATTAAATGCTATTTGATAAATGTTATTTGGATTCGAATGACAGACGTATAATTCCTGTTATCTATATTAATGTGGGGAAGCGAAGAAATCCTTCCGTGCACACGTGTCGAAAAAGGAAAAACCCGCCGAGGTTTGAAATTTATAAGCGAACACGTATGAATCATAGTGCTAATTATTTGTGGGTAGCGAAAAACAGATGCCTAATTCCTGTGAACCCTATGTGTGTGTGTAGGAAAAATCTTGCCACGCTGTTTAGTGAAATATAGTATCCAAAACCTCCAAAACATTTTAATCATTAAATGCTATTTGATAAATGTATTTGGATCCAACCGACAGACGTATAATTCCTGTTTTCTCCTACATAGCGCAGGAAAAAAATTCTGCAAGTCGTGTTTGTTAAAACATAGCATCAAAAATCCGCTGAGATTTAGCTTTGATAAGTGTGATCGCTACAGAAAGCAAAGCGTCTGCACGCTCAAATTTGAATCACACATGGAAGCAGGCCGGTTGTTGTTCCGCTGACAAACACTAGAGGACAACCCTTAGCCTAAGTGATTGACAGTTCTCGAATTACTTACCGCCCCCTGACTTCATCCTGCATGAGCGAAATGTCGCCATCGTGTGGACACTAATAACAAGGTCAGCCTTTCCTAAATAATTTTCTCTCATCACCATTTCAGTGTTCCAATGAATTCCTGAAATTGTGTCCCTAACTTTCAATGCATGTGCAAGTTCCAGTGTTACAAACATGTTTCACTCCTGACTGTGTACACTTATTTTGAATTGGGTTCAAACCACATTTGAATTTAAAAATTCAAAAGTAAGTATTAACAGTTTCTGATGACCACTTAAGTAGTGCGGCCCCCTTGTGGCCTTCCCCTGCTAAGTCAGCTCATCTCCTATCTCCTACTCTTATTCTGTTTTGAAGTGGCCTTCTCACAGTTGATTTTATGTTGGATATTATCCTCATCATACATAATGCCAACCTTAAATTTCCTACACTTATTCAAATTTGATTTGAAACAAACAAATTTCAAGATTAATGTGAATTAAGTCTCCTTCCCTGTGGGCAAGAGTTTTATGGCTTTACGTCTATATTTCCGGTCTCAAATTATTTTTAATAATTTTGATTTGATATGTTATGACAACAATTCTAGAAGTTACTTAACATCCATGCATACGCTCGATTTGAAGTGTATTTAAACCAGTTTGAATGCAATTCAAATCAAGTTCTCGGTCAGCCAGGTTGACCACTAGGAGGAAGTGACCCAAACCCCTTTGTGGCCCAAACGCGCCACTACTGCCTGTCTTCTCCCGGGGTCCACCCTACTTTATTACTTTAATTATTAATTTCCATTAATAGTAAAAGTAATAATAATAAAAGGAATTTAATAAAAAAAAAAAAAAAATTTTTTTTTTAGGAATTTTTTTTTTTTGGTTAAGTTATTTTGATAAATAACATCATTTTCATAATTTCCTTTTTACCATTATTTAGGAAAACCTTTGCTTCTATTTTCTACATACATAATTACTCAATTCAGTTTAAACAAGAAAGCTTTCATTCACTGTTAAGCTACTTGTTCACACTGTTCTGTATTTATAGGTAGAAACCACTAAAGAGCTGTGGTGATTTGACAGTCATCTCTGCTTGGAGTCCAGCACGCTGGTTCATCTGACCTGCGTCACCAGCACTGACTGAGCGCGAGTCCCGGACTTTCCTGTATCTCTCCGTTAGTGCGGCCCGCAACAACGACATCACCAATTTAGCACTGCCGGTTGTGATTCAAAGTCAGGTTGCGTGAGAGGGAGCACATCGGTACAGATACACGAAAGGCCCGGGACACTGCTGTCAAGCATTTGGGACGACAGAAAGACCAACCACGATGCTGACTCCAACCCAAATGACCTCATTCCACCCCAGGCAAACTAAACAAAGGTATTAAACCCATCCACTTAATATTTGCTACAGAATCTAGAGATTCCCCCGGTTATTGAAGTGTTTGGCTCCCTCCTCCTCTCCGAGCCACAAACCGCAGGCTTAGGCCTCCTCTTCCCCTGTAACACTTCCTGTGTACTCTTAACGCCATTTCATTACAGACCTTCCCATCTTGGATGGTTGCATGTTACTTCAAACTCTGCTATCTTGCCACTGCTCTTTTCTGTCGTGCTCTGTTCTTTTCAGTTCACCTAGAAGACAGAACCTATCTGAGACAACAAGGAACGCTGAATAATAATTAGACAACAAGCCGCTAGCATCAACAGGTGACCCCCTAAGCTACCGCCCTGTTAAAATTTTATTCAGGCCCATGATGACCTAACCAAATTGTCCCACAGAATGATTTAACTGTCTGCATCAGTTAACCACAATTTGCATACGCGGCATAGCCCGTATTATAGCTCGTTAAACGTAGAACAACTTGCTTGGTCTCTCTGTGTGTGTTGTGTTCCTCTCGCCCACAGTCGAAACCAGTATGTTCCGGTCCTACAGTCCCACAACCGCTGGGACAACCTGGACACATGGCTGAGATTCATGACACCTCCATTCCTGCCCAAGGTCGCCAGTGACTCAGAGCTTCAAAGCCAAGAGCGACGTGGACAAGCTGATGGCGCACAAACCAAGCCAAAGCTCCCACGACAAAGACCGGCCAGACACGTCCAAAACCTCGCTTGCCAGCTCATCGCACCAGCACGTCTCCATGAAGTTGCAACGCTAAGGATGCAAGCCGAGGATGACAACGACCCCGAGCTACAGAAGGAAGTGAAAAGACTTCAACCCGCCCTGTCTGATCTTCTACACACAGACCGCAGAGAACAGTCAGAGAAAAGAGCCAGAGAGGAACCCAACGAGAAACTCCGACAAAAGTGAAGCCCCTTTGCAAAGAGCAGAGGCCGAACTTAAAGAGACTCGAAAGCCACGGCCTGAAAAAGAAAAAACTTGCAAGAGGCCCGTGCTACCAGCCACAAGCTCGTTCAGCAGAGACTGAACCCAAAGAAAGAGACACTAAAGCCACGGCTCTTGAAACCACTTACACACGGGCCGAGCTGAAATCCATGAACTTACTCAACAGAGACACGATCTCAAAGCCGAACTTGACATTGTTCCACAGAGTTGAAACACTCTTATAGACTACCAGCCGCTGCGGCAGGCCTTCATTAAAGAATTCTCTGATCCAGAATCCGAAAAGACTTTGAAAAACCCCACGATCTACTGTCTCTGAACACTACTCAGAGATGCCTCCAGAGGGCGCCCCATAACACCATAGCCCTGTTCACAGAGAGTCGAGTCCGTTCCAGGCCACTGGTAAGCCCAAGCCTGAGCACGCATCAGACAAACACAATGCCGCCACGTCTGAGACAGCCGAGACCCTGAAGTCGCTGAAAAGCTTCTTCACAAAAGACTTTCCAAAAATTCAAGAGGTACAAGCTTTACATCCTATACCTGAGCGTAAGACCTACAGGTACACAGAACACTGCTCGTCAGCCACAGACACAGAGCAAACGGTCACATCACAAAGTGACAGCAGCACACAGCCACCACAGCTGACAGCTGCACAGCCTGAGTGAGACCGCACAGTTTCCCACAGCTGGGACCGAAACCCCAAAAGAACTGATCAAAAGGGGGTGGGCCCGGAAACTCTACCTACCCATCACTCTAGACAATGAGGTGAGCCTTGAAACACGGGAAAGTCACCGGCTCAGACCTCACTTTAATGTCAGCTCAACTCTTTGAAAGACTCAGTGCTATAGCTAAGAGCGAAGATCGAACTCTTATACCCCACATGTGTGAGCTGAACGTGCAGTCGTACAACCAGAACGTACAACCGGCTAGAACAGAGAGCTCCCATTTACCTGACAATTGGTCCTTTTGAGGCCTACCCACCCAGTGTACATCTCACAAATGAGCACGCACCCCTTTCTGATTGGCAAAGACCTGCTAGAACGCTCTAAGCTTCATTAGACTTCAAACACCTGACCGTCTGGGCCCTCCAGTCACACTGGTCACTAGAGCCAGACTCCAAGGTCAGAGTTCCCAAGAACTCCAGCAGCCATCTAGGGGTACACAGCCTCAGCACCAAGTCAAAGTTCCAGTTCGCTACCCTGCACCTTCCAGCTCGCCAAAGACCACGCAATGCCCACTCAACGATGCGTGACCTAATGCAGAAGGCCTCTAACACAGAAGGCCTCCTCAGAAAGAATTCCTAAAACCCCACTGACTTTGAACTGCAAAACCAGAAGACACTGCACGAACACAGTGCAAGACTCTGCTAAAAGGGTCCCTGATCAGCATAGAACATAGAACTTTTAAAAGTAGATGAAAATGTCTGCCCAAAGAGTTGCAAGACTCTGCATTCGTAAAATTAGAATTTTACCGACTTAAAGAAAATCTTGAATGGACGTGTAAGCCTCACCTGCCAACAGACTATGCACGACTCTTTCGAACCAAGCATTTGCAACATGCTGGTTGAAATGACACTGCTAAACATTAGTTTCTATGACAATGAAGGGTTACAGGAAACGCTAGCTCCAAATAGGGCATACGTCACTGCGACGTCAGAGTTGAGTGAAACCACCTGAGCTTTAAACTACAGTTAACCTATGGGCGTGCATTTAATCGTTACGATCCAACTAAAACACAATGTGCAGCACGCATTTTTGATCGCTGGCTTGTCTAAATGCAGATAAACGATTGCTGAAATTGACATCTCTACTATAAGTAAAATAGCCTTAGATTTCCAACTAAAATTAGCATGTTAAGCAGTAAAGCGTAAGTCTGTTTGATGAAGAAACCTCATCTCAGCAGCCTGTAAACTGTACCGATGTTTATTCTGCTTTACTTAAAAGAAATCCAAATAGCAGTATGACTAAACCTGTGTCTTAACAAAGAAAGCTCAGGACAAAGTTATATCTAGGTAGACCTGGGCGACGCTCCCCTCTCTACAAATGTAAAGGCCTTACAAATTATTGTTTGATTGATGTAATTCACCTAAACTTTAGCTGCATCTGCAAACAGAGAGCTACCTAGTGATCAAAACTGCTGTAATCGCTGAAAAGTTAGCAGTAGTGCACAAGAGGGACGTAACTATATATGCTTAGACAAGCTTTGACTCCCAGCAAATCTATTTCCTTACTCTGTAAACAAATAGAATAAGTTGCTTAAAATAAAGAGAAGAGTTCCATGAGTAAAATTAGCTAATGCCAAAACACATCTGCATTTTACTTCATGTAACACCGAGTCCTAGAAAGACTTAAAATAAAGTTGCACCCCGGTTAACCCGTTTAAACATGCATAATTCATGTAAAATGTACAGACAGCCTTTAGGGACTGTTTGAATTGTCTGACATGCTCTAGTTTCCATGAAAACGACTTGTCACAGGAAGTGCTAACTTGTGATGTCACCTTGTAAACAAACCAGCCTAGGTGGCTACGCTAACCTAGCATCCTTCCAGCTCACGCTAAGCTAAACTAACATGGCATCCAGCTAGCTTACGCTACGCTAAGCTAACCTAGCATCCTTCCAGCTTAACATCCATCCAGCTTAGGCTAAGCTAAATAATAACTTCTACAATTAGCAGTTAGCATAATTTACTTGAACCCTTAATCACCGCTTGTGTTTACACAGTGCACAGTATTCTAAAATACTTTCCTTAACACCAGTTAGGGTTCCTAATTATTCACATTCCGTGTTTGCAATTCTTCTTAGCTAAAGTTCACCTTTACTAGTTGAGGCATAGCCCTTGCTAACCGTCGAAGGCTAACTTTGAAGATACCCTGTTAATTAAACTTAAGTTAACTACATGTAAACTGTGTAGCTAGAGAAGAATTCATATAGCAATAGCCATCTTCATCGGCAGGTGACTAATCCTTTGATGGGACACACACGATGTGGCCTCGAACACGCAACCGTTGTAACCCACTATGAAGTGTTGGCCCAGGCAAATCAAAAGTTTAGTCACTAATGCCACTGATTATTCTCGCCTTCAGATCATTCCCGTTGTTTTGATCACTTTGTTTCTTGTTGCTTTTAATTTTAATTTTTGTTTTCTTTTGGCTCTTCTTTAATTTTTTTTTTTCCCATTTTATTTTATTTGACCTTGATATTAATAGCACTCAGCTATTCCCCCTACTTTTCGGTCATCTCTATGATTTAAAATTTATTTTATTCTTTGACCTGGATATTAATAGCACTCAGCTATCCCCTTTACTTTTCGGTCATCTATATGATTTAAAATTTATTTTATTTCCTCTCTTGTTCAAATGTGGTTCCATTTCCCATAGGGCCCAGAAAGGAAACAGAGACACCTTTATTTGTGATTTTGTTTTATTTTCAACAAGTGTACTCATTTTTGTGACCCTGCAACACAAGTAACTTCAACAATTTACTAGGGCACAACTATAGTCCAGAGGATTGATAATAAGCATAATTTGAATAGGAAAGCTGTCCTTTTTCCCCATCATTCACTTCGTCAAGCCGTAGTGAACCACTAGTTAAGTCCAGAGAAATACTTTAGTCATAAGAACCATCTTAAGGCATTTATTTCATCTCGGCTATGCCCTTTCCATGGAATAATCTCGGAACCACACCTCTTAGCCTCCTAACATCCACAGCTAAGATAAGATACAAGACACACTCCACTAGCTAGCTACATGTGAAACACCTAGCTTTAAGCTACATACCTAGCGAACCAGTTAAACCATGGTTCTGAACTTTTAGGGTCATGCATTAGGCTCTCACTACAAGTATGACAACATGTCACAGAGCCCCTGCTTCACCTGACCTTAACCTTCCAGCTTACCAAAGACTATCACAAAACTATGGACACTATGAGAAACCACCTCTCATACCCCTCCAACCACCCACGAAAGTCGTGTGCACCCACCGACAACCGGTGCCCCACACAACCTACGTCAACAAGCACATGCTGCGTGCACTGGACAACATTCAGCGTTCTGCACCTGATGCCATCACCGCGCCACAGCTTGTTCTGCCACAGTGCAAAAGGGGGGTAATGCCACAATGTATGCCCTATGCCCATGACGCACCATGTGCTGCAACCCGCAGCACCAGAGACACTTGCAAGACACCGAAGCAAGTGGCATACTGGCGCCCTCAAAGCGAAAAGACTGTCCTAGCCAACCAAGGACGATGTTCGCTGAAATTTTTCCTCCCTTTCTCTCTTTCTCTCTCCCTGTCACTTTTACCAGGATGCTGCTGTGCTTCCAGCCAACCAGAGGGCAGCCGCAATCGGACATCTCACCAGGTCCGGCACCAAGCACCATCCTAAGGGAACAACCAAGACTCCTTTTCTGCCGGACCCGCACTCAGAAAGTTTCTGTGCCACCTGATCCTCACAACGCCTACAGAACGCACTACCCCGGCGTAACGACACAATACAGCTGGGTAGGTGCCAACGGACAGAGGAGGCCCTCACGCACACTGAGGCCGATGTCGAACACATGCTCGACCAACTTGAGAAAATGACTGTCACGCTAGCGGAGCCAGGTGGCCACAACCGCCGCCGCACTGTCGTCAGAACTCTGTTTAACACTTGTATGTCCGGCATGAATGCAGTAAACCTCGCCAACGTCGGACGGCATGCAGCCAAAATTCAGACTGAGATTCCACAGAGAACAGAGCCACTCACAACAGAGTGCATCCCTGCAGCCCATCGACAAGACAATAGGGAACTGTGGTAACTTTCAACACTCACAGCGTTCTGCCTACCCCGACGGTGAACTCCTCCATCGACAGCCTCGCCATGGGTAGAATCCCACCGCACCTGATACCCTTAGGCCTCATGCAAACCGTGCTGGCGTCCGCCATCACCACGCCAACTGACTCTTTAAAAATACACCTTGCCTACTCTCATGGGTAGTGCCATCCCACTCTGCATCACCACAAGCAGAGAAAATGGGACGTTCCCCTGAACTTACCCATCATAGTCAAGCCGAATCCACCGGCTCAAGAACATTGTCCATGTCAGATTTTGAGAGGCAGCACTCACATCAAGATCCGCATGCCGTATGTGATTGCCTTGCATGACAGCGACACCAAGCTGTCCCCAGCTCCGAATCCACACATGTGCACATTGACCAAAGACATTTACTATCCCTGCCCTAACAAATCTGTCCTCAGAGACAACCCTGACGGAACCTGCGGGCTGCAGATCAGTGGCACAAGCTGCCCTGCTAAAGCCAAGCCTCGCACTCAAGTCACCGAGACCCAAGCAGAGATTGTAAGTGATCTGTCACCTTGCTCAGCCAGAGCAGCGCATCCAAGTACCAAAAGGCCCCATCCTTCTTCAAGAACCACACTCTCACCCTAACTCCAGAAAGGGAATTGTGGTTTGCAAAAGGAGATCCCAGCTAATTGACATTACATCTATCAACTACACCCTGACACTCGACAGTCATCCTGCACAGGAGGCTCAACGAGATGCGAACATCTACAGCCAAGCCCACGGGACCCTCAGGAAGAGGGTACCACGCTGGAGGCTGCGTCGAACTTTATCAAGCTGAGCCCTCAGCCTCAGCCTAACAGCACCTCCTACCCAATCATCATGATTCACCTGCCATCCGCCAATGGTGATGATTTTTCGTCATATGATGTCCAACACACGGGGACATCATCCGACGAAAGGGGGGAAATATGTAGCGTATTTAGGGTGAATCTGAATAATTAAATATATTCTGGATAACTAAAATCCTAAGAGCCTTCAAAGGCCGGGAAGCTTCCAAATCAGCGTTCCCCACCCCCAGGACTCAAAATTAACACACACACACACACACACACACATTCCACCACACATCCCCCCCCAGGAATGTGGAATGTGCCACAGGAAGTTAATGTTACAGAGAAAAGAAACTTCTCTTTTTAAAAGACATTGTAAACAGAAATATTCAATGTGTTTTATGTGTTTGTTTGTTCATGTTACATTGAAATAACTGAGTTTACCATTATGTATTTTTACATGTAACTGCGTATTCCCTAGAATTCTAACGAAGGAGAACTGAATTTTGCAGTCATATATATTCTATTATACTTCCCCTTTTGAATTATACGAACAATGTATCTAATCTCATCTTACGATTTGTCTTTTAGGGGTTTGATCTATGTGTTGGGAAACTAATGGTATAAGGTCTTAAACTTTGCAAACTGTTTAACCAAATCCGTTTTTGGCAAGTTTGGTCTTGATAAACTCCAATCTTCGTTCCCCATTTGTTAATTGACATTACATTTTGCTAAACTTGGTGACACACTAGTATTATAAAAATTGTGAAGATTCTTCCCTTAAACACCCAATGAAATTAGGGAGTCAAATGCCTGGTTAGAACACCATGGGCCATAAAACCTCCCCCCAAAGAGAAAGCTCCTGATTGGACCCTCTTCCAAAAGAAGGCGGAAAAGTCAGGGCTTCAAAAGGACTGAACACCAGTTTAAACACTCTCTTGCTTCGCCCGTCGTTACTGCTGCATCATGTAACCCGATCCGTGGTCTCCTTCGGAGACCCGATCCGATCTTTATATCTTTCCTTTGTAAGGCAAAGTTTTGTTTTCCATAGTCGACTCTGTTTACTTCCACGGAGTGAAACAAACGTAGCCGAGCTACTTTCATTGGTAATGCTACTCAAAGACTTTAAACCGCCGCGCAACCCGAGCGCTCAGAGACAACACGTGACGCTTACACACACAAAGGACTCCGCTCACGCACGCGGCCGGGACAGGCCTTCAGGAATGCGACAACACAGCGAGACCCATAACTTGTGCAAGTATCTCTTTATAACGCTTCTAAGGAGCATTAAGATGATGTTTCGTGTTGTAATCAGAAAGGTGAATGTCTTAGGAGGAAGTATGCCAATGTTCTCTCTCTCTCACTCTCTCTCTCCCTCTCTCTCTCTCTCTTACTCGCTAACGCGTGTAAGTCATCCATTGCCCAAACTTTACGCATTTCTCAATCATCAATGTCTTAATGTGTTTCGTTCGTGTTAATGTTTGTAAATACATGTATTCCTGTAACGTAGTAAATATATATAAGTAGACATGCCTTTATTAAATCATTATATTCACTTGACTGATGGACTTCCTCTTTGCTCAATTTCGAGTCTCTTAAGTGCCAAAGATCTTGCTACGAACTTTATAACTTAAAGATAGCTTTACATATTTGCTTATAGGGCAGAAAACCCAATTCTTCTGGCCAGAGAATTGCGTTTCCTGAAATCCTATCAAGTAAGATGATATTGGGGATCCCCTCAATATTATTCGGACAATTGAGCTAAATTAATTTTGCCTGCTTTGTAAGACGTGATCTGTGTAATTAACTGCAATCAACTTGTAAAAAAAAAATGAAAGGATTGCATGTATACATCCAGGTAAAAGGACATTCTCCTTTAGAGGGAGATTTATTAACATGTAAGACTGATCTAATCCAAACATGTATGAATAATTATTAATTACCAATTATTAATTATGATATGCAAATTCCCCAAGGATTAGACCCGCCTAAAGTCTTTACAGTTTGGATGTCAAAACCAAAATGACATTTTTGCAAATCATTAGCTGATTAATCAAAGCAAACCACTTTAAGTTGAAATACATGGCTTTGACCCATTGTGGTAATTAAAAAATGTGTCCATTCATCAGAAAAACTCATAATGTGGTAATGATTAATGAATGGACTAGTTCTTCATGAGTCATACATTAACTCATGATTATCTGTGCATTATACCATGGTCTGGGTGAATACTCAATTCTGATTGGCTGCAGGGTGTCCGTTAAAAAGTGATAGAGGACACCTAGTAAAGTAGTTCTGGTGAAACTGCCTGTTTACCATTCGAAATTAATAAATAAATGCGCTGCCTACAACAGCTGTGAGTAACCATAGCAACAGGCAGTCAAAGTATCCGTTAAAAATTTGCTCTATCAAAACAAACATCTAAAGTTAGTTAGATATTACATAGCCTACTAATACAACAATGAGCGACTTCGTTATTTCTTTTAACATTTATGGAGAATATGACAACTTTGATGACTGGGATGCTGCTGAAGAAAGAAAAAATGTAAATAAAACGGAGAGGTCTACTCTAACCACAGCCTCCGAAGCACCGCTGTAGGTCGACTCTCCGATGCTGGACTGGAGAGCCGTCAAATAATGTCGGTGACAGGCCATCGATGCGAGAGCAGTCTGCGGGCTTACTGGGCTCTGTCAGTCCGTGAGAGACGAAGCTGGAGCAACGTACTGTCTGCATCAAGAGCCCATCCTGGGCAGTACCCAGCTTTTGTGGATCCTCCTTCAAAGGCCCCTATGTCTGACTGGCCGACTTTTTCAAATTGCACTATAAATGGAAACGTTGAAATTAATTGTAAATAAAAAAAGCTAGCATGTAGGCAAATGACCCTCTCTTTGATCTGATTAATTTATTGCCCTCTATAAGCGCAAATCGCTGGAGCACAGAACTAATTGTTTTTTTGTTTGATTGTTGTTTGATTAATTGTTTTATGTGTAATAAAAAAATAACTATCCCTACCTTTGTGTTTCATGAAAAATAAATGCATTTTTGAACCTAAAGGGTTCTACAAGCTGAGCGAACTATAAATATCTCCGGTTGCTAAATAAACCGCCAGGCAAGTTATTATTTGTAAAAACTAGATTTAGCCTAATTAAAATATAAACTAATGTTTTAAAAATGTTTTATTTGGCAAGTGACCATAGTTTAAGCGGGTTAATGCCCTCCGAGGTGTCCATTGTCAGGTTTTAATGGACTTCGGTGGAGGCAACCGTCCACCGCTGCGTGTCGGCCGGTTCACACCTCGCCGTCGTCCATTAAAACCTGACAATGGACACCTCGTCGGGCATTAACCCTTACTTATTTAAGCACAAATTAATGCATATTAGTCCATCCACATTGGTTCTGTAGTTATTTTCCCAGGGCAGTATTGAATCAAGCTGGCATATGCCATAGGGGTGCTTCCCCATAATATGGCTGACTACCCATGTAAGCCCCTCTCCCCACCTCATTAGGTCTCTGAGCAGCAGACGGAGCTTATAGATACTCACTGCAGCCTGCCTCTAATACGCTGATCATCTGCCATTAATGTGCTGGATAAATGTTTAAACAGCAAAGGCACAGAATGCTGAATACAGAGATGATCTCCACATACTCTTCCTCCCAACCACGGGGGTCTGGATGGGAGGGCAGGGCTGTATGGAATATTTTAGGGTGGAAACCTATAGATGAATCTTGGTTCAGTGAGAGATTCTCATACCGTATGTCTATGGAGAGATATAAAAGTACAGAGAAACTTTTTTGTGAAGATATCATTGAACATACCACAGAGAAAGATTGTTAAATAGATGTTTTATTTATTATTAAATAAATTATTAATGGTGTTAACTTGCTCCTGACCTCTGACCCCTTGTGCTTTTCTTTCTTTGCAGATGGAGTCTGTATAACCGCTGACTGCACACAGTCAGGTAAAGATATTTACAACATACTAATAAGAATTGATCTTGTAATGTCAAATAGTCGACTAATAGCCTTTCTTGCACATTTATTACTGTGTCATGAAACCCTCTGTTTTAGCACTGCTCGTTCACATCTCAGATTTAAAAAAGACTAAAACAAATGGGTGTGTAAAGATGTGGAAAGAAGGTGGGAAGAGGGGAGACAAAAACTAATAAAACACAGACCTATAACACACTCATTATACAGTCAAAAGATTGTTTAAATGTAAGTAGTGAGAAAACAAACAAGTTGGAGGCACCTTGATGTATTTAAACAAATATATAACCCTATGACAACGAATTGACAAAAATCGTATAATTAGAGACTACTAACAACTGTCATGAACAAATCAAATGTTTTGTTAATTCTTGAAATACATTTACATTTAATAATTTAGCTTTTATCTAAAGTGACTTACAGAAATGAGAAAAGCAATAGAAGTAATCAAACCATTAATAGGGCAAAAATATGCAAATCTAGCACAGTACAAGTAGCAAGGTGTTTTTTTATAGATGTAATAGTAAGCGTTAGTATTAATAGGTCACAATATCAACAAATCAGCATTATAACTTTATAGAACTATATAGGTCTATATGAAAAACGAGGAAGAACATTTAAAATGTCTAATAACATTTTCATTCGTTTACAAGAACTACAATCTCTGAACAAATGACACACATCAGTTTAACACAGAAAGAATAAAGGCATAGTTACTTTTTTGTCCATTCGTTGAATTTTCTGAAATTGCCACCTATACCCTTATTAAGGGTACTAAATATGGGCACTATTATACTTAATAGGGCACTATTTGAAGGGACAGCCATTTGTAGTGGTGTCTGAAACCATGGTGGACATTATCACATGCTAGTGGACATGCACTCATTTAATCCCATAATGCTGTGTTTATCCTTTTGATCTTTCATTCAAAAAATTGGATGGAAGATCCAACCATGGCCCATTATGAGATTTCTTGCAGAAGCCGTCAGGTTTTGATATTTTTTTATCTGTTGACATTTAATAGAATCCACGATGCCGTATACCTATTAAATTGTAGACATGGTGTACTTTTTATCCTTGTGTGTGTGTGCACCAAACCCATCTAGCCTGTTTGCTGCCAAAAAGCTCTTGTTTTAGTTTAATCTGACCACAGAACCCAGTCCCATTTGAAGTGCCAGTCGTGTCTGACAAATTAATTTTTCTTAAAACCCTCCTAAACAAAATGTGATGTAGGTTTTTTTTTTTTTTTGGTATAGGCTTCTGACCTATCAAACTCTCCTCCTCAACGTGTATTAAGACAATATAGACACGTCCTCTTCCTGGCAAATTCGTAACATCTTTAGTGGATTGGAACTTCTTAATTAGTGTCCTGATAGTCAAATTGGGTTTTTCCATTCTTTAGCTATTTTCCTACAGACACTTTCTACTTTGTGATGCTCAACAATCTTTTGATGCACATCAGAACTATATTCTTTGGTTTTACTCATTGTGATGGATGATTAAGGAAATTTGGCCTTTTGTGTTTCCTCATATTTAAACTCTTATGAAACCAGAAGTCATAGCTAGACAATTTCATGTTCCTAGTCACCCTGATGTGCTAAAAAATTTAAATATTAATGGGAATAAACTATTTTACTCGTAAATAATTTTCGTGCTAATAATTGTGGCCAACGTGTTTTGGTGAAAAATATTTATTTCATAATGTGACCCCCCCCCCACACACACACCCCACACACTTTCAATAATTTTACTTCAATGAAAGGTTAGATTTTTGTACATTTTTAGAATGAAAGATCAAAAGGATAAACAATGCAGATTAATTTTTTTACAACCATTTTTGATCATATTTACCAGGGGTGCAATTCATTCGGATCACAACTATATATATATATTGCCTCATTACCGGCTTTTTCTATGGGCCACTTTACGGCACACTCAGTGTCCTAATTCACTAACTCATTTTCATCAGAATTTTGATTTGTATCAGAATAACTCATTGTGTCATCATGTTCATGATCACGTTTTTCAGATATAAACTGTGCTTCGTGTTACAAATGTTGTTAAACTCACCGTGGCATTCGACAAGGAAATCACTCTTATGCTCGCTCCACATTTTGTTGATATACATATTAAATATTGTTAAAGTCATATTTTCCATGTGTTGGGAGTCAAACTCCAGCTCTGACCACATTGCCAGGAAAATGCAATCACATTTGTACTACTGATATACTTACTGAACATGTGTCCGATTGCAAAGCTGAACAGGCAGAGGTGAATAAACAGCACCGAACTGGTCTTGTGTGACATTTAAATTATCCGCTGTAATGCAATCTCATGCATAATTGTCACGTTTTGATGTGTTCTGTTTATGTTTTGTGATCTTGGTTTCCCCTGTCTTTGTGACTTTTGGTTCAGTCCTGTTAGTTTTCCCGCCATGTCTGATTAGAAATTCCCTGCACCTGTTTTCTGTTAATCATCCCATTAGTCCCTGTTCATTTAAGCCCTGTGTTTTCCCTCAGTGTTGGTTGGTCGTCGTCCATGTGTGGTTGTGTTTCTGATTTCCTGGAGTTATTGTTCCTGTTTAAGTTTGGAAAGTTTTCATTTTGTTTATTAAAACATTTATATTGAAGCTTTCGTGTCCTCGTCTTCAGCACCTGCACCCAACCCTGACAGAACGATCGACCCTAACAAAAAAAAAAATGGAGAGCTGGAAGCAGGCCTTCATAGGAACCCGGATGGCCATATTTCGTGGGACCCGTGGAGGTCGTAATAGGGGATGTGACCGAGTTCTGGTGGTCCCGAGCTCAGTATGGCCTGAGCCCATTGCATGCACGCCAGAGCCTGACCCATTTGCCGACCTCCCAGAGCTTCTTCCGCCAGAGACCGTCCCGCCAGAGACCAGCCCGCCAGAGCCTGAGCCCGTCGCCTGCCCGCCAGAGCCTGAGCCCGTCGCCTGCCCGCCAGAGCCTGAGCCCGTCGCCTGCCCGCCAGAGCCTGAGCCCGTCGCCTGCCCGCCAGAGCCTGAGCCTGTCGCCTGCCCGCCAGAGCCTGAGCCCAGCCCCGAGTTTCCTGATATGCTGGTCCCGTCCAGCCCCGAGTTTCCTGATATGCTGGTCCCGTCCAGCCCCGAGTTTCCTGATATGCTGGTCCCGTCCAGCCCCGAGTTTCCTGATATGCTGGTCCCGTCCAGCCCCGTGTTTCCTGATATGCTGGTCCAATCCAGCACGGAGCCCGTTGACCCAGAGCCAGAGCCAGAGCCCGTTGACCCAGCGCCAGAGCCAGAGCCCGTTGACCCAGCGCCAGAGCCAGAGCCCGTTGACCCAGAGCCAGAGCCCGTTGACCCAGAGCCAGAGCCCGTTGACCCAGCGCCAGAGCCAGAGCCCGTTGACCCAGCGCCAGAGCCAGAGCCCGTTGACCCAGCGCCAGAGCCAGAGCCCGTTGACCCAGAGCCAGACCCAGAGCCCGTTGACCCAGACCCAGAGCCCCTTGACCCAGAGCCCGTTGACCCAGCGCCCGTTGATGTCAAGTCAGTTCCCGATCATGAGCCTGTCCTCCCCAAGAAAATTTTGGGGGGGCGCTATACGCCTTCGCCGTGGCCGGCCAAAGATCCAGGGAGGCCTGAAAAAATAACACCGCCATGGCCACCCGAAGGGTCCTCACCGCCATGGCCACCCGAAGGGTCTTTACCACCACGGCCGCCCGAAGGGTCTTCACCGCCGTGGCCACCCGAAGGGTCCTCACCGCCATGGCCACCTGAAGGGTCTTCACCACCACGGCCACCTAAAGGGTCCTCACCGCCATGGCCACCCGAAGGGTCCTCACCGCCATGGCCACCCGAGGGTCCCACAGCTCCGCCCCGGACGCCCGAGGGTCCCACAGCTCCGCCCCGGACGCCCGAGGGTCCCACAGCTCCGCCCTGGACGCCCGAGGGTCCCACAGCTCCGCCCTGGACGCCCGAGGGTCCCACAGCTCCACCATGGCCACGCCCACAGCCTGCTCCGCCTTGGCCACGCCCACAGCCTGCTCCGCCTTGGCCACGCCCACAGCCTGCTCCGCCTTGGCCACACCCACAGCCTGCACCGTCGTGGCCACGCCCACAGCCTGCTCCGCCCTGGAGGCTTCCCGGACCTGCACCATGCCCTCGTCAGCCTCCAGGGCGCCCACCCTCCCACCCCTTTGGATGTTATACGGCGCGAGGACGCGCCTTCGGGGAGGGGGGAGGTACTGTCACGTTTTGATGTGTTCTGTTTATGTTTTGTGATCTTGGTTTCCCCTGTCTTTGTGACTTTTGGTTCAGTCCTGTTAGTTTTCCCGCCATGTCTGATTAGAAATTCCCTGCACCTGTTTTCTGTTAATCATCCCATTAGTCCCTGTTCATTTAAGCCCTGTGTTTTCCCTCAGTGTTGGTTGGTCGTCGTCCATGTGTGGTTGTGTTTCTGATTTCCTGGAGTTATTGTTCCTGTTTAAGTTTGGAAAGTTTTCATTTTGTTTATTAAAACATTTATATTGAAGCTTTCGTGTCCTCGTCTTCAGCACCTGCACCCAACCCTGACAATAATACAGCTATGTGCCTGGATTAAAAGAGTTTATTCTCATTATAATACACAGAAACTGATGACGTAGACGCATACTCTCCAGCCATGGCAGCTAATCACCACTCTGAATTAACGCATATACCTCACTTTTCATGACATTGGTTCAAAGTTTTCTTTTTAAACTGAAAAAATTAAATATGGTTTCATGACACTTTAAAGACATTAGTCATTACATTTTGTCATCATCATAAAGTTCATACATAATGTTCTCTGGCATTGTAGCATCCCGTCTGATTGAGAACATGGATCCAACGATGAACCCCTGTGACAACTTCTATCAGTACGCCTGTGGTGGCTGGCTAAAGAAGAACATCATACCTGAGACCAGTTCACGTTACAGTACCTTTGACATCCTCAGAGATGAACTGGAGGTGGTACTCAAAGGTAGAACCACAACTTATTACTGTTATGGGCTGTATGGGTTAGTTATAAGCCACTGAAAATAATTATACATGCAATAAAAGCCATTAAGACCGCTTAAAAGAAAAACAAAAACAGGATTATTTTTTTGCTTTTAGTTTTATAAAAGTGAAAAAAAATGGCTGTAAATCATAGGGAGAAGGGGGTAGGTTCGGCAAATGAATAGAAAAAGAATCGAATATGGGTCATCTGCAAACAAGTGTATAACTTTTCAGAATATGTGCACCACCCACCAAGCCAGGTCTCCCACTAAGATCATGTTCATGACACAATATTTAATGTGGCTCTGTTCCTTGTGAGCTTCTTGCTGTCTTCTAGCAATTGTCTACTAAGGAAGCTGAAATGGAACATCATACCTGTTTAGTAACCAATTATAACACTGTACACTGTAAACCCAGATTTTGTTTCTAATTAAAGTCCCTGTAAAGGCAATTCTAAAAAACAATTCTAATTCATGTACAAAACAGATCGGTCTCTTTATTTAAATTTCCTAAAAACGATCACATCAAGAAGAGGTGGATTAATTTTGTGAAGAGCCAACCTTGATGGAGAGCTGAGGATCACCGCCAAAACCCGCCTCTGTAGTGATCATTTTACACGGGATAGTTTTATAAACTTTCGTCTGAGACAACTGGGATTCACTGACAATCCACTGTTACTGGTGAATGGGACCGAACCGACTATCTCCCGCCTCGCCCTTCATCTCCCCATCCTGAAAGCAGTATCACCTAATATCACCATCGGCAGCTTTCCCGCGAGTGGGCGTGGTTTCAGCGCAGCCAGCGAACACGCCCCCAGCGTTTGAGAGCAGAGATTACTGCTCATTTTTTCAAGATTTTGATAGCTTATTTTATGTACTTGCCGGCTTTTTTATCATTCAAATTTGGCTGGGTGGCTAATAACACATTTTTCTGTGGCATGACAAACTCAGAACACATACTTAATTTTGACTTGTTGAAAGTTGACTTTAAACTTACGAGTGATCATTACTTATTCTTTTATGTTTTGTAAAAACCTGCTATCGCAACGCATTCTCACCCCAAGGCGTCATCTAACTGACAATTTTGACCATGCTTCAATATTCGACGCTAAAGGTACCCTTTAGCGTCAGTTAGTTGACGCGATCCTAGGGCGTCATCTAACTGACGCTAAGGGTAACGCGTCAGTTAGATGACGCGGGTAGGTTTAGGTCTGGGTAGAAGGGCGTCATCTAACTGACGCTAAGGGTAACGCGTCAGTTAGATGACGCCCTGGGATCGCGTCAACTAACTGACGCTAAAGGGTACCTTTAGCGTCGAATATTGAAGCATGGTCAAACTGATTCCCAAGGCGTCAGTTAGATGACGCCATGGGGTGAGAATGGGCTGGCTATCATTACCAAACAACATTAGTTGTTTGTACTATTTAGCTGAAAAATTCATTGCACTAATCAAGTTTAGCAGAGATTACTTGGTATGTTTAGTTTCATAAGGAAGGGGAGGGGTTCAAACACCACATCACAAATCACAAGGCAGAAACCACTGGTATTCAAAAACCTGTGGTCACGTGAAAAGACCCGAGTCTAACGTGCTTCCAAGGGGCTCTACACCTGTCTGGACGAGCACAGGCCTCGGCAACAGACGTTTTTAAGAATTAACAGAGGTTTAGATGTTGATGAATTATTGTTTAATTTAATTTAAAAATAGTCACCATAATGGTGATAAGTGGCTTTAGTTGGGCTCTTGCCCTTGACATTTAAAAATGTGTTATTCTCTGGCTGTTTTACCTGTGTGTCTAAAAAGGCACAATTGTTATGGCAAAAAAAGCTATAGTAAAGTGATCCAGTGATGACAGCACATTGATGTTGTCATCAATAGAGATTAAAAGTCATGAAAAATGAAAAGCTTCATGTTGTAATGCATACTGGGTCTCTAATAGTGAAATATCGTGAAAGTTCTGATCCCATCTGACTCCTGACATTATGCTGCCTAACTCATAATCATACACTGTTTCGTTGGCCAAAGGAGGACTGGCCCCCCGACTGAGCCTGGGTTCTCCCAAGGTTTTTTTCTCCATTCTGTCACCTGATGGAGTTTTGGTTCCTTGCCACTGTTGCCTTCGCCTTTTGGCTTGCTTAGTTGGGGACATTTAATTTTCAATTGAACAATACTATTACAACATTGTTTTCCTGTTATCTCTGTAAAGCTGCTTTGAAACAATTTGTATTGTAAAAGCGCTATATAAATAAAGGTGACTTGACTTGACTAGTACACCTAAACTCAAAAGGTTTTAGAATGTGAACTTATGATTTTCAGTAAAGACTACTAATGTAAACTTGTTTTGTCTACTGCACCTACTTAAGATTATATGTTAATACAACTCAACATGTTTAGTTTCAGCTTGTGTAAAAAGTTAGGGTTCCATGTTAATACAACTCAACATGTTTAGTTTCAGCTTGTGTAAAAACTGAAGTGGTATAGGGCAACGGGTTTCCATGCGATTTGCGAGTAAAGTCAACTAATCCGGGTTAAGAGTGTACATATGCAGAAACTTCAATTCAATTAGGATAATTCAATTAGCATCATACAATTAGTGCTCTTCACGTGAAGTGCATCAGAGACTTGATTTACAATTGATTTCCATAAAGTTTGTCGTCAGCATGTTGCTAAGCAACAATGCGGCCAAAATAAAAAATTAGCTCCCAAGTCGCTTAAACTAATTCATGACTAATTCGGTCCTAATTCGGCTCTGTACAAAAAAAACATAGCACCCACAATATTTTTTGTTATATTTTTGACTTTTTTTTCTTTATATTGATTGCAGTGTATTTACAAATACAGACAAATTCCTGACAGTAAACTGAAACCCTGTTCTGACGTACTTCAAGATGTTGCGTCCAGTGTGGACAGCTTCTAGCTGTTGCGACATAGAGATTGCAACAGAACGCAACATCAGTGTATGATTTTAGTCGACAAAATCTACAATAGTACAAGTTAAAATTGAACAGTCAGTAAACAAGGTAAAACATTAACTAAACACAGGAAATGAAAACCAGACACAGTAAAAAAAAAGTTGTCTCCCAAATTTACTCTACTTATTAGGGGTGTAACGGTACACGTATTCGTATTGAACCATTTGGTACAAGGTTTTCGGTTCGGTACGCATTACAAACCGAACGATTCGTTGGACCATTTTTTCTGCCGACCAAAATTCGCGCTGGCACGATCACCACAACATTGCGCAACATCAAATGGCAAACGTAATGAAAGCGGAACGAAACTGCACTACTCATTTTGTGCTTCACGGACCGTTTATCAGTTCGGACCATCAACATCAGCGCAGCGCGAGGCAATCTTGATCAAGCGACACTGTCACTACAGCGCTAAGAGCTTCTGTAAACAAAGCATTTGAGTTCGCCACTGAAGAAATAACATCTTTGCAAGATCTAGTGAGAAGCAATTTCTCCAGTATTAACGGATCAAACAGCGCTGACGTGGAAACCAGGAGAAACATTGTTCCATGAATGAACTAGTTATGGTTTTAAATCCACAGATCAGCATTCACCGTGGATTTACTGTAGTAACACTCACTGTAAACATGGAAGTTTGGCAGAAATAGAAAAATGCTTTCAAGTACATCACACATCTTTTTCCAGTTCTTCAAAACTCAAATATTATCATATTTAAATGTTATCATATTTAAATAATATTTATTTTGAATTAGATGACCAAAACATTATTTGTTCAAAGATTACCCCCATTAATAAAACTAAAAGTTTCAAGATGTAGGAAAACACACACTTATTTCAAAATAATTTTTCTTTTCTTTTCTTTTATTTATTTATTTATTTTATTTTATTTTTTTAATTTAATAGTCAGACATACAAACCAACGTAGTGCAGTAGTGAACAATCTTGTAATTCCATAATTCCACAAGTGACATAAAAGTGTTGATCTATGAGTGTGTGTGGGTATGTGTATGTGTGTGTATGCGTAAACAAAGTAACCATTTGTTATATATTACCATCGTCACCACCATTACCACCTCCACTCCCCACTACCACCACACTGCCAATATTGTATTAGTCGATTTTTATTTCCATCCTTCCTCCTATGTAATAGTTGCCATTGTCAACACTGTCTAAGATAAAAGATGGTATATTAAGATAATATAAGATAACCTTCCCCCACATCTCTTCAGTCCCTATCTTCTTCTATTATTATTATTTATTTATTTATTTTTGTGTCTTATGTGCAGTGTCTAAAGTGCATTAAAAAATGGAGTACAGTGTGAGAGTGTCTCAACTTGGGACAGAGATGCTGTCCCATTGAAACCACTTCTCGCCTGTTTTGTTTGCCTAGATGTTTGTGAGGTTATCCATATATACAATTTATTTATTTATTTATTTTTTTTGCTCCTTCCCTATTCTACGTTGTGGTGCATTAAAAACACATGAAAAGATAAGGGGGAAATTATTGCAGTAGTGATGACAATAAACACTTAATTCCAATACAGCATTGACAATGGCAATATTGATGATAATAACAATAGTAATAATATTAATAATAAATGACAATGATTATGGCAGTGGTGATCGCAATGGCGAAAGCAAAGCCAGCAACAACGGCAATTACAACAATGAAATTATAGTAATACGATTTTTCCAATGGTTAATGTGTATTTTGTTACGAGTTTTCCAGTTCATGAGGATGGTTTTCTTGGCGATGGTTAGAGCTATGAGGAGCATTTTAGAATTTATAGTTTTATCAGTGATTATTGTGAGGTCCCCCAGCAAGCAATGAAAAGGCGATAGTGGGATGTGGCAGCCGACTATAGTGGATAGTGTATGTGTGACCTCTTCCCAAAAGTGTTTGATTGGAGTGCAGTGCCAGGTTGCATGGATGTATGTATCTGTAGAATTGTGATTACAATGTGTGCAAACTTCTGATGTGAAACCCATTTTAGCAAATATATTGCACGTGTAGTGTGTTCAGTGAAGTATTTTGTATTGTATTAACTGAATATTCGCATTTTTGGACATGAGATAGATGTTTGGTAACACTTTATTTTGATGGTCCCTTTTGAACATTCTGGTGACTATAAGTAACTTTGCAACTACATGTCAACTAACTCTCATTAGAGTATTAGTAGACTGTCTGCTTAATATCTGATAACTCTTTATTGTGATGCTCCTCCAACAGACAGTCTACTGACTATAAGTAACTATGCAACTATGCAACTATTTCTTGCTTTGGCTCTCAACAAAGGCGGTCACATTTTCTTCCCCTCCTCTCCCTTACTTCCCCTGCTTTGCTCCTCTCGTCTCGTCTACTGTCTTGTAATTTGAGAGACTCTCTCCGCACTGCTCTCCAAACTAAGAAATTATGGATTTGATCAACTGGTCTCTCAACGCAATTGACACCATCTTCCCGACGAGAAGCTTGGGTTTGGGGGAACCTGGCTACACGATGGACGCGTGGGAGAGGTGGCGGGTCGTGTGTCTGGCGGCTCTTTCCGTGGAGGACATTGAATATATCTACCTATTCGGAACCATGATAAAAGGTTTTTTGCTGATTGGATCGGGCATTGCCCTGGTTTATCGAGGAATTAAGAAGACGGTGACAGCTCCACAAGGCTGCCCGTCATGATTGAAGCGATGGGCAGAGCTGTAAGCACTCAGACTGTGACTATGAACCACTATATGGATAACATCATGGAGAAGCTCACAGCTTTGCAAAGGCAAATGGATCGTTTCGGAGACCAAAATGGACCAGGAGCTGTTTAAATCGGAATGCGGCTACCGTCCCAAGACCAAACAACCCCAATCTTATCTGCTTTCGGCCCCCCTCATCCAGCACTGGCCTTGGCCAAGGCCGCTGTTGGAACAACAACTCCCCCGGAAGAGCACTGCAGCGAGACGCTCTTGCGTTCCTTCCCCCACTCCCCACAGACACCTGCTGATTGTTGACTCTGTCTGGGACCTGATCAGGGTCGTCTCCATGGCAACTTGCTGTGTATCGCTATGACAATCCTGCGGACTTGAGGCACCTAGACTATGGTGCTGGCTTAGCGACTCTCTGCAGGCCTACACATACACAAACTCTTACATATATACAGATATGCAATCACCCCCCACCCCCCATCCCTCGCCTTCAACGCTTTATACCACCAGTCTGACAGGCGGGTCTGTGACCAGCGCCGAGAATGGCTGCAGGACCGGATGGCTGCCTGCCTGTGCTGGGTCACCTCCATCCCCCACTCCCCTACCCTGTTGCAAGTCTTATGTGTTCATGTTGTACTGATATGCGCTAATGTTGCTGAGGCGTTTTTTACTGTTCCCAAACTGTACTCCTCACAGGAGCATAGTCTGGGGGTTGCCTTTTTTTCTCCTCACCTCTCCTCATGTTATGCTGTATTTTCTTCCTCAATGCTCTGTCTTCCTGTCCTGTCTACCCCTTGTCATACTGTATGTATGTCTGTATGGACAGGTTGATGGCTAATTTCGCTGGTACTTGTGACTAGTGACAATAAATTCTACTACTACTAACTACATGTCAACTTATTCTAACCCTAACCCTACCAGTCTACTAATACTCTACTAACACTCTAATGAGAGTTAGTCGACATGTAGGTGCAACGTTACTTATAGTCAACAGAATGTTCAAAAGGGACCATCAAAATAAAGTGTTACCAAACATCTTTCTCATGTCCAAAAATGCGAATATTCAGTTAATACAATACAAAATACTTCACAGAACACACTACACGGGCAATAGATTATCCAAATGAAGTGAAACCAGATGTTTTTACAGATTTGGGTCCAGAAGTTGGCATCAGGAGCTATTGAAAGATCGTTTTCCCATTTTATTGTTGATAAGTATATGGTCTGACGTTTGTATATATTAGAGAGAAGTTTCTTTGGCGAGGAAATGTTAACCAAGTCTGATATTGCCGGTGGAAGTTCTAAATTTGTGTCTCTGATGTTTATTTTTGTCAGAACAGAAGATTTGAGTTGTAGGCATTTTAAAAATTCGTTGCTCCCGATGCCATACTCCTGGGCCAGTTGCGGAAATGGTTTCAATGTGTTAGATTTGAAAATATGATTAATGTGGGTGATACCCTTTTCCGTCCATGTGTGAAAATTCAATGTTTTTTTATTGCTTATAAAGTCACGGTTGTTCCACAGTGGGGTGAGGTTAGATGGAGCTAATGTAGAATTTGTGATTTGGTGTAATTTCCACCAGGCTGTCAGAGTGGCAGATATAGTTACTGCATTAAAACATGTGTGTTGTTTGATTGATTTGGTGAGGAACGGTATGTCAGCTATATTTAATTCTTTGCATAGTGATTGTTCTATATCTAGCCATATAATATTGGATTGGGTGGGGTGAATCCAATAATTTTTCTTTTAATAAATATGAAATTTCTCTTGGCATTTCTTTCTTTTTGCTGTATCGAAAACGTACCGAACCGTGACACCACTGTATCGTATCAAAACGAACCATGAATTTTGTGAACCGTTACACCCCTAGTACTTATGCATTATGGGGGTTTTCGCACTGGGTAGTTATATGAACTTAGTTATAGGAACTAGCCACGGGGCGGTTCCTAGAGAAATAAATGTTCCTCTTTGGCCATTTATCTGGATGTATTCGCACGACCAGTAGGGACTCTGAAGTGACGTAAGCCACGCTTGTTGTTGTGACTTTTATTTTGACGGTATGACGTAGGGCTGTATGATATTGGTAAAAACATTACATTGCGATATTTTATTTTTCTGCGATATATATTGCAATATAAAAACAATTTCACCAGATGACTTGAATAGCTCTATTTGGAAAGAATGAATCATTCTAGAATGACTAGGGTGGTTTTGTCATGGAGTAAATCCGCATAGAAACTAATATTATTAGAATGTTAACTAATGTAGTTAACTAGACTTTAATAAATGGAACCTTATTGTAAAGTGTTTCCGATTTATGTCTCTTGAGTTCAGTGTTGGACAGATCAGTTGTTTAACCATTCATTAAAGTGAATCGGTTCAAATGAGTCATTAGTTCACGAATCGGACGTGTCATTAACGGACCACGGCACACGTTGTGTGATTATACAGGCAGTTTAGGACATCGCACACGATTTGTATCAACACAGAAAACATTTAATCACTGGATAGATTATTTTTTTGTTTATTGAAAGTGTGGTTTATGTCTGAATATATCTGAATCAGTGGCGGCTGCTGGTCTTTCAAAGAGGGGAAACTCATTTTTTTAAACTCGACTGTCAAGTGTGGGGATGGTGAAAAGAGCGAGAGCTCAAGTGCAGAGTTGATGGGCTTTATAAATAAAATAAAATAGAAAATACAAACAAAAACTACGAACCAGCGCAGGACTGCAAACACAAGGAGGGAGCAAACAAGGCAGGTAACAAGGGAGGACAGGTAGGGCAAAATAACTAATAATCAGGAAAAAAGATAGGAGTCACACAATTGACAGGAGAGCACATGGCACAAAGGAAAACATATGACAAGCCATGTTCTCACACCAAACATGACAAAAAACACAAGCACATGGTCAGTAAAACAAATTACAAGCAATGTGCTCACAAAACATGAAGAACACTCATAAGCCACGTGTTCACACAGAACATAACAACATGAAAGCACACAGCTAGTTTAACACAAGCGGTGTGCCACACAGCACAAGACAAAACATGACATGAAATCACGTGGCCGATGTAAACACGAACCGCATGCTACACAAAACACAACACGCGTGGACAGAGCGAACACGAAACCGCACGCTCACACGACAAGACAGGAACGCTATGCACGAACGAGTGAAAGCTCATTCTGTGCGCTCACAACAGAAAACAAACACAAGGAGCATGAATGTCCGAATCCTGACACAAAACCGAAACCAAACTAGACAGATGTGCCGGGATTTAAACACCACCACGCCCCGCACATGTAACAAGGCACCTGACATCGACGGAGGAAATGTGGAAATTATGTTAAACTGTGAAATGTATGATGAAAATTGCAAATACCAAGAAACATGTTAGACTACAGCAGTTTTTTTTTCGAGTACACTTTCAAAATCCGCGATGGGACTGAGCTCGAAATCTCGAATAGCTTCCTAACTTTTTATTGCGCGAAATATCTGTCAATCAAAAGGAGATGTAGTCCTCCAATCATCACGCAGACGCCCGGACTCCAGGCCCGCCCACTTCTCTATTCACCCCAGAGACGCCGGGCGTCCGTGGGCGGGACATAATCGCAGCATTTATCCAATGACCGTCTAGTTTTGAAGCACTAAAAAAAAACTGTTCAAAGCAGCCCCATTGAAGCCAATGGACGCCCAGCTTCAACGGGGAAATGCACTGTGACACTACTATACGGGAATGTATGAGAAGGAAATCGAGTCAGCCGAACTGCTATATGAAGCTGATTCCGAATGAACTTGTCTTCGAAATGAACGTGTTCTAACGCATTTTTAGTCAATAAAATGTTAACACAATAGTACAAATTTTACCATTCATTTTTTGACATTATAGGGGAAGCTGAGCTTCCCTTGCAGTCTTAAAGAAATCGCCACTGATCTGAATGTGTGGAACGCTTTTCAGAGAAGATAAGGCAACGTTATTTTAGCACAATTCACAACCAGTGGTAGCCTAGTTCAGAAAAAAAAAACCTTAGGTCTTCCGACCTTTTACCATCGTGTATTCTCAAAGATATTCAGTCAACTCAATTCATTAATATGCGCGAGGGAGGGAGAGAGAACAAGACAGTTTGAAGACTGCGCCCGCATGCGCGCGACCGGGGCTTTCACTCTCTCTGCTCGTTCTCTCAGTTAAACAAGCGCAGCAGCAGCCAGTGATCTCTACATCACTCATCTTCATCAATCATCTACATCACTCACCTACATCATTCATCTACATCACTCATCTACATCTCTCACCTACATCATTCATTTACATCACTCATCTACATCTCTCACCGTCAAATAAGGCTTTGGCAGGACAAACATACGCTTTAGTAACAGAAAACAGCCTGTAGCCTAGCCTACTGATCGATCATTCTTTGATGTGACTATCGTGGATGCGCACATCATGATAACGTTGCTAAAATTATACATCGCGCAGGCCTAGTATGACGGACATTTAGTTTGACGACACTGAGAATGCCAGAGCCTGAACATAGTTTCAGATCTGTTTAACACTCTTGTCTAATATACTATTATATAGAACTGTTATGCAAAGAAAGTAAACAGTATATGAAAAGAATATTAGCTTTTGCCGTGTGGTTTATGCTCAATGTCGCTAGCTAAGCAGAAATACATACAGGTGCTGGTCATATAATTAGAATATCATCAAAAAGTTGATTTATTTCAGTAATTCCATTCAAAAAGTGAAATTTGGATATTATATTTATTCATTACACACAGACTGATATATTTCAAGTGTTCATTCCTTTTCATTTTGATGATTATAACTGACAACTAATGAAACCCCCAAAATCAGTATCTCAGAAAATTAGAATATTGTGAAAAGGTTCAATATTGAAGACACCTGGTGCCACACTCTAATACGCTAATTAACTCAAACACCTGCAAAGGCCTTTAAATGGTCTCTCAGGCCTTGTCCACACGGACAAAACCAGAGTTTTTCCTCCAGCGTTTAAAAAAAAACGTCCACACATGCTCGGTCTCCTTCTACATGAAAACGCAAAACACGCTATCAAGCGCTGTCAAGAGCATGCCACACCAGCAGGCGGCGATATAACCCTTAACCGTAAAGCCACGTTGGCCAATCAGAAGCCTAACAAAAAGTTATTAACGGTTCCGGTAGGTGCAAATCTGACGTCAAACACAACGGATAACGGCGCACACTCTGACGTTGCAAAGCAAAACCCCCCAGTTTCACTGTCTACATGACAACGCTGTACCCTGCGTTTCTGAAAATCCTCACCCTGGCAGGGGTTTTCAAAAATGTTCGGTTTCAGTGCGTTTCTGTGTGGACGAACGGCCGAACCGCATAAAAAATGTCACGGTTATAAAAAATACCCGTGTCCGTGTGGACAGGGCCTCAGTCTAGATCTGTAGGCTACACAATCATGGGGAAGACTGCTGACTTGACAGCTGTCCAAAAGACATCTTGCACAAGGAGGGCAAGACACAAAAGGTCATTGCTAAAGAGGCTGGGTGTTCACAGAGCTCTGTGTCTAAGCACATTAATAGAGAGGCGAAGGGACCGCACCCTGGAGAGGATTGTGAAACAAAACCCATTCAAAAATGTGGGGGAGATTCACAAAGAGTGGACTGCAGCTGGAGTCAGTGCTTTAAGAACCACCACGCACAGACGTATGCAAGACATAGGTTTCAGCTGTTGCATTCCTTGTGTCAAGCCACTCTTGAACAAGACACAGCGTCAGAAGCGTCTCGCCTGGGCTAAAGACAAAAAGGACTGGACTGCTGCTGAGTGGTCCAAAGTTATGTTCTTTGATGAAAGTAAATTTTGCATTTTCTTTTGGAAATCAAGGTCACAGAGTCTGGAGGAAGAGAGGAGAAGCTCAGAATCCACGTTGCTTGAAGTCCAGTTTAAAGTTTCCTCAGCGATGGTTTGGGGTGTCAAGATGTCATCTGCTGGTGTTGGTCCACTGTGTTTTCTGAGGTCCAAGGTCAACACAGCCGTCCACCAGGAAGTTTTAGAGCACTTCATGCTTCCTGCTGCTGACCAACTTTATGGAGATGCAGATTTCATTTTCCAACAGGACTTGGCAACTACACACAGTGCCAAAGCTACCAGTACCTGTTTTAAGGACCATGGTATCCCTGTTCTTAATTGGCCAGCAAACTCGCCTGACCTAAACCCTATAGAAAATCTATGGGATATTGTGAAGAGGAAGATCCGATGCCACAGACTGATCAACTCCATGCCACGCCGCATTGCTGCAGTAATTCAGGCAAAAGGAGCCCCAACTACGTATTGAGTGCTGTACATGCTCATACTTTTCATGTTCATACTTTTCAGTTGGCCAACATTTCTAAAAATCCTATCGGTCTTAAGTAATATTTAAATTTTCAGAGATACTAAATTTGGGATTTTCATTAGTTGTCAGTTTTAATCATTGGAATTACTGAAATAAATCAACTTTTGATGATATTCTAATTATATGACCAGCACCTGTAATCATGTTTGTCTTGGTCCCCTCAAAGTCGCGTTGGATTTTCTCCTTAGCATAAATGTAGAGAGGTCCGTCTATCACTGTTTACCATGTTAGTAGAGTTGGTGCTGTGCTGGTGCTAGAAATGGTGGGTGCTGGTGTTTTGCATGAGTTCGACCAATCAACATACACTTACGTCACTGGGTAGTTTCTATTGGTTAGACCCTACTATGAAGTAGGAGCTAATTTAGGTCAACCCAAAAAGGTTCTAGAACTAAAATCATTCCCAGTTCCTGCGGTGCAAACACGCCAAAAAGCAGGTACTTTCGCCATTAGTTCTCGGAACTAAGTATGTTTTCTCGGGTGCGAAAGCCACTCATGTACTCAATCACTCAGTGTATGAATTTTATATGGTTATTTTGTCATTCAGCTTTGGAATTTGATAGCCCCCTGCTATGTAATAGCCCCTCTGCTGCTTTAAGTTTGTCAGGTAGGTCTAACAATAGTATTCAGGTAAGAAATACTATCTACAGAAATTGAATAAAGTAATCAAATGTAAAATAACAGTGCATAGACTTCCTAGTATAAACCCTTTATTAAAGCTTCTAAAGTTACTCAGTCAATAGCATTGAGTGATTTTATCTTTATCTTTTTTGATTTTGTTTAAAACTTCAGCTCTGCAGCATATTTAGATTTTTTTGGGAATTTTTTAGAGGCATATCTGAATTTAAAAGAGTGTCCTGTCCACATACATTGGAGTACATTGGAGTGGAATATTGCATATATTTTATTGTATTTATTCACAATGTTTTGATAAACACATAAAATCTCATATTTTTATCTATTTTTTAATTATTTTTTAATTTGAAAATCTGTAATTTTGGACCTGTTTTGTCTATTCTCTTCGGAAAGTTTCTTTCAATTCCACTAGATGGCAGTAAACAGAGGAAAAAATAATTTTCTTGATAACTCCTTCTAAAATAAAGTTATTGATATTTATCTGAAAGGAGTCACAAGTGTACTTTTACAGTCTCCATTTTTGATTGCTAAAATACCTGAATTTAAAATTGTGTCCTACCCATATACATTGGAGTAAATGGATGAAAATGGTCTCATTTTACAGAAAACATTTCACTCTACATTTTGACACAGTTGTGGAATATTGCATATATGTTATTGTATTTATTCATAATTTAATGATAAATAAGGATAAAAAGTCAGATTTTGATAGATTTTTAAATTAAGTTTAGTTGAGAGTCTGTAACTTAGGATCTGTTTGGTGTATTTCCCTTCAGAAAGTTTCTATTGATTCCACTAGGTGTCTGTAAACGGGAAAATGAATTTTCTTGATAACTCCTCTTCAAAAAAGTTATTGAGATTTATCTGAAAGGAGTCACTAGTGTCTTCATTTCTGGCTGCCACTCATCACCACTGTCCAGACTGCAAAACAAAACAAATTTATGAATCCACATTGTGATTCAGAAATGCATGCTAATATTAGACACAAACACACAAAATAATTAACATATTCACATAACAGATACAAGATTGTAATTTGCATATCCACATAAGACACACCAATACATGTGTGAAAATAAAGGAGCACAACTCATGCATGCACCGATTCAAATAAGAATGTAACAAACATGTAGAATGCATTTCACGTAGAGATAAAAGTAGTAAGTAAATATATATGTATATATATATATATATATATATATATATATATATATATATATATATATATATATATATATTATATATATATATATATATATATATATATATATATGCATATGCATGCCATAGTTCAAATAAGCTTGGGAGTATATGCTTTTTGACACATATATACACACACGCATCAATACAATTTATGAACAAATATGTGCACACATGCATGTGCTTTTGGTGCCCAGATGTGCTAAAATGTTACATGCAGATTTGTATTTTTGCAGGCATTTGTTCATAAGTTGAATTGATACATGACAAGTGCATGCATCCATGCAACTGATAAACAACACCTGGAAACATTGCACGCAACCAAAGCAATTGATGAAGAACACGCGCAAAACTACAAATATGCAAAAATAAAAATTTGTACATGTGCGCGACACATGCTCAAAATGCACAAAAAGCTTAGCAAAAGCTCCCAAGCATATTTGAACTATGGCATGAATATACGCATGGGTTGTGCTTGTTTATTATTACATGCATACAGTAGGTTACCAACCAGAATAATACTTTCACCGCCGTCGCTCTGCCGCGGCGGTGAAATTCGGGGTGTATTTGCTGCCTTTAACCGCTAAGAGGCGCTACAATTACAGACTCTCTCTACTGCGTAATCTGCCGCTGAGCCGCGGCTCATTCAGAGCAATTGAAAGCTGGTAGCAGATGAATTCAAGTGAAATGTAGTTAAAATAATTCATCACAATACTTAAATTAAATTGAATAAATAATGAAAACATTTCCATATAAAACATTGCAATAGAATTTAGAAACATATTAGGCTGCATCAATGAGGCTTTGTAAAAGCATAAGACCTTGATCTAATAGCGTTCAGTAGCTCTGTGGTTAACGCAACGACACGGAGATCCAAGAGACCCGAGATCGAATCTCAACATAATGTTATGTTGGCCGACACAGCATTAATCTTTAACCGTTCTTGATGCTTAAATAGGTAACTGTTTATTTGCGAGTTTATTACAGGTTTTATCGATTGCTTAAACACATTTCTTGAAACTATGCCTTGTATTCTCAAAACCGTAAACACAAATCCATAACGTCTCACCCAGTTTCCCAAACAACCTATTTTCAGGTCAAAATGAAGCTCTACACTCAAAACTATTCACTCTTGCTGAAAAACCAAACTTTGCCCTCAGACAGGACACACAAGCCCTCAAAATAACACACACTACAACATAGTCTAACACACTGGTGCAATAAATTCAAAACAACATTTCCAAAACTGGTAAGTTATTTTACTTCCCCTTCTCACAAACCTTTTCACATGATGAACAAAAGGTACAACCAATGGATACATTGGCACATTTTTATTCATTCATGTACTACACAGTACAACACAAAAAAAAAAAAGAAAAAAAAAGAAGATTATAAAAAAGATACTTTTTACTGTAACTCTCACACATCCTTTTTACAGGAAAAAATGGAAACATACTGAAAATATCTGTATGCGAGGCAATTTGATGCATTTCTTTATTACAGTAGTACATATTACATAGTGCAACAGTAGATGTGATGTCAAAGCACAGAGTACAGCACAAGTTACTGTACAGAGCAGTCTTACTGTAAGTACACCTACCTGTTTTCCTCCCTGAAAGTTCTGATGATGGAGGCGACGGTGAAGCGACTCAAATTAGGCTGTACTCGTTGCCCAGCCTCCCTCATAGTCATGCCATGGACAAGGACATGGTCAACTAAAGTGGCTCTAATTTCATCCGAGACTGCTTGTCTCCTTGCCCTTCCTCCTCCTCCTCCTCCTCTCCACCTCCACCTCCACCTCCACCACCACCACCTCCACCTCATCTACCCCGTCCTTCACCACGTCCTCCTCTTCCTCTTTTCCTCCTCCTCTCCCTCCTCCTTCACCACATCCTCTTCCTCCTCCTTCACCACGTCCTCTTCTGCTCCCTCCTCGACCTCTTCCTTCATTTCTTTGTGGATCCATTGTTCCAAAACTCAAATGAACTGACTCTGGCACTTTTATGTATCTTGAAAGTTCTGATTGATGTGTGTTAAATTGTGACTCTTAGTGTTTTCACCTGGGTAATTGTGTGCTATTTGAGCTAAAACTATGCTGACTTGAGTGAACAATATTGAATGCTAGTGCTTTCTAAATGACCACATGGTCTAGGCAATGAAATATTAAGGGATTTGTGTGTAGAGTTTTGCAGTGACAGTTCAACAATTCTGACTCATGTGTCAAATCAGGGAATAGTGTTTATAGTTTAGTGAAATGGGTGTGCTTTTTGATAAATGGCATTATGGTTTTGAAATTTTAGTTCAAAAGCCTGGTTATAGTGTTTAAGCAATTGAGAAAAACTGTAACTGTTTATTTATTTAAAGTCAAGCGTTTTGTTTAATTATCAATGGCATATTACAACATTGACACATTCCTGTAGAGCCGCTGCACAGACGACAAAACTTTTGAAGGAAGATTGTTAGCCTATTGCGTCAGAAAATGAAAATGAAGAAGCTCGTCTTTAGTCTGCTAAATTATTGTGTAATGTAAAAAACACTAAAAATACTTAAATTTGGAACCCCATCGAACAATTCAAGGTTTAAATAAAGTGGTGGAACAGTTTTAAATAAAAAGTAAAACAGGATTGCATTTAGACTTTATTTCCATGCAAAAAAAGAAACACAATCTTATTCTTGGTACATTTTAAATTTGTTTTGCCAAAGAAATTGCAGCTAAATTAAACGAAACGGTAGGCTACAAATCGAAAATAGTCCAAAGCAACATAAATTAAAAACATGAGTTTCTCTCGCGCTGGATCTCAGCAAGTTTATTTAGTCTCCCTTGCTCAAACATTCTTGAACTCTACAAAACCAGTTGAAACAACTGGATTGAACACTTCAATTTAAATTTGTGTGTGAAAAAACTTTAAATAGGCTACAATAAATAAACTACAATATTTATAATTTAATAAAATATGGGGACACACACATCGAGAGATAATTTTGTCTTTGCCTGCTCATCAGGCTGGCTATCCGACACTCTCCATATAAAAAGAGGGACATTTAACACATTAACACATTAACACCTCCTATTGTCCTGCATCATGCTGCACTGTCCCTCCAAACCCCCCACAGGCTCTCTGAGTCTGAGACTGACTTAAAATAAAGAGAAGTCGCAATTCACACTTAAATCGCTCTTCTATACCTTAGCATTAGGCTATTAAAGTGTTGATAATGAAGGAATTAAATGATTTAAGCTACATGTAGTGATATTTCTGTCATAAAAGTTTATTACTAAATATTTCATTATTTAAATAATTTAGGAAATAAAACTGGTTTGGGCCAGCTTTTTCCAAGCAAAACTAAATATAATCTTCAAACGCATGTTCATTTTGTTGTCATGAACAAAATGCTCAAATCAATATTAAATTCTACTGGGATCTTTGGATCCAGGCATGCAAATTGTGAATTAGTTCTTTTTAAAATTATTATTATTCAAATAAATATTCAAATAATATCTCGGTGCTTCGTGGTACTGCTGATAAACTAAATAACATTTAGATAATAATTATTAACTTTGAGTGAAACAAGATAGCAACACTTCGACAAATAAATGATTTTATCTGTTTTTACATTTTAATTCAGGGAGATTTAGTCTCTACATTTAATTAGAGCGAGATTTTCACCTTGTCATTTTCTCATTGCGAGGCGCCAGCATCATAAACATATTTCAGCAGATTCTCTGTACCTGTCGTTTTCATATGGATTACATAATCAGATAACATTTATTAGCCTAAATATTTAGACATTTAATAGACATAGCCGATTTCCTATCGTGACTGAGCTGAGGCAAGTGGCTTTCGGTTAATTTTTGTGACGCGCAGTTCCCGGAGACAGAGACGACAGATAAACTTTTGTCATTAGCCTAAAAAAAGTTTACAGTTTTGAACGATGTAGGCTACTCTACTCATATCTGTATGACCAAAAAAAATCACGTATAGCCTATTAAGTTATTTTAGCTGTTATGAGAAAAAATAAATCAAATGAACGCGCGCATGCCTCGTTTGTCGAAAACTTTACTTAAAACCATGTTTTTAAAAACTCTATGTAGGCTATAGGGAATAAAACAAATATAGATATATATATATAGGCTAGGCCCACATATATATATATTTTTTTTACAAAACTGCTTTTGAACGATTGGTATTATAGCTACAGATGTAAAGTCGTTCTGTTGGATAGCCTAGGAAAATAAAGAAGGAAGGAAGGAAAAGAAAGAAAGAAGGAAGAAAGGCTACTATTTGTTCCTTAGTGTAAAATGGAAATGCATGGTAATTTTATTTTATAAATAGGCCTATAAGCATAAAAATATATGATGGAACACAGTTTTAGAACTAAACAAATCTGCATTAATAGCCTAAAAATTTGTTACAGTATGTTTGTTCGAGATTTGAACGCATGTCTTCTGATTGATGAACCGTCAGCTCTACCGCTCGGCCATGTAGCTCACTGAGAAAAGCCCAAACGTTTGTTTCTCCAGTGTGTGTTCGCTCAAATGAGTGAGAAAGGGTTTTGTTGTTAGCCTATTGTAGCCTACTTTACATGAATAAAAGTAGACCTTTTACAGTTTTAAAATATGATATCCTATCTGTATAACAAAAATTACGAAGTAGGCTATAGCCTATTAAGTTATTTTAGCAGAAAAATAAATTCAAGTGAACGCGCCGCTGTTTGTCGAACTCTAATTCAATGGCAGAATAAAACCCCATTTTAGAATACGCACTAGGCGTGTTGAGTCAAAATACTTAATTATAAAATTCAATATGTCGTTCAAAACCACCTCAAAAACGCTTTGTGGCATTTTAAAAAGCCAAGGCCACTGGAACCAGGATCGTAACTGAAACGCGCTGCATGTTATCTCTCAATACAGGAGCAGAAGCGCTGGTTCAGATTTTATTGTTTGTTGTTTAAACGTGCGTGTTGTATATTTAATATATATATATATATATATATATATATATATATATATATATATATTATATATATATAATATATATATATATATATATATATATATTTGATATGGTCTATAGGGTAGAGCTATAGCATTGATTCACTATACTGTGGAGGGGGGAAATCACCCACCGGCAAATCGCACCTTATTAACCATGTTTTTAAAAATTCTTTCTGCATGTAACCCCGTGAAGTTTTATTTATTTTTTTAACAGAACTGTTTTTGAAGACGTAAATTCAGTCAATCTGTTGGATGAGATTTGTTCCTTAGTGTAAAATGAAAATGCATGGTAATTATATAAAAAACATGTTTATTAAGGTTTCGAACCCGGGTCTTTGTACTGCATAAACATTCAGCTTTACCACTCGACCACAGTATTGGTTATTCACTAGTCAGTGTGCGCGCAGACGACAGAGCTGTCTCTCTGTGCAGCGCAAAAGCCCGTGTTGACAGTTCGGGAGATTACCAGATACAGTATTTTGCTCCTGCAAATTCTATTTTTCATTGCTAAAATGTATTCTATATTTTGTTCTTTGCTGTAGTAGCCAAATTGGCCTATTTATAAAAATATTTTATTTTGAACCCACTTACATTTAAAAATACGGCTGTTTGCACAGTGTCCCTTTGCGCCACCTGGTGGTCATTTCGCGAACGACTTTGAAATGCGACTGTTTTTTTTTACCGTGGCGAATTTGCCGCGGTAAACGCCGCGGCGGCATTAGGCATTCTGGTTGGTAACCTACTGTATATCTTTGGGTGCAAAATAAATCTCAAATATACATGCACAAACATGTACGCGACAAAAAAACAACAACCGCGCATGCGTTAGCAAAACCACCCATGCTAATTTGAATTAGAGCATGCATGGGGTTGTGATATTTCTCGATGTCTGTTGCATGGATATTTTGTACAATTGTTGCATGCATTAGTTCATGAAATACACAAATACAACGTTTATAGGTTCGAAATTTGTACTTACTCAAATTCAGGATCCATTACACAGCTTGTCTATCAGAGTCAAAACTTTGCTGCAAGTTTCAGTGTCGCTCTCTCGATCAAGCTCTGCCAAAACAGCCTCTACGTCGACAAAAATCTTTCTTGAAGCCATTGTCCAAAGACAAAACACTCCAACCAGTTGTAAAAAGCACGCAATAACTAAAAAAACACTTTACAAACTATCAATCGATCTCAAACTAGACTCCACTCATCTGCGTTGACCGCTGGCAGCCGCTGGAATGTCAGGATGAAGCCCCGCCTTCTCAACTTTGTCATAGGATATCTCGGTCCCTGAGTGGTCTAGATAATCGACGTGTCTATGGATTGCTGAGAGTCTCAGCTTTCTTGACGCATGACGCAATATTTGATGACGTCATCAAAAATCGCAGCTAACGAAGACAATCAAACCTAAGATTAATAAGAGTATTTGCTCTTATCCTGCATCGCATGTTTTGATCTGGACATTGGTCGTGACATATTACAGTGTCATTTGGTCATGCATGCTCGAAGACATGTGAAAATTGTCTCATTTTGAAGAAAACAACCTAAGGAACGAGCTGATATAGCGTTTGAGGCTAGTAGCTCCACACGGAGGAAGTGATCCGAACAGGAATATGACTCATGTGTTTGCTTGTTCAAAAAACTCGATTCCATTTTCGTGATTCTTTGGATAATAATGTTACTGTAAAGTGTTGGATCGGTAAAATAAACTGCACAGTGATATTCTTGAGAGTAAGAGCTTTCATTTGATGTATGTCTATTTTTGGTGTATTGTCTATTTTTGGTGAGTTTGTGTGATATAAATATGAAATTTAATATCATAAATATGATTTTCTCAAGGGGGGTCATTGCGGGGGGGTTGAATTTAGACCATATTATCTTATTCGATGTAACATAAATACAAAAATGATGGGATTGTCATGAAAGCTGATGTTCTAAGCTTTCAAACAATACTATATATGTCTAGTTTTGTGCTGTACAACTTAAAGATTTTTTAAAATGATTATGATTATGCAATATTGGACCCACCGGTGGGTCCAGGGGGAGGGGCAGAGTTATGCAGAGCTGAAGTTGTTAACCTGTTAACCTTTTCCCAGTGTGCCGACGCACTGAAGCGTTTTTTTTTTCAAGTTACTAACTTAAGTTAATATCAGATTTAACCCTCTGGGGTCTGAGCTGTTTTGGGGCTCTTTAGGTGTTTTGACATGCCCTGACATTTGTGCTTATTTCAGCTACTTAAAACATACCATTTGCCAACATATAAATTTGCTGTATTCAGCACAAACTCTGCTACAATAATATGTGAGCAAAATGGATGTACAAGTTTGCATTCTATAGAAAAAAAATAATATGCGTGATTAGTATGTTTTGGGAAAAAAAATGTCACCGCAATAAGGCCATTTAACACATACTGAATAGTTGTCCACAATACTTTTGAGTTACTATTCTTGTAGGCTAGAATTTTTACTTCAAAATGAAGTGAAAATAATTCTGACCACTCTTTCAGAAACATGAAACATCAATATAACGATTTGAATTTCTTACATCAGTTTTTGGGTCAGCAGTGCTGTATGCGTGGGAGTGTTAATGCTCATGAATATTAATGTGATTTACACCTGGGAAGACTAAAGACACTCCCTCAATGGCTAATGGCCCATCAAGGTGCTGTGAGGCAGCCTGAACTAAAAATGATTCACTGATAAATAAAAAGTTAAAAAGAACAGCATTTATTCAAAATATAAATCTTTCCTAAGAACATAAAGACTTAAAGTCATTAATATCACTTCATCCTCAGGATCACACATCCTTTCAAAAAACAAAACAAAAAAAAAACATAAAAAGACCAAACTTGTTTTTTTTTATATAGAAATATATATATATAAAAATATTGCTTATATAGTGCTTATATATATAAAAAAAAGTGCATTCAAAGAATCCTAAAAAACTATCACAGGTTAAAAAAAAATAAGCAGCACAACTGTTTCCAACATTGATTTAAAAAAAAAATTATATCAGAATGATTTCTGAAGGCTGATGGTGACGATGTAAACAACCAAAACAAAATCAAAAAACTGTTAGCACATTATCCAAAGTAAACTGATGGACAATTATGATTATAGATGCACAATGTATCTGTTGATGGAGAAACATCTATTGATGGGTGACCGCGTCACCGCAAGTATCTGTTTATGGCCCATATAGACCACACGCATTTACTGATTCACTCAATGAACGGCTGTACCTAATACAAATAAAACATCTCCAGTTAACTAGTAGAGCATTCATTTAGTCCGCTCTTAAATAAGAGATCTAGCGCTAAAATGTTTTGTTTTTGAACTCAAGCTGAGCACTCGTGTCTGCTGCTATCAGTGTCATGGATACAGAGCTCTCTTGTGGCGACGCGCGCGCCAGTCTTCACTCGCTCTTAGGACGTGCTCTTCAATCTATCGCCATTGCGGACACTATTCATTCCGGTGAAATCACAAAATAAAATGCACACAAACGTGTGTCCTATATACGTGTGTGTTTGATATAGACAGTAACAACTGATGAACATATTCATAGTCAATTCGTTCTTCAAAATGCAACCGTTCCGAGTTTCAAATTTCTCTGAGGAAAAGGTGAATTATTCCCCGCTGTCCATAATCCTCTGAAGGAGTAGCGTGCCTCCATCCCTAAAACGCGATGAACTATCAGTATTCTGATGAAGAATCTTCGTGTTGTTTGGCATTGATCGGGGGGTGTGCCGCGTGTGCTATGCATAGATCGCCTATTTACCATGTGAAAAGCGCTGAGGGTGTGGCGGGCTCAGCTCATAAAAAATAATGAAGGGAGAATGAAAAAACTGTACCTCTCCATGGTTTCAAACGGATTACATAAACTGGAAATCTTTTTTTTTTTTTTTTATAAATTACTTCATTCAAAATAAAAGAATCTCAGCTTCATAAAGAGAAATCTCTCGTATCTCTGTGACAAGTATTGACAGAGCTACAGTACATTTTTCGGACGCGTTTCAGAACGGATTACCTTGACAAACTATACATCATTAAAAAGATATGACTCAAGTTTCAGTATTTGACCACTATTGTATTCTGATGTCTTAATTTGTGTCAGGAGTTATGTAATGAAAAAATGAGTCGATGACCTTTAATATGAATTATGAGCGTCAGCCGCTTGCATTCAGAAAAAAAAACTCATGTCAGGTCATCATGACAGCGCTTGACCAAACAACATCCCTCAGGGCTGGGGATAGGGGATTTTTAGGGCCCGAGCACTAATGGTGTGAGGACCCTCTTGGAATTGCTCTGTTTTTATTCAAAAGTGGGGTTGCAGCCTAAAGGGGGTCGCACACCGGACGCGCAGCTCGGCGCCTCGCCACGCAGCGCCAGGTCTTTTAAATTCGAACACATTATTCTCTATGAGAGTACACACACCGGCGGCGTCTGTCCGCGGCGCCCAGCAACGGCTCTGGACCGTGTTCAAAATCCTGCAGCGCCACACGGCGCCATTTACATAGTTATATATTAAATTTACATTTATGTGTCTCAAATAGTAGTAATGTATATACGGACTTAGCCCTGTGCTGGAATATACATTTAGTTTTATATTTATTTAAAGAAATCAGAAAATTGCTGATGTTATCAGACTTTCAGGTGAGAGTTGTCCTAGACGTGGCGTGGCGTGGCGCTGAGCTGCGCGTTCGGTGTGCGACAAGCTTTAGAGGTAACATGACTATTAAGGATTTAGACAGCAGTAGGTTCTGGCTACTGTCACTAATTCAGCTGTTTACTTTCACTTAAGACATAACCAAATATTCAATTGAATAATCGCCAAAACTGGCACATTGATATATTTTTTTGTGTATTTGTCCTTTCAAGCGCTATAAGACACAAGTTAATTCAGCCCTCATATGCCTTGAGAGGCAGCTTTCTTTGTGCACATTTTGGATGAGTGCGCAGCTGCGCACAGAAAACCGTCCAGAATTGGATTCTTTAAATATAATTTCACATATGATTTTAGTTCTCTTGGCCACTAAAGCAGCACATAAGAACAGGTAGAATTCATTCAGGTTACAGTTTAGTTATGACTGATCTGAGCTATTTAAAGCTCAGTGGGACTCGGTGCCTGTGACTCTAACTGTGGAATTTAAAGCTGTACCTCTTGTTCCTCTTAACACAGTAGTGAGATCTGTCAGACAAATACAATTTATCTGGAAATAGTGTGTCTTGAGTAATAAAGAGAGCAATAATGTTATGCTACAGGGTTGTACTGGATGTGGACTGATGACGTGGGGATGGCTCTGGGGTGAGGCCTTAATCTGAATACCCTCAACTCCTTAGATGGCGCATAGATAAGGAAGCATGTGTGTTAATGATCATGTTCCAGGTGGTGGAGGGAGGGAGGCTTGACCTGATAAGTGGGGCAGGTTTAGCTGGAGAGGTTAGGAGCAGTGGAGAGCTCTCTCTGCTGGGCACAGAGAGATGCTTCTGGATGTATTGTGGAGTTAAATGTTATTGAATATGTGGGGAGCTCAAAATTCAGGGGTCAATTGCTACCACAGCTATCACTTAACCTTGGCAGTAGTGCTTGTCAAAACATATCTTGCTTGGCCCCTTTTCCAATCTCTCTCTCTCTCTGCTCCACCTTTTAAAAATTAATGATTTGTTTCAATCAGTGTTTTCTTCATGAGGTTTTCAGAATGGTAATGAGTTCTTGATTTAATAGGACAACAGGCAAAAATCAACATTCAAGTGCTTTAGTCGCCAATTATTATCGCCCTGATGAGAATTTCCATGACTTCTTTCACCTTATTTAATGTTTAATTAATTGAAAATCATTGCTAATCAATGAACAAACACTGAAGGTAAAATAATAAAAAAAAGAATTATCAAAGAGTAGTGAGGACTGTGACATCCCTAGAGAAATCTCAATCCCCTCATTAGCTTTTCTAGTGTGCTGAGCTTTTGAGGGATGAAATGGAATTTTGATTGGAAAATAAGTGTCTATTTAGAGATTTGATTAGACTTTTATGCAAATGCAACGTTGATGGAATTAGTGTTCAGGCCATATGCTTCGGTTTCCCAACCTCACTATTGTATTTTAACTGTTGGGACTTTGAGAGATGGGTTTAATTTGTAGAGTTAATGCTTATGAAAACGTATGCATCATTATATATGGGACTGTAACCACTATGGCACATGTTCCACTCTAATATTCACATTAGCGTTTAACCATAATGGGGTTTTCAATATTTGATTGTCAAATATTACATTTGATCTCCGCCAATCGTAAATATTTTGTTATACAACCATTATACAACCTTTATTTGCATAAAAGCAGCATGAGCTACATACTTCACTTACTGCATTGATAGTATGCATGTATAGGCCTAGTATGTTTTCCAAAGACCACACTATAAAAGCCTCTACAAATATGGGGGGATTGATTGGTTGTCTCCCTCTGTAGTTTTGGTTTGAACATTGGGGGGTTGTAGTGTGAACTGTTTAACAGGGTACCGGGTAAGGGTGGGGGGAAAAAAACGATTCTTAGATGCATCGCGATGCGGACGTGGACGATTCTGAATCGATTCACAAATGTCAAAAATCGATTTTCTAAATGTTTTTTTTGTTTCTAACAATATTAGAAGTCCACATCGTTCCCACTTTCATTTACCACAAAGAGGCACTACAATCACAGAGTTTGAAAAGTGAAACATTTGTAGTTAACCCTCTGGGGACCAAGGTGTTTTTGGGGCCCTTGGGATGTTTTGACATGCACATGCTTTGGCGCAGCAAGCCGACACAAGAGCGGAAACTTCAGTGTTACCGGCTGGTTGAAGCGAGCACACAGGAAGAAACCGGCTCAACACGTAGGCTATAAAACCTAACGAACGTGTTAGGTGTCGCCCAGCCCGCAGCTCTACAGATATCTGTCAGCGAGGCGTCGTGTGCCAGCGCCCAAGAAGCGACACTCCTAGTGGAGTGAGCTCTCAACCCAGGCGGGCAAGGCACGCCTTGGGCTTCGTAAGCTAAGGCGATGGCATCCACTATCCAGTGGGCCATCCTCTGCTTGGAGACAGCCTTTCCCTTCTGCTGGCCTCCGTAACAGACGAAGAGCTGATCTGAGGTCCTGAGGCTTTGCGTTCTGTCCACTGACGGGACAGAGCGCGGACGGGACAGAGAAAAGCCAGGGCTGGGTCTGCCTCCTCCGAAGGCAGGTTCACCACCTGGTCCCGGAAGGGAGTGGTAGGAACCTTGGGCACGTATCCGGGCCGGGGTCTCAGGATCACGTGAGAGTTAGCCGGGCCGAATTCTAGGCACGATTCGTCGACCGAAAATGCATGCAGGTCCCCTACCCTCTTGACGGAGGCCAATGCAACCAGGAGTACTGTTTTACAGGACAGAATTTTTAACTCAGCTGACTGCAAAGGCTCAAAGGGTGGTCTCTGAAGTGCTGAAAGGACCAGAGACAAATCCCAAGAGTGTATAGAGAGTGGGCGAGGAGGATTTAGTCTCCTTGCTCCCCTCAGGAACCTGACGATCAGGTCGTGCTTTCCCAGGGAGTTACCTTCAACTGCTTCGTGATGTGCGGCAATGGCGGCAACATACACAAGGGTGGAGGGAGACAGGCTTCGCTCCAACCCATCTTGCAGGAAGGAAAGCACGGCTCTGATCGAGCAAGTTCGGGGTTCTCCTCGTGAGAAGATCACCAGTCAACTAATAGGTTCCACTTCAATGCATAGAGGCGCCTCGTAGAGGGGGCTCTAGCGGAAGTGATGGTGTCAACTACCGCTGGGGGTAGGTCGCCTAGAACCTCCGCATCCCATCCAGGGACCAGACATGGAGTTTCCAGAGGTTTGGACGCGGGTGCCATAGGGTGCCCCATCTCTGAGAGAGCAGGTCCTCTCTCAGAGGAATGGGCCAGGGAGGGGCTGTCACGAGGAGCACTAGTTTGGGGAACCAGGTCCGGTTGGGCCAATACGGCGCAACTAACAAGACCGGCCGCACGGTTGAGCAGGCCAGGAATATAAATGGCACGAAGCGACCTCAGATGCTTCTGACTCCAAAGGCGGAGATGGCGGGCGAGTTGTGACATGTAACGGGAGCGCAGACCACCTTGACAGTTGATGTACGCAACGGTCGCAGTGCTGTCCATACGGACCAGTACATGCTTGCCTTGTAGCGGGGTTTTGAAGCGGCTCAATGCAAGATGTACTGCTAACAACTCGAGGCAGTTGATGTGCCAATGCAGTTGAGGCCCCGTCCACAGACCTGAAGCTGCATGCCCGTTGTACGTGGCCCCCCAACCGGTGGCAGAGGGATCCATGGTGACCACAGAATGCCTGGACAGTTGTTCTAGGGGAACACCTGCACGCAGGAACGAAGGGTCTGACCACAAGCTGAGAGTTTGGCGACAGTGCGGAGTCACTTGGACCCGGCACGAGCCGCTTTGCCACGCCCATCTCGGGACTCGATCGTGGAGCCATTGTTGGAGCGGCCTCATATGAAGCAATCCGAGCGGCGTTACCGCGGCTGCAGATGCCATATGCCCCAGGAGCCTCTGAAACAGTTTCAGTTTTCAATTTTCAGTGTTCTGCATCTGAGCGTGCTCACGCAGTTCAACACTGACTGGACGTGGGCCTCGGTGAGGCGTGCTGTCATGTTGATCGAGTCCAACTCCATACCGAGAAAAGAGATCCTCTGCCCGGGGGTGAGTTTGCTCTTTTCCCAGTTGACCCGAAGCCCTAGGTGGATGAGGTGACTGAGCACCATGTCCCTGTGTTTGCACAACTGCTCTCTTGACTGGGCGAGAATAAGCCAGTCATCGAGGTAGTTGAGAATGCGAACACCACGCTCGCACATGGGAGCAATGGCCGCCTCTGCGACTTTCGTGAAGACACGGGGCGACAGGGCCAGCCCGAAGGGTAAGACTTTGTACTGATGTGCCCGTCCCTCGAACGCAAAGCGAAGAAACGGTCTGTGTCGAGGGAGAATCGAGACATGAAAGTACGCGTCCTTCAGGTTGATCGCTGCAAACCAATCTTGGAGACGGATGCATTTGAAAATGCATTTCTGCGTGAGCATCTTGAACGGCAGTCTGTGAAGGGACCGGTTCAAGACACGCAAGTCCAAGATTGGCCGTAACCCACCGCCTTTCTTGGGTACAATGAAGTACGGGCTGTAGAAGCCGGTCTTCATATCGGCTGGAGAGACCGGCTCGATCGAACTGTTGGGCGAAGCTCTCGACCGCATCGTCGAATCCTGCAATCCTATGAACGTTACACCTCGGGTGTGCATTCTTTTTTATAATAATTCAACAGCCCGGAGTCAATTATTCCGCTTATACTACAGTTACCACACCTCGAAACATTGTTCAGATGATGTATTTCAAGACGTTTGTCAAGTTTTTGTCATTAAAATGCTCATGTATGTAGGACTAATTTCTTACGCATCTAATCCCATGCCTCCGTTGCTAATTCCGAAACATCATTTTAGAGTTAGTAACTGGGGATTGAGCCACTGATAACAGACTAATGCTGTGGACACACTTACCGACTTTCTGAAACATTCTAAGACTGACTGTTTCCATCGACTGTAGCAGATTTTAAACACAGACTGAACAGGCTGAACACTCGTTTGGGCATGATCAGTCATAAGTATCAAATTACAGTCATAACCGGCCTTAGAGTAAGTGTGTCCCCGGCTTTATGCAATTATTAATGAGAGAGAGAGAGAGAGAGAGAGAGAGAGAGAGAGAGAGAGAGAGAGAGAGAGAGAGAGAGAGAGAGAGAGAGAGAGAGAGATAATTGTTGCAATAATGAGACAGGAAAGCATATGCGTTAAAGGGACCTATTATGGATTTTTGAAAATTGCCCTTCATGTAGTGTGTAACATAGATCTAAGTGAACGAAAACATCCTGCAAAGTTTTAAACATGAAAGTTCACCGTATACAAAGTTATTGTCTCTCAAAAGTAAGAGTCGACTCTGAGTCGCTGATATGAATCGTTCGACGAACGATGCTTTTCCTTTGTCGATTTGACGTCAACTTGACAAGTTATTTGAATAAGATACGCCCACTTATTGCGTTCGGAGACGCCAGGGAAAACTAACATCATGTCGACTAGACACTGTGTTCTGATATGCGACGCAAAATCACACTTTTTTCATCTGCCCAGTGAGGAGCATTTGAAGACTAAGTGGCTACAGTTCATATATACAACTATACCACACAAGTATAGCCGAGCCTGCCTAAAAGGACTTTGACCTTGTTCTGTGTTCGCGTGATTTTGAAGATGATTGCTTCACAAACCTAAATGCTTTAAAGTATGGATTTGCGAGCCGGCTGATACTGAATTAACTTTCAGTACCGAGTTTATTTGGATCATGTTCCTTCTCCGAATCACAACCTGTAAGTATTATTAATATTAATTGTTGCTTTTATGGGTTTTGTAGCGTTGGGGGCGCGAGGAGGGAAGGCACAGTAAGTGTGTGTGTGTGTGTGTGTGTGTGTGTGTGTGTGTGTGTGTGTGTGTGTGTGTGTGTGTGTGTGTGTGTGTGTTTGTGTGTGAGTTACGCTCGGCGCAGCTTCTAGGTCTCTAATGTCAATTTTTTGTCGCTGTTATTGGAGTTATCATAAAGAATAGAGCAATACCTTGTAGTACTGCATTGCTTTATCAATATGTTTATGCGTTGGACTAACACAAACAATAACTGACTGGGTCATATGATCTGACCAATCACCACAGATTAGCGTCACGCAAAGGAGGGGTTTGAAAAATGAGTTGAAAAACGAATCATTAGGGAGTCGTGAGCAATCAGGTAAAAATAAATGCATATTATAAGACAACAAAGGTGTTTTTTGTCATTGCATGCATGTAAAACTGTTGTTGGGGACTCCCAGAACAATATTAGGAACATTTTAAATGCCATAATAATAGGTGTCACAGTCTTTGTCTGCACCTGTCTGTCTTAGTCTGCACTACACTACCCAGAATCCTTCTTGTCTCCACACCTGAACTCACTCCCTCAATTATCCACCTGTTCATCGTCTTTATCATCTGTGTCACCTGTCTGTCTTCACTTCGTTAGTGTTCATTTGGACTTGTATTTAGTTTGCTTGTGTTCAGTCTGTCTTTGTCGGTTCTTGTATATGTTATGTGTAAATGTTACCAGGGGCCCGTTCTTCGTACGTTGCTTAAAACATCCGAGATCAAACGAGACATCCAAGATAATATCATTGTGCTCATCATGATCCGGCTAATTGGGTTCTTCGAACACTCCTGCCGGTTATGATTAGTATAGCTGGATTGGGTTATCCGAGATAAATGCGCGTTAATGCGCGGGGTTAAAAGGGGATATGTATCGATAGTAGAAACATTGATCAGCAACGCTGCTATTGGCTGCTCACCGTGGCCAAAGAGCGCGCTCAGTTTTTTTCTCCACAGAAGAGCAAGAGTTATTGCTTGAAGGATATGCTGAATTTTAAAACTTAATTAAAACGCCAGGGAACACCTCAGAGTGTGCAAGAGAGAGGGCTGCCAAAAAGTAGAAGACAAATTAAGTTTGTAGTTAGATGTTTTGTATCACTTATTACAGTATATATTTTTATATTTTAATAATTTCTAAATAATTAATAACTTTGTTCATTGTAATGTCAGAGTCACCACCCACTACTAGAACATTGGAACAAGTAAAAGTCAAGTAGACTAGAATATTCTACATGATGGTAATTTGTACTACTTATACTAATATCTTTTAAAAAGGCACTGTTAATAAATGTTGGCCTGTTTATAAAAGCAACCAAGAAAAAGGCTGAGAAATAAAAAGAAAAAAAAAAAAAACAGGTGGTGGTCCTGCACCCCCACATTATACCCAGGCAGAAGGGCTGGCCCTTGGGTTAAATGTGACCCATTGTGGAGGGCATCCCTGTGTTCAGCTCTTCCTCAGACCCACAGCCAGTAGCAGCAACACCTTCACTGCTGGTAAATGAACTTTAAATGATCCTAGTACACTGTAAAATAATTTGTTGCTGCATTAAATTAAGTAGGCCTATAATCCCAAATGGCTGTCCAGTCATATCAGCTGTTAAACCTTGTAATGAATTGCTTTGACTTGTGAAAGTCTACATGTGTTACTGTGAAACTACATAGTTAATGTAAAAAAAAATATGTAGCCATGAGTTATTGATCACATTTCCCCCAGTGTACTTCATTGTAATGCAATTGTGTTTTCCTCTTTTGTGGAGTCTTAAACACACCAACACTTTTATGTGTTCCCAAGCAAGTGGCTGAAGCATGTGCAGTAAGACTTTTTCTAACTTTACATCAAAATGGAAGAAAGTACAACACTTTGTAATGCCCATTTTCCCCCAATGCACAGGACAGTGAAGAAACCCTCTCAGGTATCTTTAAGTGCATAAATAACTTTACTTAATTTACACTTGAGGAGGCCCTACCTATTATTTCTGAATGCAATATGAGTTGCAGGAGTCCACATCTACAGAAGAGTCTGAACAAAGCAGTGATGCAGAGGTGGGCAGTGTTGTACTATTCCTTTTAATTTTTGATGCATAAGCCATGTGTTTGACAGGTTTACCCCTAACCCTAGAAAACAGAGTATTTTGAAAATACTTGACAACTTAAAGAGAAAAAAAAACGGGCACTAGAGATGGAGTTGCTTTATAGGAACTTCAGAGTAAGTGCTAATATATTACACAGAGTACAATATATATTATTTGCAGGCAAAAGATGACTTGATCACTGGCTTTCTTTACAAAGAACAATTAAAATAAAACTCAAAGAACTAAGCATATTTGTCTTGTCTTTTATTAAACATTAATGAAATGTTTTATATTTTTTCTGATGGTGCAATGTTGTGTAATATGGCCCATGCCATGTCACAGGCCCCTGTCAGGTGAAACCCTCAGACTTTTCAGATACTTTAGTTGGCTAAAGTTCACTTCATTGTGTTCCCTTGTCCTGGCTAGAGCTGCATTGTAACTGGTCTGGGGTGTGGGTCAGGGGGTCATAAAACACCTGTCTCCGAGCAGGATCCTGCTTTAATCACCTGTTTAATGGAAAAATTCAGTTCTGTTAGCATAAGCATAAGTGCATGTAATACAGTGAGCTTGGTATTTATATTTTTTCCTAACCACGTTCAAATAATGTGCACAAATCTCTAAAAAATTCTTGAGTCATGCACAGATCCTGGCCATATTTATTTGTGATATGGAACATAGTCACACACCATCTAAGAGATTTTAGTCAGTCAACTGCCTTTTTAAAATTTGATATAATATTACTAATCTGGATTCGCAATAGTAACTTGCCTTACCTGCACTGTTATTAAAGCCCGACTCCGACGAGTCGAACATTTATGCGTTTCCAACAAATTAATGATGTAAACGACATCCTTACGAGTCATGAGAAAAACGATATCTCTCAAAAAGTACACTATCGCGCTGCGCTAAAAGACTTCCCGTATCAGCTCCGCTTATGAAGCCGCGATCTAATCCTGTTAACATGAATAAGCCTGCTCGCGAGCAGGTTCAAGCTAGCGCACCTGTTGCTATGACAGCAAGTCCAGGATGAGCTTCGAAGAACCAAACAATCCAAGATCATGCCAAATCGCCAACAATCAAATCCAGCTAAGTGAGTTAGCGACGTACGAAGAACGGGCCCCTGGTGTTTGTGTCCTCTGCCTGCCTGTACCAGTTTGATTTTGGAGTTATTTAGTAAATGTTGGAATTGGATCTTTTTGACTCTGCCTGCCTTCTTCAACCCACACCACACCCGTGACAGAAGAACCGACCGCAACATGGACTTCGCAGCTGTCCAGATCCTCCTCCTTTCGCAAGAGGATCAGTCCCTCGAGGCCCACACACAGAGGTATTTGGACTTAGTACCTTACGTCCATTATGATGACACCAGCCTCTGTGTGTTCTTCCGGGCAGGTCTCAACCCAGAGACCAGAGCACGCCTGCCCGGGGATGGGCCTCGGGGGAACTTCCAGGGCTATGTGGAGGTATGAGCTATGTGCTGGTATCCTGTGGATCATCTTTCACCGTCGTTGATGTTACCAGCCCCACTCCAAACACAGAGCCTTCGCCGCTGGTCCCATCCAGCCCTGACCAGCCAGAGACCGTCCAGCCAGAGACCGTCCAGCCAGAGACCGTCCAGCCAGGGACCGTCCAGCCAGGGACCATCCAGCCAGAGACCGTCCAGCCAGGGACCGTCCAGCCAGGGACCTCTTCCCCGCTGGTTCCGTCCAGCCCAGGCGAGCCTTCACCGCTGGTCCCGTCCAGCCATGCCCAGCCAGAGCTTCACGTCATCCACGCCCAGCCAGAGCTTCACGTCATCCACGCCCAGCCAGAGCTTCACGTCAGCCACGCCCAGCCAGAGCTTCACGTCAGCCACGCCCAGCCAGAGCTTCACGTCAGCCACGCCCAGCCAGAGCCTCACGTCAGCCATGTGCCGTCTGACCTGCCAGATACTGTTCCTGAGCCTGTCCCCGACCTGTTATTAGGCTCCGGCACAATCGCCTATAATTTTTTTTGGGGGGGGGGCCAAAGGTCCTCGCCGTGGCCGCCCAAAGGCCCACGGCCACCTGAAAAATCTGCTCCGCCCTGGACACCCGAAGGGGTCTCACCGCCATGGCCACCCGAAGGGGTCTCTCCGCCATGGCCACCCGAAGGGGTCTGTCCGCCATGGCCACCCGAAGGGGTCTCTCCGCCCTGGCCGCCCGAAGGGGTCTCTCCGCCCTGGCCGCCCGAAGCGGTCTCTCCGCCCTGGCCGCCCAAAGGGGTCTCTCCGCCCTGGCCGCCCGAGGGGTCCGCACCGGCATGGCCGCCCGAGGGGTTCGCACCGCCATGGCCGCCCGAGGGGTCCGCACCGCCATGGCCGCCCGAGGGGTCCGGTTCGTCTGCTCCGCCCTGCCCACGTCCTGCTCCGCCCTGGCCACGCCCACATCCTGCTCCGCCCTGGCCACACCTACGTCATACTCTGCCCCGGCCGCCTGCTCCACCATGGAGGCTTCCTGCTCCAGATTGGCCACCCCCTCATCAGCCTCCAGGGCGCTCACCCCCCCCACCCCATTTATGTTTTATGGCGTGAGGTCGCGCCTTGTTGAGGGGGGCGTTCTGTCACAGTCTTCGTCTGCACCTGTCTGTCTTAGTCTGCACTACACTACCCAGAATCCTTCTTGTCTCCACACCTGAACTCACTCCCTCAATTATCCACCTGTTCATCGTCTTTATCATCTGTGTCACCTGTCTGTCTTCACCTCGTTAGTGTTCATTTGGACTTGTATTTAGTTTGCTTGTGTTCAGTCTGTCTTTGTCGGTTCTTGTATATGTTATGTGTAAATGTTACCTGGTGTTTGTGTCCTCTGCCTGCCTGTACCAGTTTGATTTTGGAGTTATTTAGTAAATGTTGGAATTGGATCTTTTTGACTCTGCCTGCCTTCTTCAACCCACACCACACCCGTGACAATAGGTACCCTTTAATAGTATTATTATTTATTTATTAATTAAATTAGTTTTAATTAATTTGTTCATTCTTTTTTTTCTATTATTGACAGAATAGCCTAATAAATGAAACACAAAGCCCTTTTAACAAGTAGGCCTATCAATAATTATTTATTTGTTATATTATCTGCAATAATTACAAAAACCCGTGCAGCAGGACTATCAATTTATTTATATATTCAGTTTAATTTTCTATTGATTATAGATAGGACTATATACTTTATTTATTAAAATTAAACTGCAGGTTTCCATTGATTGTGAAGTTAGACTTTGCAGATCAAGCGCATGGGGCTGCATGTTTTTTCTTGTTATGAATTGTACCCTATTTTTCCTATATATTTGGCAGATGTAAAGAATACATGTGTATGTTATTTTGTGTTAGTCCATTTTTGTAGTATTATTATTACTTAAACAGATGTTCAAGTATCAACCTGTTTGTGCACTTTCTGAAGTTTTTTGCACTGTGAATTTGCACTGTCCGTTCTGTTTTTGAATAAAGGGTTGGAAATTAATTTTTTTTTTTTTTTTATTCGATTCATCGATTAATGGGAAAAAATAATCTACAGATTAGGCCTAATGATTATTAAAATAATTGTTAGTTGCTGTTACGGCGGCTCATATACCGCAACATAAAAATAGGCCGACAACAAATTCGTTAACAATAAAACAATTTATTATCAAACCAAGCAAACAATGTTTGAACAAACAAAAGAAAACCGACGTCTAGGAAAAAAACACGCATTGTAGTTACTAAATAAACAATGTCTGGTATAGAAAATAAAGATGAACAAGGCAAGGAAGGTTAAAGAAAGAAGAACAATATATAAATAAAAATGTGGGAGACGTGGAAGCGAAGCGAGACTGCTCACTCCCTGTCACCTCTCTTTATTCTACTCCTATGGTGAGTTGATTAAGGATTAAATCCACCTGTTGCCCAAGTAACGCCTGCACTATGTAGCAGACGCCAGCAGGGGCAAACAGGCAGGCATAACCGTTGCAGCCCTAATGTTTTCCCTTTTTTCATGAGTCTGTTTAGTAGCTGTTTTAGATCATGTTTTACTACATTCTCAATTTAATTAAAATGGTTGCACATTTTATCATCAGCGTCGCATAGGAATGGCTTGTGCAAATTTATGACACTTTTGGAGTGCGCTATGATTCGCGCGATACTCATGCAAAATTAAACAACTTAGGGCTTCAGTCACAGTCATATTATTCAGATAATTGATCTGTTTAGTTCGTACAGCTTATAAAAGTGTAGAATGCGCAATGTATACAATTAATTAATAGTCTGATTCTATGTTTCAGTGTGTGCGCTCAGAGTACCTGCAACATGTGAGAAGTGCCGGTACACAAGAAAAAGTGAGGGGATGCTACTGATGAAACTATAGAAGTGCTGCATACCAGCCCAGTTCAAGCACTGAATAGGGTGTGCAGCAGAGCCAATATCTGAATCTGTATCTTTTACAATATCTGAGTTGTATCTGTATTTGGATCAAATTGGAAGTGTGCGGGGATTAAGCTGGAAGTTTGTAAAATTACACGAGAAGCCTATTTTAAATGTAATTCTCATTTACCAAATATGCCTTGTAGCATTCCCGGCTGAACAGATGCAATTTACTCTCAGGTACTGATGTTTATAAAGGATTTAATTCCCAAAACACCGTAAGAGCTGAATAAAAGCAAACAAACAAATAAACATAAGAGATCTGACTGCAAATTGTATATAGATGTCCATAACAAACCTATAAACTAATGAATATGCACCGATATGAACATTTTGGCCGATACCGATAACCGATAATTCTTTACATTTGAAAGCCGATAACCGATATATTGGCCGATAAATCTAAATTAAATTTTTTATATACTTTGATAGCATGTATACATAAACAAAAGGCTCACAAGCCTTGTCTCAAACACTTTTAACATAAATCAAACATATAGGCTACTACAGTATAGCCTAGTTTGAACCAGTGTAAGATTCCTTAACTTTTAAAAGTTGAGGAAAGCAACTTTCTTTCTTAAAAAATGGTAACACTTTATAATAAGATTTAATTTTGTTAGCATTAGTTAGCATGAACCAAAAATTTTATCAGACATTTTTAAGAAAGTTTTATCTAACATTAGTCAATGCACTGTGAACTAACATGAACACACATATTTTATTAACTAACAATTAAGGCTATTGCTCTCTGTTACTTAATGCATTAACAAACGAGACCTTATTTGTAAAGTGTTATCAAAAAATCTAATGCCTAACAAAAAATAAAATGCCTAAATATTGCAAACAAGTCATTAGATAGGCTAACATTGGGCTGCATATAAAGAAACAAAATGCATGTGCCATGGGTCAATAAAATGGAATCGCCTCCACATGGACAATAACCATCGTTGATGAAAATAATACGAGAACAAAATAGTGTTAGTTACTAATTATAACGCAATGTTTTTGAAAAAAATTAAACATTTTTAATACTACAGTAGCCTAATAGTAAACATCTTTAATAGCCTTGCTGTTTCAAATGACATTGCCGTGTGAGCTGCGCGCGCTGAAGCTGAAGAGAACGAACGTTAAACTGAATCGCTTTGCTAGAAGGTTAATCAACTCGACGGTTGCTGAAGAATGCAAACCCAAAGAAGTTACAAATTTATTACAATGGTGAATATAATTATATGACAGTGCAAATCATAGCTTTTAATGATTTGCATTGTTGTTTAATCTGCGCGCGCTGAAGCAGAAGAGAACCGGGAAACTGAAGAACTTTTCTAGGTTGTTTAAATCCACGAAACGCATGATATGTGAGATTAATCAGATATTTATATTACATCAGCTTTATATAACGACTTATCTGCACAAAAGGACGTGAGTGCACAATCGAACTTGTGCTGGTCATGAGGCAAATCCCCGTTCTAGACGCGCATTCCCACAACAACACGCCGAAACGGCCACTAAACCCAGATAATTCACAGCGTTTTATTACAATAGTGTTCTCATTATAATGGCATGTATATGACAATCCCAATTATAGTTATAAATGTGCATTGCTGTTTGAGCTGCGCGCACGCTATAAATATGATCACCGGTACAATGAAGCGCTTAACTCAACTTCATTAACTCAACCAAACGCATCCTATATTAGATTAATCAGATATATGTCACATTGGGCATATATTAAAAATATATGTCACATTGGGCGTTTATGGTGCATTTTTAATGTGACATATATGTCACATTGGGCTTTTATGATGCATTTGAAAAAAAATTAATTTGGTCAGTTTTCTTGCTAAATAAATTTTTTTTTCTGTTTATTTTCTTTTCCACAACATTTTCTAAATTATTACTTTTCTGGGAAGATAAATTAAAAAAAAAAACTTTTTCAGAAGTAATAGTTTTTGCATTTTATTTGCTTTGCCACATACACTCACCGGCCACTTTATTAGGTACCCCATGCTAGTAACGGGTTGGACCCCCTTTTGCCTTCAGAACTGCCTCAATTCTTCGTGGCATAGATTCAACAAGGTGCTGGAAGCATTCCTCAGGGAGTTTGGTCCATATTGACATGATGGCATCACACAGTTGCCGCAGATTTGTCGGCTGCACATCCATGATGCGAATCTCCCGTTCCACCACATCCCAAAGATGCTCTATTGGATTGAGATCTGGTGACTGTGGAGGCCATTTGAGTACAGCGAACTCATTGTCATGTTCAAGAAACCAGTCTGAGATGATTCCAGCTTTATGACATGGCGCATTATCCTGCTGAAAGTAGCCATCGGAAGTTGGGTACATTGTGGTCATAAAGGGATGGACATGGTCAGCAACAATACTCAGGTAGGCTGTGGCGTTGCAACGATGCTCAATTGGTACCAAGGGGCCCAAAGAGTGCCAAGAAAATATTCCCCACACCATGACACCACCACCACCAGCCTGAACCGTTGATACAAGGCAGGATGGATCCATGCTTTCATGTTGTAGACGCCAAATTCTGACCCTACCATCCGAATGTCGCAGCAGAAATCGAGACTCATCAGACCAGGCAACGTTTTTCCAATCTTCTATTGTCCAATTTCGATGAGCTTGTGCAAATTGTAGCCTCAGTTTCCTGTTCTTAGCTGAAAGGAGTGGCACCCGGTGTGGTCTTCTGCTGCTGTAGCCCATCTGCCTCAAAGTTCGATGTACTGTGCGTTCAGAGATGCTCTTCTGCCCACCTTGGTTGTAACGGGTGGTTATTTGAGTCACTGTTGCCCTTCTATCAGCTCGAACCAGTCTGGCCATTCTCCTCTGACCTCTGGCATCAACAAGGCATTTCCGCCCACAGAACTGCCGCTCACTGGATGTTTTTTCTTTTTCGGACCATTCTCTGTAAACCCTAGAGATGGTTGTGCGTGAAAATCCCAGTAGATTAGCAGTTTCTGAAATACTCAGACCAGCCCTTCTGGCACCAACAATCATGCCACGTTCAAAGTCACTCAAATCACCTTTCTTCCCCATACTGATGCTCGGTTTGAACTGCAGGAGATTGTCTTGACCATGTCTACATGCCTAAATGCACTGAGTTGCCGCCATGTGATTGGCTGCTTAGAAATTAAGTGTTAACGAGCAGTTGGACAGGTGTACCTAATAAAGTGGCCGGTGAGTGTATTTCAAAACCACACAACTGTGACCCTTACATTTTACAACAACTGTTTTGTAACATCAAAAGTCAACCTTATCAGGTATACGGTTTAATCATAAATACATTTTTAGATTATTTTTTCACAACTCAAAAATGTGCAAAATGAATAAAAATAAATATGGTGTTTTGTACCATATGTTGCATAGCTGTTTTAGTTACAGGTATGCAACATATTTTCAAAATACATTTCATAAAAGGGTAAACCCTAAACCAACTTTCTTTAGTTAATGATCTGTAAGACTGTGGCTTTATTATTGCTGTTCATTGATTCAAGTCATTTTTTAGACATTTGGTATAAAGTGTTTTAATTCTACAATATATGGTGTAAATATAGTGCTGTCCTCTTCAGGTTGAACGGTGGCTACTGCAGTTGAATTTTCAATTTGTGGTGCTCTGTGATGTAAGCAGGCACCAGCTAACCACACCCTTGCCTACAGAGAGACGTTTCTCAGGATCACGCCCCCCTCCGCTGGGCTCTGCCCACTTTTACAGCATTTTTCAAATATTGCCAGTGGGTGGAGTCAGGCTCTGACTATGGGTTTAGTTACCCTTTGACAATGTTATTAATTTGACATTTTTTTGTTTAAAATATGCTTTGAATTGAGCAGCAGAATATATATAATACTAAAATAATTGAATCAGCTAAATTATTTGAGCAGTTCATTAGCATTTTCCTTAATGTGACACATACGTCACATCAAAATTCCACCTACTGTTTTACTGTTAAAAGCCCGATGTGACACATATGTCACAACAACATTTGCAAAACTTGTTTTATATCAATTTGTACAAGAAACGTTTTAAAATCAGGTTAAGTGTAATCTAGGATATGTTATTAAAACATTAGAATTGTTGTATGGGTTGAAACATACCTTTAGTAACAAAAAAAAGCGTCTTTAAAAAGTGCTGACACTGCAACATGTGCACACCAGACAGACCACCATTTTGGAAATGTTACCATGGCAACAAAAATGCACACATTGTCACATGACTGAACCTGAATGTTCCTTATATGTCCCTTAGGGACTTCCTGTGTTGAAAGTGAGGTATAATCGTTTAAAAAAACCTTTTCCAATGATCATTAGTGTTTGTGACACCCACGTACCGAGCTACTCAGCTGATTTTTGCCCCTAGGCTCTGATATCCCCCGGCATTTAAAACACATTAACCCGCGTTCTTTGGGCTTATTGAAGTGCACATTATGTGAAGTGCATCCAGACAGAGAGAGCATAGGAGGCCATATATCGCAAACTCTTTCTTGACCAAGAAATTATTAAAACGTGTTTTCATCTAGTGCAGAAGTAAAGTCAAAATGCTGCATCTGTAACGGCATGAGAGGATAATGCGTGTCAGTAAAGTTCCCGCTGACATGTTGAAATAGTCAGATACAAAAATTATTAGGATCTTTTTTTACCTCACTATACCGGTAAATAACCTGATTTAGCCTATTAATAATCACTCCACCTTTGCTAGCAAAATAGAAAAAGATTATCATATATAAAACGAAGTAATAAAAAAAGCAAATGAGTAAATAAGCAAGTTAATAATCAAATAAGTAAGCCCCGTCCCCCTCACGAAAATATCGTGTATCGCCGATCTCAAAGGTTGATGATAGGACAATAGGATATGAAAATTGAGCATATTGCCCAACACTACTACACTGTTTACCATATGTGTTTACCTCAGCAGCTGACGGCCGGAAGTAGTTATACCCGTTTTGTAGAACCCCGAAGAATGTTGCGCATAACCCCTATTTAGATAAAATAAAAACAAAGGAGATAGATACAATAAACACTTTATTCTCTCAATGTTTAGCAGACACCTTAAAATTAAAACAGTACCTTGTGCCCTTCATTAGCAAGGTGCTAAGAGGTAGAAAGAAACCTTTTTAAATGTATATTTTCACAGTGTGTACCCAAAAATTCATCACTCTTCTCTGGTAGTGTTAAAGGGGCCATCGGATGCAATTCGGATGCAAGATATAATCTTTTATATGTTTTTTTTTTCTACATATAAATGTGTCTTTGCAGTGTGTAGACACATCCACCATACAATGAAAAAAATCATTCACTCCTTTTTTTTTTAATCCTCAAAAAGTCTAAACACTCTCAATAATCAGGCGTTTGGATTTTTTGAGCACTATGATGTCATAATGCTCATGCTCTGCCCACGGCCACTGATGAACTGTCCCCTATTAGCATATTTCTGATATTCAAAAGCTGTTTTTGAGGAGGTAAAAAGGGTGTTTTTTTAGACAAACGTTGAGGAATTTTAACCAAAGTATATTACAAACTTTACATGAACACCCTAAAGAATCATACTGTAATGAAGTTAGATGTTGCAGGAAGAAGGGGGCGGGAACAAGCGAGAATTTAAAGACTTTAATAAATAAATAAACTCATACAAAACAAAGGCAGCAGTCCCTCAAGGACAACTGCTGCCACATGAAACAAAACATCAAATAAAATCTAGGCCTAGCCTTTCTTGATCTCCACTGTCATTGCTCCTCCTCCACGGTCCTCGACCTCGTCCTGCTCACCACACATACCAACTTGTGGAAAATGGGCATCCGATGACCCCTTTAATCAGAATGACGCTTCACGTTGAATCTGCGGCAACATACACACACTGCACCATTGTAAAACATGAATAAATAGTTAAAGGTGCCCTAGAATGTGAAATTGAATTTATTTTGGCATAGTTAAATAACAAGAGTTCAGTACATGGACATGACATACAGTGAGTCTCAAACACCATTGTTTTCTCCTTATTTAAATCTGATTTTTGAAAAACACCCCTGGAAAATAGGCGAATCTCCACATAACACCGACTGTGACGCAACAGTCGGGATCATTAATATGTACGCCTCCAAAAATTTGCATATGCCAACCCATGTTCATTGACAGGCGGAACTGTGCAGCCGAATCATCGGGAGTTCTGCAGGTGAAGAAACAAGCGAGGATCATAGGGAAAATGGCAGATAAATGTTATGTTCCAGGCTGTGCAGGGGATGTGAGGACTTTTCATACCCTTCCCACAGAAAATAAATGTCAACTGGCGTGGTTGATGTTTATCTATAATCGGATACCGCAACAGTTTAATTAATAAGTTGTTAGTTTGCTCTGCCCATTTCACCACAGACTTATTTTCTAACCTGGGACAATATCAAGCAGGCTTCTCTCAGTAAATAAATTATATACATAAAGCGATCAAAGAACAATCTTTCCACACAGCGCAAGTTTATCTGGACACTTGCCAAACTCGTTATGAAATCAATGATGCACGTTACACTGCACCACGTAGCTCTTACTGTATGTACATCATCGTGTTTGCATTGGTGAAAGCATTATGGAGAGTGCAGAAACTGCGTTGCAATGATAAGATCTTCAGTCTCGTGATCAACAGACTGTCATCTGCTTGCTCATTGCTCGATTCGTTAATCTCGATAGCTGTAATAGTAAAAACGTATAACTGCTGTAGAAAAAGTATTCGAGAGAGTTTCACATGTAATACGTAGCTCATATGCAAGCATGTCAGCCAATCACAGCAGTGGCCGGTTACACTGAATCCCACAGCAGACACGCCCCTTCAAACAGAGTGTTCAAATCAGAGGCAAAAATCAGGCTTGGAAAAATGCCTTTTATTTCTAAATTATGACTATTTTTGATCTACAAAAAATACTAACATTATAATGGCAACCCAGAAAACATTATAAAATAATAAAATTCTAGGGCACCTTTAATAACAAAAAAGTTCTTTAGCAACATTTGGCTCAGGTTTAGTAAGAGTCCCTTTTTGTGAAAACCTTTCTCAGGTATTCATGGCAACACCGCCCTCTATGGCTTGAGAACTGGGCCCTCATTAAATTATGGAATAATTGTTAAAAAATAAATAAAATAGGCATATTTATGGAAAAAATATCTAATATTTGAGTTACATAAAAGTTTTTTATTTGTTTTCTTCCTAATTGTCCTTGAAATAGTGGTCAAGAACCCCCCCCCCCCCATTTGAAGTTTGAAGTTCAGTAGGCTAACGTTAAGCATCCCAATGTCCGGTCAGCACAAGTCCGGTGCTCAGAAAAGAAAAGAAAAGAGAGGCCTTCGAGATGTCCTAAACAAATATTTAAAAAAAGATGGTGACGGTGAAGCTGGAACTAACGTTAGTAAAGTCAACGTAGAGCAAGGTAAGAAACAGCGCAGCCAACGTTTATGAGTGTTGACAAAGACCCGGTACTTAGGTACAATTTTTTTAAAACATCACGGTATGCGCGTGCATGCCCGAAGCGCGTGCAGTTGCGTCCTCTTCATAAAAGGCAGCGCTGAGACATGGCGACTGGCGGTGCTGCTGATGTGGTGGCTGTAAATCCACTTGTTGATAAGAAAGGAGGAAAGAGCCAGTATTAAATATTTTGGATATTAGCTCATAATAGCGACGTGGCGCGCTCGTTTTTACAGGCGCGCCTAAGTTCATTGTTGCATAGCAATGACAGACGCCACGGGAGAGGAAGAGCAGAGGAGGGGAGAGGAACAGGAGAGGAAGAGCAGAGGAGGGGAGAGGAAGAGCAGAGGAGGGGAGAGGAACAGGAGAGGAAGAGCAGAGGAGGAGAGAGGAACAGGAGAGGAAGAGCAGAGGAGGGGAGATGAAGAGCAGAGGAGGGGAGAGGAGGGGAGAGGAAGAGCAGAGGAGGGGAGTGGAACAGGAGAAGAAGAGCAGAGGAGGGGAGAGGAAGAGCAGAGGAGGGGAGAGGAACAGGAGAGGAAGAGCAGAGGAGGGGAGAGGAACAGGAGACGAAGAGCAGATGAGGGGAGAGGAAGAGCAGAGGAGGGGAGAGGAAGAGCAGAGGAGGGGAGTGGAACAGGAGAAGAAGAGCAGAGGAGGGAAGAGGAACAGGAGGGGAGAGGAAGAGCAGAGGATGGGCGTGGAACAGGAGATGAAGAGCAGAGGAGGGGAGAGGAAGAGCAGAGGAGGGGAGAGGAACAGGAGAGGAAGAGCAGAGGAGGGGAGAGGAACAGGAGAGGAAGAGCAGAGGAGGGGAGAGGAAGGGCAGAGGAGGGGAGAGGAAGAGCAGAGGAGGGGAGAGGACAGAGCCGGCTGCAGAAACAAATCAATGGACGGGCATTTATACCTATTGCCCATTCATATTTCGGCTACTGAAAGATATCATGTTACAGTTATAGCCTTGGTCTGCATTGTTCCGTGAACACAGCATGCTATAAGCCAACTTCCTATAATAACAGCCTAATAGTCACAAATCTCAAGTTAAGTATTAAATCAACCATGCATAATCAACTACGACACACTCACAGTGTCATCAGTGTCAAATGCATAATTTACACCACGGCTGATGCAACTTACGAAGATTAATAAAAGCAACTGGCCTACTCACGTTCTTAATCTCCTCAGGAGTTTCTCTTTACATTTGTTTCTGAATAGGCAAAACCGAGCACGTCGCGTCGCTATAACTTTACCGAGATGCTGCAGTCAGAGCGGCTCAGCGGGAAACCCCTTTTTTGTAAACAATCAGTCAAACTTCCGGGTGTTTTTTTTTTTTTTAAATAAGATTATGTGTCAAACATTACACTTAAATACACATCAAAATAGTGTATCAAGATTGTACTTAAGTGTACTTCATGTGTATAGGGTATGTAGAAGTACAATCTTGATACACTTTATATTACGTAGCTTATACCTATGTAATATTATGTAATTGCAATGTAATTAGGAAGCTACCGCATGCATTTAAGCTGTGAACTAGGGAGTTGAGCCTAATTCAAACTAAAGTACATATGGATAAGGTTTGTAGATACACATGAAGTACACTTAAGTACAATCTTGATACACTTTATTTTATAAGGTACAAAATGACCATGTGTAACTGCAGGCTTTTTACTTTAGTAACATATTTAAGTTCTTGTTACCAAGTCGGTAACATGTATGTAACCAACTCAGCCTGTTACATGTGTAACAGTAGCTGCATATTACATGAGTGTAATTACATCCTGTAAGTACAGGCTGTTCCATATCTTAGTTACATGTTAATTACATTTTGTTACATGTTATTACAATGTCTACTACTAAGTCATTAATTAAGTAATTACTCTGTATCACGGACACCGTAAAATAGTGTTACCAAAAATTTTTTTTTTTTTTTTAAATATTAAATATTTTATAATACAATTGTACGGAGCCCCTAAAGGGACTTTTGCAAAAATAAAAAAATAAAGACTAGCGCGTGCGTCCGCAGTAGTTTCTTGTGGGCACGCGATACGTTTCTCGTGCGCACGCGATACGTTTCTTGTGCGCACGCATTACAATTTCCGGTTTGCGCGTCACTGTCATTACTTCCGGGGGCGCGGCCTGCTGCTGACCCTGTGTCTCGCTATTGTCTTGTGGCGTTTTGTTTGTGTATCTAAGTTGTTATTTTATTCGTTTTATCTTCGCTCTTTTAAATTGCAAACAGTATGAATGTGTTCCTGATCAGCGTGGTCTCGGCGTTGGTTGGACTGGTGCTGGCGGGCAAAGCCTTCGAAGATCAATTGGCTTCTATGGTGTCGAACCGGATTTATTCAAGAGACTTCTTGCTATCGTTACGATATAACAACAACTATGCTGTCGATATGACGATTCCATCAAGTATATGTCTGCACAGGAGAAGGAGATCAAAAACTAAGAAACGAGGGTCGAGAGGAGGAATACAAAATAGATTGCGGAGGCGAGGAAGCCGTCATCCCCTTCCAGTGATCACGCTGTCTAACGTAAGATCTCTTAATAATAAGATTGATGAGGTTGCACTCCGAGTGAAACAGGAGGAGGAATTTAGGAGCAGTAATCTCATCTGTTTTACTGAATCATGGCTAAATGAAGATCATAATGTGGATATCGAGGGATTTACCACAATACGAGCCGACAGAGACAAGGTCAAATCACGGAAATCGGTAGGCGGGGGACTCTGTATGTATGTTGATAAGAACTGGTCATCGCAGTCTACTATAATTGAACAGACTTGTACCCCGGACTATGAGACGTTGGTTGTATCTTTTAGACCTTTTTATCTGCCGCGGGAATTTGGTCGAATAACCATATTCCTAGTGTATGTACCAGGACCTAATAATAACGAGGCATCGGATCATATTGCAGAGTACTAGGATCCTAACAAAGTCGGCAGACCAACCAGTCTTCATACTAGGGGATTTTAATACACTTTCATTAACAGAGACTCTTCCACACTTGCAGCAATATATTGATTGTCCAACCCGTTTCTCACGCACACTAGATTTGTGTTATGGTAACATTGCCGACGCATACAAGGCAGTATGTCGAGCACCGATTGGTAGATCGGATCACAATGTTATCCATTTACTGCCAACATATAGACAATGTGTTAGAAGACACAAACCAGTGGAAAAGAGAATTCAGGTTTGGAGCAAGGATAAAGAAGACATGTTAAAGGACTGTTTTTGTACTACAAACTGGGATGTATTTTTTGATTCATGCAGAGACCCTCACGAACTAACTGACTGTATTACCTCCTATATTCAATTCTGTGAAGAAACAGTTATTGATACTAAAGTAGTTAAATTATTCTCAAATAACAAGCCATGGCTCTCTAAAGATTTAAAGAAACTCCTTAATGAAAAGAATTGGGCATTTCGTGAAAATAACTATGAGGGTTTTAAAATGAAAAGGAAGGAACTGAGAGCTATGATACAAAAAGCAAAAATTGACTTTAAAAACATGGTAGAGGATCAGTTAGCGAATTAGGATGCAAGGAGTGCTTGGCAGGGCTTGAATAAGATGATGGGGCGTGACTCGAGAGATGTAAATAATAATATTCCTATAGGGACAGATGGTTTTAAATGGGTAAATGATTTGAATTTGTTTTATGGAAGATATGACGTAGCTGACAATTACAATAAGATTGAAGAAATAAGTGATAGGATTCCAGTGGGGCCACCGATTTGGTTGACCGGTGAACAAATCAGAAGGTCCCTTAAATGCATTAAGCCCTATAAAGCACCAGGTCCAGATGGCCTTAGAGGAAGAGTTTTAAAGACATGTGCAAATGAATTAACTGACCCCCTAACAAAATTATTTCAGTTTTTATTAGGGATGCACCGATACCACTTTTTCCAGACAGAGTCCGATACCGATACTTTCATTTTTGGTACTCACCGATACCGATACCGTAACCGATACCTGTATTTTTAATTTTCAATTAATTTTCAATTCATGCATTTGTAATTTTTAAATGTATTGGTAGAGAAACCAAAATAATATCAATCATATTAGTTGTTTATTAAATTTAAACTTAATTAGTTCAACAAATATATATTTCATGCACTGCATATTCATTACTGTATAAACTAAATATATATGGATCTTTTTGTAAAGTTGATAGAGGTAGCCTATTTAGCCAAGAGCAGAGAGTAATTTATTTGTCCTTTGTTTGATTAACATTAAAACACAGCAGCAGATTTATTAAAGTGCCGCCCCTTTAAGGCTGAACGCACAAACGCACTGACGCCATTTTAATTATACTGTCTACGTTCACTTGAGATATATAACAGTCTTTTACTAGGATACTCGCCAAGACAGGTGTTTTTTTCATAGTTTTGTGTGAATTCGTCCGTACAAGCGCAATGCGTGAAAGACTTCCATTCAGTTTTTGTGCGCTGTCTGGTGGTTTTCGGGGCGCGCGCTGTGGATGTTTGAAGTTTATGGAAATTCTTGACCTGCAAATGTCCAGTAATAATGTAGGCAACCACTCGTTAAACATAAGTAAGGTAACAGTTCATGTTTTACTTGCATATACGATTTAGTTTTAATCCAAATAACACGTGCTGAGTGAACGATCCGCAACCAACAGCATTCAACAGAAGTGCTCTCTCTCTCTCTCTCTCTCTCTCTCTCTCTCTCTCTCTCTCTCTCTCTCTCTCTCTCTCTCTCTCTCTCTCTCTCTCGTCAGTTAACGTTATTAATAAGCTACATGCCTCGTTTTACTTGATTTGCCATTGACATCTGACTGAACTACAAACTTTCCACTGACGTCTGTGAAAAAGGGATGCGCTCGACCAGCTCGCGCGTCTGTGTCGTAGCGCGCTCAATCCACTGCACGTTTTTCTCTTATCAGCTTGCGCACCATATAGACGACGCATTAATATATTCTGTTTAATATTCCACTGATAAGATACATTTATTTCATATACAGCCTTCTTTTTTATCCCCATTATAATTTCTGAAACTGTACACATGCTGCCTGGTATCGGTGGTTGGTATCGGGGCATTTTTACGAGTACGAGTACAAGTACATGAGCTCAGTATCGGGCCCGATACCGATACTGGTATCGGTATCGGTGCATCCCTAGTTTTTATTAGACTTACAAATCGTACCAAATGCATGGAAGTTATCATTTATACGACCTCTTCCGAAAAAAGTGAGAGCAAAAAATTTAGAGGACTTTCGTCCTGTGGCTCTGACATCTATACTCGCTAAAAGCATGGAAAGAGTAGTTAGCTACCACCTTAAACCATACATATCAGAGCAATTAGATGTACTGCAATTTGCATACAAATCACAAAGAGGGACAGAGGATGCCATGCTCACCATGGTCGATACAATTGCTAGCCATCTACAACGAGCAAAGGCTTATGTGTGTGTTCTTTTTATTGATTATACCGCTGCCTTTAATACCATGCAGATACATTTGCTCCTGGAACGTCTCCTGGTTCTAGGTGTAAATGGGGGAATAGTTCACTGGATAAAGAACTTTTTAACAAATAGACCACAGCAAATTTGTGTTAGGAGGTTCAAATCAGATATTATGTTTTTAAATACGGGGGCACCACAAGGATGTGTCCTGTCACCTCTTTTATTTTCTGTTTATACAGGTGGTGTAAGAGTGCAGCATGAGAATTACAAATTATATAAATATGCAGATGATATGGCACTTGTGGCACTTTTATGGAAAGACTGTGTACATTTTGAGTACGAGGAGAAGGTTTTGGAACTAGAAAAATGGTGCGAGGCAAGTTCCTTATTGATAAATGTAAGTAAAACAAAAGAGTTGATTTTAAATTATTCAGAGCCTCTAACAGAATTAATGTTATGTGATCAAACAGTTGAAATCGTGAAGACTTTTAAGTATTTGGGAACTATGATTGACTGTAAATTGAATTTCTCTGATAATGTTAACCTTATTTGTAAGAAAGCAAATCAAAGGTTATACCTGCTAAGGAAGTTGAGAGAATTTTCGGTAAGTCAGGATGTTCTGCAAAGAGTTTATATAAGTCTAATTGAGAGTGTCTTAGGGTATAATATAACTGTGTGGTTTGGACGAGTTACATCTGTGAATAAAGTAAAATTAGATAGAATTACAAGAGTAGCAGGAAAAATTGTAGGATCGAAACAAAAATCAGTCGCACAGTTATATCAAATTGCTGTTCAGAGGAAAGCTTTAACTATAGCAAGAGACATAACACACCCATTGAATCATGTTTTTGAATTACTGCCATCACGTCGTCGCTATAGAACACCAAAAGCGACTAAAGCGATTTATAAACAAACTTTTGTACCAAATGCAATAAGTCTTTTGAATAAGAGGAGCTAAATGTGAATATTTAAAATTTTTATGTATGTGTATTGTGTATTGTTAATTGTTTTGTTATTGCATGGCGAGGCCAAAGACCAATTTTCAGCCAAGGCTGAACAATAAAGTACTACTACTACTACTACTACTATGAGGAAAACAAGAGCATGGATGTCAAAGTTTAAACTTAGGTTACACTTTATTTCGATAGTCACTTTAGACATTCTACTAACTATAAGTAACTTTTCAACTACATGTCAACTAACTGTCATTAGAGTATTAGTAGGCTGTAGTAGACTGGTAGGTTATGGTTAGGTGTTAGGGTTCGGGTTAGGAGAACAAGTTGACTTGTAGTTGCTATGTTACTTATAGTCAGTAGAATATCTGTTGGGGGACCAACAAAATAAAGTGTTAGCAGATATTAAGCACACAGTCTACTTATACTCTAATGACAGTTAGTTGACATGTAGCTGCAAAGTTACTTATAGTTAGTTGAATGTCTAAAGTGGACTATCGAAATAAAGTGTTACCTAAACTTATCCTCTAGATTGAAAAAGACCAAAGTGTTATTAATCTGTTGGTTGCAATGCGATGGTTTAACAGGGATATTAATCATCTTATGAATATGTTTGATAATTATGGAAATATTTTAACATACAAACAATTTATGCGAATTCATAGTTTTCCTGTGCATTTTAAAGAATTTTAATTCTGTCATTAAAGCTATTTCCCCTACTCTGATTCATCTTATCAAAGTCATATTTAATTTAACTCCACATTAATGATAAATCCAAAATTAATTTTAAATGGCATTGAATTGATTGATAAAAAATGCAATAATAAGCATATGTACAATATTTCAAATACAAAATAAAATAGCACCTATAGGATTTTTTTGGAACTATATTATTGATAATATTAATTGGAAGACTGCTTGGTTAATCCCCTTTAAATATTGCATTAATAATAAAACCAAATAAATACATTTTAAAATTGTGCATACCATCAGGGCAGCGCCAGATAATTTTTAACGCAGGTGCTGAGGGTGCTAGATCACTGACAGGGGGAGCTGCACAATTAAATAGCCTATATTGTATATAAATACTATTAATAAATTAGCAAAACTTCAATATTTAATATCCAATCATTTTAATTATCACAACTAAAGTTTTAATTTTACTAAATTGAATAAGCTCAACATTCAGCATTCAATCAAATATATTTAAAGATTGATTATTTATAATGTTATTTCAACATAATATCTCGTTATTTCGACACAATATGTGCGTGTACAACATAATCAGAGAGTAGCCTATTTCTTTTCATTTGGAATAGTTTCGTTTAAAGATTTAGTTGCAAGCTTTCTATATTTCTCATCATGTCTGTGAGGCATATTTCGGTTAATTTATGATGAGATGGGCTCAAGTTCACATGCTGCAAGTGACCGCGCCGGCGCCTCTATTTCATTATTATATTGTCTGCTATATTTGCTTCTTATTTATTAAATCCAGGCAATTGGTTGATGAGGTTTTTTTTTTTTTTAAATTAAGATACAATTTATACAAAACGAAATTCACTTTAAAGAAAGGTTTTAGGCTAATGAGTTAAAATCATGTATGAATGACCCACTTCATGTCTCCCGATATCATATTCTACTCATGCTGTTCACTTTTCATAATCAACATGGGGAAAAAAACATTATAATATTTAAACAAATATGAAACTAAATGTGCTTATTTAATGGCTACAACACGTATACAGTAGTAGGCCTACAGACTCTCTATTTGTACAAATTGCAGCACATTCATTTAATTCTAAATTTTGCACGTTGAAAGGCATTTTTTTGTGCATAGTAAAACATATCTGCAACATTTATCAAATTCACGGATAATTGTGCATGCATTTATTAATCATTATGATCCCAAAATCATAATAAAGTAGTTTATACTACAAAAAAATCAGATGAGCCTATATAAACGCAACGTGTTTAATTAGCTTACACATTAAGAATTTTCCTCTCATAGAAAACCATTATAAGACTTGGCTTAATGCAGATAAGAATGTCCCAGCATATGTTGAAATAACGAGATATGTTGCTTCCAGAAATTATTATTGGGGGTGCTATGGGGGTGCTTTGGTCTTTCTTGGGGGTGCTGATTCTGAAGCACTGCTAGCCCCTCCCTAGCGCCGCCCATGCGCCATTTATCCTGTTAAGTCATTAATTGCAAGATATCCTGATATTGACGATTTATGTTCCTTTTGCAAAAGTGGGAAAGAGGTGTTGACTCATTTGTTTTTTGAATGCAAAATTATCCAACATTTCTGGAAGGAATTGACAGAATGTATCTTTAATTTAGTAAAAATTAAATACTATTTTACTTTAACGGATATTATTGTATATTATGAAAACAATGTTAACAAAGGTCTTGAATACATTGTTAATTTATTTATACTGTGTCATGGTTCTGCCTTCTTGTCTATGTATTTTCTTAGTCTTAAGGCAGGACCATGACAGACTCATGTTTTGTGTTCAAGCGCATGGCCTATTGTCAGGGCCATGTGCTTGTGTTGTCTCGTCTCTTAACCCCGCCCTCTTGTTATCCTCGTCTTGTGATTATTGTCTAGTCAGTTTCACCTGTCCTTGTCATTAGTGTCCCCTTTATTATCCCTGTGTGTTTGCTGTCCTGTGTCGGTTCATTGTTTCACTTTGCCAAACGTTACCTGTGAGTATCCTGTAGAGTCCTGTCATTGAAAGTCGTAGAGAATCTAGTCATTGTTAGTGTCTCGAAGTGTTGTTTGTTTTTTAGTAATTTGTCAGTGTCGTTGTCTAGTTAGTCACCATAGTCCTGTCTTGTTTTGCCCCCTCGTGGGCTTTGTTTTCCCGTTTTTGTTCAATAAACCTTGTGTTAAGATATACTGTCTGCGTCTGGGTTCATCTCCGTGTATCCACATAACAGAATGAACCGACCAAAACAGAACCCAGCAGACAGTAAGTGCTTTCCTGTCAAGCGATCTCAGGGCCCCTCTGATCAATGTTGGTTATCAACTCCCCTCAATAGAAGCAGCGTCAACTTTCCGTACTCGCCAGAGGGTGAGTGGATCCTGTCGAACTACGCTCGGCTTTATGATCATTTCTCCCGGGAGGAGTCAGAGACGGCGTCCTCGTGGTCCTCACCTGCTGCCTGCCTACCAATAATCCCGGAGGGTCGCGTGTTAGCGGTGGTCACGCAGGAGAACCAAGCTCACCTCGTCTCGACTCCTGAGGCGTCTTCCACACCCGCTGACCTCCGTGGTAAACGAGGGAGACGGGTTTCTTGGGATTCCCCCTCGGAGTCATCGTCATCTGAGCTCACCCAACCAGAAGAGGTCTTCCCTGTTCCTGTTTCGCCTTCCGTTGAACCTGACCAGCCGGTCGCGAGCCCTACTGTGATCATTGTCCCGCGGCCAAAGAGAAAGAGGAGAAAGAAGGGAGGTTCCTGTTCTCTATCGCCATCTTCTCCTGAGTCTGCTGCCGCGAGTGCTGTAGATGAAGCTGCGACAGTAAGAGCTTCTCCTGACTCTGCAGCCGCGAGCACTGTCCCAGAGGCTGCAGCTGAAAGCGCTGTACCTGAAGCTGCTACTACAAGCGCTGGTCCGAAGTCTGCAGCTGTGACCACTGTTTCTGGGGCGGCATCTGTGAGCGCTTATCCTGTATCTGCTGCTGGAGACACAATTCCTGAGCCAGCGGTTGAGAGGGCGAGATCTGACGCAGTGAAGCCTGCCGTGAGAGCCGCGGCCGATCGAGCGGCTGATGCAGTTTTGCAGTCTGTTTCGGCACAACATGAAATGCCTGTAGTCGTGGCTGCCAGAACATTGTCAGAGTACCTGCAGAGTCTGACCCGGATCCTAGAGGTTCCCATTATACCTCCCGTGTCCTGTCCCAAGCCCACCATGTCTGAGAGTGTTGCACCCAGGTCTGTCCCCGAGAGCGCTGCACCCAGGTCTGTCCCCGAGAGCGCTGCACCCAGGTCTGTCCCCGAGAGCGCTGCACCCGCGCCAGCCGCCGAGAGCGCTGCACCCGCGCCAGCCGCCGAGAGCGCTGCACCCGCGCCAGCCGCCGAGAGCGCTGCACCCGCGCCAGCCGCCGAGAGCGCTGCACCCGCGCCAGCCGCCGAGAGCGCTGCACCCGCGCCAGCCGCCGAGAGCGCTGCTCCCGCGCCAGCCGCCGAGAGCGCTGCACCTGCGCCTGTCCTGTCTCCAGCCTTGTCCCCTGTCAGAAGTCCCGTTTCCTCCATGTCCCCTGTGTCTGAGTCTGTCGCCACCAGCCCCCGGACTGTTTCCCCGTTTGTCCCTGTCACCACTAGTCCCCGGACTGTTCCCCCTGTCACCACTAGTCCCCGGACTGTTCCCCCTGTCACCACGTCACCCCGGACTGTTTCGTCCAAGTCCTGTCCTCGTGTGTCTTCCTCCAAGCCTGCCCAGATTCTTCGTTCCCCGCCCTCGTCCCGTGGACCCAAGAACCCCAGCACACCCATCCACCCTGGACCACCCCCCATGAACTCTGTAATTCCTCCACCTCCCCTGCCATGTTTGATGTTTCTTATGTTCCACCCGGACCCCATGATTGTGTATTCTTGTATGCCTTTGATGTTATTTGTTATGTTTTGCTGGTTCATGTCCCTGTCTCGTTCTGTCTTGTCTCATGCTTGATGTCACTTGTTATGTTCTGTTGGTTCATGTCAATGTCCCAGTCGGTCTTGCCTTGTTTTTTGTTCTCCCTGAGGAGCGTCTGGTATCCGCTCCTTAGGGAGGGGATTCTGTCATGGTTCTGCCTTCTTGTCTATGTATTTTCTTAGTCTTAAGGCAGGACCATGACAGACTCATGTTTTGTGTTCAAGCGCATGGCCTATTGTCAGGGCCATGTGCTTGTGTTGTCTCGTCTCTTAACCCCGCCCTCTTGTTATCCTCGTCTTGTGATTATTGTCTAGTCAGTTTCACCTGTCCTTGTCATTAGTGTCCCCTTTATTATCCCTGTGTGTTTGCTGTCCTGTGTCGGTTCATTGTTTCACTTTGCCAAACGTTACCTGTGAGTATCCTGTAGAGTCCTGTCATTGAAAGTCGTAGAGAATCTAGTCATTGTTAGTGTCTCGAAGTGTTGTTTGTTTTCTAGTAATTTGTCAGTGTCGTTGTCTAGTTAGTCACCATAGTCCTGTCTTGTTTTGCCCCCTCGTGGGCTTTGTTTTCCCGTTTTTGTTCAATAAACCTTGTGTTATCATATACTGTCTGCGTCTGGGTTCATCTCCGTGTATCCACATAACATACTGTTGGCAAAATTTTATATCCATAAGCTAAAATATTTAAATTCATCCCCAACTTAAAAGGTGAAACTAATATATAATATAGACTCATTAAATGCAAAGTGAGATATATTTCAAGCCTTTATTTGTTATATTTTTTTATGATTATGGCTTACAGCTATGAAAACCTTTTCACAATATTCTAAATTTGAATTTGGGGTTTTCATAAGCTGTATACACTTTCACAAAAGGAACATAAATCGTCAATATCAGAGTATCTTGCAATTAATGATTTAACAGGATAAATGGTATACAAAATTTTTAAATGTATTTCTTTGGTTGTATTATTAATGCAATATTTAAAGGGGATTAACCAAGCAGTCTTCCAATTAATATTATCAATAATATAGTTCCAAAAAATTTGTATTTGAAATATTGTACAAATATGCTTGTTATTGCATTTTGTATCAATCAATTCAATGGCATTTAAAATTAATTTTGGATTTATCATTAATGTGGAGTTAAATTGAATATGACTTTGATAAGATGAATCAGAGTAGAGGAAATAGCTTTAATGACAGAATTAAAATTCTTTATAATGCACAGGAAAACTATGGATTCACATAAATTGTTCGTATGTTAAAATATTTCCATAATTATCAAACATATTCATAAGATGATTAATATCCCTGTTAAACCAATTCCTTAAAAATAAGGATTTATTGGTCGCGTTGCAACCAACAGTTTAATAACACTTTGGTCTTTTTCAATCTAGAGGATAAGTTTAAACTTTGACATCCATGCTCTTGTTTTCCTCATAGTAATGACAGTGATGCAAATTGTACGCAAACCAGAAATTGTAAAGAGATACTATCACGTGCGCATGCAATACGTTTCGCTATTTATTTTTTTATTTTTGCAAAGGTCTCTTTAGGGGCTCAGTACAATTGCTTTAGAAATAATGTGATTAAAACAACATTAATACTAAATATTAAAGTTATATCAGGATAATCATTCACATTTTCAAATAAGAGGACTCTAGATAACTGTAGCTAATTAGAGAACATGGAAGTTTAAAGAAAATATTAGTAGTTGAAACAGTAGTTGAAAATTGCTAAAACAACTTCTTTTTTTTTGCATACAAATGCAAATCTAAACAAATAATAAAGAATGCATGCTTGCAAGATCCGGGAGAAAGTGAGATAGAGAAACATAGTTTATCCTATTGGTTTAAAGATTTTAAATAGACATATCAAGTAGGAGAAAATGTGTATGATTCAGTATCTTGGTTGATATTACTCTTGGCAAGCAATTGCATAGAGAGTTTACACTTATTGGGTCTCATTTATCAATTTAACAGAAACGAGTGCAGATCTGAGCACAGAAACCATCTAAGACAGGGTTCAGGTCTGTGTTTATTCGTTTTTCTATTTATTATTATTGAAAGTAGAAAAATGAGAAAACAAAAAAACTAGTTTGGCTTGATTTGACAGATTCAGGGATAGAAAATGAATCCTTGAATATTCGATTTCCACATGTGGGTGGGCATGAAATGCCCCATTCTGCTGATTGGACAACCAAAGATCAACACATGCCACTTTGTTCTTCTACCGTTCCATGCAACAGAATAACAGTCAGAATGCGTCAACCTACGTGCCAGAGAAATAGTAGCTGATAATTTCAGAAATATGAATGTAACAGTAAAAGGAAGAAAGAGTCTTACTACCAGAGAGGAGGTAGAAAAAAACTTTTTAAAAAAAAGTTTTTTAGCGTCAGGGGAAGACCAGGCAAAAATAACAAACAAAATTATATATTTTTATTTTATATATTTCCTAAGACAAAAATAAAGAAAACAAAATACAATTTAAACTTACCTACCTCCCTTAACAAAAAAAAAAAAACCTCCCTTAATTTGGCATCCAAAAGCGTAGTTAGTCAGGTGTGGGTCAAGTTAAAAAGAATAATCACAGGTCTAAAATCACAATCACACTCCCTCACTCATAATCTCTCTTGTACAATACTCTAGGCTAGACAAAACGACAACACCTCAACAAACTCGTCTCCATACCGGCGTGATGACTCCGACCCCCAACCAGATGGAACTGGATAAATACTTTGAAAGTTTTGATCCCATCTGACTTCTGACCTAAAATGCTGCATAAATCATAATCATACACTGTTCTTTTGCTGGCCAAAGGAGGACTGGCCCCCCGACTGAGCCTGGGTTCTCCCAAGGTTTTTTTCTCCATTCTGTTACCTGATGGAGTTTTGGTTCATTGCCACTGTCGCCTTTTTCGCCTTTGTTCGCCTTTGTCGCCATCGGCTTTTGGCTTGCTTGGTTGGGGACATTTCATTGTATATTTAACAATACTAGTACAACATTATTTTCTTGTTATCTCTTTAACCTGTTAGGCTGCAACCCCAATTTTGAAAACTCACCAGAAATGGCATACCCAAACTGAAACAGATACAGTTCATGAACCATTTGTACTAAAAGCACAAGTATGATCTCATTTGAAAGCTGACACCTGGCAGTTTATTGTAAATGTAGAATTAATTATTGTCACAATGAAAAATAAATAGTTATAAATAGCTTCAAAGATTTGTCAAGTTATTAGAAATTTATTTTTATGAAATATCTTCATGAAAATAAAATTGAAGTTGGCATTGTATCAATCTAGAAATTCACTGCAGCTAAAGCCACATGTCTGACCATGTTATATTTAAAATCTGAAGATGACAAGTCTAAAACTCTTTATTTAGTTAACTGTTTTTCAAGATCATGTCATACGACTTTATTTGGATTAGACTCTAAAATGCAAACTGATGTTTACTGTCATGTTCTAAGCATCTATTCAGTCTATTGTCTCTATTGTTTTGTGGTGTAAACGATCTTCATTCAGTGTCAGTCTCCCCCGCACACATTCACACCTCTGTCTCCATTATGATTACTAACGACTGGCTATTCACGCTGGGGTTTCAATCCCTAATCTCTTTTATCAAAGTTCTCACTTCACATTTGAAACTATATCAAATGACCTTCTTGAAAAAAAGAAACATTTCAGCAAACATTCATATTTAGAAATATAATTTAGAAACACCAATACACAACAATTTATGAGATTAAAACCATGTTTGTGCTCTAAAACTTACTTTATATCACAAGTTGAGTGTTTTAAATAACCTTCTGTGATCTGATTTGGCTTCAGATAAAAAAATCTGACAGAAAATATATTATTTTATAGTTGTTACAGTGTGGTTTTGTGTCTTGTCATGTTCAGTGGTTCCCTGTCGTGTCTATTAGTTTTCCCAGGTGTTTCTGATTTCCCACGCCCCCTTGTTTAGCTCGTTTGTCTCTGATTATTTAAGGCGAGACACGGCAGGCAAAAACATCGTTTTTTTTTTCACTGGTCAATTTTGAGATTTTGGGCTATTTGTCTTCAATAACATGTCTTCTTTCAGACTTGAGGTGAAAAAAATTCCAAAATACACATTTAGGTGTTTATTTTACTACACTTTGTCCATTTGCGTCTGTAGATTTCTCCTAAATTCAACAAAAAGTTGTCGTTATATATCAACATGCTGCTCTGCGATCGCTATCTGCACCCTGTCATCACACACACCGTTGGAAAGCTCTCTTTCTCCTGTTCAACGCTGTCGGATCCAAATATGGTCATTTCCTTTTTATCAGCAACCAATCGTGAAAGTAAAATGGGCATTTAACTCTAAAACCGAAATCTCATTGGCTGGTGTCAATTTCTGACAACGTGATTGGTTCAGATGCATCACGTGACGCGCTCTGACATTTAGATGTGTGTTTTTGACTCTTTTTCTGTTCATTTGAAGGCCATAAATGCTGTGTTATAAGTTGTAATGTGATTAAGTTGGTTTGTATTGTTGGTGCTGATGATTTGATAAGATATTGTGTCTGTAAATAGTTGTTTCCACTATAAAAAGTATTCATTTTTACATTACAAATCTTTAAATGCTGTTTTCTCAAAATGAGTATTTTGTCATTCTCCAGTAGAAACTTCTCAGCCTGTAGCACCTATGTACACCAAACTTTCCAGTTATACACTTAGCAGTATTCTGAAGATTTTTTCAGAGGGATTTGTTTATAAATCATTTCTGGCCTGATTTATGTGACTTTTTAATAAAAAAAATATGGCGAGAATTGATTTTTTAAGGCTATGGACAGTATATTTTGATTTCCTAGGTAATGAAAGCATATATCCTGAAATCCCTCTGAAATTCTTTTTTCATCTTGTGTGTGAACAAAATGAAAAAATAATTTTGCACCTGGCTTTATCATATGGTCAGATCTATCTACCGAAAATATATGCAAAATTGTGCATATTTAACGAGATAATGCCTAATTTGCATAATTAAACATACAAATTTCAAAAACTTGTAATACATTTTTTTAATATACTTGCATAAGTAATCAACTGAGAAAGTTTCATGATGATATCTATTATTTAAAAAAAATACCCTATTCACCTGTAGTGTCTCGCCTTAAGCCCTGTGTTTCAGTCTTGTCTTTGTGAGTTCTTGTTTATTGTGTAGCGTTCATGTTGGTTGTTCCTGTATCCTGAGACCTGTATCTAGTCTGTATAGTTTGTGTAATCTGTTAATTAAAGCGTGTGCTGCATTTGGATCCTGCCTCCTCTCTGCTTCAACCGCACCCTCGTTACAATAGTATTCTGCATGATCAGGATAAAATTCCGGATGTTGCGGCCGCTTTTCTAAAAAGTTGCGATGAAAGTTGCGATGTTCTTTGGCATTTGTTTTTAGGTTAAAATGGCAAAGGTAGATAGATTTTTACTTAAAGTGGTGCTCATATTATGCTTTTTTCCTTTCTTTTGTTGATATATCTTTTTTGTGCATGTCATAGGTGATATGTGATATACTACAGTACATTAACGTTACCTCTAAGTTACCATGCATTGTATGTATAAATATTTGGGGTGGAACGGTACACAGACGTCACGGTGTGGTACGATTTCGGTACAATGGAGTGAAAAGCAAAATAAAAATGCAGAAGGAATTTTTATAAATGTCTTAAGCCTTGTATTTGTAAAATAAGATTTATTAATAAAGGCATAGAACCAGTTTATTTGTAGTGCACTGACAATAGTTTATTAATTAAATTAATAAAAATACAAAAAGACCATGCGATATGTTTGGTAATTGTACCTGAATGAATTTAAAATAAATTTGCTATATCTCAGGGGCCATATTCACAAAGAATTTTATCTTACCACTAGGAAAAATGTAAGGAAAAATGACAACTCCTAAACTAAGAGTGAGTCTTCGTTGCTATTGATGACGTCAATTCTCATGCACGAGCTTCCTCGCAATGATCACAGTGATTGGTTGTTAGATGACAGGGCCATCATGCGGAACACAGACGCAACAAATTATGGAATTACACATCTAAATATGTCTGTGTCCTACACAAAATAATAATATTAATGTCATCGAAATGCATATTATGTTTTTGCAGGCCCCAATGAAGTGTAATTCTAAAAAGACAGAGAGAGAGAAAAAAGAGAAAAAAAGTCGTGAATTAAATTAAATTAAATCAAGGTAGCCTAATACCCTAATGAAAACCGCCACTTGCCTAATAATGAAAAACGACACTTGCATTAACACTTTGCATTAACACATTAATTGACATCCTATTAGCCTAAATAGACTACTTAAAGCAAGAAAATGTTGCTCCTATTGAAGTAATGTAATAGTTGAATGACGGTGGATTATGAACTCGCCAAAACGGAAAAGAAAGCCCATAACGCAGGATCAGTTATGGTGTGTTCACACCGAACGCGAATAGAGCGTCAAATACGCGTCTATCGCGTCTAGTTAGATGCTTGAACATTCGCTCGAGTTCAAATTTTTCAACTTGTGCGGAAGACATTCGCGGCAAACGCGTCGCCCAATTCGCGTCATTCACAACGCCTGGTGCGAATGATGCGTCTATTCGCGTCTTTGCATTGACTTTGCATGTAATCTACTCGCGCAAATAATTAAATTCATGTTCGGTGTGAACACACCATTACTGCTGCTGGCTCAGTTGGTGCTGAAAAAAAAAAGATAAATGGGAAATTCGGCACTGGGATATCAAGCAAAACACATGGGAGAGGATTTGTTTGCAGATGCAGCATTCCCGCTTGTGTCGCGGACCCCGGACGACTGCGAGAGGCGGTGGTTTGCGCTACAATCCTTTGTGAATCGGTCTTAGTGAGTTAGGAGTCCTCTCAACTTCTTTTAAGCTGTCCCAGACTTAGGTGCTACTTTAAGGGCTAAAATGCTTCATAAATTACTCTTAGTGAAAAAAATTAGGAGTCCTAAAGTTAGGAGTGACACGCCCATTATTTTTAGGAGTTGCTCCTAAATTCGCCAGTTAGGAGCTACTTTTAGCCTTAAAATTCTTTGTGAATACAGCCCCAGATCAATATATTTGTTTTCCTTAATTTTAATTAACCTTAACTTTATTCTCATCTGATCTGAATTGAAATGAAATGAAAACCAATGCGATATAATGAATGTCAAAAAGATGGCTGTTTTGAAATAAGGTTGGATAAATGTTTTGCTTTTAAAACAGTGTGTGTGTGTGTGTGTGTGTGTGTGTGTGTGTGTGTGTGTGTGTGTGTGTGTGTGTGTGTGTGTGTGTGTGTGTGTGTAAATTGGTTTATGTGATTTATGAGGACACAAATTTGTATAATGACATGTGTATTACACTGGTATTACAACTTATGGGTGGTTTATGAGGACATGTCAAAAGTCCTCATAAATCAAATGGCTTAAAAAACATAAAAAACAATGTTTAATTAAAAATGTAAAAATGCAGCATGTCTCCTGTGATGGGTAGGTTCAGGGATAGGGGCAGTGTAGGGGGATAGAATATATAGTTTGTACAGTATAAAAACCATTACGCCTATGGAGAGTTCTCATAATGCTGTTGCACCAACATGTTTGTGTGTGTGTGTGTGTGTGTGTGTGTGTGTGTGTGTGTGTGTGTGTGTGTGTGTGTGTGTGTGTGTGTGTTTGGTTGGGTGACAGTTAGGTTACAGTTTGACAAGAGTTTATAGTTTGACAAAAGCACAACGTTGTGTTTTATTGCGCGTGTAAACAAATAAGTAAACACTTTGCTGTTTGAATGATGTCCTGTATGAACAAAATGACGGAGTTTTTATGTTTCCACTGTTCGATCGCTCCCGCGCCTCACACACACACACAGTCTCTCTCTCTCTCTCTCTCTCTCTCTCTCTCTCTCTCTCTCTCTCTCTCTCTCTCTCTCTCTCTCTCTCTCTCTCCTCTCTCTCTCTCTCTCTCTTGCTGTTATTTTTGTAGGTAAATTTGAGACGTTGGCAGCAAACATGTCTGCTGCGTCTTCTGAACAAAACAAAGAAGTGAGATTGATGACGTATGATGACTCTTTGCTGGAGACCGCGATGATTGGTCAAAGTTGCAGAAAAGTTGCAGTGATTGGTCAAAATTGCAAGGCGCACTGAATTCACGCACTGAATTTGTTGAAGTTGCGTTAATAGTTGCGAACGCGACATCGCGAAATCCTGGAGGGACTGATAAATATAATCTATTATTATGAAAATACCTGGCATGGCTCGAAGAACACAGGTAAATCAAATATCATTGCGATCATGTTTATTGTCTTCAAAACATCTTTATCTGCATGTTACAGCGATCTCTGTTAGCTTTGTTTGTGTCAGGGACTTCCTGGAATGTCACATGATTATGGCACTTCTTTGTGTGTTCCATATATGGACTATACTGTGCACAGGGCGCCCTCAGGCTGCCAGAATGGATTGAAAACACAGTACATCAGCGTCCCCAGTGCTCATAATGATTACATCATCACATTTGGGTTGAGTTTTATTTGAATGAGAGCGGCTGACGCTCATAATTCATATTAAAGGTATCGACTCATTTTTTGATTACATAACTCCAGACACAAATTAAGACATAAACTGTCACTATAAGTTTCTCAGAATACAATAGTGGTCAAATACTGAACCTTGAGTCTTATATCTTTTTAATGGTTTATAGTTTGTCAAGGTAATAACATTAAATCTGATAGTAACTTTGAACTATTTATAAAAAAAAAAAAACGTTTCAGTGCGCCAACGCTCTGGCAACGTTTAACAGGTTAAAGCTGCTTTGAAACAATCTCTATTGTAAAAAGTGCTATATAAATAAAGGTGACTTGACGACATGAAGTAATAGCAAAAGCAGTCTACAACCAATCACACAATGTCAGAGGCTACAAATAGATGTGCAACAGGTGCGCTCTTCGGGTATCACTTTGTTTGAAGAGAGATGTCCAGGCACATCCTCAGTGCGGCAATGAAGCACAGTATTAAGTTCCTGCTTTTTCAGGGAACAGGGTTAGTCTAGTAACCAGAGACATTCCATTTCAGAAGCTTCACTCTATGTAGCGCTCAATGGAGTGCTTTGGGAAGGAGAATACCCGCGCCACCGCACTGGAAGTGTTTGGACCCCTCACGGTTGTGTAGTGTGTGTGCTCACAAGCACGTGAAAGCTCTCAGACATGAGCTTAAGAAGTTGACTCAAAGTCGTGAGAGCCCGAAGTGGCATGAATATCTAGGCTGTAAAATCTTTCCCCTTGCCAAAGCTTTGGAGGAAGCGAACCCCTTAGTGGAATGAGCCCTAACTCCTAGAGGCAAAGCTTGACCGTGTGCCTCAAAGGCTAGAGTAATAGTATCCCCTCACACAATGTGACATTGTTTTCTTGGATGTGCAAGTCTGAAGAGCACAGACTGGACATAGTCAGTTATGTTTCCCCTGCTCCGGCTTAGTGAAAAGCGGAGGACAGTAGGCTTCAAGAGTGTCTGATGTATGAGGATGCAAAATAGCTTTCACCATTCAAAGGGCAAAGTCTAAGCAGGATGTTGAGATAGACAGAGCCTGCAAACCCCAAATTATTTTAAAGTAACACCAAGTAACTTTCCCTCTTCGGTCACCCTACTGGTTGGAAACGAAATTGTCCATTGCCGCTGTCGTGAATAATTTAGCCTACCGTCGCACGCACGCACGCTCGCGGTTTATCCAGCACCGGCTTTAGAATGAAAGATGTCCACAGACAAGGTAGAGTATGTTACATGATTTCATGAAAGGATGATGTATTGCAACATCAGAAACGAAGAAAAACGAAATAATGACTATTGTAGCGCTTGACGTAAAGCAGTCACATTTTGTAGTTCTTTTTGTGCACGGGTTCCTACCTGAAACCCGAAGTTACATAGGGCCAGTAAAAGCGATACAGACCACGTCAGGCTATGGCAAACATGTCATTTAACTTATTTTAAGTCGATGTACCAACACAAGGGTCTTGGAAATATGTTATGAAGGTTGAAAAACTACATAGTGTTACTTTAAAACTCCCACGCATACATCAGTGCTGACACAAAAACTGATGTAAGAAATTTAAATTGTTATATTGTTGTTTGTGAAAGAGTGGTCAGAATGATTTTCACTTCATTTTGTAGTAAAAATTCTAGCCTACAAGAATAGTAACTCAAAAGTCTTGTGGACAACTATTCAGTATGTGTTAAATGGCCTTATTGCGGTGACATTTTTTTCCCCAAAACATACTAACCACCCATATTATTTTTTTTTTCTATAAAATGCAAACATGTACATCCATTTTGCTCACATATTATTGTAGTTTGTGCTGAATACAGCAAATGTATATGTTGGCAAATGGTATGTTTTAAGTAGCTGAAATAAGCACAAATGTCAGGGCATATCAAAACATCTCAAGGACCTCCTCAAAAACACTTCAGACCACAGAGGGTTAACCCTCTGGGGTCTGAGGTGTTTTCTGGGACCTGGAGGTGTTCTGACATTTATGCTTATTTCTGTTACTTGTGATATTTTCATGGCTAAAATCTGCTACAATAATATGTCAGCAGCATGCATGTAAAAGTTTGTAGTTTTGAGATAATGACTTTTATGCGTGGTTTGAGAAAAAAAAATGTCACTGAAATAAGGTCATGAAACCCATACTGATTATTTCTTATTATACTTTTTAAAATGCATGAGCTGCAACTGGTTTATGGTCTTTTTAGGAAGGCCAGTGAGGAGTCCATTACAATAATCCACCCTGCTGGTGATGAAAGCATGCACAAGTTTCTCTAAGTCTTGACTGGAAACAAAGCATCTAATTCTTGCAATATTTTTCAGATGATAGTATGCTGATTTAGTAATTGCTTTGACATGACTACTGACACTAAGGTCTGACTCTAGAGTCACACCGAGATTCCTGACTTGATTTTTAGTTGTTAGACCCCTAGGGCCAGTTGCACCAACAGGGCTTACACCTGGTCTTAAGGTAAGTAGGTCTTAACTCAGCATTCTAAGTCCGACCTAATTGTTACGACTGTTGCACCATCCAGGCTTAAGTCATCTTCTCGCTAAGACCGGGCGTAAATCTTACGCCTAGTCAGTAGCAGGCGTAAAGTCAAAATCTAGGCATATACTAACGTTAATAGGCTGATCCGTTTTCCGACAGATAATGTTTCTATAGTAACCTCTAAAAGCAAATGATTGTTCATTGAATCGTTAAAAAGATTCATTAAAAACGGTTTTAAAAACATTCGCTGTCTGTTGCATGGAGACTCTGCTGGTTTCATTTTGAAATTCTCGTCAGCGAAATAAAGGGGAAACGAACAATATTCACAATATTGTGTCTAAAAAGTGACTCACAATGTTAACTTATTGTTAATTTAACTGTTGTATAAAATAAATATAATTTGCAATTGTGCACATGAAAATGGCACTTTTACTAACATAATATGATATAAATATAAGACAATAAACTTATTTGGGGACATACAGTGACACATCACACAGTGAAGACAAGCACGAGAAACAAATGTGATGTCAGCTCGCAGTGCCTCGTCCATAGTTAAAACTGATTACAATATCATCATAGACGATACATAGCACACACACCTTGGGAGAGAATAAAGAATGAACTTACAATTGAACTGACATTTATTACCAACGTTCTTTTACCTCTCCTCTCGCGTGCAGGAGACAGACGCAATGCTGCCACGAATGAAGCAAATTGTGTGCTGACTGTACAGCTCTATTAACTTTCGTATCTCAATGTCGGTGAAATTTCCTTTCCTTTTTCTTTGATCCTCCATTGATACGGCTACAAGTTAACCAAACAGCGGAAGGTAGTTTACAACGTAACCCCAGCTACCTGCTACCCTGCTAGGCAACCGCTAGAGTTCCGTGGCCATTCACAGGAATGCACATCGCTAAAACCAGGCGTAGTAAAGCCTAGGCTTAAGTTTGGTTGGTGCAACCGACGTTAGGTCAACTCTAAAGACTGGTCTTAACTAAGACCTACTTAGCAGTTAGGACCAGGCTTAGTAAAGCCCTGTTGGTGCAACTGGCTCCTAGAGTGAAGGTATGCATTCACCTTGAGAACTTCATCTTTGTTTCCAAACGCAATGACTTCAGTTTTGTCTTTGTTTAACTGAAGAAAGTTTAGGCACATCCAGTTGTTTACTTCATCAATGCATTGGCACAGGGAGTCAATGGGGCTGTAGTCGTTAGGCGATAGGGCTAAGTAGAGCTGTGTGTCGTCTGCATAGCTGTGCTAAGAGATTCGGTTCTTTCTCATTATTTGGCTCATTGGGAGCATACAGGTTGAATAGGAGTGGCGCAAGAATTGAGCCCTGGGGGACTCCGCATGTCATGGATGTCCACTCAGACTTATGGTCTCCTATACTCACATAATAACCTCTCCCTTCTAAGTATGACCTGAACCATTTTAGGACTATCCCAGAAAGCCCACCCAGTTTTCCAGCCGGTCAATAAGTATGTTGTGATCGACAGTGTCAAATCCAGCACTGAGGTCGAGTAGTACCAGCACTGTAATTTGCCTGTATATAATGGTCCTATCAGGTGCTATCAGGCCCTATCATTATGAGGAACCTTGCACAAATGAGCAGAGATTTTAAAAAGAATGGCTTTTTGATTGTTTGGATTTATTTACAACACAACATAATCTAAAGATACACAACAAAGGACAAAAAAAGAACACACTGATCTAAAGACAGAGACTTGAACAGTAACACACCTTTGTGCCATTCCTGAAACATAATACATACCTGTCATTTCCAAGGTGTTTGATTTTTCATTTTACCATGTTCATGTACAGAGTCTCATGTGAATGTTAAAGTCAGCAGGACTCATCAGTGGCATCTGGTCCCTGTAAAAAAAAAAAAAGAAATCGAAACAAAAAAACTGAACTATAAATTGCTAAAAAGGAACACTTCACAGTAGGCTACACTACACTAGAGAAATATATATTGTAAAGACTCATGGGCGGATCTGATTACGGGGAATTTGCGTATCATAATTAATAATTAATAATTATTCATACAGGTTTGTATCAGATCAGTCTTACATGTTAATACATCTCCCGATAAGGGATGATATGTTATTTTACCTGCATGCATGCATGTGTATCTTAGTAGTTAACCAAAAGTTGGTTGCAATTAGCCACACATATCACGTTTTGTAAACGGGTAAAATTGAATTAGCTCAATTGTCAGAATAGTATTTGTGGGGATTAATTTATGATCGACCCATTTGCCTGTCCTGCAAGCTTGATCGTTCGATCTCCGTCAACACCCACAATATTATTCTACTTTAGCCTATAGGTTTTCAGGAAAACCAACCTGTGGCCAACAGGTTGCTCTTCCTGTTCTATAAACACATACTCTTTAAAGTATCTTTAATTTGTAAGCTTGTAGCTAAGATCTTTGACACTTAAGGGACTTGGAAAATGAGCAAAGAGGCAGTACATCAATCAAATATATATAATGAATTTAATAAGGCACAACTACTTATGTATTTACTACGGTTACATGGGATATATGTATTTACAAACATAATAAACAACAAAACACGATAAGGCATCGATGAACGACAAATGCATAGAGACAGAGAGAGAGAGGAAATGTAGAGAGTTGCAGTTATGCAAGAGGGAGTTTAGAAAGACCCAAGGATCTTTCTAAATAGCAAATTCACATAGACAACGGAACTTTGAGAGACAACAAGACTTCAACAAATCTTAAAAGCGTGATCAAACACGTTGTCAATTCGTTGAAGAAACTATGAAAGATGCTTTTACTATTAATATGTTGTTGTTACTGACATATCGTGTATACAGTCACTTCGACCTTCAAAGTATCAACTAAACAAAATATATAACATTGGCCTAGTGGTTTTTTAGATATTTTACTGCAAAAATCCTGCATATTGTGCCTTTAACAGTAAACACGGGTATAAACATTCTAATATTCACCATATTAGAGTAAACACTCATACTAGCCTACTTTTATATCATGCTGTGTTTTATTATCGAACATAAAAACATTGTATCGTACATGTATACATTTAACATTGAAAGGTAGGCATGTTTCAACTTGTTTCTGTCTATATGCACATACATTTTAGTCTGGCACCAGTTTAACTAGTAGCTAGTTAACTTATCCACTGTGGTGATGGCGCAGTGGATAAGACACATGCCTTTGGTGTGAGAGACCGCGTTCGAATCCACTGTAAAACACCAACCCTAATTGCTCCAGAGGCGTGTGACCTCTGAAATATAGCAATTGTAAGTCGCTTTGGATAAAAGCATCAGCTAAATGTTAAATATAAATGTAAGCTACAATATGACGTTTATGCAACAATAACATGCTTACTTTAAGTGGAAATGTTTTCATCTTCAAATCACATTCTTCTAATTCTTCTAGGGTAAATCCAAGGTGCACAGCACAAACACAACGTGTCTTCCAAACTCTATGAAAATCAGAGGAGTAGTGCAGTCTCTGGTTCTTTCTTTAGAGGTAATGAGGGCGTTAACAGGTCTGCGTTCCTTCACGTGGACAGTTTGCATGTCAATTGCTCGTGCGCGCGTGGGTGTGGTCACATTAGAGCTAATGAGAAACTGTACATCTCGTTCCTTTCATACAGATTACTTAAACAGAGAATATTTGTTTTTGATATGATTTACATAATATAAAAGCAGAGATTTAAAGCTATGTAAAGACATCTCAAGTCTGTGTGACAAACATGAGTTACAGGTTATTTTCTGTCGAGTCTCAGAATGAGCATCACATTGAGAGAGACGGCAGAACGCACATTGTTTATTTTCTTTATTTTACGAAAAACACAATATTTTGTGAATGTACACAAATAAAAGAAGACATTTAACAGTTTTGAATGATGTATAACACTTGCCTGTATGACTAAAATCGACAGAGTTATTGGAGTCTTTTTGCACTGATAAGAAAAAAAAACCAAGACAATCACGCCGGCGTGATTGCCGACCCCGGAGGGTTAAGAAAGTGGCCAGAAAAATGGAGCGCAACTTGAAAAAAAAAAAAAACTAGAGGTATTTCATGGAAAGAGAGCACAATTGCATACAGAGAGACATTAAAAGCTGCCACATCTTCTTATTTTTACAATATGACTTTATGAACTTCTTTACTTTATAGATTTATAATATGAGGGAGAAAATTATAACTATGCAACCGTCTACTACAGTATTGCATCAGCCAGTGCATTTTCTAAACATGTATGTTAGACCCTATACCGACTAAGCTACTGAAAGAGATACTTCCAGAGGTCATAGATCATCTTCTTAATGTCATTAATTCATCTTTGTCATTCGGATATATACCAAAAACATTTAAGTTGGCTAGGATTAAACCGCTTGTTAAAAAACAGCAACTTGATCCTATTATTATTTATTAATTAGTCAATTACAGGCCGATCTCGAATCTACCTTTTCTGTCAAAGATACTAGAAAAGGCAGTATCTTCACAACTTTGTTCTTCATCTGCGAGGATTTTCAATCAGGATTTAGACAGTACCATAGTACGGAGACAGCTCTCATTAGAATCACAAATGATTTGCTCTTATCATCCGATCAGAGTTGCTTTTCACTCTTTACATTCTATCCATGGCATTAGTTTTCACTGTTATGCCGATGATACTCAGCTCTATATTTTTTCACGCCCTAACAAAACTTACCAATTCACAAAATGAATGGAATGCATAGCAGATATAAAAAACTGGATGACTAGCAATTTCCTACTAATTAATTCTGAAAAACAGATTCTAATTATTGGACAAAAAACGTCTCACGTAATAACATAGAATACTGTTTAACACTTGATGGCTGCTCTTGACAGTCCTCGTATTCGGTTAGGAACCTGGGTGTGCTCTTTGATACCAATCTTTCATTTGAAAGTCACGTGTCTAGTATCTGTAAAACCATGTTCATGAAAACCATGACATCAAGGCCAGATTATTGTATTGCTATTATGGGTGGTTGTCCTGCACGCTTAATAAACAAACTACAGCTGGTCCAAAATGCAGCCGCTAGAGTTCTTACCAGAACCAGGAAATATGACCATATTAGCCCGGTTCTGTCAACACTGCATTGGCTCCCTATTAAACATTGTATACATTTTTGTCACGGTTGATAGATCCGTTGTCTCATTCGGGTCTCGTGTGTTTGTGTTTGTGTGTCTCGCGTGCGCTGATTGTTCTGTGTGGGCGTGACCGCTGATTATCAGCGACAGCTGCAAGCTATTCAGCCACCTATTTAATGCTCTGTCTTTCGTCTTGTGTTTGTCAGATCGTTGTTGAGCTTCCCTCGTGTAGCGTCTGTTCCCGTGTTTCCTGTTTCTTGGATTACTGCTCCTCGTTCACCCTCTTCACTGGACTCTCTTCACCTGCACTCTCACCTGGATTTGCCCGTCTCAGTCCCTGCATCACGCTCTCCTGCTGACTGTGTTCCCGACTGGATCGTGCTTGCTTCCAGAGAGTGTTTGTTTACCTGTCTTCTTTGTGGAGAGTTACTGTGAATAAAATTCACCTTTGCACTTGCAATTGCTTCTGCCCGCTTATCATTACATAACGATCTGACCATAATGGAAGCAGCAAGTGCCGCCTCGCTGACTGAGTTCATCAACCACAGTGTCTCCCGGATGGATCAGCAGCAGGAGAGCATCGCCAACACCGGACGCGCTGTCCAAGCGCTCGTGACGCAGGTGTCCGAGCTCACCCAGAAGATCCAACAACTAAGCCTTCCCACTGCGCCGCCCACACCCGCCGTTCCCCCACCCGCTATGCCAGAGATGAGTCATCGACCAGAACCACATCCACGACCAGAACCACGTCTACCAGTTCCAGAAAGCTATGCCGGTGAGCCGAATTTTTGTAGAGCGTTCCTTACCAGATGTTCTATGCACTTCTCCCTGCAGCCCAGAACGTTTGAGACGGAGGAATCTAAGGTGGCCTTCGTGCTCACTCTACTCACTGGACGTGCAGCTTTATGGGGAACGGCGGTGTGGGAGAACAAGGACCAGTGTTGCTCCTCGTTCCACGCACTAGAGGCAGAAATGAGGAGAGTCTTCGACCGTGCGGTAGCCGGCAAGGAGGCTGCCAGAAGACTCGCTGACCTGAAACAGGGTGCCGGTTCAGTGGCGGATTATTCCATCGAATTCCGTACATTAGCGGCTGAGTGTAAGTGGAACGAGGAGGCGCAGTGGGATATGTTCCTGCATGGGCTGGCCGACCGTGTTCAAAAGGAGATATACATGCTGGATCTACCGTCTAAACTCAACGAACTTATTGACCCGGCGCTACGAGTGGATGCTCGCATCAGCGCTCAGCGAGCTCACTCCACTCGTTCCCCCGGAGGCATCTGGGCTCGAAGCAGCAGTGAGGAGAACACGGTCGGTCCCGCCGAAGATCAGGAGCCCATGCAGGTGGGTAGAGCTCGGCTTTCCCGGGAGGAGAGGGAGAGGCGGAGGTCCCGTGGACTCTGTCTTTACTGTGGGGGCTCTGGGCATTTTCTACTCGCATGCCCGGTAAAAGAGCAAGCCCGGTAGTAAAGTTGAGGCTACTATCGGGTGGGATCTCCGCCGGGAAGTCCTCACCAGCTACTCTCCTTCCGGTAAGACTGAGATGGGCCAACAACGAGCACACCGGTCAAGCACTTCTGGACTCTGGAGCGGAGGGTAATTTTATGGACTCACATTTGGCACACAAGTTACACCTTCCTGTCACACCCCTTTCCCACCAGATCTCCGTCAGCGCTTTAAATGGTCAAGCACTTCCCAACATTTCTCTGACTACTGGTCTTATAACACTTATCACCTCCGGCAATCATTCCGAGACCATCTCCTTCCTCCTCATGGACTCCCCTGTAGCACCCATTGTTCTGGGCCATCCCTGGCTTGTTAAACATAATCCTCGGGTGGATTGGGGTTCTAACTCCATAGCCATGTGGAGTGAACATTGTCATGAGTCCTGTCTTGTGTCTGCTTGTCCGTCTGTCTCTGTTTCTGTGTTTCAGGAGAAGGCAATGGATCTGTCAAACGTGCCCGTGGAGTATCTAGACCTGAAGGAAGTGTTCAGTAAGTCTCGTGCTGCTTCTCTTCCTCCGCATCGTCCCTATGACTGTGCTATAGAGTTACTGCCAGGGAAGTCTCCGTCTAAAGGCAAGCTTTACTCTCTTTCCGTTCCTGAGAGGGAGGCCATGGAGAAATATATTTCTGATTCTCTAGCAGCTGGGTTCATCCGACCTTCTTCTTCTCCAGCGGGGGCGGGGTTCTTTTCTGTTGGAAAGAAGGATGGTTCTCTGCGGCCTTGCATTGATTACCGAGAGCTGAACAACATCACGGTGAAGAATACTTATCCTTTGCCGTTGATGTCTTCAGCTTTCGAGAGGCTGCAGGGAGCATCCATTTTCACGAAATTGGATTTACGGAACGCCTATCATTTGGTTCGCATCAGAAGGGGGGATGAATGGAAAACCGCTTTCAACACCCCTAGGGGACATTTTTAATATTTGGTTATGCCGTTTGGGCTGTCCAACTCCCCAGCGGTTTTCCAGGCACTCGTCAATGACGTGTTGAGAGACATGGTTGATCAATTCATATATGTGTAACTGGATGACATATTGATTTTTTCTTCGTCTCTCCAGGAACATGTTCAACACGTCAGGCGAGTTCTCCAGAGGTTGCTAGAGAATGGGCTTTTTGTCAAGGCGGAGAAATGCGCTTTTCACGCACAGTCTGTTCCTTTCCTAGGCTACATCGTCTCTACTGAGGGAATGCGTATGGACCCTGACAAGGTTAAGGCTGTGGTGGATTGGCCAAGTCCAGATTCCCGTAAGGCCCTACAGCGGTTTCTGGGGTTCGCCAATTTCTACCGTCGTTTCATTCGCAACTTCAGCCAACTAGCCGCGCCTCTGACTGCCTTGACCTCCCCCAGAACTGCGTTCAGGTGGTCCGATGCGGCTGAAGCCGTATTTACCAACCTCAAGAGCCGCTTCGTTTCGGCTCCCATCTTAGTCGCCCCTGATTCCACACGTCAGTTCGTGGTGGAGGTCGATGCATCAGAGGTGGGGGTAGGTGCAGTTCTCTCCCAACGCGCTTCCTCAGACGACAAGATGCACCCCTGCGCGTTTTTTTCTCATCGTTTATCACCTGCCGAACGTAACTATGACATTGGTAACAGAGAGTTGTTGGCCGTCAAGTTAGCGTTGGAGGAGTGGCGCCACTGGTTAGAAGGGTCAGGGGTACCTTTTATCGTTTGGACTGATCACAAGAACCTTGAATATATTAGAACTGCTAAAAGACTCAACTCCAGGCAGGCTCGGTGGGCACTTTTTTTCGGACGTTTTGACTTTTCTCTCTCGTACCGCCCGGGTTCCAAGAACATCAAACCCGACTCTTTATCTCGCATTTTTGATCCATCCGAACGCCCGGTTACTCCCGAGTGTATTTTTCCGGAGAGAGTAGTTATCTCCACACTCACATGGGAGGTCGAATCGAGGGTCAAGACGGCCTTAGAAGGGGTAACGCCTCCGCCCGGTTGCCCACCGAACCGATTATTTGTTCCGGAGGGGTTACGGTCCGACGTTATACGGTGGGGTCATAGTTCCAACGTGGCTTGCCATCCAGGAGTAAACCGCACTAGCAGTTTAGTAAAGCAACGATTCTGGGCATATGGCTCGCGATATTCACATTTGTCTGGCTGCTCGGTTGTCATTGGTAAGACGTCTAACCGACCTCCTGATGGGTTTCTCCAACCGCTGTCTGTCCCTTCGAGGCCCTGGTCCCACATTGCGCTAGATTTTGTCACCGCCCTCCCGCCCTCTAATGGCATGACGGTTGTTTTAACCGTGGTGGACAGGTTCTCGAAGGCGGCACATTTCATTCCCTTGCCCAAATTACCCTCAGCCAAGGAGACAGCGGTTACTGTAATTGATCACGTCTTTCGGTTACATGGCCTCCCGATGGATGTGGTTTCTGACAGGGGTTCCCAATTTGTGTCCAGATTTTGGCAAGAGTTTTGTAGATTATTGGGAGCCACAGTTAGCTTGTCTTCGGGTTATCATCCCCAGAGTAATGGTCAGACCGAGCGAGTCAACCAGGATTTGGAGAGAATGTTGTGATGTTTGGTATCCAAGAATCCTTCATCCTGGAGCCAACAATTGTCCATGGTTGAGTACGCCCATAACTCGTTACCAGTGTCATCCACGGGCCTCTCTCCGTTTAAGTGTAGTTTAGGGTACCAGCCACCAATTTTTCCGAGTCTGGAGTCCGAGGTCGCGGTTCCCTCCGCTCACGCTTTCGTCCAGAGGTGTCACCGCACATGGACTAGAGCCTGTGAGACTCTGCTCCAGGTGGGGGCGCGCACTAAGGCTAAGGCCGATCGCCACCGGTCAAGGCCTCCCGAATACGTCGTGGGTCAAAAAGTGTGGCTTTCTACCAAGAACATTCCGCTCCGTTCCGTTTCCAACAAGTTAGCTCCCAAATTTATTGGCCCGTTCCCTGTCATCAAGATTATTAGTCCGGTGACAGTCCGCCTCAAACTTCCTCCAGCGTACAGGAGAATTCATCCCGCCTTTCATGTATCAAGAATCAAGCCCGTTTTTCACTCTAGCATTAATCCGCCTACTCCGGTTCCTCCCCCACCGCGACTCGTAGATGGGGAACCTACATATTCGGTTAATCGTATTCTGGACTCGAGACGGAGGGGACGCGGATTCCAGTATTTGGTGGACTGGGAAGGTTACGGTCCGGAGGAGAGGAGTTGGGTACCTGCTAGAGACATTCTGTATCACTCCCTTATCGATGACTACAATCGACAGGTGGGTTCGTCGGGGAACGCCAGGAGGCGTTCCTAGGAGGGAGGGTACTGTCACGGTTGATAGATCCGTTGTCTCATTCGGGTCTCGTGTGTTTGTGTTTGTGTGTCTCGCATGCGCTGATTGTTCTGTGTGGGCGTGACCGCTGATTATCAGCGACAGCTGCAAGCTATTCAGCCACCTATTTAATGCTCTGTCTTTCGTCTTGTGTTTGTCAGATCGTTGTTGAGCTTCCCTTGTGTAGCGTCTGTTCCCGTGTTTCCTGTTTCTTGGATTACTGCTCCTCGTTCACCCTCTTCACTGGACTCTCTTCACCTGCACTCTCACCTGGATTTGCCCGTCTCAGTCCCTGCGTCACGCTCTCCTGCTGACTGTGTTCCCGACTGGATCGTGCTTGCTTCCAGAGAGTGTTTGTTTACCTGTCTTCTTTGTGGAGAGTTACTGTGAATAAAATTCACCTTTGCACTTGCAATTGCTTCTGCCCGCTTATCATTACAATTTTAAAATATAGCTGATTACTTACAAAGCACTAAATGGTATAGCTCCCCAGTACTTGAACAAGCTCTTAACGCATTATAGTCCTTCACGTTTATTGCGATCTCAAAATTCTGGCCAGCTGATAATACATAGAATATAAAAATCGACTGCTAGTGGTACATCCTTTTCCTATTTAGCACCAAAACTTTGGAACAATCTTCCTAACATTGTCCGGGAAGCAGACACACTCAAATCTAGACAAAAAACAAATCTCTTTGGCCTAGCATACACATAACACATTATAGACTTCTATAATTCAGTGTTAGGCTGCATTGTTTAGATCATAAATCCTGATGTACTTGGTACATCATAAGGAGGATGGCATCTACAATATTAGTCCGCCCGATCTAGGCCGTATCCAGATCTGATGAAGGACCAGTGCCTGGACACGACGATGACGCAGTCCTGAGGTGTCTAGTCTCTCCCCTGTGAAGGCCTCCTTTCCTTTACCTGGCTACGCAGACGCGACAAAAAAATCTGTATTATACATTTTTAAGCCAGACAAGTAGTTTGTTGAGTATTGATTTGTGAAGAACTACACGCCTGGGGACATTCAAACGTGCATCCCTATCTACTGAAGACCCAAGGATCTTTCTAAATAGATGCGTATGTGCGTGCCGACTCTGTTTTTGTGGGTTTGCGTTTTTGACGTTTGTGCAGAGATAGCGGATAATCGTTTGCACCTTCAAACTTATTTCAGGGAGTGCGTTCTCGACACCAGGCACTGTTTTATGTTAAGGATTTTTCTTTTAGAACGGTGACGTGTTAGCGGCCCCTAAGTTAATAACTAATGATCTTCGCAATGGAAGTGAATCAATCAAAACTTTAGCTCAGTGTTACTCATTGAGCGGCTCGCGAGCCTCATGCGGCTCGCCAAGCTTTCATTTGTGGCTCGCATGACGGTAAATAATACAGTGATATGATCAAGCAGTCACTACAGATATTTCATAAAAACATTAAAAACTAAGTAGGACAATAACATAACCCATTAAAAACTCAAAGTGTCAGCTCTATTTTCAAATAATTTCGATCGGATTGAAAGGGGTAGTTTATCGAGAGAACATGTAAACACTTGATCGATTGAAAACCGAAACTGAAAGGACGCCGTACGTCGCGCTGAACGAGCTGTTCTTCTGATGAATAAAGTGTCGTATAAACGAGTGTCTCGTCGTTCTATAATTCTCCTTTCACTCAGTATCTGTGAAGTGAAGCAGGACAACGGCTCACCAGTCCTTGTTTCAGATTCTCATCCACAGACGACTGATTTTGGGCATTTTTACTGCGTGATCAATACAAACAGCACGGCATAACGGTTCATCATTGTCTCCAAATTATGACCAGAATTTGATAAATATTAAGTCTGCTGTTTAAAACAAATAAAGAACCAATGTAGGAAAATGGTTATTACGCGACAACAGCGGGAAACTTTGTATATTTGTGCAGTGTGCGAATGTCAAAAAACCTATTCCGATTTGAATCTTTTGACTTATAAACGTGCACATCACCCCGATCATGCATCATATCATGATGTTAAGCATTCATGTAAACTACAATACATTCAGATTAATCAATCAGAATGAATTCAGACCGATTGAAACAAAAGTTGTGCATGTAAACATATCCCGTCTCTACGGAGTTGCCAGTTATGGCGGTATTTCCAGCTCTTAACGCCGCATGTGCCTTGGATGATTAGATACATGATGGGCTAATGTAGAAAAAAATAACTTAATGTCATTCTGGGATGAATATATTCTGGAAATCCTGCTTTTTTTGTCATTAAGGGAAATCATCTTGTCTCAGTTACAAATTTGACTGGTAAATCATAAAAAAAATATATTTATTGCATTGCATATTGTATGTTCAGGGGTGACATATTAATAAACAGACATGGTATTTATGACTGGATGTAACTTTTTATACTTTCCTGTAAAAATGGCTCTCCTACTGACTTTATCCTATCAGTGCGGCTCTCGTGAAAAAAATAGTGAAGACCACTGCTTTAGCTGGACAATAACTTTATCCTACAGCTGTGGTAAGGCCTAAACAATCTGTTATGGTAATTTCTATTATCACTGTTAAGCTGTTTTGAAACAATCCATACTGTTAAAAGCGCTTTATAAATGAAGGTGATTTGACTATTAAAAACATGATTTATTAAAAAAAGCAACTTGATCCTAGAGTTAATAAGTCAATTAGTCAATTACAAGCCAATCTCAAATCTACCCTTTCTGTCAAAAATATTAGAAAAGGCAGTATCCTCACAACTATGGTCCACTTTTTTCTTCTAGATCTGTTGTACAGCCGAAACAAACTTTGTAGCATTATTTTCCTGTTATCATTATAAAGCTACTTTAAAACAATCTGTATTGTTAAAACACTATACAAATAAAGGTAGGATTAGGGTTAGGGTTAGGAAGTACCACAGGGTCAGGAATACACCCATCAATTCGAGGCAATTATTGTGCTAATCGACATGATGACCTCGAATGGGCCATTTGCTTAGTCGCACAGAGAGACAAATCTGTGGCTCAACAAAGCTCAAGAAGGCTTTTTACCCTAAGGATGTGCCTTATAAGTCAAAGAAGTGGATAGTAGGGTGTGTGTTAGCAGAAGCAGGGAGCCAGCTTTAGCTTTATTCTTCCCATGTCTGCAACATCCCCTATTTTGAGTAACAAGACTGTTCAATACACTAAATGCAAGTGCTTTTGTTTCTGATATACTGGATGGCAGTGTGCTGGTGGTTTTATTTTATGTTTTATTCTAGAAAATTCAAATTTTTTGTCTGTTATGTTTAAAACAGAGGGTTCTCTGGGTGCATGAGAGAAGATATTCCATGGATTGGAAAGGGATTTACAGTATAATCAGACTTTTTTTAGGACTGTCTTTACTGCTGGTATTTATGCTCTCGTTGGACTATTGAGGACTATTTACGAGAATTTATGGAGGTCCCAACTAAAACTCAACTGGACTTCAATGAAATGTCAGAGCCTTAGGAAATTTCTAAGGAAAAGAGACTGGGTGACTGTTGTAGTGTATATGAGAAAGAAGATGTATGCCACATGCTTTTTCTGTTTGAGAATTTTTGTTTCTTTGATTTGATGTTTCCTCTTACCCATGCTTACCCAAGAATATAACTTGTTTGGTTACACTCCCTCAATGTATCTATCTCCTTACTGAATGCCCCCCATCTTTTTGGGAACCAGAAATTACAGACTGTAGTAGCCTGACTCTGGAACATGTTCTATGGCCCCTTTGCTCAGAACAGATTATCTTGTGACAGCAGATGCACCTGCTCCGGTGGGGACCACTCCTTTAAAACGAGAAGGGCAGTGTATTCCTTTTTTGTACTGTCTTTAGGACCCAAGGAGATATACCCGGCAGTAGCTTCTATACTGCCAAAGTCTCTTTAACCCTCTGGGGACCAAGATGATTTTGGGGCCCTTGGGATGTTTTGACATGCACTGACATTTGTGCTTTTTTCAGTTATTTATAAACATGTTAATGGCAAAGGCACCATAATATGTGAGCAACATGTATGCAAATGTTTGTATTTTTGAGAGAATATTGTCTATGCATGGTTATTGAAAAAACTAAAAATTAAAGTTTCTGAAATAAGGCCACAAAACACATACTAAATATGTGTCCACAAGACTTTTGACTAATGGAAATTGTCGCCTAGAGTTTTTGCTTCAAAATGATCTGAAAATCATCCTGCCTAATCATTCACATAACACAATAGATTGATTAAAATTGTGAAAAACATGTTTTTGTTTGCCAAGGCAATATGCGAATGGGCGTCAACTGCCCAACCCCTTTGTGAATAATTAGTTGGTTCACACCTGAGAAGACAAAGACCCTGCATAATAATGAGCCTAGTGAGAAAGAATGCAAGGACCCCAAAGAATGCAAGAACAAAATATATATATATATATATATATATATATATATATATATATATATATATATATATATATATAATACATATACATAATACATATACATATACATAACATACACAAATACAAACGCACACACACAAACACACTCTCACAATACTCTCACACTCTTATATATATATATATATATATATGAAGAGTTCAGATGCAAAAGCCTCTAAATGCCATCTGAAATTTTCTTCTAAAATGATCATTTTTATCAAGCTCGTATATTTAAGTTAAATAATTTCACTTAAATGGCAAGAAAAGGTACCCATTAATTGTCATTTAAGTGAAATTGCTGAATTTAAATATACGAGCTTGATAAAAATGATCATTTTAGATGAAAATCTTAGATGGCATTTAGAGGCTTTTGCATCTGAACTCTTCATATATATATATATATATATATTATATATATATTATATATATATATATATATATATATATATATATATATATATATATATAAAATGAAAGTCAAAAGCACATTTTTATTCATACCTGGAAACAATCCTGTTCAAATAGGTTTTATGGGCCATTCTACAGAATTGGTTCAAAGTTAGAGTTGGAAACATCTTGAAAAGAAAATTGTCTTTTTCTATAAATGTCTTAGTAGGCCAATACGTTTGATCATACATATTTCAAAGTTGAGGATTCATTATTTTAATATAGCTTGCATTGGAATATAAACTATAGCATCTTAGTTGACTAGTTTATTGACAAAACATACTATATATTTAACAAATGAGAAGAAACTCTTAACACAAGCTTATTTGATGTCTATTTTAGAGTAAAAACTTTATCCAAAACTAGTCAATGAAATGTTGTCTTTTATTTTGTCTGTAACAGTGCGTATCTGTGCATTCATTCATTCATTCATTCGTTCATTCATTCACACACACACACACACACACACACACACACACACACACACACACACACACACACACACACCACACACACACACACACACACACACACACAAGAAAAATGATTCACATTTAAACAGTATGCTATTTTTCCATTTACAGACACTGACGTTATTCTATATCGCGATTAGAACAAAGCACAAGAATAAAACACTTACACACTTCTCAGCTGAATCTGTTGCTCCACCTCGAAGTGAAAATAAACCAGCACTTCTGAGGTAGGTAAATGTCCCAGGATTATTCCTCATAGCCGCGCAAGATGAATCTTAATCTGACTAAAAAATATAGTGTGTATATATATGGGCGTTTAAGCGTCTCAATGTGTTGCTTCACATATTTGCGTTTGAATAGCGCGTGATCGCCATGGGCGTGTCACATTACCAGAATAATGAGCTGAGAGAAAGATAATTAGAACGGCTGACACGTCTATCTTTTTATATAGATGACATAAACAGAGAATATTTATTTTAGTTTTTAATCGGATCATTTAAAAGTACAAACTCAAATGATTTAAAAGATTTATTGCTCATGGCTGGGTGAATAGTATTCGCTGAGTTTTGTTTAAGTTTAGAGACGTGCTCCAGAAAAAAAGTTCACGGAGACGGGGAGGCAGAACGCACACCCTGTTTATTTTCTTTATTTTACAAAAGCACAATATTTTATTTCGATTGTATGTGGGCACATAAAAAAGTAGACATTTAACAGTTTATTTTCTCATATTTCTTAAATCTATATGACCAGAAATGATGGTAGTACTTTAAGTCTATTTTTCTACTATGTGAAAAAAATCTGCCAAAACACGCCGGCACGTTTTTGGTCCCCAGAGGGTTAAAAGGGTTCCAATTTAATGCTTCCTGTTGGGGGGAATATTCTTCCTGTTGAATGTTCTGTGTCCTGGGTATTACCAGGAAGCGATAGAACATCCAACATTTTGCTGGAAACCGCTACCCCCTTGAATCACCAGAGGTGGCGGGATTGTTACAGTGGTCTCCTGAGGGTGCCAGGAAGGAGCTGGTTGGTGAATCTTTATGTGCCCCATACCAACGGGAACCCCCCCCTTGAAACGCTCTCCCCACCAGCATGGATGTCCTGCATAGCTTGGTAGGGAGAGCTGGTTTCTTTAATGAGAATGCAGACTGTCCTCTAATTTAGAGCGTTTGGTCAGCTAATTGCCAGTCTAGTTGTAATCTGACCAATGTATCTGACCAATCTGACCTTTATCCTTTGAAACAATCCATACTGTTAAAAGCGCTTTATAAATGAAAGTGACTTGACTTGACCAATGCATAAGTAACCACCTCGAGTAGTCCTCTCTCGCTTTATCATTGCGGGAGGAACGCTCTGAGGCGGCAAACTCCCAGTCCATTCCAACGGAAACAAGAGATTCAGCGTCCCCCTGCCAGAGCCGAAGAAGTGCCGTGGTACGCTTCAAAACCAGGGAAAAGGACACCACAATATGGAGAGAGAGCGAGCAATATGGACGTACCCGTCTCTCGCTCCTCAGCCAGAACGATCGCATTGTGGGTGCTAATCCTTAGAAATAAGCAAAGCAAGCGTGAATTTTAGTAGACTTCCTCAGAAAGCGGTACCAGTAATTTTAAAAGAGTCAGAAGTTGAGATTGTAACAACTTACAAGTATTTGGGTGTATATCTGAACAACAAGCTCAACTGGTCTGATAATGTGATTCATGTCTATAAGAAGGGTCAGAGTCGTATTCATTTGTTAAGACGACTGAGATGCTTTGGGGTACGTCAGGTACTACTTAAGACATTCTATGACTCTGTAGTCTCATCTGTGATTTTGTACTCTATCACATGTTGGGGCGGGGGACTGTTGGAAAAGGAGAAGAATAAGTTAAATAAACTTATAAAGAAGGCAGGCTCTGTCATGGGGAGTGTGTTACCCACTGTAGAGGAGACAATGCAGGATAAAATGATTGGAAAACTTTCTCTTATGGTTAATCATGACCGTCATCCTCTTAATGAAATATCTCAAGCTTTCGTGAGTACCCACAGCTCAAGATTAATTCATCCACGCTGCTACAAAGAGCGTTTTAGAAAATCTTTTTTCCCAACTGCAATTAGATTTTATAATCAGTGTTATATAAGATGATACAGATGATGGTCATATATAATCATGGTCAAATGCTTTGAAAAATTGATATTTGAGAACAAGACTTGTTGTTGTTGTGTATGTTGTTGTTGTTTATTTATTTATTGTATTTTTGTGCTGCTGCGACATATAAATTTCCCCCTTGGGGATTAATAAAGTAAATCAAATCAAATCAAATCAAATCACTTTAACTGTAAACCTTTGACAATGCTCAGTGCAAGGGCATGCTCAAATGCAAGGGCCGCAAGCTCTTCCCCCCAAACACAAAGCAAAACTGGTCTGTGTCATATTTAGGCATGGACCGTGAACGTGAACACCGCTTACCTTGAGTGATGCTCATTTTTTCTATCTCTTTCGCAAAGAAATTACTGCATACACCAAAAAGTTGGAAACTAATTCCTGATAAGAGAGCGACAGAACGAGTGTACACACACACACACACACACACACACACACACACACACACACACACACACACACACACACACACACACACACACACACACACACACACACACACACACACACACACACACACACACACAAAGAAATCTAAAGAGTGCACCTATTGCACATCTTTTTGTAGCCTCTGAAGAGCAACACATTCCCACAATCCACCATCAGAGGTTCAAGTTCAAGGTCAATTGCATTGGCATGTTCTCACAAATTATTCATAGCCGGTCACACGCAAAGTGTTCCCAAAGCACAGCATAGAGTGAAGCTTTTGAAAGGGAACAAAATTTTCATTACAATTTTTTCACCAGATTTACTTTGCTGCACGCAAGTTCACACTAACTCAAAAACTTGCGTACACGAGCTGAGACCTGTAAGATTTGATTGTAGCCACCGTTTACTTCCATATTGATAAATTCCAAGTTCCCTTTCAAAGGAACTCGAACTGCGTCGATGACGACACTAGGGGAACGCCCTTCAGCGTAGCACGTCTGAATTTATGAATGAAACCGAATCCAATCCTATTGGCGATGCGTGATGACGTAGCGTGTGACGGCATAAACGGATGTATACAAAAGCACGCCGGCACACAGAAATGTCAGCTTTTTGCTATTCAGCAAGTGCTCTGTGTTGTAACTGAATCAGTTCTTCTTATTTGGTGTTGTTATCATGGAAAGTGAGCAGTTTAAAAAGTGTGTGTTCCCATGCCCTCGTTTTATCACGGCGGGGGACACACACGAGATGTGTGTGTCGTGTTTGGGAATGCAGCACGCTCAAGCAGCTCTCGAGGGGGCTGCTTGCGGCCACTGTGAATCTCTTTCTATAAGAGTGCTGCGTTCCCGCCTGGCCTTATTTAATGAAGATAGTCAGATGCGCGCTCCCGCGGTTCAGGTCCCGCATCCGCCGAGGCGATGCGGTGGCTTAGATCGTGGGGCTCGCAGAGAGAGCTTTCAGAGGGGATCGGGACTGCCGAGGCACTTTCCCAATCCTCATCTGAAAGTACAGATTCCCCTATCCCTCGTTCGGGAGCCCGCTCCGCGGCTTCTCCCGTTCGGGATGTAGACCCGGTGTTGCAGCTGTCTGATTCCGAGGAATTGGACGTGCTCAACATCGCGGAGGAGAATCTGCATGAGACGCGCACACACACACACACAATCTGCACCCAGCTACGAAGAGCTGTTGGATGTGGTGACGCGGGCTGTGGAGAAATTAAATATTAACTGGCCAGAGGAGAGGCAGGAAGCGCGGGTTAAAAGCAAGCTCGACGAGCGCTTCCTGCGGCACCGTGCACAGATTCCACGCCGGTCTCTACCGTTCTTCCCGGATTTGCATGCAGAATTATGTAAGTCCTGGAACAGGCCATTTTCAGCGCGCCTTTCTAACCCCCATATATCTAATTATAGCAACATTATGGGGGTTAGAGAGAACGGTTATGGGAGGATGCCTCGGGTTGAGGAGGCTTTAGCCGGTTACCTCTCACCCGATCTTGCGTCATCTCTTAAAGCACCGGCGCTGCCCTCCAAGCCATGTCGCACTACATCTGCTTTGGTGGGCAGAGCTTATATGGCGGCAGGTCGGGCTGGTGCGAGCAGGCGTACCAGGCCGACCTCCTCAGGGACATAGACCAGGGCGAGGGCCAGACAGTGGAGGATATTGCTGAGCTCCGCAAAGCCACAGACCTGTCTCTCCGGGTTACCAAGAAGACGGCCCGCGCCATCGGCCGCTCCATGTCTGCACTGGTAACCACGGAGAGACATCTGTGGCTTAACCTCTCTGGCATAAAGGAAAAGGACAGGGCCTTTCACCTTGATGCACCTATTTCCACCTCTGGTCTGTTCGGCGAGGCAGTTAATGCTGTAGTCGACAGATTTCAGGATACTAAAAAGCAGAGTGAGGCTTTTAGGCAGTATCTTCTTCGCCGGTCTAGGTCTAGGAAATCGGCTGCTAAAGAGAGACAGTCACAGCCGTCATCCAGCTCCTACCGCCAAAGCCAGAAGGGGAGTGTCGCTTCTAGAGGTCCCCCTCAAAGAGTTTGAGACTCTAGGCAGTGCTCTCACCCTCAGCCTCCTAAGAAGACGGATCTGAGGACCATTATTCAGTCTAGGAAGGCTAAGGGAAAGAGGTCCTAACTTCCTTAAGGCCTCAGTTGGCCCCCCCTCCCCGAGAGAGAGCGACTGAGGTCCCCTCTCTCGTTGGGCCCTCAGGGAGTTGGCATCAGTATCCCGCCGTCTCTGGCGCTTCGGGACACGCTAGCTCCCAGCGAGCTCACGCCCATCTGTCTGCCCCAAAGGCTTGCAGTCTTTGTGACTCGTTGTCGGTCTTTCCCTGCCGGTTCTCCGCTTCAGGGTGCCGTCAAGGACTACACACAAAACAACGGACACCAGCCCCGAGGTTTTTCCCTTGGCGAATTTTGCAGAGGCATGGCAAAACCTCACGAATATTTCTCCATGGGTCCTGCGCACTGTTCAAGATGCTCACTATTCCCACCATCGTGAGTCAAATCCAATCTGAGGATTGGTTTGTCACAATAGATCTAAAAGACGCCTATTTTCACATCTCCATCCTTCCATCTCACAGGAAGTTCCTGAGGTTTGCTTTCAGGGGCGAAGCTTACCAATATCGGGTTCTTCCATTGGGCCTAGCACTCTCCTCTCGCACCTTCACCAAGTGTATGGATGCAGCTCTAGCACCCCTGAGCCTCGAGGGCATCAGGATGCTCAATTACATCGACAACTGGCTAATATTGGCCCAGTCGAGAGAGCTGGCAATTCGGCATCGAGATGTCATCCTCGCCCACATCCAGAGCCTGGGGTTGAGACTCAACACGAATAAACGTGTGTTGGCACCAGCCCAGAGAACCTTGTTCCTGGGAGTGGTGTGGGACTAAGTCACGATGCAGGCACTTTTGTCTCCTGCTCGGATCGAGTCCATCCTGACCACAGTGTCCAGGATAAAGCCAGGCCAAGCCATCACTGTCAAACACTTTCAGAGAGTGTTGGGTCTCATGGCAGCAGCGTCCAGCATGATACCTTCTGGCCTGCTACACATGAGAGCTCTACAGTGGTGGTTAAGATAAAGGGGTTTTCCCCGAGGGGAAATCCATTCCGCTTGATAAGGGTTACGCGCAGATGCCTTCGTTCCCTATCAATTTGGAAGAAGCCTTGGTTCTTGTCCCAGGGTCCCAGGCTGGGAGCGTCATGTCGCCGGATATCTATTTCGACAGACGCCTCCCTCACGGGCTGGGGCGCGGTCATGGACGACCGCTTTACGAGAGGTCTCTGGCAGGACCATCATTCCTCTTGGCACATAAATTGCCTAGAAATGTTGGTGGTGTTCCGAGCTCTGAAGAGTTTTCTGCCAGACCTCCAGGGTCGCCACGTTCTCGTGGGGAACCGACAATACATCAGTGGTGTCCTATTTAAACTGCCAGGGGGGTCTGAGGTCGCGCCATCTCTGCAGACTGGCGCATCAGATCCTCCTGTGGTCCCAGCGGAGACTGTCGTCTCTCAGGGCGATGTATGTCCCGGGGGACCAGAACCAGGGAGCAGACATGCTGTCGAGGCAGGGGCTGAGGCCCGGGGAATGGAGACTCCACCCCGAGGTGGTGGAGTTAATATGCGAGAGGTTTGGCCCAGTGGAAGTGGACCTATTTGCGTCTCGAGAGACAACACACTGTCCGCTGTGGTTCTCCCTCACACATCCAGCCCCGCTGGGGTTGGATACCATCGTGCAGACGTGGCCGAGGCTGCGTCTGTACGCCTTTCCTCCAATCGCTCTGCTCCCAGCAGTTCTGGAAAGGGTCCATCGAGACGGAGTCAGCCTACTATTAGTAGCCCCGTTTTGGCCGGCCCGAGTATGGTTTTCGGATATTATCCTGCTTCTGGCAGGCCCGCCATGGCAAATCCTTCTGAGCAGTGACCTGTTGTCTCAGGCAGGGGGGCTCAGTTCTACACCCTCGGCCCGAGCTGTGGAAACTGAGGGGGCACAGTACCTAGAAGCCGGCCTGTCAGCAGAAGTGGTTGAAATCCACACTCAAGGTTTATATGGCTGCCATTGCGGCTTTCCACGCTCCTTTGAGTGATGGTCCTCTGGGGAGGCATCATCTGGTCGTACGCTTCCTTCGTGGAGCCTGGAGGATAAGACCTGCGACTCGCACCAGGGTTCCCTCTTGGGATCTGGCAGTGGTTCTCGAAGGGCTGGCCGAGGCCCCCTTCGAACCATTGGAGTCGGCCGAGGCCAAGAACCTTTCTTTTAAGATGGTATTTTTGCTAGCTATTACTTCTCTGAGGAGGGTAGGAGATCTCCAGGCACTCCCCGTTTCACCTGGGTGCTTGGAGTTTGCTCCAGGCAACATTAAAAACCATTTTACATCCCAGGCCAAGGTGCCATCTAATGTAGCACAGCCTTTGGTTCTGCAGGCGTTTCATCCTCCACCCCATGTGACGGCGGATGAGGAGAGACTTCATTTGCTCTGCCCTGTCAGAGCTTTGCAGTATTATATCCAGAGGTCCTCCTCATGGCGAAGGTCCGACCAGTTGCTGGTGTGTTTTGGGTCGCCCAAAAAGGGGCTTCCCGCCTCTAAACAGACCATCAGCAACTGGATTGTTCAGACTATTTCCCTGGCCTATCAGGTGCGCAATTTGCCTTCACCTATGGCCGTGAGGGCTCACTCCACCAGAGGCATAGCATCCTCTAGAGCCCTCCTTTCAGGGGTTTCTATACATGACATATGTGAGGCGGCTGGCTGGGCCACTCCGCACACATTCATGAGATTTTACAGTCTAGACCTTCCCTCTACACCCAGTGCACGAGTGCTTTCGTCCTAGGTTGTGCCTGAAGACAGTTTCACACTAGGATGAGCGGGGTTCGTTGTGGTATAGTGGGTATCTCGTTCCCCTAGTGTCGTCATCGATGCAGTTCGAGTTCCCTCGAAAGGGAACGTCTCGGGTAACGTATGTAACCTTTGTTCCCTGAGAAAGGGAATGAGACACTGCGTCGGTTCGCCACACCTCACTCCGCCTGGAGCACTTGCTTCATAGCAAAAGCTGACTTTTCTGTGTGCCGGCGTGCTTTTGTATACATCCGCTTATGCCATCACACGCTACGTCATCACGCAACGCCAATAGGATTGGATTCGGTTTCATTCATAAATTCAGACGCGCTACGCTGAAGGGCGTTCCCCTAGTGTCGTCATCAACGCAGTGTCTCGTTCCCTTTCTCAGGGAACAAGGGTTACATACGTAACCCGAGACGTTTTGCGTCTAAACGACCATAGGGCCAATTTTCTGTTGTGCATTCATTTTGTAAATGAGGGCCATTCACTTCACACACTCATAATTGCAAAAGGGTTCATGTTTAATTGTGTACTATCCCCTGGCTCACCTGTAATCCAGCAAACAAAAAGAGTGACTGTATAATGAATATTTTTCCCGTTATTCTGTAGAATTCGTTATTCATTTTGAAGCAATTATTCGTCCCTGTCTGAATGAGGTATTTGGCTTTGGGCACATCCCTATACTTGTGACATTAATTCAGTATCTTGCCTTGGATGTAGCCATTTACCCTGGATGTTCAAATGCTTTATATAAAGGGTCTTTTCTGCTCCTGGTTGAGAAGCATATGTTCTGCTCAGGTGTGAGGAGATGTAAAACACTATATAAACTTCATTATGTGAGTCAGCAGAACCCTTGGACATATCTTGAGTTAGAGTGTAATTAAAAAGACCTATAGAGAGTGTAAAAGGTTATAAAAAGAAAGAGGCAGGGACGAGTCTAGAGACTACCATAAAACATGTTAATGTTTACATAGTTTTTTTTTTGTTCCTTTTCAGCAGACATTGGATTTGCATTAATTAATTCCTGCAAACATGGATATTTGGCCTGCACAGAAAATGATAAATATACCACATTATGAATCTTGATGTCTAAATGTTAACATGTCACTAGCAGACTTAGGCCACTTTGATAGGCTGTGAGAGGCATAATCCAGATCCACCCAGGGCTGGACTGGCCATCGGGCATTTCGGGCATTTGCCCGGTGGGCCGACGTGCTATTTGGGCCGATACATCTCAAACGTAAAATTTTATTATTTTTTTTTAATCTGACCGGCCCATAAAACTCGTACATCGGCGGCCCATTCGTTTAGTTTTGATCAATTGGCGGCGCTGGGATCTTTGTACCGGTGCATTGGACAAAAAAAGTCAGTAGGTTTTGTTTTTCTCTCAGACCGGCCCATGAAACGCGTAGATCAGCGGCCCATTGGTTATTTTCTTGATTGACACTGGGCTGATCCAATCACACCTTGAAACACCTCACCCTTTGGGCTCTGAGCGAGCGCGAGCCGGCGGTATCTGTTTAAATCGTCAGAGCGATGGAGAAGAAACGCAAGAAAAGTGCAGGGAAATAGCGTGAAAAAAGAACCTTCAAGTGTCTGATGAGGAGTGAGGAGGATCAGGAGAGAAATGAGTGAGTGTAGAGGACTGTGGTGAGCAGAACCAGGCTACTTTAACACCTATAGGCTGTGTAGAACCCATTACATTATTTCCACATAGTTGATTACGCATTTTACTAGAATTGTAATGAGACGCGTTTGGAAACCATATTTTCCGCCAAAATAAAAGTTTGATGGAGTTTCTGTCAAAATAAAAGATCACGTGTTTCTCTATAAGTATAGAAATTAGTACGAAACTAATTCTGAAAGTTTATTTTATTTTTCAGTGCATTTTTTTACAATACATGTATATTACTGTCATGGGATTAATATTATAACTATTATTATGTAGTAATGTAGACATACACTATATCATAACTAAAAGAGGAATGCGTTTTTCTTTGTTCAATTTGCACACTGAATATGGGTTGGAGCTCTTAATTTTTTACTCTAAAAGTGCACCAGATGGCTGAATTTAACATTAAAAAGCACAAACTTTTCTTTCGGGGAGCATGCCCCCCAACCCCCCTAGACGGATCAAGGTACACACACCACAGATTTACCAAAAATCCTGTATGAAACACTGGTATTGCTATGCCAATGCAACTTATACTGTAGCTTGTTTTAGTATTCATCACTGTGTAGTGTAGCCTACTTCAATTGTATTTTACAATGGGTAGTTATTTCATCTGTTAAATCTCACTCATTCCTACTCACTCATTATGGCATTTTTAGCGATATGAGATGATATACATATTCAAGGACGTGCAAAGATTTGTGTAAAAAAGGAAATGATTTGTGTTTATGATCTAGTGGGGCGGTCTGGGCCAAAATGCCCGGGCCGATTTTTCGTCCCAGTCCAGCCCTGGATCCACCTGATAGAAAATGGTATATAAATGCAAAAACAGGGCCAGCAGAATACTCATGCATATACATGCAGGAGATGCACGAGGGAAGGGTTGTTTCCTGATGGGACAGAGTGGGCTTTGTCAGGAGATGTGGGTCAGATAAGGCTACTGCTGATCTCAATATCAAAAAGTAACTTTCAATGGGGCTGTATACTAGCTTTTGTGGACGTTCCATTAAGACAGAGAGAAAGAAAAAAACAAACAGTCGTTTATCTTTGATATAGATACACCTGTTTTAATTTATTTTCACTTCAATGGGCTTGGGCATTTTTGGATACCCTGTGCGGTTTAAAGATTTAATTGATAATTTGGTTTCCGCAAAGTAGGGTTTATAAAACAAAGAATAAAAAATACCATTATTGAGAACCTATTACACATACTCCTGGAGTACAAGTCCCTTGAGGTCAGTCTCTTCACATAGGAACACAGGCTGGATATAATTTAATACTGGACGAGGTGTTGTAACTCCCAAAACCCCCCGTGTGTGTGTCTCAAGGGACTGGTTCCCCTGTGAGAGGAGGAGAATATGAACTGCTGCTGCATCCATATTGGGTCTATCTATCTGTCAGCACTGGTTGCAGGCAGTTAAGGGGAAAAGCTGAATCTAGGCATAGCAATTCTTTAGTAAAAACAGACAATCAAGATACTAGAACTGGCAAACACTTGAACAGAACAACCCAATGATATCTAACATAGACAGACAAAGAAGTGAGGAAAAAACAGAACTTAAATAAACAAACCAATCAATGCAATGAATGAAAACGTATCGGTTACCTAACGTAACCTCGGTTCTCTCTAGCGGCCAGCAATGCTTACACATAAGCACTTATAGGGAAAAACACAGAGCGGCGCTGCCGGTCTGTGTAAGCATATATCATATTAATCCAAAACAGTGCAGCTCAACCAGGAGAGCTATGTCAGTTGAGAGTAGTCTGTGCACGATCACATTGGGACAGAACCAACATTCGCTCAAACTGACAGAAGTTTAGCCTGCAGGGCGGGAACTTCCAGGTTATAAAACCTGACAAAGGTGGACGGGGAAGACCACCCCGCCGCCACACATATGCCGTGAATGGAAATTCCGCTAGACCACGCCCACGATGAGACCATGTCTCTAGTGGAGTGAGCCCTGACACCCAAAGGGCATTGCAGACCTTTTGACGCATAAGTGACCGCAATAGCGTCCACTATCCATCTGGACAGGCTTTGTTTCGAGGCGGCGAGACCTTTGGTGCGCCCACCAAATGAAACAAAAAGCTGCTCCGAGCGCCTGAAAGGGGCAGAGCACGTAATGTAAACCCTCAGCGCCCTGACCGGGCAGAGGAGATTAACCCTCAGGGGTCCGATGTGTTTTCTGGGTCCTGGAGGTGTTCTGAAATGCTCTGACATTTGTGCTTATTTCTGTTACTTGTGACATTTTCATGGCTAAAGTCTGATTACACTGTATTCAGCACAAACTCGGCTACAGTAATATGTCAGCAGCATGTATGTACAAGTTTTTAGTTTTGAGATAATGACGTTTATGCATGGTTTGTGAAAAAACAAAAAAACATTGTCACTGAAATAAGGTCATAAAACCCATACTAATTATTTCTTCACAAGACTTTTGAAAATTGTATCATGTGGCCTAGAATATTTGCTTCAAAACTATGTGAAAATCATCCTGACTACTCATTCAGATAAGACAATATATTGACTTAAAATTTGTAAGACGTGTTTTGTGTAAGAAAGCTTTATGCGGAGGGGCGTTAACAACCCATTAGTATATAGTGTTCTCTTACGAGAGTACTCTCGTGTTGCGTAAGCTAGCTTACGCTACGGGAAAACCCCTTTTCTCGAGAATACTGAAGCCAAAAAATTATCTATTATTTTATCACATATTTAAAACGCATGCTTGCATAGAGCAGACCTAGAATAAGCAGCTCATGCGCCTATTGGCTGCTCTGTGGCAAGATGCTGCAACCTATCGGTGGACTGATAGTAACGTCAGCACCAATAGGAGCGCGGGTGCCCAAGTGCGTCACGTCCCGCCAGAAAAGGCGTGGCTTACCTTTATATAAGCCAGGTCCAGATAGGGTGTTCTTTGATTTTTCACCTCTTCAGCGAAGTGTTCACTCTACATCGCTGATTCTCCGGAGAAGCCTGCGCCGTCGAAGCAAGCACCTCAGCGGGACGAGCCCTCTGCACTGCAGTTGGAAGCCGCCTTCGCCGCTTCATCGCCGTACCTGCTGCGCTATCCGGCGCCCATATCCTTTTCATATTCCTTCTCTAGTATTCTAAAAGAGCAAGAAGCGTTGTTTCAAATGCCTCGAGTTTCCAAATGCGGCTCGTGTCGAGCCCCTCTCAGCGTCGGGGACCGCCACATTTTGTGCGTTTCCTGCCTGGGACGGAACCACGCGTAGCTTCCTTTACGTTACAAGGAAGCTACCGCGCCCCCGCAGAAGCAGTCACTCTGCCCCTTGTGGGACCGCGCAGTGATAAGCGCCGTTCCCAAAGGCAGCCGGAGCCTGTAGCCACAGCTCACCAGAAAGCCTCCCTCAAGCCTCGCTTTTTCACCTTCCCCGCCTTCCTTCACCGACGCGCAGCTGCCGCTCACGAGCCTCACTGCCGTCGTGTCTGAGGATGAGGTTGAGGGACACGCATCAATGGACTGCTGTTCTAACCGCGGCTAGATTCCTTTACGTTACAAGGGAGCTACCGTGCCTGCTCGCGCTACTTAAGCTTATGTTGTTTCCCCCGTGGCTCAGTGGCTAAACTCTAAGCTTTTGCGCCAGAGACCCGTGTTCGATCCCGGCTCTCGCAGCAGAAAAAATTTATGCAGCTCTCCTCTCTGAGCTCGTGACCAGCTTTCTTACGTACAGGAAGCGAGCGTGCGACTCGAGGCGTCACCGTCGAAAGAAAGAAAGTGTGGTTTTTGTCCCGCTGAGGCCTGACAAACCCCCTCTTCTTCTCGAACATTTTCCAGCTCCTCCTAGTACGGGCGGCTGGTAATGTCTATACTGCAGTAGTGAGCCTGTTATACACGCACGCCTGTAAACAGTGCCGACACACACGAAAACTGTAATGACGCTCTCTCTCTTATCTGCTCGCGCCAACTAAAGCTTACGTTGTTTCCTCTGTGGCTCAGTGGCTAAACCCTAAGCTTTCGCGCCGGTGACCCGTGTTCGATCCCGGCTCCCGCAGCAGATAAATTTATGCAGATCCGGCTCACGCCGATGGTGTTTTAGTGTAGAAAGATGCCCACATCTCAGTGTTCACCCCTACACGCAAGCAAGGGGGGGGGGGGGGGGGGGGTCCGTGGAGAATTTGCATATCATAATTAATAATTGGTAATTAATAATTATTCATACATGTTTGGATTAGATCAGTCTTACATTAAATTTAATCTCCCTCTAAGGGAAAATCTGTCATTTTACCTGCATGCATAACTATGTATCTCGACAACCAACCAAATGGTTCTGGTTAATTTGAGTAGATCACGTTTTACAAACAGGCAAAATTAATTTAGCTCAATTGTCAGAATAATATTGAGGGGATCCCCAATATCATCTTACTTTATAGGATGTCAGGAAACGCAATTCTCTGGCCAGAAGAATTGGGTTTTCTGCCCCATAAACAAATATGTAAAGCTATCTTTAAGTTATAAAGTTTGTAGCATAAGATCTTTTTGGCACTTAAGAGACTTGAAATTGAGCAAAGAGAAAGTTCATCAGTCAAGTAAATATAATGATTTAATAAAGGCATGTCTACTTATACATTTACTACTGTTACATGATATATATATATATATATATTTTACAAACATAATATGCATACAAAACACAATAAGACATCAATGAACGAGAAATGAGTAGTTTAGACAATGGACACACGTGTGAGGGTAAGTGAGGGTGTGAGAGAGAGAATAGAGAGGGAGGGGGAGAGAGAGAGTTTGTAGCATTGGTACGATTCCCAGACATTCGCCTTCTGAAACAACACGGAACACATCATCTTAATGCTTCTCAGAAGCTTTATAAAGAAGTATACTTGCACACATGTATTGGTCTCTCTGGGTCGCTGCATTCCTGAACAGCCCGGTCGGGCCGCGTGCGTGAGCAAAGTCCTTTGTGTGTAAGCGACGCGTGGCGTGGCTTGGCGCGCATGTCGAACAGAGGTTAACGTCTTTGATGTAACATTACTAACGAACATAGTTCGGCTAAGTTCGTTTCACTTTGTGGAAGTGAACGGAGTCGGCTACGGAAAACAAAACTTTGACTTACAAAGGAAAGAAACAAGATCCAAATCGGAAATCATGCGGAGTTACGTCTTGGCTGGTGAAGAAACGCGTGTGCGTCTCTGGTTACGGGCGCTTGCTTCTCCTGTGCAGGGATTTCGACGATTGGAATTAAACACGGGGGCTTATCTAGACTGAAAAACACAAACTAAACTAGAACACATAAAAGAAAGGCGAAAGACTCGCCTAGAGACGAGACGTTACATTCTGAGACCCGGGACGAGCATGTAAGAGCGAGTTTAAACTGGTGTTCAGTCCTTTTGAAGCCCTGACGTTTCCGCCTTCTTTTGGAAGAGGGTCCAATCAGGAGCTTTCTCTTTGGAGGGAGGTTTTATTGCCCTTTGTGTTCTAAACAGGCATTTGACTCCCTAATTTCATTGGGTGTTAAAGGGAAGAATCTTCACAATTCTTATAATACTAGTGTGTCACCAAGTTTAGCAAAATGTAATGTCAATTAACAAATGGGGAACGAAGATTGGAGTTTATCAAGACCAAACTTGCCACAAATGGATTTGGTTAAACATTAGTTGGCAAAGAATGAAACATTATCCCATTAGAGTTTGGGAAACAGACCAAACAAAATAAAAGACAAATCGTAAGATGATATTAGATACATTGTTCGTACAATTCTAAAGGGGAAATATAATAGAATATATATATAGATATATATATGAAGGTAGAATTCATTTCTCCTTCGTTAGGATTCAGAGAGAGAGAGAGAGAGAGAGAGGGAGGGAGACCCCCACCCTCGATGACATTCCTCTGGGAGGTCGTAAACGCTGTTATCTAAGAACGGCAGGCTCTGACAGTAAGTTTTGGTTCTTACTGTCCCAAAAAAACTGGTGCACATAGAATCATACATTTTACTGTAATTTCTTGTATCTGGTTAATTCAGCTGGACCCTGAGAATTAAAACGAGACCAAGAACGATGTATAACGCTTTTGGAAATAGACAGTTATGTGTGAAATGCCTAATGATAGAAATCACAGTTATTCCAATGTAACAATGACAAACAAACACCCATAGAACACATTGAATATATTTGTTTAAATGTCTTTAAACAAAGAGAAGTTTCTTTTCTTCTTAGGATCCACTTCCTGTGGAATTCTGTGTAACAGGAGCCTCTCTCGTGTGTTGGGGGAGGGAAGGGCTCGTGTGTGTGTGTGTGTGTGTGTGTGTGTGCGTGTGGGTGAGGGGCTCGTGGTGGAATGTGTGTGTGTTACATTCTGTCTTTTGGGGTCTGAAGACCTATAGACACTAAAAAGGGAATGTACAGTTATTAGTACTTCAGGTTCAACTGACAAAAGTCCCTACATCATCGGACGACAACCATTGCAATGGACGGATGGCAGGTGAGTTGTGAGGGTCAGGTCGCCGGTGGCGGTTAGGCTGAGGTTGGGGCTCAGCTTGATGAGGTTCGATGCAGCCTCCAGTGTGGTACCCTCTTCCTGAGGGTCCCGTGGTGGCTGTGGAGGTCTGCGTTTCGTTGAGTCTCTTGTGCAGTGTGAAGGTCAAGTGTCAGGGTGTGGTTGATTAATGTAGCCAGATTAGGATCGACCGCAGTCCAGGATTGGACAGCAGGTGAAGCAGTTAAGGCAGGCAGTTGAGACAAAGCTCGGCGTGCTGTGTTGATAGAAGCAAGGTCAATTAGCTGGGATCCCCCTTTTGCAGACCACAATTCCCTTTCTGGAGTTAGGGTGAAAGTGTGGTTCTTGAAGAAGGATGGGGCTTTTTGGTACTTGGATGCCCTGCTCTGGTACAGCAAGGTGACACAGAGGTCAGTGTCCTTCTGGTCGTAAGTGGGTGCAGCTGTTTGCACCGGAGTGTTAGCGAGCCCCCTGTCACTCACAATCTCTGCTTGGGTCTCGGTGACTTGAGTGCGAGGCTTGGCTTTTAGCAGGGCAGCTTGTGCCGCTGATCTGCAGCCCGCAGGTTCCGTCAGGGTTGTCTCTGAGGAAAGATTTGTTAGGGCAGAGATAGTAAATGTCTTTGGTCAATGTGCACATGTGTGGATTCGGAGCTGGGGACAGCTTGGTGTCGCTGTCATGCAAGGCAATCACGTACGGCATGCGGATCTTGATGTGAGTGCTACCTTTCACAATCTGACATGGACAATGTTCTTGAGCCGGTGGATTCGGCTTGACTATGATGGGTAAGTTCAGGGGAACGTCCCCTTTTCTCTGCTTGTGGTGATGCAGAGTGGGATGGCACTACCCATGAGAGTAGGCAAGGTGTATTTTTAAAGAGTCAGTTGGCGTGGTGATGGCGGACGCCAGCACGGTTTGCATGAGGCCTAAGGGTATCAGGTGCGGTGGGATTCTACCCATGGCGAGGCTGTCGATGGAGGAGTTCACCTCCTGCAGCAGGTTTGTCCTCAGGCTGTTGCCAGCTGAGTTTGAGCAAAGTCATTCTGGAAGGCAGTAAACAGCTGTGTCTTGAAAGTTCACTGTCGGGGTCGGCAGAATGCTGTGGGTGTTGAAAGTTACCACAGTTCCCTTTAGTGTCTTGTCGATGGTCTGCAGGGATGCACTCTGTTGTGAGTGGCTCTATTATCTGTGGAATCTCAGTCTGAATTTCGGCTGCATATCGTCCAACGTTGGCAAGGTTTACTGCATTCATGCTGGACATACAGGTGTTAAACAGAGTTCTGACGGCAGTGCGGCGGCGGCGGTTGTGGCCACCTGGCTCCGCTAGCGTGACAGTCATTTTCTCAAGTTGGTCGAGCATGTGTTCGACATCGGCCTCAGTGTGCGTGAGGGCCTCCTCTGTCCGTTGGCACCTACCCAGCTGTATTGTGTCGTTACGCCGGGGTAGTGCGTTCTGTAGGCGTTGCGAGGATCAGGTGGCACAGGCACTTTCTGAGTGCGGGTCCGGCAGAAAAGGAGTCTTGGTTGTTCCCTTAGGAGGGTGCTTGGTGCCGGACCTGGTGAGATGTCCGATTGCGGCTGCCCTCTGGTTGGCTGGAGGCACAGCAGCATCCTGGTAAAAGTGAAAGGGAGAGAGACAGAGAGAAAGGGAGGAAAAATTTCAGCGACTGTCGTCCTTGGTTGGCTAGGACAGTCTTTTCGCTTTGAGGAAGCCAGTATGCCACTTGCTTCGGTGTATTGCAAGTGTCTCTGGTGCTGCGGTGTGCAGCACATGGTGCGTCATGGGCATAGGGCATACATTGGCATTACCCCCCTTTTGCACTGTGGCAGAACAAGCTGTGGCGCGGTGATGGCATCAGGTGCAGAACGCTGAATGTTGTCCAGTGCACGCAGCATGTGCTTGTTGACGTAGGTCGTCTTGGGCACCAGTTGTCGGTGGGTGCAGACGGCGTTCGTGGGTGGTTGGAGGGGTATGAGAGGTGGTTTCTCATAGTGTCCATTGATTTTGTCATAGTCTTTGGTAAGCTGGAAGGTTAGGGTCAGGTGAAGCAGGGGCTCTGTGACATTTTTGTCATACTTGTGGTGTGAGCCTAATGCATGACCCTAAAAGTTCAGAACCATGGTTTAATTGGTTCGCTAGGTATGTAGCTTAAAGCTAGGTGTTTCACATGTAGCTAGCTAGTGAAGTGTGTCTTGTACCTTATCTTAGCTGTGGATGTTAGGAGGCTCAGAGTTATGTGGTTCCGAGATTATTCCCCGGAAAGGGCATAGCCGAGATGAAATAAATGACTTAAGATGGTTCTTATGACTAAATTATTTCTCTGGACTTAACTAGTGGTTCACTACGGTTTGACGAAGTGAATCATATGGGGGAAAAGGAGCAGCTGTCTTATTCAAATTATGCTTATTATCAATCCTCTGGACTATAGTTGTGCCCTAGTAAATTGTCGAAATTACTTGTGTTGCAGGGTCACAAAAATGAGTACACTTGTTGAAAATAAACAAAATCACAAATAAAGGTGTCTCTGTTTCCTTTCTGGGCCCTATGGGAAATGGAACCACATTTGAACAAGGGAGGAAATAAAATAAATTTTAAATCATATAGATGACCGAAAAGTAAGGGGAATAGCTGAGTGCTATTAATATCAAGGACAAAGAAAATAGAAAAAATTAAAGAAGAGCCAAAAGAAAACAAAAATTAAAATTAAAAGCAAAGAAACAAGGTGATCAAAACAACGGTAATGATCTGAAGTCGGTGTTACATTAAGTAAAATGCAGATGTGTTTTGGCATTAGCTAATTTTACTCATGGAACTCTTCTCTTTATTTTATACAACTTATTCTATTTGTTTACAGAGTAAGGAAATAGATTTGTTGGGAGTCAGAGCTTGTCTAAGCATATATAGTTACGTCCCTTTCGTGCACGAATGCTGACTTTTCAGCGATTAAACAGTTTTGATCGCTAGGTAGTTCTCTGCTTGTAGATGCAGCTAGAATTTAGGTGAATTACATCAATCTAACAATAATTGGTAAGGCCTTTACATTTGTAGAAAGGGGAGCATCGCCCAGGTCTACCTAGATATAACTCTGTCCTGAGCTTTCTTTGTTAGACACAGGTTTAGTCATACTACAATTTGGATTTCTTTTAAGCAAAGCAGAATACACATCGGTACAGTTTACAAGCTGCTGAGATGAGGTTTCTTCATCAAACAGACTTACGCTTTACTGCTGAACATGCTAATTTTAGTTGGAAATCTAAGGCTATTTTACTTAAAATAGAGATGTCAATTTCAGCTATTGTTTTATCTGCACTTAGACAAGCCAGCGATCAAAATGCGTATTGCACGTTGTGTTTTAGTTGGATCGCAACGCTTAAATGCACGCCCGTAGGTTAACCGTAGTTTAAAACTCAGGTGGGTTTTTTTTTCTGACGTCGCAGTGACGTATGCCCTATTTGGAGCTAGCCTTTTCTGTAACCCGTCATTGTCATAGAAACTAATGTTTAGCAGTGTCATTTCAACCAGCATGTAGCAAATGCTTGGTTCGAAAGAGTCGTGCGTAGTCTGTTGGCAGGTTAGGCTTACACGTCCAATCAAGATTCTCTTTAAGTCAGTAACCTTCTAATTTTACGAATGCAGAGTCTTGCAACGCTTTGGGCAGACATTTTCATCTACTTTTAAAAGTTATATGTCCTATGCTGATCAGGGACCTTTTTAGCAGAGTCTTGCACTGTGTTCGGGCAGTGTCTTCTGGTTTTGCAGTTCAAAGTCAGTGGGGTTTTAGGAATTCTTTCTAAGGAGGCCTTCTGTTTTAGAGGCCTTCTGCATTAGGTCACGCATCGTTGAGTGGGCATTGCGTGGTCTTTGGCGAGCTGGAAGGTGCAGGGTAGCGAACTGGAACCTTGACTTGGTGCTGAGGCTGTGTACCCCTGGATGGCTGCTGGGGTTCTTGGGAACTCTGACCTTGGAGTCTGGCTCTGGTGACCTGTGTGACTGGAGGGCCCAGACGGTCAGGTGTTTGAAGTCTAATAAAAGCTCAGAGCATTCTAGCAGGTCTTTGCCCATCCGAAAGGGGTACGTGTCCATTTGTGAGATGTACACCGGGTGGGTAGGCCTCAAAAGGACCAATTGTCAGGTAAGTGGGAGCTCTCTGTTCGAGCCGGAGGTCGTTCTGGCTGTACGACTGCACGTTCAGCTCACACATGTGGGATATAAGAGTTCGATCTTCGCTCTTAGCTTTAGCACTGAGTCTTTCAAAGAGTTGAGCTGACATTAAAGTGAGGTCTGAGCCGGGTTTCAACCAGGGTTTCAAGGCTTACCTCATTGTCCAGAGTGATGGGTAGGTAAAGTTTCCGGGCCCACCCCCTTTTGGTCTTTTGGGGTTTTGGACCCAGCTGTGGGAAACTGTGCGGTTTCGCTCAGGCTGTGCAGCTGTCAGCTGTGGTGGCTGTGTGCTGCTGTCACTTTGTGATGTGACAGTTTGCTCTGTGGTCTGTGGCTGACGAGCAGTGTTCTGTGTGCCTGTTGTGGGTCTTACGCTCAGGCATAGGGTGTAAGGCTCATACCTCTTGAATTTTGGAAAGTCTTTGTGAAGAAGCTCTCTCAGCGACTTCCGCGTTTCGGCTGTCTCAGACGTGGCGGCCCTGTGTTGGTCTGATGCGTGCTCAGACTTGGCTTACCAGTGGCCTGGAACGGACTTGACTCTCTGTAAACAGGGCTACGGTGTTGTGGGGCGCCCTCTGGAGGCATCTCTGAGTAGTGTTCAGAGACAGAGTAGATCGTGGGGTTTTTCAAAGTCTTTTCGGATTCTGGATCAGAGAATTCTTTAATGACGACCTGCCGCAGCGGCTGGTGATTATTTTTTTTTTGAACAGTGGCCGTTCAACCCCTCTTTACAGCTCTGGGTTCTTGGCTGAGAGGTGCGGACTGGTCAGGGGAAACTCCCCTTTTCCGTCATCCGGCAGTTTATAAGAGTGTTGCAACTCTGTGTGAAAATGTCAAGTTCGTCTTTGAGATCGTGTCTCTGTTGAGTAAGTTCATAGATTTTAGCTCGCCCCGTGTGTAAGTGTTTTCAAAGGCCTTGGCTTTAGTGTCTTTCTTTTAGTTCAGTCTCTGCTGAACAAGCTGGTGGCTGGTAGCACGGGCCTCTTGCAAGTTTTTCTTTTTCAGGCCGTGGCTTTCGAGTCTCTTTAAGTTCGGCCTCTGCTCTTTGCAAAAGGGGCTTCACTTTTGTCTGAGTTTCTCATTGAGTTCCTCTCTGGTTCTTTTCTCTGACTGTTCTCTGAGGTCTGTGTGTTGAAGATCAGACAGGGCAGGTTGAAGTATTTCCACTTCCTTCTGTAGCTCGGGGTCGTTGTCATCCTCGGCTTGCATCCTTAGCGTTGCAACTTCGTGCTCCAGGGCTATGCGGCTCCTTTCATGGAGACGTGCTGGTGCGATGAGCTGGCAAGCGAGGTTTTGGACGTGTCTGGCCAGTCTTTGTCGTGGGAGCTTTGGCTTGGTTTGTGCGTCATCAGCTTGTCCACGTCGGCGCTGCTCTTGGCTTTGGAGCTCTGAGTCACTGGCGACCTTGGGCAGGAATGGAGGTGTCATGAATCTCAGCCATGTGTCCAGGTTGTCCCAGCGGTTGTGGGACTGTAGGACCGGAACATACTGGTTTCGACTGTGGGCGAGAGGCACACAACACACACAGAGAGACCAAGCAAATTTGTTCTACGTTTAACGAGCTATAATACGGGCTATGCCGCGTATGCAAATTGTGGTTAACTGATGCAGACAGTTAAATCATTCGGTGGGACAATTTGGTTAGGTCAGCATGGGCCTGAATAAAATTTAACAGGGCGGTAGCTTAGGGGGTCACCTGTTGATGCTAGCGGCTTGTTGTCTAATTATTATTCAGCGTTCCTGGTTGTCTCAGATAGGTTCTGTCTCTAGGTGAACTGCAAGGAACAGAGCACAACAGAAAAGAGCAATGGCAAGATAGCAAGGTTTGAAGTAACATGCAACCATCAAAGATGGAAAGGTCTGTAATGAAATGGCGTTAAGAGTACACAGGAAGTGTTATGGGGGAAAGGAGGCTTAAGCCTGCGTTTTGTGGCTCGGAGAGGAGGAGGGAGCCCGACACTTCAATGACCGGGGGAATCTCTAGATTCTGTGGTCAATACTAAGTGGATGGGTTTAATACCTTTTTCTAGTTTTGCCTGGGGTGAAATGAGGTCATTCGGGTTGGAGTCCGCACCGTTGTCAAATTTACCGTGGGGACTCTGTCGTCCCCAAACACTTGACAGCAGTGTCCCGGGCCCCTCCGTATATCTGTACCGATGTGCGCCCTCTCACGCACCTCGATTGTGAACACAACCGGCAGTGCCAAATTGGTGATGTCGTGTTGCGGGCCGCACTAACGGAGAGATACAGGAAAGTCCGAGACTCGCGCTCAGTCAGTGCTGGTGACGCAGGTCAGACAAACCAGCATGCTGGACTCCAAGCAGAGATGACTGTCAAATCACCACAGTGGATGCTGCACACTGGTGCTGGTTGAGGAGAGAACCCCCTGATATGCTTGTAAAGCGCTTTGGGTGTACAGTAGTACATATGAAAGCGCTATATAAATGCCTCATTCATTCATTCATTCATTCATTCATTCATTCATTCATTCATTCATTCACCACAGCTTTTTAGTGGATTCTACCTATAAATACAGAACAGTGTGGACAAGTGGCTTAACAGTGAATGAAAGCTTTCTTGTTTAAATTGAATTGAGTAATTATGTATGTAGAAAATAGAAGCAAAGCTTTTACTAAATAATGATAACAAGGAAATTATGAAAATAATGTAAATTATCAAAATAACAACTAGGGGTGTCACGATTCTCCAAATCCTCGATTCGATTTCATTTTCGATTCTAAGGTCACGGTTCGATTCGATTCTCGATTTTTACATTTATTTTTTTTAAGCACAGTTTGCGATGCCATTTTTAGACTAGACTTTTATGTAATATAATATATGACCTTTGTTCGCAATGTACCACACTACATTGTCAAATTTAAAACATTTATTAACAAAATAATGTTACAATAACTTATATCTTCAGTCAATTAGAAACTTAAGCAAAATAACCTGCCATGTAGTTTCTCTTTTGTAACTGCAGTCTTATTCACAGAAGATGACATTCAAGTTCACAACAAAACAAACACGTGTTAACAGAAACATCTATGTTTTCCTTGCTTTACCTCGGTCTTAAAGTACAAACATGACTGTGAAAAAATTAGTATTTAATTTAGAATTTAATTCAATGCATTTATGATGAAATTACAACATTTTCATGTCATGTTCATTTTGACCACGAACTGTGCGCTGTCCCTTTAACTCAGCGCGTGCAGCAGACTCAGTGCGGAAATGAACGACACTCGTCTCATTCGTGGAGGTGGAGAATCAAGTTATTTGTGACATGCAAGATTTATTGTATAAAGATTTATACTCTTCTGAGTCTGCTATTTTTGTCAATTTAAAGTTTTAATTTAATAAGTGGAAGAATATGGTACACGCACTGACGCACATCCAGTAGCAGAGCCTTTTTTACAGTCTATGAGCAGAGCTTGCATACTGTGGCTTTTTTGAAGCGCGAACTTTGAACGCGAATGTGAACGTTGTCAACATAACTCACTGGAAATCAGAAATACTCCCACTGTCCCACACCGGCGACTTTAGTGAAAGAGGAGGTCAGAAGTCCTGTCGATGGGTCTCCTGCATCTGCAGCAGCCATGCTATCTTTTGACTGGCTCTAGCCATAGCTCTAGCTGAGATAGAGGACTCGCAGCACTTCAACACGTGTGCTTTTTTCCGCTTTGCAAACCGACTGGACGTGACATGGGGGCGTGGCAGTATCGACGATTCCATTTTTGAATTCGATTATCGAGATTGTGACTTAATTTCGATCGATTTCGATTTAAAATCGAAATCGTGACACCCCTAATAACAACCCAAAAAAAAAATTCTTTAAAAAAAAAAATTTACTTTTATTTTTATTTATTATTATTACTTTTATTGTTAATAACAAAATTAATATTTAAAAGTAATGAAGTAGGATGGACCCCGGGAGAAGACAGGCAGTAGTGGCGCGTGTGGGCCACAAAGGGGTTTGGGTCATTTCCTCCTAGTGGTCAACCTGGCTGACCGAGAACTTGATTTAAATTGCATTCAAACTGGTTTAAATGCACTTCAAATCGAGCGTATGCATAGATGTTAAGTAACTTCTAGGATTGTTGTCATAACATATCAAATCAAAATTATTAAAAATAATTTGAAAAAGAAAATATAGAAGTAACGCTATAAAACCATTCCCAACAGGAAAGGAGACAATTCAAATTGATCTTGAAATTTGTTGGTTTCAGACCAAATTTAAATAAGTGTAGGAAATTAAAGGTTGGCATTATGTATGATGATGATAATAACCAAAATAAACTACCTGGGAGAAGGCCACTTCAAAACCGAATGGGAATTAGGGAATAAGAGATGAGCTGACTTAGCAGGGGAAGGCCACAAGGGGGCCGCACTCCTAAGTGGTCATCACAGACTGCTAATACTTACTTTTGAATTTTAAATTCAAATGTGGTTTGAATCAAATTCAAAATAAGTGTACACAGTCAGGAGTGAAATCATGTTAGTTACACTGGAACTTGCACATGCATTGAAAGTTAGAGACACAATTTCAGGAATTCACTGGAAAAATCTGAAATTGTGATGAGAGAAAATGTTTAGGAAAGGATGACCTTGTTACTAGTGTCCACACGATGGCAACATTTCGCTCATGCAGGATGAAGTCAGGGGGCGGTGCGTAATTCGAGAACTGTCAAGCACTTAGGCCTAAGGGTTGCCCTCTAGTGTTTGTCAGCGGAATAAAAACCGGCCTGGTTCCGCGTGTGATTCAAATTTGAGCGTTCAGACGCTTTGCTTTCTGTAGTGATCACACTTATCAAAAATTAAATCTCAGCGGATTTTTGGTGCTATGTTTTAACAAACGGCGTGGCAGAATTTTTCTACACACACATAGGGACAACAGGAATTATACGTCTGCCGTTCGGATCCAAATACATTTATCAAATAGCATTTTATGACTAAAATGTTTTTAGGTTTTGGATTTGTCGGTGCTATATTTCAACAACCGGCGTGGCAGGATTTTTTTTCTACACACACATAGGGACAACAGGAATTAGGCATCTGTTTTTCGCTTCCCACAAACAATTAGCACTATGATTCATACGTGTTCGCTTATAAGTTTTAAACCTCGGCGGGTTTTCCCTATTTCGACACGTGTGCACGGAAGGATTTCTTCGCTTCCCCACATTAATATAGACAACAGGAATTATACGTCTGTTATTCGAATCCAAATAACATTTATCAAATAGCATTTTATGATTAAAATGTTTTAAGGTTTTGGATTTTTCTGTGCTATATTCTAACAAACACGTCTGGCAGGGCTTCTGCGCTGCGCATAAATAAAACGGAATTATTCGTCTGTTTTTTCGACTCCCATAACATATCAAATAGCACTTATGATTAGATATGCTTTAGGTTTTACAATTGAGTAGCTAAGTCAATGTTTAACCAGGAGTTATCGGATTTAATATAAGGCCTTTTAAGAATAGTGAAAGAGCATCGTTTCACTAAATCTTGTCTTCACCCTGACAGAAGAACATCGTTCGGACAGGGGAGTTTAATATTAAAAATGTCGTCGTTCAAAAGAGGTTTCTTCGTCTTTTATAGGACAAATTTAATACTGTTAAACTATGAAAACTGCAGTTTACTTCTTAGTTTCGCTGGACTGAAACGGCTTTTTGCCTTTAATCAGTCAACGGTGAGTTCGCAATGCGTTCGCTCAACCGAGGTGCACGTACAATATTAAATCACAATATAGACATAGATTGAAAACTGAATTTTGCTCAAAAACAAGTTTAAAGTGTGCCTAGCATATTTCTCCACCATTTGTAAAGACTCTGGGGGGGGGGGGGGGGGGGATCTAATCCGTGGGGAATTTGCATATCATAATTAATAATTGGTAATTAATAATTATTCATACATGTTTGGATTAGATCCGTCTTACATTATATTTAATCTCCCTCTAAGGGAGAATCTGTCATTTTACCTGCATGCATAACTATGTATCTCGACAACCAACCAAATGGTTCTGGTTAATTTGAGTAGATCACGTTTTACAAACAGGCAAAATTAATTTAGCTCAATTGTCAGAATAATATTGAGGGGATCCCCAATATCATCTTATTTTATAGGATGTCAGGAAACGCAATTCTCTGGCCAGAAGAATTGGGTTTTCTGCCCCATAAACAAATATGTAAAGCTATCTTTAAGTTATAAAGTTTGTAGCATAAGATCTTTTTGGCACTTAAGAGACTTGAAATTGAGCAAAGAGAAAGTTCATCAGTCAAGTAAATATAATGATTTAATAAAGGCATGTCTACTTATACATTTACTACTGTTACATATATATATATATATATATATATATATATATATAATATATATATATATTTATAACAAACATAATATGCATACAAAACACAATAAGACATCAATGAACGAGAAATGCGTAGTTTGGACAATGGACACACGTGTGAGGGTGAGTGAGGGTGTGAGAGAGAGAATAGAGAGGGAGGGGGAGAGAGAGAGTTTGTAGCATTGGTACGATTCTCCAGACATTCGCCTTCTGAAACAACACGGAACACATCATCTTAATGCTTCTCAGAAGCTTTATAAAGAAGTATACTTGCACACATGTATTGGTCTCTCTGGGTCGCTGCATTCCTGAACAGCCCGGTCGGGCCGCGTGCGTGAGCAAAGTCCTTTGTGTGTAAGCGACGCGTGGCGTGGCTTGGCGCGCATGTCGAACAGAGGTTAACGTCTTTGATGTAACATTACTAACGAACATAGTTCGGCTAAGTTCGTTTCACTTCGTGGAAGTGAACGGAGTCGGCTACGGAAAACAAAACTTTGACTTACAAAGGAAAGAAACAAGATCCAAATCGGAAATCACGTGGAGTTACGTCTTGGCTGGTGAAGAAACGCGTGTGAGTCTCTGGTTACGGGCGCTTGCTTCTCCTATGCAGGGATTTCGACGATTGGAATTAAACACGGGGGCTTATCTAGACTGAAAAACACAAACTAAACTAGAACACATAAAAGAAAGGCGAAAGGCTCGCCTAGAGACGAGACGTTACATTCTGAGACCCGGGACGAGCATGTAAGAGCGAGTTTAAACTGGTGTTCAGTCCTTTTGAAGCCCTGACGTTTCCGCCTTCTTTTGGAAGAGGGTCCAATCAGGAGCTTTCTCTTTGGAGGGAGGTTTTATTGCCCTTTGTGTTCTAAACAGGCATTTGACTCCCTAATTTCATTGGGTGTTAAAGGGAAGAATCTTCACAATTCTTATAATACTAGTGTGTCACCAAGTTTAACAAAATGTAATGTCAATTAACAAATGGGGAACGAAGATTGGAGTTTATCAAGACCAAACTTGCCACAAATGGATTTGGTTAAACATTAGTTGGCAAAGAATGAAACATTATCCCATTAGAGTTTGGGAAACAGACCAAACAAAATAAAAGACAAATCGTAAGATGATATTAGATACATTGTTCGTACAATTCTAAAGGGGAAATATAATAGAATATATATATAGATTATATATGAAGGTAGAATTCATTCCTCCTTCGTTAGGATTCAGAGAGAGAGAGAGAGGGAGGGAGACCCCCACCCTCGATGACATTCCTCTGGGAGGTCGTAAACGCTGTTATCTAAGAACGGCAGGCTCTGACAGTAAGTTTTGGTTCTTACTGTCCCAAAAAAACTGGTGCACATAGAATCATACATTTTACTGTAATTTCTTGTGTCTGGTTAATTCAGCTGGACCCTGAGCATTAAAACGAGACCAAGAACGATGTATAACGCTTCTGGAAATAGACAGTTATGTGTGAAATGCCTAATGATAGAAATCACAGTTATTCCAATGTAACAATGACAAACAAACACCCATAGAACACATTGAATATATTTGTTTAAATGTCTTTAAACAAAGAGAAGTTTCTTTTCTTCTTAGGATCTACTTCCTGTGGAATTCTGTGTAACAGGAGCCTCTCTCGTGTGTTGGGGGAGGGAAGGGCTCGTGTGTGTGTGTGTGTGTGTGTGTGTGTGTGTGTGTGTGTGTGTGTGTGGTGTGGTGTTTTGGGTGGGGGGCTGTGGGTGGGAATGTGTGTGTGTTTACATTCTGTCTTTTGGGGTCTGAAGACCTATAGACACTAAAAAGGAAATTTACAGTTATTAGTACTTCAGGTTCAACTGACAAAAGTCCCTACATCACAGAGCCCACTCCCTTAAAGCGGGAAACCGCTCGAGTGTTGAACGTAGGAAATGTGTCCGCGAGTTCGCGTCCACGCTTATTTTTCTGCCCGCTCTATCACTAAAGACTCATATCAAACTATGAGAGAGAAAGACGCGCGTGTCCCGCTGCGGCCGGACCACAGTCAAAGTTTATTTCCCTGTCAGTCCCCTTCAAAACAACATGACATCATGACTTTTGCGTAAACATACACGCCACTTTCAAGTCAAGTGGCGTGTTATTTATACGCATTTTGAGCTATCCGCGTGTATGCGTGTATATCAACGCCGTTATGTCCGAGTGATTCCGCGTGTATGTACACGCTGTTATAAATCCGAGCGAAATAAAGCCAAATTTTGATATACATCTGGGGGAGCGATATTTTTCTTCCTAGGATGGTAGGGAAAGACTCATAAATGGTATTAATCAGTGACGGGTAGGTTTAGGGACGGGGTTTGGGTAGTTCATATATTTATATATACAGTAATGTAACGTTAAGTCAACGGCGTTCATAAACACGCTGAAAAGCGATTATGCGTGTTGATAACACGCCAAAAATGGAAATACGAATTGGCGTGTCATACATACGCAGTTTCATGAGATCAGTCTGCTTCAAAAAGGCTACTGCAGTGGTCCATTTAGCAGCCAACGAGCCGGTTCATTTACCCTCTCGCCTGCACACATACGCCGTTTTCACGGCGACCCAGAGAAATCTCAGAGTATACTGTCTGGTTATCCGGCTCACGCCGTTGGTGTTTAAGTGTAGTGAAAGTGCCCACGCCCCAGTGTTCACCCCTACACACAAGCACATCAAATCTCGTGTCACTCACAGAGCACACTCTCATAAAGCGCAGAAAAGCCGCTCGAGTGTTGAATATAAGAAATGTGTCCACAGGTCCGTGCCCACTATCTGCCCGCTCTGTTACACGTTCAATAAAACAGGTTATGAATGTAAGTCTTGTGCCCGCCGGAGAGCGTTCACGCTTACTAACACACACCTCCCCCCGGGCGCCGTCCGCGCGTTAAAACGAAACACAGGGCATGACGCTCCCTATCCGTTATGATCGGGGCGTCAAATACACTTGTAAGTCTCGTGCCCGCTCACACGCTTACAGAAAGCTTTTCCGCCCAAAGCGCTGCTCGCGCGTCAAAAAGTGATAATAAAATGCTCCCCATCCCTTATGATTGGGACTCCTCACATAAATCAGCCGGTCTCGGCTTTCAGTGAGCAGCCACTGCCCAGAACCGAGAGCGTGCGCGCCGCGCTTTCGGCTCCGGTTCAGTTTCACAAGCCCGCAAATGGCGGCGATCTGAACCCGGAGGCTATTCGCCCCCTAGCGGCTCACATAGCTGCGTGGGAAATTATCCCAGGGATTTCAGAATGGGTTCTCAGCAGAATAAAGCAGGGCTATACAATTCAATTCATTCACCCTCCCCCATGCTTTCGAGCCCGGTCCGCGACGATAGTGAATGCGGAAGTAGCACACCTACTTCACGCAGAAATAGCAATACTGCTGTGCAAAGGGGCTATAGAAAAAGTACCGCCTTCTCTTAGCGAGTCAGGCTTTTACAGACGATATTTTCTCGTACCCAAGAAGAACGGAGCTTTCAGGCCCATCCTAGATCTGAGACATTTGAACAAGGTGCTTGCAAAAGACCATTCAAATGCTTACAACCAGGAAAATCCTCGCGCACGTTTGCCCGAGGGACTGGTTTATTTCTCTAGATCTGAAGGATGCCTATTTTCAGATTCAGATATCACCCCGTCACAGGCAATTTTTGAGATTCACCTTCGACGGTCAGGTATATCAATACACCGTCCTGCCGCTCGGCCTGTCTCTAGCACCCCATACATTTACGAAGTGCATGGACGCAGCGCTCGCCCCCCTGAGAACTCAGGGGCTGCAAATAATGAACTATCTGGACGACTGGCTGATATTGGCACAGTCAGAGACGGAACTGTTATCTCACAGAACAGTGCTTCTCAGTCACCTGGAAAACTTGGGTCTCACGGTCAACTGGACCAAGAGCTCATTAATGCCCAGTCAGTCAATTTCCTTTTTAGGAATAGAACTGAATTCTGTGGCCATGATGGCCCGTTTGTCCACACAGCGCACGCGCTGTGTTCGCCACTTAGCCGCATTTTTTCCAGAAGGGCAGCTTTCTTCCTTTGAAAACGTTTCAAAGGATGCTGGGCTGTATGGCATCAGCTGCAGCGGTGCTCCAGCTGGGACTATTGCGCATGCGCCCGCTCCATCGCTGGTTGAATGCTCGCGCGTCTCGCCGAGCCTGGGTTTCTGGCGGCCAGAAAATCAGAGTGACTCAGACCTGCATAGCGGCTCTGCAGCCCTGGTTAGTAGCCAACTGGTACCAGCAGGGAGTGACGATGGGAACCATCTTTTATCGGAAAGTAGTTTCGACAGATGTGTCCAACTCGAGTTGGGGCGCGCTGTTCGAAGGCAGACCGGCCTTTGGCCAGTGGTCAGGCCAAGAGAAGTGTTTTCACATAAACTGTCTGGAGATGATAGCGGTCGAAAACGCGCTGAAGCGCTTCCTCCCGTTCATACAGGACCAACACGTTCTCGTTCGCTCGGACAACATGTCTATGGTTTCCTATGTAAACCGTCAGGGTGGTGTCAGATCCAGGAACCCCTGCAATCTGACGGAACGCATCCTTGTTTGGTCCCAGATGCACCTGCGCTCGCTGAGGGCGGCGCATGTGCCTGGCCATTTGAACGACGGTCCAGGGACAACGTTCCCCCGGGGGAATGGGGGGGAAACAATCCAGAAACTGTGGCGCCTATTCGGCAGAGCGGAAGTCGGCCTATTTGCGTCAAAAGACAACGCTCATTGCCCGATGTTCTTTTCAAAGAACGAGGACACGCTGGCCCAGGTCTGGCCCAGCCTCCCACTGTATGCTTTCCCTCCGGTCTCTCTGTTACCACAGGTAATCAAGAGAGTCAGGGAAACACGCCACTCGGTGCTCCTCATAGCTCCGCACTGGGAGAATCAGAATTGGTTTCCAGAACTAGCACGGCTGTCACATGCAGCTACGTGGCCTATTCCGGTGAGGGCAGATCTCCTCTCTCAGGCTCGCGGCTCGATCTGGCATCCCCATCCAGAGCGCTGGTCTCTGCACGCATGATTGATCAACGGGTACTCGTTACCCTGCCAGAAAGAGTGATGAGCACGATCACGCAGTCTAGAGCTCCTTCCACGGGACGGCTCTACGCGTCTAAATGGTCAGTGTTCTCCAAGTGGTGCACCGACAGAGATCTGGATGCACGGTCGTGTGAGGTTGCGCATTTGCTCACTTTCCTATAAGAGCTGATGGATAAGGGGAGGTCCACGCTCAAAGTTCACGCCATCCACGCTCAAAGTTTATGTGGCGGCCGTGGCGGCGTTCGCAGAATTGACGCACGGTCAGTCACTGGGAAGACATGAGCTGGTCATCCGCTTCCTTAGGGGAGCTAGAAGGATGAATCCGCCGCGCCCCCCGTCGGTTCGTATGCAGCCTCGGCAGTGCTTCGGTTGGGTCTGCTGCGCATGCACCCCCTCCAGCACTGGCTGAAAACACGAGTCCCGCGACGAGCTCTCTGTGAGAGCGTCATGTTTGGAATTTGGGCCTAATGATTCTAAAGTTACGCTCAAACCAAGACACGGTTATGTCCCCAAAGTGCTCTCTACTCCGTTCAGAGCGCAAGTCATTTCCCTGTCGGCCCTTCCGGGAACCGACAGTGACAGCGATGTAAACTTCCTTTGCCCGGTCAGGGCTTTAAGAGTTTGCGTTCAACGAACCGCTGCCTTCAGGCAGTCGGAACAGCTGTTCGTTTCGTTTGGTGGCCGCACTAAGGGGCTAGCTACCTCGAAACAGAGCATTTCCAGATGGATAGTTGATGCTATCGCCTTGGCTTACAAGTCTAAAGGCCTTCAATGCACTTTAGGTGTTCAAGCCCATTCTACTAGAAGTATGGCCTCATCTGGGCTTGGACTAGTGGTGTTTCACTCCATGATATTTGTAGAGCGGCAGGCTGGGCCTCTCCGTCTACATTTATAAGGTTTTATAACCTGGAGGTCCCTGCTTTGCAGGCCAAAGTGTTATCTGTATATGTCATGACTGTTTTACTGTGTTAAGCACTCCCTTATACATATGAGGCGTCACCCTATGGTCAATATGTGTTAGGGCTCACTTTGTGTCGGCCCACATATCTTCACTATTATGTGTTCCCCGGGCACTGGCCCTTGGACTTAATGTGAATGGTCTCAGCATACACGGCGCTTTAAACTGGGTTCCCGTAGCGTAAGCTAGCTTACGCAACACGAGAGTACTCTCGTAAGAGAACACACTCGGTTACTAACGTAACCTCGGTTCTCTCTAGAAGAGGGAACGAGTGTTGCGTAACCCGGCCATGTTAATGCTGCGTTCTTATTTCGCTTCAGTGTGAAAAACCAAAGAACACCCTATCTGGACCTGGCTTATATAAAGGTAAGCCACGCCTATTCTGGCGGGACGTGACGCACTTGGGCACCCGCGCTCCTATTGGTGCTGACGTTACTATCAGTCCACCAATAGGTTGCAGCATCTTGCCACAGAGCAGCCAATAGGCGCATGAGCTGCTTATTCTAGGTCTGCTCTATGCAAGCATGCGTTTTAAATATGTGAAAATTAAAGGATAATTTTTTGGCTTCAGTATTCTCGAGAAAAGGGGTTTTCCCGTAGCGTAAGATAGCTTACGCAACACTCGTTCCCTCTTCTAGAGAGAACCGAGGTTACGTTAGTAACCGAGTGTCGTTTTCACACCTGAGAAAGACAAAGGCCCTCCCCTAATAGCCCTATAAGGTGCTATCAGGTGCTGTCATTGTGAGAAGCCTTGCACAAAGAAGGAGGAGAGACTTAAAAAAGAATGGCTTTTAGATGGTTTGGATTTATTTACAAACACAACCAAGTTATTTACAACACAATCAAAAAGATACACAACCAAAGACAAAAAAGCACATTAGTAAAACACACTGATCTAAAGACAGAGACTTGGACAGTCACACAGCTTTGTGCCATTCCTAAAACATATAGGTTACATACCTGTCATCTCCAAGGTGTTTGATTTTTCACCATGTTCATGTACAGAGACTCACGTGAATGTCAGCTGGACTCATCAGTGCTGGTCCCTGTAAAAACAAAAGTTTTTTAGAAAACAAAAAAACAGCTGTGAACATGCTGATATTAGGAGAAACTATTTTAGATTTTTCTGGTTCAAATTATGAAATTTACTAAATACATACATATACTACATATGTGAACTCCCATGTTGTGCCTTGTAGTTGTAGGCATATGTAGGGCTGCATGAAATAATAACAATAGCCTGTAGCAGCTAGGCAGCCTATAAATCACTAAAAAGTTCAGTAACACTACATTAGAGAAAACTATATGGATTATCATGTTACTTTAAACGTTTCCATTCGTTACAACGTTATGAGATGAGATTGCTGGAGTAAAACCATAAAGCCTAATGATCGGTTTGTTTTGCTTTTCAAACCCACAGCGGGCGTGACTCAAACTCAGCACATGCAAACATTTACTGAATGCGATCGAGCCGGACCAAACTATGAAACGTCAAATTATATAAAGTTTCATAGTTTTTTGGTCCGGCTCGATCGCATATTCTTACATAATTATAGGCCTACATATCTTCGTGTGAGCAGATATCCACAAACAGAAGTCTAAACATAATATTCACAATCATACGAGCCTTCTGTATCGTGCTGTTTAATTATCGAACATATGTTTTTATGTATATACATTTAGCATTAGGCTTCATGTTTTACTCCAATCACATTTCATAACGTACATTTTAGTCTGGCACCAGTTTAACTAACGTAGACTAACCATGTTCCGTACACAACGATGTTCCATACAGATTACCTTTTCCCGACGATCGCTGAATAAATACTTCCAGGTTATATATAAATTATATATGTGTGTTATCATAATTTATCCCTCTTTTATCCCCGACCAAGAAAGAGAACCCCCCGCCGTTTGTTTCAAAAATATTTCAGTAAGTTTGCTAGGTGCGCCCACTGCGCCTGCGAATGGAGGGTGGGCAAGCTGCAGCCCCGATATTAGCTTTAGGTGGGGAGACGTTCTACAGCGGTGAAAATGTACATTTCAATTGGATTAATGCTTTTCACAGTACTATAGTCTTCATGAAATTGTTATTATATTATCATAATATTGAATAACTATTATATGAACTATATGAATAACTGCTTTGAAATGGGAATTTTTAAACGTCAATTCCGGACAACGGCCGCTTGGCGCCACTCTCGCACTTAGACAGGCAGCAGAGACGCCTGCTTGAAGTGATTATATTTATAATATTTTAACATTTAAAATAGCCATTCTTTAATTAATAAACAATTATATATTTATATTACTATATTATATCACAAATGTTCATTTTAAAGTACATTTTTGCAGTTGAAATCAAGGTGCGCTCTGTACGGAACACCATTAGAAGCCTGTACGGAACATCGTTAACCCCAATCATCTTCCGTACACAGACGGAGGAGGTACTTTACCTCACTTTTCTCAAATACTATTGGTCCAAAAGACATCAATCAAAGAATAGATCCTCCAATGGGAATTTCCCCGGAGAATGAGCGCTCACACAAGCTTGTATGTCTCTTATGGCTCGTTTCCACTGAGCAGTACGGTACGGTACAGTACGGTTCGGGTCGGGTCGGGTCAGTAAACCATGATCCGGCTAGCGTTTCCACTGCCAACAGTACCCTACTTGATAGGCGTGGCGTTTGCTGGAAATAAGCGATCAACGTCATTTTCGCGCGAAGAAGAAAGCGACACCAAGAAAGTAAACACAAATGGATGGCATACAGCAGAACTTGTCCCTGCTTCTCGGCATGTTTATCATAAGAAGATGCCGACATTAGGCATTTCTCAATACCAAGTACGCAAAGTTCTCAGCAGAAGGAGTCCCGAGGACGCGAGTGCTGTAATTCTCTATTGAACAGCGCGTTCTGAAAGCGTCACTCGGCTCGCTCTGCATGTTATTTTAGGCAACAATAAAACGAAATATGTTATAAAACACCACTCTGCCTCTTTTCGTTTTCATTTAAATACATTTTAAACATTATAGGCACACAATTGTGGTTCGGCAATGTATAGACCTGATTATATTATTCACTGCATGTATAACGTTAGCCTATTTATAACAAAACGAAATATAAAACACAACCCTGCATCTTTTCGTTTAAATTTTAAAAAATATTAAACATATTCCAGACAATATGCATTCGTACAAATGCTGCAATGAACAACATTACAGTGATAATCTTGTAATAAAATAAATAATGACAAAATTCAAACCTATCTCTTTGTGTTAAATTTCAGTTTTATTAATAATAGCCATTATAAAAGTATAAGTAGAAGGTAACGTTACAAGAAGCTGTACAATAAGATATAAAGCAAACAATTCAGTCAAAATACAAATTCAGCGCTAGTCTAACGTTACAACGGAAAAGTTAAATAGCCTAAATTATATGAAACTTCACTTAGTCCTCAGCCAAAACGATTGGCCAGGGAACGAATTATCGATTCACGAGACCAAAGATCACCCGTTAGATATACACAAGACGAATTATCACTAGCTGCTACAGAGCCAGCGGCATACCTCAGAACGACCAGCCGAGGAAAGGCTGTTCCGGGCGGGGAACATGATCGCCAAGCGTCCGGTGATCGCCGGGAATGGATCAAATTATCATAAATCATTATAAATAAACCACAGATTTGAGCTTTAAACAACTACATTCTCGCCTGAAAAACTCTTAAAACTAGATTTCGTGAAAGAATAACCGTAGTATTTTATTCCAACTGTATATTAAAAAATGGCGCTTTTTATGTTGTCATTCCCCTTGTAGCACGCGCAAGTGACGATACTCTGTCAACCAATCAACGTTCTGCAGTGAGTCTAGCTCCACCCTTTAGTACCGTACCACTGTGCTAGGTACCCCAACGGAAGGGTACCCAAAAAGTGGTACGGTACGGTTCGGCTTTTTGGTACCATTCACAACTTTTGACAGTGGAAACGCAAATAATTGCGTACCGTACCGAACTGTACCGTACCGTACCGCCCAGTGGAAACGGGGCATTAGCAACAGAGTAGTGGCCGTTGACGTGCAGTGAAAGTCGAAAAGTGTACGGAACATGGTTAGTCTACGTTAGTCTACAAGTTTATGCAACAATAACATGCTGCTAACATGCTACTAACAATGACATGTCTTACCTTATTATAAATCCTTCTTATAATCAAATTGTGTTCTTCTAACTCGTCTGATGTAAATCCAAGATAAACAGCACAGCACACTCGTGAAAAGCAGAGCAGGGGTGCATTTCCCAAAACCATCGTTGCTAACTAAGTTAGCAACTTTGATGGTTGCAATGCAATTTCCCATTGCCAACCATCCAAGTTGCTAACAGGTTAGCAACGATGGTTTTGGGAAACGCACCCCAGGACTGAAGACTGAAGTCGCGGATTCTCTGTTTTGAGGTCGTTAACAATTTGCGTTCCTCCACATGGCTCATTAGTATGCGAGCAGCTGTTGCACGCGGGCGTGGTCACATAAACTTTAATGAGCTCAGGCTGGAGAAACTGTACGTCCTTGCTTTCATACGAATTAATTAAACAGAGAATATTTGTTTTTGATATGATTTACATCATTTAAAAATAGAGACTCAAAGTGTTGTAAAGACGTACATTTCAGGTCTGTGTGAGAAACATTTACTGAGTTACAGATAATGTTCTGTTGCGTTTCAGAATGAGCTTCACATTGAGGGAGACGGCAGAACGCGCATCATGTTCATTTTCTTTATTTTACGAAAAACACAACATTTTGTTTTTATTATGAGTGTACACAAATAAAAGAAGACATTTAACAGTTTTAACCTGTTAAGCTTCACCCCCAATTTTGAAAAATCCCCAGAAATGGCATACCCAAACTGAAACAGATACAGTTCATGAACCATTTGTTCTAAAAGCACAAGTATGATCTCATTTGAAAGCTGACACCTGGCAGTTTTTGCAAATGTAGAATTAATTATTGCCATAATGAAAAATAAATGTTTTGTCAAGTTATTAGAAATTTATTTTTATGAAATATTTTCATGAAAATAAAATTGAAGTTGGCCCTGTAGCAATCTAGAAATGCACTGCAGCTAAAGCCACATGTCTGACCATGTTATATTTAAAATCTGAAGATGATATGTCTAAAACTCTTTATTTAGTTAAATGTTTTTCAAGATCATGTCAAACGACTTTATTTTGATTAGACTCTAAAAAGCAAACTGATGTTTATTGTCATTTTCTAAGCATCTATTCAGTCTATTTTCTCTATTGTGTTGTGGTCTAAACGATCTCCATTCAGTGTCAGTCTCCCCTGCACACATTCACACCTCTCCAGCCTCTGGTTATTGCTCTAAATATGCTTTCTTTTGTCTGCATTATAATTACTAACGACTGGCTATTCACACTGTTTCAACCCCTAATCTCTTTTAGGGAAAGTTCTCAAAGTTCTCACCTTACATTTGAAACTATATAAAATGACCTTCTTGAAAAAAGAAACATTTCAGCAAGCAGTCCTATTTAGAAATATTCATAAATATAACAGCTAGGTAGCAGGTGCACCAAGGGCTAGCTAGCATGTTAGCTTAGCACACCATCAATACACGACAATTTATGAGATTAAAACCATGTTTGTGCTCTAAAACTTACTTTATAGCACAAGTCGAGTGTTTTAAATAACCTTCTGTGCTCTGATTTGGCTTCAGATAAAAAAAATCGGACAGAAAATATAGTATTTTATAGTATTCTTCACGATGATAAAGTCTATATCGATTAGCATTACATTATAAATATAATCTATTATTATGAAAATACCTGACATGGCTCGAAGAACACAGGTAAACCAAATAGCATTGCAATCATGTTTATTGTCTTCAAAACATCTTTATCTGCATGTTACAGCGATCTCTGTTAGTGTTTACGTCGTGATGGACTTCCTGAAATGTCACATGATATGATTCTTCTTCGTGTTCCAAATTTGGACTGCATATGTGCACAGGGCGCCCTCAGGCTGCCTGTATGTATTAAAAACACAGTACATCAGAGTCTCCAGCGCTCATAATGATTAAATCGACGCATTTGGGTAGATATTCAATAAATATGATTCCTGTCTATATAAATCTGATGTAAACCTATGAGAATCTATCAATATTTCTCCAAATCTGTACACTTTTGAGCTAAAAGCCCTGATGGACGTTGTTTTGTCAAGCTCTGTCGTGACGATCTCACTGGAGTTTTTTTCTGAATGGAAGCGGCTGACGCTCATAATTCATATCAAAGGTATCGACTCATTTTTTGATTACATAACTCCAGACACAAATTAAGACATAACTGTCACTATAAGATTCTCAGAATACAATAGTGGTCAAATACTAAACCTTCAGTCTTATATCTTTTTAATGATGTATAGTTTGTCAAGGTATTAACATTGAATCTGATAGCAACTTTGAACGATTTAAAAAAATAAAACGCTCAGAGCGCCCTCGCTCTGGCGAAGGTTAACAGGTTAAATGATGTATAACACTTATATGTAAGATCAAAATCAACAGAGTAATTTGAGTCTCTTTTGCACTGATAAGGAAAAAAGTGAGCTGGTATCGCCGGCGATACCGCCGACCCCTAAGGGTTAACACCGCTCTCGCTATCGGATGCTGGCAGAGCCGATAGGGAAATGACTTGCGCCCTGAAGGCAGTGCCAATCACTTTAGGAACATAGCCATGTCTAGGTTTGAGGATGACTTTCGAGTCATTCGCTCCAAACTCAAGACACACAGCGCTGACAGACAGCGCATGTAAGTCCCCCACACGTTTAACTGATGACAGCGCAGTCAGAAAAACAGGCTTTCAGTGATATATATTTTAGATCAACATAATCTATCGGTTCGAAGGGATGTGCTGGCGGCAGCGGTGGCGGGCGGCTGTGAAGAAAATAGCCGTCGAGCCTGTTGGGCGTGGGCTCCTTCGGCGGTGATCACTCGAGCCCGAGGCGGTCAACGGCCTGGGAAAGGAGGCGCATTAGCTCAGCGTCCACCCCAGCGCGGGTCTGGGCGGATTCCTGGACTGAGGAGGAGGCGGAGTGATGTGAACTCGACCAATCCTCACTATCAGATGCCAGGATGGAACAGCAGTCCCCAGTGGCAAGGCCTTCCACCTCGTCGTCTGACACGACGGCAGCGCGGGCCGAAGCCGGCTGCTGCGCGTCGGAGAGGAGGGGCGGAGAAGGCAAAAGGGAAGCTCACGGGGGTGACTCCGGCGAGGGCTTCACGGCTGCCACGGGCTCCGCTGGTCTTTGGGAACGTCGCTTTCTCCTGCGCGGCCCCACAAAGGGCGGAGTGGCGGTTCCGGGGTTAAAAACTTCGAGTCCAGCCCGCAGGGTCGCTCTTCAAGCTCTTCACACAGCTCGCATCCTCCCGACGTGAGAGCGAGTGCTGCGTGGTCCTGGCCCAGGCAGAGACCGCAAATGATGTGGCGGTCTCCGACGCTGAGCGGGGCTCTGCATGAGCCGTAGGAAGTGTGAGGCATCTTGAAAAAGGCGTCTCGCTGCTCTTTTAGAAGTGAAAAGGCTTTTTGTAAAAAGGATACGTCGCCGGATAGCGTAACTCGCACGGATGGCTGAAGGCGGCGAAGACGGACGGCTTCCTCAGGCACTGTCCTAAGCTGGCTTGTCGCTGTTCAACGGCGACGCGGCTTCTCTCAGGATCCAGCGATGCGGAGAGCTTCGCTGAAGAGATGAAAATCAGGGATTTTAGCCTACCCTTCCCGCTTATATACGCTAAACCACGCTCATTCTGGCGGGCTAGACCCGTTAAGGGCGCGAACGCCCTTCATTGGACGCGGCGTCACGCCAGACTCACTGCTAGGCTGCAGCAGTTTGCCGCAGGGCAGCCAATGAGCGCGCTAGATAGCCTGCTCTAGGTCTGCTGGCTGCTGCACTGCATTGACAATGAATACAAAATTAAGGATAATTTTTTGGCTTCAATATCTCGAGAAGATTAATCTTTCCCGTTGCGTAAGCTAACTTACGCAATACGAGAAAACCTCTCGTAAGAGAACCAGGTGTGAACACTAATAAAAAATCAGTAACCAAGGAGACTAACCAGAAGCGTGAACAAGGAACAAAGGAAACAGAAAACAGAGCAAAACAAACACAGGGTAAAATTCAAACACAGAAAAGACATGAATCTGACAGATGAATTACACAATTTTTGTTTGTATGTAACATGTTTTGGAGTTTGTTCATTTAAGTCTACCCCAATTTAAAATAACATTAAAACAGATAATGTATTTCTAACAGGCAAAATTATGTAAATGGTCAAATACATGACATCCAATCAAATTACCTCATCTTTTGTGGTCATAACTGATTGTATCCACAGAAGCAGCATGCAAACATTACGTGCAGAGTGCAGATCACACTACATTACAGCCGTTCTGGACCATGTACCTTGTAAAAGTAGGGATCTAGCATTTGCATGTAGGAGTGAATGTATGGCACCCTGGGCGAACCACCCTTTCTGCCACTTCCACTAGCTCTAGCTTTAAAAAGCACTAGTGGAGGTCCGGTCCGAAGATATTTAACTCCATGAAGAAAGTTCTTTGACACATTTTGAGGGGATTTCTAGGCGTAGTATTTGTATTTACTTAACAAATGAATGAAATAATGAATAAATCACTTGGCGCAGCCTACTACAGAATTCTAAGGAGAAAGAGTTACTGATCGACTGCATGGACTTCATTTGTTGACGCCTTACTTATTACACGGCACATCGCGGGATCGCAGGGACTACGGGACCCACGCTGTATTTTTTTTATATCTACTCCCGCCAGCCGCAAAGGTCTGCCCGCTCCCGCGAGAAAAAAACTGCCCGCTCCCGCGAGATTTGCATTGGGTATCGTGGGAGCCCAATCCCAATGCAGCCCTCTAATGTGTGGCAAACACTCCAAGAAATCTTAGCTTTAAATAACATCTGACGATGGCGCTCGTGAGAGACTATAAATGAACGTGAAACAGATGTGCCTTTAGGTTTCTTTGTCTTCAGAGAACGCATTGTGTGCTGTTTGTGCTACCTTTCTCTCTTAAACTATTCCTGTGTCAGGTTTCGGTTTTGTCAGGCATGAGTGAAGCCTGGTTCATCACCTTGCCCGGTTCATCACCTTGCCCGGTTCATCACCTTGGGTCCCACTCTACGTGTGTGTCGTCGCAAGATGCTAACAACAAATGCTTCCTATACTGGCTGGGGTGCGGTCTTAGATGGCCGTACAGCCCAAGGACTCTGTAGTATGGTGTTAGAATTGTTGCATTATTCCAAATAAAAAGATTAAGATCCACAAATAAATGTAAAGAGTTTCACAAAAATTCATAAAATGTACAAATAAATAAAATGAGAAATATTTTACTATTTTACAAACACAACTATGCCTGGTATTTATTTGTGAACCACTTCTGTGCATTTGTAAATCGCTGCACACATTTGTGCATAGCTTCTTGTGCATTTGTAAATCCCCTCACGCATCTGTGGATTTTGAAACACTTCTAGCATCGACGTGCAGACAAATCCACAAATAAGTGGACTCCACCCACCGTTTACTCAAGCCAATCAGATAACGGCCACATTGAGCTAGCCAATTGTTGCCCGTTCTTGCTACAACCAATCATGTTTGATTTTACACTCAGGCGGGAACTGATTATTGCACCCTTGAGGAGTAGTAATAATCTTTGGGCGCTTTGTTCAAATTGAGCTGAACTGTTTGTGTGGTTAAAACAAAAGATTGTTGGAGTTTAAGGCCTCTTTAAATTTCCATTAGGATAAACTCAGGGAATTATGATTATCTCAGATCCCGAGCATCATGATCAGTAACACCCTCTCTACACCGTCAAGAGGCTCGCGCCACAGTTCGTCAAATGCAAATAGTGCCCCATTATCTTTGCGCTGCTGCCATAGTAGTTTTAAATAATGTAAAAGTAGCATGTTTGAAATGTTAAAACATTTTTACCTATGTGACGTCTGTTTTATTAACAGCAGAAATATAAACTGTGTGTATAATCGTATTTATATTAACTAGTGCTGGCTACTTGAAAATTAGATTTAGATTGGCTAGCTATGTGCAATGTGGCCGTTATCCGATTGGCTTAAGTAAACGGTGGGTGGAGTCCACTTATTTGTGGATTTGTCTGCATGTCGACGCTAGAAGTATTTCACGGATGCGTGAGGGCATTTACAAATGCACAAGAAGCTTTTCACAAATGTGTGCAGCGATTTACAAATGCACAGAAAGCGGTTCACAAATAAATGCCAGGCAGAGTTGTGTTTGTAAAATAATAAAACATTTGTAAATATTTTTTTTATTTGCAAATCTCATTTTATTTATTTGTGAATTTGATACATTTTTGTGAACCTCTTTACATTTATTTGTGAATATTAATCTATTTATTTGGAATAATGCAACAATTCTAACCCCATACTGTAGAGGCCATTATCTCAATTGGCACATCAATTGCCTCAAATTGATGGCTGTAATTCTGCCCCTGAAGTACTTCCTCCGGCAGTTAAGCGGCTATGGACACTGTGACAACACTACTGTAGTAGCTGACATAAATTGTCAAGGCGGACTGCATTCACGCCTTTTGAACAAATTAGCACAGTAGGTTCTGCTTTTTGTCCAGACAGGCTGTGACACAAAGGGATTGAAAGCTCCACCCTAACACAGTCAGTCAGATCTGGGAAAGATTTTACGAAGCAGAGTTGGACCTCTTTGCTTGACACGAAACCGTGCAATGTCCCCTCTACTTCTCGCTGGCTACTCCAGCCCCTCTGGGTCTGGACGCTATGGCCCATGCATGGCCCAGAATGTGTCTTTATGCATTTTCAACGATCGCTCTGCTCCTGGGAGCCTTGGCCAAGGTCTCGTTAGCAAGGGTCTTGCGTCTTGCTGATAGCGCCTTGTTGGCCAACCAGAGTTTGGTTCTCACATCTAATATCCCTCCTTGATGGTTTCAATCAGGAGGGACCTTCTGTCTCAGGCGCATGGGACGATATTCCATCTCCGGCCCAAGCTTTTGACCATTGCATGTTTGGCCCCTGAGGGGTTCCCTCCACTGGAGTGCCAGGGCCCCCTCCACTAGAATTTACTCCCTACAGTGGTACGTTTTTGAAAGGTTGTGTACTACACATCATGCATACCCAGTTTACTGCCAGATTGTTTCAGTGCTGGAGTTTCTGAAGGAAAAGTTGTCAGCAGGTACATGTCTTGCTACTCTCAGAGTATTTGTGGCCACCATTTTGGCTTGCCACACTCTGATCAAAAGATTATTTACATATGTGGGAGATGCAGAATGGAAACATTTTTTTTTTGAGTCATGCTCTTAACAAACTATGTTTTATTGCCTCTTTCCATATTGTGAATAATAAATGTTCTATTTGTTCTAATCGCGATATATAATAGTGTCTGCAAACGCAAAAGGACTGTTTAAATATGAATCGGGTGTCTGTGTGTGAATGAATGAATGAACGGAGAGATGCGCACTGTTACAGACGAAATATGAAAGTTTTTGACGCCCTGACATTTGTGCTTTTTTCAGTTGCTTATAAACGTATTAATGGCACAGGTGTAATTACACTCTAGTTAGCACAAACAGGGCTACCATAATATGTGAGCAACATGTATGTACATGTTTGTATTTTTGAGAGAATATTGTTTATGCATGGTAATTGAAAAAACTAAAAATTAAAGTTTCTGAAATAAGGCCACAAAACACATACTAAATATGTGTCCACAAGACTTTTGACTAATGGATGTTGTCGCCTAGAGTTTTTGCTTCAAAATGATCTGAAAATCACCCTGCCTAATCATTCACATAAAAATATAGATTGTTTTACATTCTGAAACATTTTTTTAGTTTGGAAAGGCAATATGCGGATGGGTGTGAATGGCCCAACCCCTCATGAATAATTAGGTGGTTCACACCTGAGAAGACAATGACCCGCATAATGAGCCTTTCATTCAGGTGTGTCACACAAGACAATTTAATCATACCTGGAAACAAATCCTGTTCAAATAGGTTATATGGGCCATTCTATAGAATTGGTTAAAAGTTAAAGTCTTGAAAAGAAAATTGTCTTTTCCCATAAATGTCTTACAAAGTATTATTTTTTAAAGTAGGCCAATACATTTTATCATCAATATATTTCAAAGTGAAGGATTAATTATTTTGATATAGCTTGCATTGGAACAAACACTATAACAGTTGATTAGTTTATTTTTGACAACACATACTATATATTTAACATATGAGCAGAAACTGTTAACAAAAGCTTATTTGATGTCTATAGTAAAAACTTTATAATCTATCCAAAACTAGTCAATGAAATGTTGCCTTTCATATTTCGTCTGTAACAGTGCGCATCTCTGCGTTCATTCATTCATTCACAAACACACACACACACACACACACACACACAACACACACACACACACACACACACACACACACACACACACACACACACACACACACAACCATTCTAATTTAAACAGTCTTTTTGCGTTTACAGACACTATTCTATATCGCGATTAGAACAAATCTCAGTAGGCTATTGCAACATAGTTGTGTTCATGGATGTATTCATGTAAAAATAACGTTTACTAATGTAGGAGCGAGAGTGAATGAAGGGCACAGATGCATGTACAGCTGTAGTAAACAACATCGTGTGCACACAATTCATATTTAAACAGTCTTTTTGCGGTTTACAGACACTATTCAATAATGCGATTAGAACAAAGCACTTATAAATAAATAACTTTCTACATCAGCTGATTCCGTGCTCCTCGAAATGAAACTACCAGCACTTCTGAGGTAACTTTTCCAGGATTATTACGATAGTATTATTCCTCACAGCGTAGCAAGATGAGGTAAAGTACAAGATTCTTACTAAACTTGATGTATTATCCAGCTGATGTGGGTGTTGGCATGGCTTGCCTCCACATTTGCGTTTGAATAGCGTGCGCTCTCTGTGGGCGCGTCACATTAACATGTAATAAGCTATAATTAGCTGAAAGGGAAAAGACTGTCATCTCTCTCTTTTCATACAGATTACATAAACCGAGAATATTTGTTTTTTATATAAATTACTTCATTTAAAAGAAGAGAATTTCAGCTTCATGATGAAACATCTCTTGAGTCTGTGTGACAAGTATTCACTGAGTTACAGTTCATTTTTGGACACGTTTCAGAATGGACTTCACTGACAGAGAGAAGGCAAAACTTGCATCATGTTTATTTTTCTTTATTTGACAAAAAGCACAAAACATTGTTTTTATTGTGAGTATCCACAAAAAATAGACACTTAACAGGATCTAATGATGTACAACACTTATATGTAAGATCAAAATCAACAGAGAAGTTTGAGTCTCTTTTGCACTGATAAAGAAAAAAGCAAGCTCATCAAGCAGGCGCGATATCCGATCCCAGAGGGTTAAGCTGCTCATTATGCGGGTCATTGTCTTTTCAGGTGTGAACCACCTAATTATTCATTATAGGGGTTGGGACATTCACGCCCATCCGCATATTGCCTTTCCAAACAAAAAAAATGTTTTTCACAATTTAAAACAATCTAATGTTTTATGTAAATGATTAGGCAGGATGATTTTCAGATCATTTTGAAGCAAAAACTCTAGGCGACAACATCCATTAATCAAAAGTATTGTGGACACATATTTAGTATGTGTTTTGTGGCCTTATTTCAGAAACTTTAATTTTTAGTTTTTTCAATAACCATGCATAAACTAGCCTGGCATGCCAGACCTACATCAAGATGTTAGGTCTGGGAACTCTCCATTGACATACCTCAATCCGAGGGGCGGGATAAACGGTTGCCTTTCAAAATCCCTCTGCACGCAGTAGTATAACGCTACAGCCAACCAGAGCAACGAACGGCTGTGGATGAGTGAGTCCCATGCGTTTTTCCACCAGCGGAGCTAAATGATATATTAAACTTTTGCCGTATCAGGTCGGCAAAACTCTGAACACATCTTACATTTTTAAGAATGACTTAAGTGACGTTCTCTTAACTCCAAGTCCTCCAGAGTCGCGGCCAAAGCCGATTCGAAAGACGGCTGCATCTTCATTGTTTTCAAGTAGCAGGGAAATCACCTATGGAAATCACGCGGAACGTCATGAACTGTGCCGTCATTGTGTTAAGCCCGCCCGCCGACTCTATACACGATGTGATTGGCCTGACCAGTTTTTGGTTTTTCCAGCTCAAAAGTCTATGGAGAGTTGCTAGACCACACTGGCAGCGAAATAATTTTCGCTGCCGCTAGGGTGCGTCTAGATTTCTAGGCTATGCATAAACAATATTCTCTCAAAAATACAAACTGTAGTTGCTAGAACTGTCCCTACCCGATCGACTGGAAGAAAGTGGTCCTCAGCTGTGGCGTCAGAGCAAGCAAAATCTGCTCTCAGGCACCAAGAAATTGTCGAGCGCGTGCAGTTGGGGAGACAAGGTCTAGGAGTTGGGGAAAATGTACCATTCTGGCACAAAGCATCTCCTTTACATCGGCGAGGTTTAGTCGTGGAAGAAATACGCAAACAGGAGCAGGTGATGAGGCTTACAAAGGCAGTATCACATGTGAAACAAGGCCAATGGACACATTGGAAGGACGTAGAAAAGAGGAAACTCTCCTGGAGGGAGCTGTGGGGGATGGAGGCATACCGAGTCAGCTTCCTCATTCGAGCAGTTTATGATGTTTTACCATCACCAACTAACCTCCAGCAGTGGTATGGGGAAGATGCCACCTGCTCCCTGTGTCCCTCTTCAGCAAACCTAAAGCACATCTTGGTTGGCTGTAAAACAAGCTTGCCACAAGGCCGTTATACATGGCGGCATAACCAGGTGCTAAGGTGCTTGGCGGCCAGCCTTGAGGCCAAGCGAACAGCCACAAATACCCTCCCGCCTCTACCAGCCAAGCAGTATCCATCAATGGCCTTTGTTTGTGCAGGTATAACTCCAAGTAGATCGCAGGGATCCAGCTCATATCCGGGCCTGCTGCACAAAGCACGAGACTGGAAGTAATTAGCGGATCTAAACCAGCGGTTGCACTTCCCCATTGAGATTGCATTAACAAACCTTAGACCTGACATCGTCCTTTGGTCCCCCACCCTTCGCACGGCCTTCCTAGTGGAACTGACAGTGCCATGGGAGGACTCAGTGGAGGAGGCGTATGAACGTAAGAGGCTAAAGTAATCAGAGCTGGCAGCTGATGCTGAGCAGCGTGGGTGGAAAGTCAGGATCTACCCAGTGGAGGTCGGCTGTAGAGGGTTTGTCGGCCGCTCCTCAGTCCGGTTTTTGAAGGACCTAGGAATGCGAGGTCAGGCTCTGCAGCAGATTGTGAAATCCCTTTCCAATGCAGCAGAGGAGGCCAGCCGTTGGCTGTGGTTGAAGAGAAAGGATAGTATCTGGGCCTGTAGACAGTAACAGTAGTTGAGCAAGGGGGGATCACAAGCCGAGGGGGGCACACCTGGGACGCTAGGTATTGCCGATGAGCCCTCTGGAGGTGTTGTGGGTTAATCATCGAAACACTCGTGAAGGAGGGTGCCCACCTGATGACCCCAGTGAAGCCAGTGATCCTTGGCACTTGTCTCTATATCTTTCCTATTTCCATCTTATAGTATATCCATCTTGGATTACGTGGATTCCGGGATTGTAACATCTAGTCCTTTACCTGAGGAGATAGGGGTTGGGATATTCACGCCCATCCGCATATTACCTTTCCAAACAAAAAAATGTTTTTCACAATTTAAAACAATCTGTTGTTTTATGTAAATGATTAGGCAGGATGATTTTCAGATCATTTTGAAGAAAAAACTCTAGGCGACAACATCCATTAGTCAAAAGTATTGTGGACACATATTTAGTATGTGTTTTGTAGCCTTATTTCAGAAACTTTAATTTTTAGTTTTTTTCAATAACCATGCATACACAATATTCTCTCAAAAATACAAACATGCACATACATGTTGCTCACATATTATGTTTGCACTGTTTGTGCTAAGTGGAGTGTAATTACACCTGTGCCATTAATATGTTTATAAGTAGCTGAAAAAAAAACACAAATGTCAGGGCATGTCAAAACATCTCAAGGACCCCAAAAATACCTTAGACCCCACAGGGTTAACATGAACTAAGAATGAACAATACTTCTTCAGCATTTATTAATCTTAGTTAATCTTAATTTCAGCATTTACTAATACATTATTAAAATCAAAGGTTGTATTTGTTCACGTTAGTTAATGCACTGTGAACTAACATGAACAAACAATGAACCGCTGTAATTTTATTAACTAACATTAACTAAGATTAATCAATACGGTAACAAACAAAATACGGTAACAAATGTATCGTTCATTGTTAGCTCATGTTAATACATAATGTTAACTAATGAACCTTATTGTAAAGTGTAACCAATTTTTTACTTACCCTTATGTAATTTCAAACCTCTATGACTTTCTTTCATCAGAGAAACATATTTTGAAGGAGACATTTTTCAAAATACATTTTTGAGTTCCACAGAACAAAGACATTTTTACCGTTTTTTAGAACATGAAAGTGAGTAAATGATGACAGATTTTTTTTAGTAATCTATCCATATAAGTGGATCAGCTGCTAAAACAACATACAGTAGACAGCACATGCAAATAAACAATGCTATCAGTAGGCACAATTTATTCTTAGTGAATTAATTTCTCAGATTTTTGTATTTTCCTATAGATGAATGACAGGCAAGATTTTCAAGACTTTCTGAACCAAAAACAAATTTTTCTGTAAAGTAGTTCTACATATAACATGGGAAGAGGGAAAAAAAGCATCTTATTGCATATGTTAGATGGATGGAGAAAAAGAGGGACTGAGATGAAGTGACAGAGTTTTGAAACTGTAGGGGTTCGTGCCACATGGCCACCAGGCGGTCTTTACAATCCAATCACACACTCATGATCTGTACCCTTTCACAGGAAATGCTGAGACCCAAGCACTAATTAAAACAAAATCTGATCACAAGTACTGCAAATAGGATATGAGAGATTTAGAGAAACAGCTGGCCCACTTATTGAAGGAGAGGTAGAGAGAAGCAAAATAGACACGGGACCATGATGCATGAGGTTTTCATTTGGGACCTTGTTTAGCTGCTATCTATGATGATGATTAAAAACGGACATTTTTAAAGTCTGTTATACTGTCCAACCAATGCAATGATTCTTTATATTTTTTTCTATAGGAGTGCTAGAGAGAGAAGAGAGTGGAAGCATTAGTTCGCTGACCAAAGCCAAAATTCTCTATAGGTCTTGCACCAATGAAAGTGAGTATAAAATAATTGGCTGTATAATTATATAGGCTCTTAATAGTATATTTTTCGAAAATTGTCAGAAAGATGCTGTCATGACATTGTCCATGGAGAATGTCATTATGTAGTTGTTTAAAGGAGCTGCAAAACATACAGACATTCTCAACAAACAAAAAAATGAACTACAATTTCAATATTCATTGGCTGCTTAAGCCCGTATTACTTTAATATTTTCCTTACAGGCCTCATTGAACAAAGAGGTGGAAAACCTCTCCTCACAGTGCTGCCATATGTCTTTGAGTGGCCTATAGCAACAGATGATTGGGACACCAGATACGGTAGGAGAAGATTTCTCAGTCGATTTTTATGCATAGCCCTAATTACCTCATATGTGCATTGTATCCAATTTTTTCCTCTCTACTTCTCTACAGGAATGAATTGGACAGCAGAAGATGCCATAGCCAAACTTAATGAGAAATATGGAAAGCAAGTCCTAATTAGCTTTTTTATTGGTACAGATGACCGAGACTCCAATGCACACATCCTTCATGTAGGTCATCCACAACAGGCTACTTATTTTGCATACAAACACAAATCCATGTTTACTTTTGTCTCCATGGCAGAAAACGCGTGTACACGCCTCTACCTTGTATCTCCAAGAAGTCAATCCAAAAACCTAAAATAACATAATTGCTTTAAACAAACAGTATTATTGTTCATGGGTCTGTGAGGTTTTTAATTGGAGTAACTGATACAGGTTTATTGGGGTGGCACTACATGTGGATGCATTGGATTTTCAATTAAGAATGAAAGGCTGATTGTCTCGTTTTATTCTCTGTGCCAGTTCGACCAGCCAAGTCTTGGCCTCTCCTCAAGAGACTACTATGTGTGCACTGGGCCATACGAGGAGGTAAGAATTGCCTCTTAAACAGGAACAGGTGGATTTTGTGAAACTTAATGTTTGGTTCTTTCTTCCTCTTTTTTTGTCCTCCTGAACCCCTTCCTACAGAAAAGACCAGCTTAGATAAGAATTAACTTTCATGCTGATTCATATCAGTCTAACCGGTGGATTATTAGGGTCTCTAGGTGTCTTTCTCTCTCTCCTCGACATTTTCTTTCACTCTTTAATCCAATACAGAAGCTTATTTATGACATTTACCAAATGTAGGAATTACAGATGAAGCAAGCTATGGCTTTTTCATACATTGAGTTCTTCCTGTGTACAGTAGATTGAAATTATTGCGCCATCAATCTGAAAGTGTAAATCAACCTCAATTTACTCTCAGAAAGGAATAATATATTTTGCCTCCAGCTTTACATTGGATTTGCCCAGACCACACAAGTTAGAAGTGCAAGATAAGCCGTACATCTCCTAAAAGATCCAACAGTCTGCTAATTTAAAATAAGATCATCAATTTGCATTTAATTTCTATTGGAGGAACAGTCACTCTTGGGCTGGAGTGTTCAGATACAAACTGTTAGTTATCATCAACTGATCGTTATTCAGTTCAGACTTATAAGTGCCATGTCCCTTTAATATTTTTCAGACCTGGTTAATTTGAAACAAAAAAAAAGCAATAAAGAAAGTGGGGAAGCCTCAATGGGACAAACAGATGGAAACACTTGGACCAAGATCTTGTCTTTTGTTTCCATTTTGAAGATTATCAGTGATTATTATGTAACCTTTTGCAGGAAAGCAGAGGATGAGAGGAAAGAAGGAATTAGCTTGAATAATTTCCCACAGAGTGCACAAATGCTTTCTAAACAACCGTGAAGCCAGGATCTGGGTGCAGTCATACTGCATATAAATGAAGAACATATGCATGCTAACAGGTATTGAATTTAGCACTCATGTGTTTTCAATTTGTTTGTTTTTTTCTCAGGCCTGTGTGACATATGAGAACTTCATGACTGACTTGGCAAAGCTTATCCGAACTGACCGGAATCTGAAGGTTAATGACACTAATATCAGGCAAGAGGTTGCCCGGGTAATGATGATGGAAAAGGAAATTGCTAATGTAAGGATGGAAAGCTTCTAAAATTCTGCTGTCTTAACAGACCTGATATACTGTAGTAATCAACACCTTTCAATCTATTGAGAAGACCAATAGTAACTGCATCACTTAAATATCACCAGATGTTCACTAATGTATGCTGCAACAGCCTAATTTTTTTCATGTTTGCAAATGAAAGGCAAGTTTTTAATTGACTTAAATGTAATTTTTTTTACACTGGTTGATACTGTTTATTACTTTTTTGTATAGACCAATAATCACATGTTTAGCACTACATTTAGAGTTAAATTAGGTGCAGATTTCTATTTATTTTATATTTAATTTCATGTTCACATGTTATAATTACATATATTTTATTAATATTAATTAATATTAATTAATCTGAGAAAAATAATGTGTTAAAAAAAATAACGCAGATTAATCCATTCCGTATTGACCTTTCACTCGGAGCCGTTCTAGACATCATTCGACTGTAACATAGGGGAGATGAGAACGCGCTGCCTGGATCATTGATGGAACATTTAACGTTACTTATAAAAAACGGCCTGATGGAAGCGTTGATAAAAAATAAAGTCGTATGCAATGTCTGCAGCAAGGAATTTGCATATCACCGGAGTTTGTCTCTAAAGTACCACAGCATCCAGGAGTTAACATTAATCCGGAGGTACGACCTAGCAACATAACTCGATATAGCGAAACACCATTACCGGTATGTTAAAAATCTAGCAGCTGTACGACACTGAAAAAAAAAAGGAGATGTTTGTTTTGCTGGGAGCAGAATATATCGCGCTGACAGGGGATCACTGGACTTCAGTTAGCAGTCACATTTACCTTGGTGTTACGGCAAATACCGGTAATAATAAAAGATCTTTTGAACTTTAATGTCACTAATGCTGATTATTCATTGATTCAATTGAATTTCAATATTTAAAATACTTTCACAGCCAAAATTATGTATGCGATTAATTTAGATTAATTAATCACAGAGTATGTAATTAATTAGATTAAAATTTCTAATCGATTGACAGCCCTAATTTTTATATTTATGTAATTTATATTTTGTTCACTCCATTACGTTTGACTGACACCCTTCACTAGAAGATGCACAACAATAAAAATATAGCCTTACAATCTCCTCAGACAAACATGTTTAGTAGAATAAGGCAAACAAACCTGTTCTATTCAGGAATGGAAATGTCCTTGTGTGCATTGTAAATGCTCAACCAGATCTCAACTTCTGGTCCTGACCTCACTGATGTTATTGTCTGAATCAGACAAAATCACCACAGCCACCACTTCCAACATTTAATGTAGGGCTTCACAGGATGCACAGTGCACGATGTAGCACCTGCTTGCTGCATCGTGGCTGCAGCAAGCAGGTGTTGAAATAAAATGATTAACAAGCACATATTGTCATGGGTGTTTTTGATTTTTGTGTCATGTTCAGGTTTTATGTTCTTGTCTCATGTCTCTGTCATGTTTCCTGATGTCATGTGAATCCCTGGCACTTATGTGATCCTGTGTAATCATGTTGTCATTGGTTCATTGTTCCCTTTCAAAAGCTACAATTGGTGCTGCTTAGCCCATTGGGAACGTCTTTAATCGTGACCAGCTGTGAATATTGTGTGAAACACATCAATAGAATTGACCCGTAGGTAATATAGCCGATGACGTCATCGGCGCGCACCCGTGACGCGAGGCTATAAATAGATGAGCCACAGGTGCATCGTCAAGATCTTTTTTCTTCAGATCACTCTGTGCATGTGTGCATTAAAAAGTCTCTCTCTCACTCTATATCTGACTACAGATCTTTGTTAGGAGTTAGTTTTCAACTGGCAGTGTGCAGAAAATTCTAATTTCTCAATCTTTTTCTCTGAAAGTTTGTTAAAAGAGTTTATAAAGTCAAAAAAAGAAAAGAAATGAGTCAAAAGCAGAGTAAGCGTTGTGTTCCTCCATGCTCCCGTCCTATGTCTGAGCTGGAAACACACGATTACTGCTTTGTTTGTTTGGGGGAAGAGCACGCGTTTCTGGCATTAGAGAAAGGCGAGTGCATGCATTGTGAACTGTTCACGGTGAAATTGCTGTGTGCTCGTCAGAACTATTTCCAGACAGCACCCACTTTACCATCGTGGGGCTCCCGCATGGATCTGTGTGCTGAGCAAAAGATGGGTCCTTCCCTTTCGCTTGCTGTATCACCAGATCCACACGTTCCCTTGCGTGATCCCGAAGCGCACTCCGGTGCTTTTTCGGCTCGCGAAATGCTCGGACGATGATTTGTCTCTTTGGTCTTAGCACTATGAGCGGCCATCTTCTGAGCATTCCTCTCGTGAAAATAAATCTGTCGAGGAATTGCTCGAGGTGATCACTCGCGCGGTGGCCAGGTTGCAGCTTGACTGGCCTCGTGATCAGGAGACCCCCAAACAATCTATGCTAGGGGATAGGTTTCTCTCTCTCCCCTTCTTCGAGGACCTAGTGAAAGTCATGGAGTAAACCATATACTTCACTTGTATTTTTGCCCTTGACGTCGACTTTTTCGACTATCGTGGGGTGCAAAGTCACGTGGGTATGCGGAGATGCCGCAGGTAGAAGAGACTGTTGGGATCTATCTCTCGCCTGTTTCAGCATCTTCCATTTAGAAACCTACCCTTTCCCACGAAGCCATGTAAAATAACATTAGCATTAGTGGGAAAAGCTTATCAAGCTGCAGGTCAGGCTGGTGCTGCGCTGCACACTATGGCAGTGTTACAGGCGTACCAGGCTGACCTATTGAAGGATTTGAGTGCGGGCAGCACTATAGGAATCTTTCTCTGAGCTGTGGAGAGCCACAGATCTGTCTCTTCGTGCGACCGTGCCATTTGCCGTTCGATGTCTGCTTTGGTCAGCACGGAGAGGCACCTGTGGGTTAATCTAACAGGAATAAAAGATAAAGACCGGGTGTTCCTGTTAGATTCCCCAGTCTCACCCTCTGGCCTGTCTGGCGACTCTGTCAACACTCTGTCGTCAGCAGGTTCAGAGAGGTTAAAAATACTAGGAAGCTTTTGTACAGTTTCTTCCTCACCGCACTCATGGGGAGGGGCCATTGCCGGTCAGGAGTGATCCAAATGTATGTTTCTCAGGGTGATTGGTGTCAGGGTGACACTATCTCTGGGGCTCAGACCCCGGTTCCTCGCCTTGGGTCCCACTCTAGGGGCACCGTGTCATCACAGATTGTTAACAACAGACACCTCCCTGACGGGCTGGGGAGCGGTCTTAAGTGGTCGATCAGCTCAAGGGGAATGGGAGGGTCTGGCCCTGAAATACTTTCTCCCTTAGTTGAGAGGCTGTCACGTCCTAGTGCGGGTGGACAACACAGCAGCAGTCTCTTACATAAATCACCAGGGAGGTCTGCGCTCACGCAATTTGAACAGAATAGCGAGGCAGATTTTTCTCTGGGCCCAGGAAAAGTTCATGTCACTTAGGGCAATTTACATCCCTGGGCACCTGAATGTGGGAGCAGATTTACTGTCCAGAGAGAAACTGCTGACGGGGGAATGGAACCTCCACCCAGAAGTAGTCAAACAGATCTGGACCAGATTTTACAAAGCGGAGGTTTCCCATCAGACAGCCTCCCATCAGACAGCGCAATGTACCCTCTACTTCTCTCTGAATCACCCAGCCCCCCTGGGTCTGGATGCAATGGCGCATACGTGGCCCAAAATGGGCCTGTATGCGTTTCCTCCAGTCTCTCTGCTCCCAGGAGTTCTAGCCAGAGTTCGCCAACAAGGATCTTGCCTCTTACTGATTGTGCCGCGTTGGCTGAACAGAGTATGGTTCTCAGAGATAATATCTCTCCTCAACGGCTTGCCATGGGCGATTCCAGAGAAGTGGGACCTTCTGTTGCTTTGTTGTTCTTTGCTCTTGCCTATGTGGCGCGCGGCCACGCTTCACCAATGGGTCTAAGGGCTCACTCCACCAGAGGGGTCGCTTCCTCTACTGCCTTGGCGAGGGGTGCCCCCTTACAAAATGTTTGTGATGCGGCAGGCTGGTCCTTTCCGCACACATTCATAAGATTTTATAGTTTGGATGTTCATGCCACTCCGGGCTCTCATGTCCTTGAGTCGACTTCACAAGCTAGTGTCTAGGGCCTTCTTGTGTTCTAGTGAGCATACCTGCACAACCGTAGAAGTCCAGACACCTTCAAGCGCGGCGGCGTGGGTATTCTCGTTCCCAATGTGCTAAGCAGTACGGCCTTGATTGTAGCTTTTGAAAGGGAACAGTTCTGGTTACTTGACTGTAACCCTGTTCCCCAAAAAAGCGGAACGAGATTCTGCGCCGCTTTGCCATGCTGATACTGTCACAGGACTGATATTCAGAAAAAGAAAAAAAAAAAGATCCTGACGATGCACCTGTGGCTCATCTATTTACAGCCTTGCGTCGCGGTGCGTGCCGATGACGTCATCGACCAAGGCTATATTACCTCCGGATCAATACTATTGAGGTGTTTCACACAATTTTCACAGCTGGTCACGATTAAAGGTGTTCCCAATGCGCTAAGCAGCACAGCATCTCGTTCCGCTTTTTCAGGGAACAGGGTTACAGTTAAGTAACCCGAATCGTTTCATTGTGCACAGGTGTGTCTTGTGTATTTAAGCCCTCATGTTTGCCATGTGTTCTTGTCAAGTATTGTTATCTTTAACATGGAGTCCACTGAAGGCAAGTTGTAGAAGCCAAGTGCAGTTTATTAATACTCAAAACAAGATCAAACATAAAACAAAGGCATGAAATTAAAACTCAAGACTTAAACATGAACATAAACATGGACATATACTTCCCAACAGTGATTACAGGTAACAATACTTGACAAGGACACATGGCAAACATGAGGGCTTAAATACACAAGACTAATGACTGAACAAGACACACCTGTGCACAATAAAACAATGAACAATGACAACATGACAACACAGAAGACATGGTAGGATCACATGAGGGCCAGGGAATCACATGACACCAGGAAACATGACAGAGACAATAGGCTTGTTCGACTTAATGCAGCTCTGCGCAGACCGATCGGCGGCTGACTTGAAGCAGTGCATGCCGGTTAGAAATTTTGTCCAACTTGATACAGCGCCAACGCCATGTGACTGTGACGTATGCCATCAAAGTACCGCAAGAGCGATTCGAGAGTAGCCAGAGAACTCAGCCAGCGTAGCTTCTCAAGCGGCTGCAGGAGCTTTGATGACGACACAGCTGTTCCACGATTGGCCGGATTCACCGCATGACGACGATCACGTTTGTTTCTTATGTGTTTATTCTCACATCTTTAGTTCCACTAAAGCTCACAAATCAGTTTTTTTATAACAGTAAACATGTAGTCGGGATGTATTGTGTTATGTTTATCAAAATAAAACTGATTAAAAAAACGTTGATTCCACTTCATTGATAGTAGCTGGTAGACTTATGTTGAACTTTATTCTTATTCAAACAGACGCTGTATGAAGCAGTACATAAAGTATTGAATGAAAATGTCTCTGAAACATCTGTGTATTTTGCAAATATTGCATTTATTTCACTTCAGCTGTGGTAAAGTATACAGACACCACGTGAGCGGTCACTACGGGAACCAGAAAGTGTCCGGCTTCATGTCTCTGTTTGCAGCTCCTCCCCACCTGCACGCGGCAACTCTCGCCGATCGGTTACATCCAGCCGCAGCCGAAGTCGAACACACCTAATGAGACAAGAGGCTTGTTGACCTTAAACCGGCACCGCACAGACCGATCAGTGTATGACATCAACATATCTCGAGAGTGATAAGAGAGCAGACGGCTCTGTATGCATTTAAATCTCTCTTGCGGTACTTTGATGTCATAAACCGATCTGTCTGTGCAGTGCCTGTTCAAGTCGAACGAGCCTAAGAACATGAAACCTGAACATGACACAAAAAAAACAGTGACATGTGATGTTCAGGAGTCCAAAATTTTGACCATGTGGTGTTAGCTTATGTAAATCGTCTTGGGTTACGACTGTAACCCTCGTTCCCTGAGACGCTGCATCGAGAATCGACACATTGGAGAACGCCTTCAGCGCGACGCGTCTGAAGCCTGTATGGAACTACCGTAATTCCTCAAATAAAAACCAGGGCCTTTATTTACCTGAACTGCAGATGGTGACAGGCTTTTATTTGAAGCAGGCTTTTATTAGAGGCAGGCCTTTATTTCTAATTCCATCTTTTTGATAAATAATAGAATTGGGCCGATAGACGATGCAATGGCTGACAGACATCACTATGTTGTTGAGACGGCATCGCAATCCCCCCGGCCGCCCGCCCTGTTTCCATGGTGACGCGTCAGGCTTGGCACGCACGTGATTCACCACAGAGAGAGAATGAAGGGCACTATATGTCACTTTGAGTGATTTATTGTCCTCCAATAAAATGCTTCCCACGCTTAGCCCCGCCCCTTTCCCCACGCGTAGCCCCACCCCCTTTTTACCCCTCCCTCCCTCCCACTTCTGGAGAGGTCATGTGACCCGACCCGGTTCCGGAACCCCTCCCATCCGACTCGGATCAGGACGGGTGCACCTGCTGTACACCTGTTACGGGTATCTGACTTGATCAATGTAAAAATGTTCAAAATGATGAAAAAACATTCAAAACAATACATTTTCAATCTTTTTAAGAAGGATGACAGAAAACAGAGAGGTTTAGTGTTCACGTGGTGATTAAAACCATTAAATCCATTATATCATTAAAAACCATATGTCTTTAGCGTTCACACTTTATTTTGTGAAATGTTCCATTTTTACATAAAACATCTGTTTTAAAAAAGTGTTTTCAAACACAATAATAACTAAAACAGCGTGTATTAAAATTATATCAAGTAAATAGTTATGTTTTCTTAAAACATCTAAAAGCGCTTGTATTAAAATTACATCAAACAATAGTTCTATTTTTATCATAGATTTAAAAAGGTGTACTTTTCACATAACATGCAGTGTTAAAACCATCAAGTTATTTTATATCATTAAAACACAGTACAGGCCTTTACCTTTACACATTATTTAGTAAAATGTTCCATTTTACATAAACCATATGTTTTAAAAAAGTGTTTTCAATCACAATAATAACTAAAACAGCTTGTATTTAAATTATATCAAGTAAATAGTTATGTTTTCTTAAAACATCTAATTACTATATTTGAAGATGTACTTTTTTCACAATAACACACAGAGCTTAAAAACATTAAGACCATTTATATCATTAAAATACAACGTCTTAGTGTTCATACACTTAAAACATTAATGAGGAAGTTTAAAATGTGTTTTCTTAAAGTTATCAAAATACCTTAATATTAAAACTATGTGTATTAAAATTATATCAAGTAAATATTTATGTTTTCTTAAAACATCTAAAATCGGTTGTATTAAAACTATTTTCTATCATACATTTAAAAAAGTTGTGTTTTTCACAATAACACACAGTGCTTAAAACTATTAAAACAATTTATATCATTAAGATACTATTGTCTTTAGTGTTCATGCACTTAAAACATTAATGAAAAAGTTTAAAAACTGTTTTCTTAAAGTTATCAAAATGTGTTAATATTAAAATTATATCAAGTAAATAGTTATGTTTTCTTAAAACGTCTAAAACCGTTTGTATTAAAATTACATCAAACAAATAGATCTAATATGTCTTCAGTGTTCATACACTTGTAAGTTGTTAAAACATTAATGAAAAAGTTTAAACTGCATTTCTTAAAGTTATCAAAATGTTTTAGTTCTTAAAACATCTAAAATGTTAAAAGATCAACATCCAGTTATTTACAGAAAAGTAAAACGAGTTAAAAGTTTTTTTTTTCATTACAAAAGATACATTTAACCTTCATTATTTTCGTAAAATGTGTTACATTTTACATAAAACACGTCATGATATTAAAACTACATCATGTTAAAAATCACAGTATCAAAAACACATACATATTAAAAAAACTGACTTACGTTTTTGCATCCACGTTCTGTTGTTGAAAGAAGATCAAAAGTTATCCTGTTTAAAGATTTAATCCATCAGCAAAGATACATCCAACAGCTGCAGTTTATCCAAATGTATAGATCCATCACCAAAGGTATATCCAAAACTTTTGAGATTTTAATTCCAAAACTTGTGTAATTTCCAGGGAGCTCCGCGAAACACGTCCGAACACTGACATCCCAAAAGTTAGAATGACATCTGTGAACTCTGCGCAGTAGCCAGATGCAAGCTCCACCCCTAGGCCGTCCCACAAAGGGTGTTTGGGTGAATATATCACGTAAAATATACGTTTCACCTGTCCGGAGGAAGGGCATGCACGTACATATTTGACAAGGATTTACGTGAAGTCAAATTGACAAATGTCGACAATGATGAACGATTTACATCTGAAGACCCAGATTTGGTATTCACAGAAAGGGACTGGATTTTATTTTATACGGCTGTCTGGAGAGATTTGAAAGATGGCGGAAGCAAACCACTCTTCATTGCAGAGTGGTCCGGAATAAGCTTCGGCACAAGGTACCGTCTTCTCGCGGATCACGTCAACAAGCATGCAGAAGACTACATCTACATTCTTTGTAGTGACTTCGGTCGAGACACACATGGCCTATCTTGGAGGAGGAACATCTCAAATTTTACTATTTAAAGTTTATGTTTCAATGGAAAGATGTACCGCTATTAGAAGGTATTTTTTCTAAAATCAATCAACTCTTTTCATGGGCCAATGCGTACGATAGGTACAAGAATATTAAAGTGATGCTGTTCAATCCGGAATGGGCCACACCAGCCAGGAGAGGTGTTCATGTGTCTCCGCCTACATACTATAAGCATTAAACAAACACTCTGACAGACTGTCTCAAACCGCTGTACAAGATTACCAGAGATGATCATACAAACACCGGAAAGACTGAGGATGATATACGGCTGACGAAGTTATCGAATCAGATGAACACTGTAGGCAAGGCAAGGCAAGGCAAGGCAAGGCAAGTTTATTTATATAGCACATTTCATACACAATGGTGGACGATGGAAATGTATGGAAATTATTGACTGAATATTATAATATTATGTCTTTGTACACATGTAACTGATGTTTTTATATTGTCAAGGAATGAATATCACAATGTTTGTAAAATTATAGATATTATGACTGAATACATGTTGGAGAAAAAATTATTTTGATGTTTGGATGATATAAAATTCATCCCGTGTATGCTTTGTAACCTTGTAGTTTTTTTGTATTCTGAATTAAAAAATATAAAATTCACCCCATGTATGCATGTACTTTTTTCTATTCTGAAATAAAATGAATAGACATAACTGAATGAGTTCTCATGAATACATATTTAAAAACTTTATCCCAGTTGGATTAATTTATGTGCTATGATGTAGGCTATATAACGAATAAGCAATTCGTAAACAGGTGATGCGCTTCTTTCTTTTATTTGACATCAGAAAACAATAAACACCTTAAAACTCTGTTACATAATTATGATACAGACAAATTTACGCCCAATAATATTTGTAAAACGTACTCGGTTACTAACGTAACCTCGGTTCTCTCTAGAGAGGGAACGAGTACTGCGTAATATCTTACGCTATGGGGAAAAACTCTTTTCCACGAGATATTGAAGCCAAAAATTATCCTTAATTTTTTATTAATGTAAAACGCTTTGCGGCAGCAAGCAGACATAGGCGAGACAGCTCGCGCGCCTATTGGCTGCCCTGCGGCAACAGCAGCAGCCTATCGAGAGAGGCTCTGCGTGACGTCACGACGAATGGGGGCCTTTCGCACCCATATCGTCACGTCCCGCCAGAAAGGGCGTGGTCTCGCCCTATGAATAGGCTCGATAGCTGCTCTTATGTTGGTTTTCATCGCCGAAGCGAACCAGAGCGTATTCCAAGCACGGCAAGATACGAAGTACTCGTTCCCTCTCTAGAGAGAACCGAGGTTACGTTAGTAACCGAGTACGTTCTCTTACGAGAGTATCTCTCGTACTGCGTAATATCTTACGCTATGGGGAACACAATGCAACACGCCGTGCTGGTAGGGATCCAACACCAAAGTCCCAGGGGCCGAAGCCCGGGGCGCATATAGTGCATGATCACCATAAACTCACAGAGAGTGAGGGAAGAGAGGCTAGAAGCATCATTCCCTGTAAAATAGCATCCGAAAGGAGCTAATCATGTGACAAATAGACCATACCGTCAGGGTGAACATTCAGCCTGAACTGGGTGGCCACAAGTGTGTCAACATTTTAATGAGCTGCTGTACCGGTCAGTGAGCAATACGCAGGTCAAACTCAGTATCCGAGCCGCACAGCGGGCAGATAGCACTGAATTTTATACCGCCAAAAGCTTAGCTTGTAAGGCGGGAACCTCCAGGTTATAGTATTTTATAAATGTAGACGGCGAGGCCCAGCCCGCGGCCATACAAATATCTTGCAGGGTAACCCCGCTAGACCATGCCCACGAGGAGGCCATGCCTCTTGTGGAATGCGCTCTAACACCCAAAGGGCACTGTAGGCCCTTAGAAGTGTAAGCCAGCGCTATGGCACCGACTATCCATCTGGATAGGCTCTGTTTCGAAGCGGCAAGTCCCTTAGCACGGCCGCCAAACGAAACGAAAAGCTGCTCAGTCTGTCTGAAACCAGACGAGCGGGACACATAAGCCCTTAGTGCCCTGACAGGGCAAAGGAGACTCGCGTCCTTCTCCTCATTGAGAACCGGAAGGGCAGACAGGGAAATCACCTGGGCCCTGAACGGTGTGTTGAGGGATTTTGGCACGTAGCCGTGCTTCGGTTTGAGTATGACCTTTGAGTCATTAGGTCCCAACTCCATGCATGACGCGCTCACTGAAAGCGCTTGCAAGTCCCCTACGCGCTTCACTGAAGCGAGAGCCATAAGAAACGCTGTCTTGAAAGACAAGTGTTTCATGTCTGACGACTGGATTGGCTCAAATGGGGCACCTTTCATGGCCTCCAAAACCGTGGAATGGTCCCATGTCGGGACTGAAGGGGGCCTGGGAGGGTTTAGCCTCCGAGCTCCTCTAAGGAAACGCACGACTAAGTCGTTCTTTCCTAGTGACTGGCCAGACACCGGTTTTGCAAACGTTGCTATGGCCGCCACGTATACTTTCAGCGTGGAAGGGGTCCTTCCCTTATCCAGTAGCTCCTGAAGGAAGGAAAGCACTTCCGTAACCCCGCAGTCTACAGGTGAAAAGCTCTGCGCTTGACACCAAGCAGAGAACACAGACCACTTCGAGGTGTAGAGCCGTCTGGTAGACGGGGCTCTAGCCTGCGCGATCGTGTTTAACACTCCCTTTGGGAGGTCAGCGGGTACCCGTTGATGGCCCATGCGTGCAGGGACCACAAATCCGGGCGAGGATGCCAAATCGAGCCTTCCGCCTGAGAGAGGAGGTCTCTCCTCAACATTAAAGGTCATGGGGCAGCGCTGGTCAGCTGCATCAGGACAGGGAACCACGACTGGTTTGTCCAGAGCGGAGCTATGAGTAGCACTGGGCATCCCTCCCTCCTGATTCGCTCCAACACCTGAGGCAGGAGTGAGACAGGGGGAAAAGCATATTGGGGGCGGCGGGGCCAAACATGGGCCAGCGCGTCCCGGCTTTTCGAGAAGAATCTCGGGCAGTGAGCGTTTTCTTGGGACGCGAACAGGTCCCCCTGCGCTTTGCCAAACGTTTCCCACAGCAGCTGGATCGTCTGCGGGTGCAGAGACCATTCTCCTGCTGGGACGTTGTTTCTGGACAGCCTGTCTGGTCCCACATTTAGGTGACCAGGCACATGCGCCGCTCTCAGCGAGAGCAGGTTGTGCTGAGCCCAGACCAGGAGGCGCTCCGTCAGCCTGTAAAGGTTTCGGGACCTGACGCCGCCCTGGCGATTTATGTACGCCACCACTGACATGTTGTCCGACCGGACCAATACGTGGTGGCCTTTTATCTGGGGACAGAAGCGCCGTAGCGCTTTGTCGACTGCTATTAATTCCAAGCAGTTTATGTGAAGGAGCTTCTCCCGTACTGACCATAGGCCAGCTAGCGGTCTGCCCTCAAGCAGCGCTCCCCACCCCGATGTGGAGGCGTCCGTAGACACCACCTTCACACTCGAGGGGATCCCCAGACTCACACCTGACTGATACCAGTCGGTTACTTTCCATGGTTTCAGAGCCGAAATGCACTGAAGGTCGACCCTGAGGCGAAATAGACCTGCGGTCCACGCCCTGGGGGGAACTCGTGCTCTTAGCCATAGCTGCAGTGGGCGCATGCGGAGCAGGCCCAACTGGAGTACGGAGGCTGCTGAGGCCATCAGACCCAGCATTTTCTGAAACCTTCTGAGCGGGACTATAGAGCCGTGGCGGAAGGATTTCGCGACGTGCTGAATATTCAATCCGCGCTCCGGTGACAGGCGTGCCGTCATGGATAGCGAGTCCAACACTGTTCCCAGAAAGGAAATTCTCCGACTGGGGAGCAGTGAGCTTTTCGCCCAATTGACTGTAAGGCCCAGCTCCTCGAGGTGCTCGAGTAATGCGGCCCTATGTTCTATGAGCTCCATTCGTGAACGAGCTAGAATCAGCCAATCGTCCAAGTAGTTCAAAACTCGCATGCCCCGAAGTCTCAGGGGGGCGAGTGCCGCGTCCATGCACTTCGTGAACGTACGGGGTGCTAGGGACAGGCCGAACGACAGAACTGTGTATTGATATGCCTGGCCCTCGAAGGCGAATCTCAAGAATCGCCTGTGATGGGACGCTATTTGTATTTGAAAATAGGCGTCTTTAAGATCTATTGACATGAACCAGTCTCCTTGGCGCACTTGCGCGAGGATTTTCCTGGTCGCAAGCATTCTGAACTGGCGCTTCGCGAGCGTTCTGTTCAGCAGTCGCAGATCTAGAATGGGTCTGAGCCCACCATCCTGTATAAGCCCCCTTCGCTCTGAGCCTGAGATAAAGGTTCTATAATCCCTTTCCTCAGCAGTTTCGCTATCTCGGCTCGAAGTAGATGAGATACTTCGCTTTCACCGTAGTTTCGACGCGCGCCGTGTAACGGCGAGGGCGTCGAGCGAATTGTAGCGAATAGCCTCTCGTTATAGTGTTCAACAACCATTTTGATACCCCGGGAAGCCTTGACCACGCATCTGCGTGAATAGCTAAGGGTAGAATGAAATCTGGGCTCTGGCCGCGGCAGAACGGCGGCTCGAGAGCCCCTGTGTACTGGGAACACAACACCGTGTTTACAGCGTTCGAGGCGGGGGGCGCGCTGATCACAGCGGGCAGCCTGGCCGCGCTCAGCTTCTCTATGGCGGGACGCGCAGAGAAAGCGAGCGGGGCGAATCCCGTGGGATTCGGCGTGTGTTAGAGAATGTGGGCACGTTTACTAAATGCGGGCACATTTACTACACTGAGAATACTGTCAGCTCGCGCCGACTGAATCAATGCTGTGTTTACAGCGTGCGAGGCGTGCGCTGATCACAGCTGGCAGCCTGGCCGCGCTCAGCTTCTCTGTGACAGGTTGTGCAGAGGAAGCGAGCGGGGGTGAATCCCGTGGGATTCGGCGTGTGTGCCAGAATGTGGGCGCGAGACTGCGGGCACATTAACTGTACTGATAACACTGTCAGCTCGCGCTGACTGAATCAAAGCTGCTGTGTTTACAGCGTGCAAGCCGCGCGCTGATTATAGCGGGCAGCCTGGCCGCGCTCAGCTTCTCTATGACGGGTTGCGCAGAGGAAGCGAGCGGGGGTGAATCTCGTGGGATTCGGCGTGTCAGTGAAAGGATGCGGGCGCGGGACAGCGGGCACATTTACTGCACTGAGAACACTTTCGGCCGGAGCCGACTGAATGTGTGTTGGTTTCGTTTTTACAGAAACCAAGGGACACGCAGTGTGTAGTGTAAGCGGGCATTGTATGGGCGCGTTCACTACAGTCTGCACAATCGAGTTGAGTCGATTTTATGTGTGCTAGCCCTGCACCGTGGCGGGCTGTGTCTGGGTGTGGGAATGGGCACTGGGGCGTGGGCATTCTTACAACACTCATAACACCATCGGCTGTGGCCGGAACACCAGAAAATACACTCTTTATTGGATTTATCTGGGTAGCCATAGAAACGGCTTTTGTGCGCAGGCAAGCGGGCTGAGACACCGGCTGCTTCACTGCGAAATACACTGGGACAGTCACAAAGCATGGAACTGAACGAGCGAGAAGTTTTGGAGGAAATCCGGCCGCAGCGGGATCTGAACACAGTCACTTTCCTAGAGAGACTAGGAAGGCCTTGAGACCTCGGGCTTTACCTCAATCCTCGGCCGGGGCCCGCGCCGAGGGGGGCGGCGTCCAGCAGAGCGAGAGCGCGGTGTCTGATCTCGGGCCTGGCGGCGCTGCTGAGTAGCCGAAACGACGGCCTTTGTGCGCAGGAAAGCGGGCTGTGGAACCAGCTTGCTCACTGCGAAATACACTGGAACAGTCACATTGCTTGGAACTGAACGAGCGAGAAGTTTTGGTGAAATTCCGGCCGCGGCGGGAACTGAACACTGTCGCTTTCCTAGAGAAACTAGGAAGGCCTTGAGACCTCGGGCTTTATCTCAATCCTCGGCCGGGGCCCGCGCTGAGAGGGGCGGCGTGGGCGCCTCCCAATCGAGACCGATGCTTTCCACGGCCTGGGTGAGCGGACGCATCAGCTCAGCCTCAATGCCGGCTCTCTACCCAGAGGGTTGGCGGGAAACGTTAGTGGAGGGGAGGTCCACGGAGCTCGCCCGATCCTCGCTATCCGAAGCCAAAAGAGAACGTGTTGTCGTCCAACTCGACGGCGTATGCGGCGTCATACGGCGGCCGCTGTCCGTCCGGGAGCGACTCGAGCGAAGCCGGCGAAGCTGGCGGGCGAACCGGCGAGCTCTCCGGGCTGGAGATTGCTCGGGCGCGCGCTGGGCGCGGCGCTTCTTGCGGCGCGGCATCACGGCGGGCTGGGATGCGGGCTCGGAGAACAAAGCTAGGCGAGTCCGCAGAGTCACCATAGGCAAGCGTTCACAATGATGGCATCCGCCGTCAGCGAGCGCGATGGCCGCGTGATCCTCACCCAGGCAGGACACGCAGATGACATGGCGGTCCTCATCGCTGAGTGGGGCTCGGCAAGAACCACAGGAAGGCATCTTTAAAAAGACGCCGCTCTTTTAGAGGGGTGGGAAAAAAAGCAGATAATGCAATCACACACACTCTAAGCAGAGGAAAGGATATGTACGCCGGAAAGCGCAGCAGGTACGGCGGCTGAAGGCGGCGAGGCCAGCGACTCCAGGCTCGATGGCACGTCCCGCTGAAAAGGCTACAAGTAGACGGCGCGGCTTCTCACTCTGGATCCAGCGATGCAGGAGGCTTCGCTGAAGAGATGAAAAATCAACGTAAGAGCAGCTATCGAGCCTAATCATAGGGCGAGACTACGCCCTTTCTGGCGGGACGTGACGATATGGGCGCGAAAGGCCCCCATTCGTCGTGACGTCACACAGAGCCTCTCTCGATAGGCTGCTGCTGTTGCCGCAGGGCAGCCAATAGGCGCGCGAGCTGTCTCGCCTATGTCTGCTTGCTGCCGCAAAGCGTTTTACATTAATAAAAAATTAAGGATAATTTTTGGCTTCAATATCTCGTGGAAAAGAGTTTTTCCCCATAGCGTAAGATATTACGCAGTACGAGAGATACTCTCGTAAGAGAACAGGTACACATTACCAAATATACTGATACAAATAATTGTTAAAAATGTGTTGATATTACCGTTTCAGGACTTTATGTATTCGTAGACGGTAAATCAATGCGAGTCTGTTTTTCTTTTAAGCGAAACAATCTTGATGAGCTGTGAGGTCTGAGAATTACTTTATCTAAAAAAGACAGTCTTATACCATCGTACAGTATTCGTAAAACCGCTACGTTTTACATAAAATATCATTCTGTACGAAGCTGTTAAGTCAATTGAGGAGTTTATTCTATATTAACTTAATTCAAGTTCTAAATGTACCATTTATCACTCTTTTAATTTCCCTATTATAACTGTTTTAACTCATACGCCCATTACTACGTCTGATTATTTGTATGTCTTTCTGTACCAAACATACACTTACGTTTTACAGCGGGGTAAATAGCACTATTTTCTAACATATTTGAAGTAGTACTTTACACAATTACGCAACGTTTAAAAGTATTAAAATGTTGTATAAAATTTTACATAAATCATCTTTACGCATATGAAATGTAGGCTACTATAAATAAACTAGTCATAGTCTTTTAAGCATATCATCAGTCACAATTAGACCCGACCACACACACACACACACACACACACACACACACACACACACACACACACACACACACACACACACACACACACATACACACAAGCACAGACTCCTCAATGTCTGACCATGCTGGGACACATACATGTGCTATTTCTCTCTTCTGATGAGGTGTGAGATCGAGGAATTACTTTATAACTAGGTTATCTAAAAAAGTTAGGAGATAGTCTTATACCGTCGTGCAATATTTGTAAAACTGTTACGTTTTACATAAAATATCATTCTGTGTGAAGCTGTTAGGTCTAATTCAACTTCTAAATGTATAATTTATCACTCTTTTAATTTTCTACTGTTTTAACTCACACACGCATTACTACGACTGATTATTTGTTTGTCTTTCTGTATCAAACATACACTTACGTTTTACATCAGGCAAATAGATCTAATTAATTGAAGTTGTACGTTACACAATTACGCAACGTTTAAAAGTATTAAAATGCTGTATAAAAAGTTAAACATTTGTGAATTAATAGTAAAATAATAACGAGTAACAGTAAAATAATAACGGTCAGTAGTAAAACAATGATCGGTGCCACCACATCATCTCATAAAGACACCATGTAATTCCATCAACATTCTTTGGTAACACTTTATTTGAAGGGGTGTGCATAAGACTGACATGACACTGTCATAAACATGACATAACACCTGTCATGAACATGAAGTTGTCTTTATGAATGTTTATGACTGTTGTCATTAAGTGTCATTCGGTAAATTATGACACTTTTAATGCAAAGTTGACATTGTTTAAAATGTCTTTGTTATGACAACTTGACATTAACAAAGACAAAAATGTCTTTGTTATGACAACTTGACATTACCCAAGACAAAAATGTCTTGATTATGACAACTTGACATTAACAAAGACAGAAATGTCTTTGTTATGACAACTTGATATTAACCAAGAAATCATAACCTGTCAACCTGTCACAAATATGTCATAACAGGTCTAATTATCAAACTTCAAGCATTTTGCAGTGTAATAACCCTTAATGACATCTTTATAACTAGTACAATGTGTTCCACTTTACTTGAGGACAGGTAATATTCATGACACAGTTATAATGGTGTCATGACGGCCAAAGTTGTGACAGGTTGACAGGTTATGATTTCTCGGTTAATGTCAAGTTGTCATAACAGAGACATTTCTGTCATGGGTAATGTCAAGTTGTCATAACAAAGACATTTTTGTCTTTGTTAATGTCAAGTTGTCATAACAAAGACATTTTAAACAATGTCAACTTTGCATTGAAAGTGTCATAATTTACCGAATGACACTTAATGACAACAGTCATAAACATTCATAAAGACTCCTTCATGTTTATGACAGGTGTTATGTCATGTTTATGACAGTGTCATGTCAGTCTTATGCACACCCCTTCAAATAAAGTGTTACCCATTCTTTGCATAATGTTCATTCTCTCAGAGATTAGAGTTAGGACTAGTTAACAGTTAAAAGTTAACAGTTAAAAGTTAATTCATTACGCAATTGTCTGTTACTGAATTGTCAGAAATTTCAAAGTGGTTTACATAAAACTTAACAGAAGCATTGGACAATAAAGAAGACATTTAAAGGCATTTAAAAGTGTTAAATAGACAATATAAACATGTTAAAAACGGTTAACACAATAGTAAAAGTTATAGAGCACCATGCAAAATAAATCATTATTGAGTTAAAACAGTTATAATAGGAAAATTAAAAGAGTGATAAATTATACATTTAGAAGTTAAATTAGACTTAAAATATCATTCTGTGCGAAGCTGTTATGTAAAACGTAACAGTTTTACAAATATTGCACGACGGTATAAGACTATCTCCTAACTTTTTTAGATAACCTAGTTATAAAGTAATTCCTCGATCTCACACCTCATCAGAAGAGAGAAATAGCACATGTATGTGTCCCAGCATACTTTGTGTTTATCTGTACTTTTGTAGTGACTTCGGTCGAGACGCCCCGGAACACACATGGCCTATCTCGGAGGAGGAACATCTCAAATTTTACGATTTAAATTTTATGTTTCAATGGAAAGATTTACCGGTATTGGAAGGTATTTTTTCTAAAATCAATCAACTCTTTTCATGGGCCAATGCGTACGATAGGTACAAGAATTGAAAATTGAAAATGTATTGTTTTGAATGTTTTTTCATCATTTTGAACATTTTTACATTGATCAAGTCAGATACCCGTAACAGGTGTACAGCAGGTGCACCCGTCCGGATCCGAGTCGGATGGGAGGGGTTCCGGAACCGGGTCGGATGGGAGGCGGGTCCCATACCTCTCATGAGGTCACATGACCTCTCCGGAAGTGGGAGGGAGGGGTAAAAAGGGGGCGGGGCTAAGCGTGGGGAAAAGGGGCGGGGCTAAGCGTGGGAAGCATTTTATTGGAGGGCAATAAATCACTCAAAGTGACATATAGTGCCCTTCATTCTCTCTCTCACCACAGCCAATATAGCGCTGTATGACAGATGTAGCTCTTTTATTTCTAAATATTAACAAACTTAAACTGCTTAAACTCCCAAACTCCGATTCTCAAATACATGTAAAGGAGTTTGTTTTGTCGTTTAAACACCTGTAACGTTATAAATGATCTTGATCTGTAACGTGAGATGTTTGTTCGGGCCGCAGTTCAGAGATCCCTGTCTGTTGGATTTATTACAGCACGTGAATTCATCAGTTTCTCCCGAAAAACATGAAAGTAAGTGGCCGGTGAACTGGGAGAAGAACAGAGTAAACTTTATAGGTACTTACACTGTGTATCTGATATGATTAAAACACCTTGGCAAATATATTTGAATTAATTGTAATTGCTGCTTCCATAGACACCATTGTGTATTTTACAAACTATAAATGTATTGTTTTTCTATAAATTATATGTATTTAAATGTCTGAAACCTAAAATAAACATGATGTGGTTAAAAACACTGAATAGTTGTGATATACGGTATGACAAGTGCCTGAAAGTCCGTCTTTAGCTCAGTGAAAGCACAGTTTGAATCTGACAGTGATGTTGCGTCACTCACTGTACAGTGGTCAGCTGCTGCAGAGCGGGCCGACATCGATGATGAGATGTAGAGGAAAATATTAGTGGAAAATGAGTATGTTACGTTATGTCAATATATTAAAGGCACAGGAGATTACCTATTAACACTAACGTAAATTTTCCCCGGCCTTAATTTGTGACCGGCCTTTATTTGTCTGTGTTGACCCTGCCCCGGCCACTATCAGAGGCCCGGCGTTTAATTGACTACCAGTTTTTATTTGAGGAATTACGGTAGTCCAATCTTGATTGGTGTTGCGTCATGACGTCACCCGTGACGTCGCATGTGACAGAGAAGCGGAAGCTATAAAAGGACACCGGAACATAACAGCGTCAGCTTTTGATTGGTCGAAGCAAGTCATTCTCAGGAGTGCAAAAAGTGTGGCCGAGGGACCTTCTCACAGGGATTAAAGTTCTCCGTCGCTACGACGGATTTCCGTTAATTGCAGCGAGTCTATGACGGATTTCCGTCAATTGCAGGGTTCCCGTCTGTCCTTATATCTTAAATGAACTTTTCATAATTTTAAGGCCGTAAATAGGCTTTCATTTCTCAAATAGTGTGATACATGTCTTAATTTTAGTTTGAATAGTTTGAATAGGTCTTAAATTAAGGAAAGACGAGGTGTATTCACCCTGCTGAGGGGTATGTGATAAAGCCTGAAGTGGAGCGAAACCACGTTCCTCTCTCCACTCTAAGCATTCTGTAATCACTTCGCTTATGGTCCACTCCGGGTTTTCAATTCCTGCTCACGGAAAAACTGTTTTTATATATATAAACAAGGTTTTGAGGTTCAATTGAATATTACAAAGATTCGAATAAAACTCTATTAGAAAGAGAGGTAAATACTATTATTTATTTTTTTAAATACAGCATTTACTGTACCCTTTGATTATTTGAAAACATGTTAGCTTTTTTAAAGCTAAATCTGGAAAATAATAGGGAGTTGCTTGAAACTGTATTGTACTTGCTAAGGAACAGTGTGTTTCTTTGCTTCACCAATATGTTGTTTGACTCCACACTGAAACAATTTGCTAGAGTGGCTGACTGTACAGCACAACTTTGGTAAACATCACTGCCATGTTTTTCTCAGTGTTCCTGGTGAGGTTTTTACCTTTTATGATAGTGAGCTCATTCCTATTCAGATTACACAGTATGCATTACAGGCCTAGTCATTTGTGTTGGAGCTTAAAGGAGAACTCCGGCGCAAAATGAAATTTGGTCTAATTACACATTGTTACCTAGTCAACCGTTATCTGAGATTTGTTTGCATGATTATCGAATGTAAATAGTTTTATCTCAGTTTACAGTTTAGCCTATAACACTAGTATAACGCTAGTATATAGGGCATAGAGTAATGACAAATAAAAATCGCTACTTAATACCACTAACAAGGCTCAAAATAGCCCAACACTAACACGGTAGCATAATCAGGGTCCCTACATACAAACCGAAGCATTGAGAACGTTGTGTACAGACAGTTTAATAAGAAGATATTTTATACATACAGTCAACTTCGCGAAAACAGACAGGAGCCTTGGAAAACAGTCGACTTTTGGAAAAACAGTCTCGAGCAGTCGAACCACGAACGCCGAGCCACCTTATCACAACAACTGGCAAGAAAAATATCTTCTTATTAAACTGTCTGTACACTTACAATGTTCTCAATGCTTCGGTTTGTATGTAGGGACCCTGATTATGCTACCGTGTTAGTGTTGGGCTATTTTAAGCCTTGTTAGTGGTATTAACTAGTGATTTTGATTTGTCATTACTCTATGCCCATATATACTAGCGTTATACTAGTGTTATAGGCTAAATTGTTTTTAGAGCTAAAACTATCTACATTCGATAATCATGAAAACAAATCTCAGATAACGGTTGACTAGGTAACAATGTGTAATTAGACCAAATTTCATTTTGCGCCGGAGTTCTCCTTTAAGTCAGACCCACACTGCTCCTGAGACATTCTTCATGACAATAATAATACAGTTAAATGCTCATGCTCAGTAAAAATCACAACGGTGGCATATGGATTTATATTTATAAAAAAAAAAAATATATATATATATACACACATATATATAATATTATTAGGGGATCAGGCTGCGGTGTATAATAAAGTGGAGGAACTGGAATGGCAGTAGAAAACTGGACAAAAACAGTTGAATCTCCTTGCATCCCAGGAAATGCACTGAAATCCATGCTCTCCCTGTCGTCATAGGCCACTGACACACCAGAGGACAGAAACAACCCGGTTCTGCTTTATAACAAGGTGCCTCTGGAGACCCTGAACAACAACTTCACCCTGGACTTTGATTCCAGGGTAAAAAGAAAAAGAAGAAGAAACAAAAGTGTTACCTCCCATGCTACTGCATACAATTCCTTATCATAAACATCTATGTTTTCTTATCATTTGATCTTTAATGAACAGAATTATTTTTCTTATCCTCATATAAATTAAATAACAGATTTTGTCCTGCACTGCTCCTATTCAGGTGTTCAACTGGACGCTCTTTACTAACAAGATCATGGATACAGTTGGTGTTCCTATTACAGACAGTGAGGAGGTTATTGTGTACGCCCCAAATTACTTTAAGAGGCTCAATCCTGTTCTTGCCAAGTACACAAAGAGGTAGTTCACTGCATGCACATTTTTCTATCTAGTGTTCTAGTCTAGAATATGCTTTTAAAATGTTGCTATAGCACAACCACACTATATTATATTATATTTCTAGTATACAATATGCATAGTGCTTGCAATTTTTCTTTATACATGGAATATCAGCATGAGCTACTACATTTCCAGAATGTGCAGGATATAGTAGCTGCGTTTACATGGACCCTTATAATCGTATTGACGGCTCAATCGGACTAAAAAACTAAGGTGTAAACGCCTTAAAGGTTCAATATGTAGGATTTTTGCAGTACAACATCCAAAAACCACTAGGCCAATGTTAAATATTTTGTTTAGTTGATTATTTACAATATCCCAAATGTTTCCAACTATTTGTAAATCGTGAGAAAATTGTGATTTTAACCAAGGAAACGGGGCGTGTGAGCAGGGGTGAGGAGTCGCCAGTCAATGGCGTCATATACGCGTTACCCCCGGTTTCTGCCAGGTTTGACCTAGTACTGCGTTTAAACATTATGGACCATGGCAAGCAGACTTTGAGACAAAAAGAGGACTAAAACGAAGATCAACATCTTTCGAGATGCCGAGAGTTCCACGTCCGCAACTAACTTCGTGTTGCATGTTACTTTATTAGACAGGTGAGCAAATGTACATAAAACTAATCAATGTTATTTAGTTCAACATGATGAAATGTTAGAATATGATCTGTATGTTATTCTAATGTTGATCTAGCTTACTTAGTGTCATACAGTCAATAAACAACTTAACTAACAACATTCAACACACTCAAATGCCGTTTAGTGTGATAGTGTAACTGTAAGAGCAAGTGAAACAAGTGAACGCTGTGAAACAAGTGAAGCAAGTGAACGCTGGTTCCAGCGTTACCTCAAGTTTAATTCGTCTAATAAACTGATCTGTGTGAGTATTAATTCAGCACTTGCGTGTAGTTCGATAGAATGAAATGTCCTTATTCCTTTATATTCGCGGGACTCGCGTTGTGCGTGGCGCTGGTATACGTCTAGCAATCGCGCCCTTCTTCATACCACAGTCATGTTAAAAACATCAATGTATTCACTCATCCATAAAAGATTCATCAGCTTGACGACTAGATCCATAATTCAGCTTAATGCGGAATATACATCATCAATATACGCCTTTGTTATTGTAAGAGGTTAGCGACACCTTGTGGTGAAAATTCTGCATATTGGAACTGTAATCGATCTGATTGAGCTTGATCCAATTGGAATTTCGATCTTTTACCAATTTCCGATCTAGAGAACATGTAAACACTTGATCAGATTGAAAACCGAAACTGAAAGGATTGCGCATTTGCAATGACGTTGAAATAGCGTAATGACGTATGACGCACGGAACGAGCTGTTCTTCCTGTTGAATAACGTGTAATCTAAATGAGTGTCCCATTGTTGTAAAATTCTCATTTCACTCAGCGTCTGTGAAGGGGAGCAGGACAACGTCCAACCAGTCCTTGTTTCAGACTCTCATCCACAGACGACTGGTTTTAGGCGCAGGGTTTTACTGTGTGATAAATATAAGCAGGACGGCAAAACGGTTCATATGCTCATTGTCCCCAAATCATGACCAGAGACGGATAAATATTAAGTCTGCTGTTTGAAACAAGTAAAGAACCAATAGAGAATAGTTATGCGTGAACAGCGGCAGTATATTCGTGCAGTGTGCACATCAACCCGATTACTTTATTTATCGTTCATGTAAACACCGTCTTCGGATTCATCAATCAGATTGATTTCATTCCGATTGAACCAAAAGGTGTCCATGTAAACGTAGCTACTTTATGAAATGGTGTATCCTACAATGCAATGTGATAACTTTGACAAATGAATCAGAAGCAATCTGAAAGGCTTTTTAAAGTCCGCATGGAACGAAACCTATTTTTATGCATCTAAGTTAAGCGACTTAATATGGGACAAAGCCTGATTTTGTCAAGCCTGATTTTGTCAATCAGGACATCGATGGCATTTGCTAATTGCAGCATTTGTTTAATGTACGGGGCAGTTTGCTCGAGGAGAGGATTTAAAATTCCATCTGGCTATTGAAAAACCTTAATGCCGATTCCTTGCTCATGTCATCAGAGATGTCATTGCAAGGGGAAGGGGACGTTAATATTTTTGATTAAAGATCATGAGTACACATGAATAATAAAAAAAAGATGTGCACGAGTAATTTATTATGAACAAAACATTCTGTAAAAAAAACTAAGAATTGTACATTTTGATTTCATGGTGACTTTAACATCTGTTTCTTGACTTGTTCAGAAAGCACAATTTAAAGACGTGTACACATTAAAAATGCTGAAGAACGTCTCAGGTTACGCATGTAGACCTGTTATGCATGTATATTCTCTGAGAGGGAACGAGATGTTGCATTGTGACGGTAACAATATGAAAAAGCTTCGGCATGAGCTGGTGTCTGAAGCACATGTAGAAAACATGCCATCACATTGGCCGGAGAAAGGTCAGATGACGTAACGCAGAGGGAGTATTGATACAAGCCGAGTATGAGTTGTTTCAAGACCTTGACCCCTCAGTGTGGAGGTCTCGAAAAAATGGCATATGTTTATGGGGCTGATGTCCCTGACCGCTTGTCAAGTCAAGTCAAGTCATCTTCATTTATATAGTGCCTTTAACAACGTAGATTGTTTCAAAGCAGATTTACAGAGATAGACATATAATTTAATTTAACAGAGATTGTTTTGGCTTTATAGCGGTTCTTGAATAATGATATTTTCCAGCTTAAGTTAGTTTTGATTGATTTACTTCCATCTAAATTATCATTTGTTATTAAATTAGGGGCCGCTAAGAGGACACCGTTCTCTCTAAATAGACTTTAAACGCGAACCTGTGATAAATGGTGACGGCTGATGCGCATTAAGAATTTATTCTAGTTATGTGCGTTTGAATATATGTGCGCAGGTTTGTAATTCCATACAAACCATGCCTAAACAAACTACTTGTCTTTCCTGTAAATTTTGATACAGAATATTATTTTATTTGATCACTTCAGGGTAGGTACGGGAACAGAAATTCCCACAACTCTGTAGAGTGGTAAAGGGATCCTCAATAGGGAGAGGCTAATTGGCACTTTAGCACTGCATTGTCATCGGTTCCAGGCGAAGGTCCTTCATCAGATGTGGATACGCCTGGATCCGGCAGGCCGCGGGAAAACCTCAGGATAAACAAAGACACTAAAATTAGCATAGATGCCATTCTTCTTATGATGTAACGAGTACATCAGGATTTAAGGGAAGTGTTCCCAGTTCCGGCTGACCTAATCTATGCAGCCTAACATTGAGTTATAGAAGTAGATAATATATGTTAATATGTTAATTCTAGGTCAAAGAGATGTGTCTTTAATCTAGCTTTGAACTGACAGAGTGTGTCTGCTTCCCGGACAATGGTAGAAAGACTGTTCCAAAGTTTTGGTGCTAAATAGGAAAAGGATCTACCCCCAGCAGTCAATTTTGATATTCTAGTTATTATAAACTTGCCGGAATTTTGAGATCGCAATAGACGTGAAGGACTATAAAGCGTTAAGAACTCGCTCAAGTACAGTAATGCTAAACCATTTAGTGCTTTGTAATAGGGAGCCAATGCAGTGTTGACAGAACCGGGCTAATATGGTCATACTTCCTGGTTCTGGTAAGAACTCTAGCTGCTGCGTTTTAAACTAGCTGTAGAGAGTTGGGAAGATGGCGCCTGTGTGTTTGGCTTGCCGTCTTTTGCTCTTGTGTTTTTCTTCTCTGCCTGTCTGATCTGTCGTTTATCTGCTGTTCGCGGCTAGTATATGCCCGTCAAGCTCTCCTAGACATCCGTATCTCTGTTGGCGATTCACTTACCGACTTATACACCGTGGACGTGGGCTGCCCCCTACACAATTCGGACGAGCCTCCCCGACCGATCCTCCGGCACGATATCTGTAAATCAAAGACCACTAACCACCGCGCGGAGAAAGCGAAGGAGTAAACGAGGAACACGCGGAGGTTACATCACGAAACTGAAGACTCTTTTACAAGCTGGCAGTTCGCTTCAGCGCAGCACTGCTGCCTGGCACCCGCGGGATGCGGTTTACCAATGTCTCGTCCTGTTTTCCCCTACATCTGAGTCCTGTCACTCAGCTGATCTCCGCAGTGTGGCCTCTGCTTAATTAATCACGGAAATCTGCGCTCATTGAGAAAGGCGTGTGGGAATTAATTCTTCTAAGTGTAGAAACTCAGAAGAGCGAAGACAGGAGACTCGGGTGTATCTTTTAAAGCAGGATTCTTTATTTGCTGTAGTCTGCTTCGTCCCAGCATCGTACCCAAGTCTGGCTAGGCCAGTATACATTTTTAGTTCATATACCTTTCAAGGGGGAGGAGTTTATTGAGGGGGAAACAAAGCAAATGGAAAGGCAAGATTCAATTGGTTACAGGAAATTCTTCAGGCCTGATCTCATCAGCATAGCAGTTATTCGGAGCCTTGAGATGCTAATCCGAGGAGACTCTTGAAACAAAGCAAATGTAAATGATTCCGCTGGTTACCTGAGTTCATCAGCATAGCAGTTATTCGGAGCCTTGAGATGCTAATCCAGTCAGACTGACTAGATTGGTTAAACCTTTACATTATCATTGAGACAAAGAGTGGGAGTATCAGTGGCCATTAAGAGTTTTCAGTAATCTTGACCAATACAGAAAAACAGGATGGGCCGGATATAATGACCATCCTAATCTCAAATGCTAAACATTTTAATAAATTTGTAATCCTTCAATCCCCTCTTTGGGGGTTCTAAATAACTCCCACATAATATACAAATTTAAACAATTAAAAGTTCATTCTTGTAACTTGTGTAAGTTACAGGCACATAGCTTGCTCTGTGTTGATGTTTCTGCAATTGCATGTTGACACAGTAACAAAACATGCAATTAGAGTCAGTGAGTCTTTTCTGGTTGGAACTGTGATTTTCTCGTGATCAATCAAGTTTCTGAACCATGAAGAATTATCATCAGTCATCTTGGTGTAATTATGCTGAAAAGATCAAGAATGTCTTGTTGGATCATCATGTTTGTGCACAATTGAGTCCTGGAATGCAGTTATCTTCGGATGCGACATGCAAACGTTCTTTCCAGCAAACAAGGCATTTTTTACATATTCATCAGCTCTAAGAATATGTCGTTTCTGGATTCTGGACTTTGTGCGATCTTTATGATGTGTAGTAGTAGGACAATCTTGATCATGTCGATGGATGACTGAAGGTTTCGTCGTCTCTGCGTTGGGGTTTTTTTTTTTTTCTTTATCCTTTTGTGATAGTTGGCTCGGAAGTCGGTCTAGTTGATTTCTTGAGGTTATGTCTTCATACGCAGACGAGGAGGTCGGTGCGTGTGGTTCTCAGGTCAGCAAGTGGTATCTGTACAGAGGAAGAGAGAAAACAAAAGACAGGAGCAGTAATTTGTTCAAACACTAGTGTTGTAAACTTTTCAGAGTCTGCTGTTGTTGTTCTGCTATTGTTGTTCCATCTTTCCCTATTCTCTTAATTATTTTGACACCTAAATAGAACCAGTGAGGTGAGGAATGGACAAATGGATGGGGGAAATGCCTATGAGGTATTCTTCACCGAAGGGTTGGCCACCGATGCCTGTTGCAATCGGTTCTTCCTTCGGCTCCTCACTGTTCCTGTGTCCTGTCATTTCCCTGTGGGAGGGGGAGCAACTTTTACAGTGTGACACAATCTGTCCAGGTTTATCCTGACACAATACTGCAACTGCTGTAATTAATATCACTTGAAGTACCACTTATGCTCTAATGGCTTGCAACATTCTAGAGATTTATTTCACTACCTGTCCTGTGACGTGTGTAATCTTCATCTGAGTTATTTCTTCATCCTCTAACAACTTCAGTCATAGCAGACATCATACATGAGGATGGAACAATGTTTGGTATTATTGTGGACACTGCATGAGGGCATTTTACGTTTCTGTTGTTTCTCTGCGTTGACCTTAAAGGAAGCTGCTGCAATTTTCACTCTGGCCTTGACATCAGAGTCTCTTTCCCAAATATCTAACCTATCTAAGTTATTTTGCAGATTTCTAGTGGACCATGTGACGTCTAAGAAAGGCAATGCATTTTTATGCTCTGACAAAAGACCATGAAACCATGTACGAGCTAAAGGGCCTTTATCATTTAACACCTTCTGTAGAACTTTCCAGCAGGTACAACTAGTGATTTATATATATATTATATATAGATATATAAATATATATTTTACAAGTGATAGATATTATTATTATGTTTTTGGGTATTTGAGGAAACAAGTGTGTACATTTCTGACTTATTCTAAATGTAGGCATATTTATGTTATATCCGTACTATAGTTTTAGTATCCTTACTATTTGTCTGTGTATGCTTAATTAGTTACAGTGCGCAGGCATTTCGCCTTTAGGTTTCATTTTCATTTAGTTAATGCTCAGGACTGGTACGCCTTGCCGGTGAGTGACTGTAAACTAGCAATGCTAGTAATTTCAGGTAAAATATTAATATCACATGATTGTGGACACATGTTAGTTAATTCGGGATGTTTGTGTTTTCATTGCAGGTTTACAACCTAACCTAACTAACGTTAACAACGTCACTAATATCCACCTGACAGGCTGGCGTAGCGATAGCATTCAGGCTACCTAGTGTGTGAATGAGTATTGTATGTGTGTGCAATAAAAGCTCAAAAAGTGACACGAGTTGTATCCGCCGTACTTGTCCTGAAACCCTTCCAGTGGGGAGTTTATTGAGCAGGAAGCTTAATAGAGAACTGGACAGTTGTAAACCGTCGTCGGAGCCATGCTAGAGAGAACACGGACCCCGAGCGGAGGAGAGCCATTGTTGATTACCGGCGCTGGCGGGATCGGAGACTCAGATCCTGAAGCGGCCGTCAAAACCACTACAACGGAGGAGCTGAAGTCACGTTAAAGGGCTGAATAACTTCCACAACCGTGAGTAAGACTGTGTGGATTATGATGACAGCCGCGGGATTGATATAGTGACTTTGTAACGCCGCTAGTATAAGCCATAACAACTGGTGAAGACGTCTGTTTTGTTCGCGGATTAACGATTCTTTTGGATGATTCTTTTGAACGATTCTTTTGAACGATTCTTTTGAACGAGTAATTTTTCTAAAAGGTGATTTTAGAGATTCTGATCACTAGAAAAACAGAAAAATAAGAAGTAAGAAGTTAAAGAAAAGAAATAAAAAGACAAAATGGCGGATGACAAGCCAGATCTAGAGAGCTTAAAGCGGAAACGCTCAAATGCGCAATGAAACTTTACAACACGAATAAACCGCCTTAATGTTAGTGCTGGACGTTTACGTGAAGTTGAGTTGTCGGAAGAGTTAGCGAAATTAAAGGATGATTATAACAAACTCCTCGATGTCAGTAATGAATATATTGATGCACAGAGCCAGATAGACCCTACGGGTGACGACAGTGAGTCACAGGACGCCCTGGCAAAGAGAGATGCCAGTGAGCAAAGGTTCCTTGAAACTGAGAGCAAGATCATGGAAATGCTGTGGTCCAAGTATGCAGCGCCAGACATAGACGCTCTTGTAACACAGTTCAAGTCTGCTCTTGATCGGTCTGAGGCGCTCGGGAAAAGTAAGTTTGTGCCATGGACGCAGCAAGGCGTCGAGAGTGGTAAGCTGGATAGGAAACTCCATGAACTCAGGGAGGCTGTGTACACTTGGAGAGACTATCGACCACATGGGAAGGAGAAATGGATGCTCTTTTTATCATTGAGAGAGGACAAGGAGCAACTGATGGATGAGTGGACATGCCGACGTGATGATGAGGTCATGAAGAGGAACAGGGCAGAACTAAAAGATGATGTAGACGGAGGTGAGGAGGAAGAGGATGCAGATGTGGGAGGCGATGATGCGGTCGGTGGGCCTGTCACAACAGCTATCGACAGCCTTACAGCTGCAGATAACATCACCTTTACCCCACCAGTAAATCTTGCTATTGCCACTTCACCTGTAAACACCCGGCCTGCTGTCATCAATCCGCCCATTGATGGGCAGGGAACTGTATATGTTACGAGCTCTCCTTCATTCATGTTCTCTGACAGAGCAAGCATCTCTGCCTGTGCTGCTCAAGGTGCTACTGTTGCTAGTCAACCTCAGAGCAGGTATGTAGCTGTTACCACACACAGTACCCCCCAACAGACGTTACAGCCCAACCTGCAGCCAAGACAGTCTGATGGTGGACTTGGCGTCAGTTTCGCCCAACCTCCGACCCATGCCAGCACGCCACAACTGATGAGTGTTCGTGCCGCTCCGCCCGTCAATCTCAACATGGGACAAGGTAGCGTGCCATATAGCAGCCCTGGTTTGTATGCTGGTGGGGATAACAGCACTCAATGGGCCCGACCAAAAATAAGGCTCACACCCATAAGTTTGCCCAAGTTCTCTGGGGACAGGAGGGACTATTGGCGCTGGAAGGCTGAATGGGAGAGTATCCAGGTGCAGGCGGAACCTACGGGGTCAAAGGAATGCAAGAAACTTCACTTGCTAGACAGTATAGGCGAGTCTGTGAAAAATGAACTCAGACTGTTGCGTTGCAGAGATGCAAACGATATCTTCAGGGAATTAGAGAACCGTTATGGTGACAAAGGACAAACGGCAGAAGAGATTGTGTTGGAGCTTCAGTCACGACCTGCTGTGAAGAACCACCAGCCACGGGAGACGTTAGAGTTGATCCTAGCGGTGGAGAGGGCAGCATTGGATCTCACGGACCTGGGGTGCGCAGACGCTGTACAGAATCAGCTGGTGATTCGGTCCTTGGAAAGTAAACTCCCTGATGTCATGAAAAGAGAGTGGCTCATGTGTGTGAGAAACCCTGCTAATGACGTCCACCCAGGAAACCGTTTCAACAGGCTCTTGCTGTTCCTGGAAGACCAAAAGTCGTTGCTCGTGAGGTTGGAGCAGTTGCTGCCCAGTAAGCCATGGCCTTCTAATGCTCCTGAGCGACATAGCTACCGGGAGAAACCAGGTGACAGATGGAGAGAAAAGAAGTCGTTCACTAAGACTACAGCAAGTGAAGTTTAAAGAGACACCAATCAGTTACCATGTGCTGTGTGTGGGGATAAAGAACATGGAGGTAAACTGTTTCGCTGTAAAACTTTCAGGAAGGCTGGTCTGTCGGAGACGAGATCTCAGGTGAAAAAGGCAAAAGCATGTATAAAGTGCCTGGATGTTCACGGGGTTGACGGTGGCTGCACTCCAAAGTTCCTCTGTCGTAAGGAGGAGTGTAAAAAAGGCGACACTCAAGTGGACCACCACTATTTCCTCTGCCCTAAGGCATCAACTATGAAGGATGCTACTAAGAGGGAAAACAAAGTAGGGGAAAAGAGGGGACCTCGTGGTCCGACAGAGGAGCAAGAGGCTGTGTTCGCCGAGTTGGGGCTGACTCCCCATCAGTTAGAGGCTGTCCGCAAAGCCTGTACTAACAAGGCAATGTCGACAGTGTGTTCTGGCAAGGGTCTGATAGAACAACCAGTCCTCATGATGCTCATACCTGTCACAACAAAGAGGGGAGACAGTCTTGGAGCCTTGGTCGATCTCGCATCTGACACAAATTACATTACACACCAAGCTGCAGAAAGGCTTGGGCTGACAGGTGAACCAGTCTCTCTTGTCGTGTATGGTGTCGGCACGATGAAGGAGAAAGTAGATACTAAAAGGTATCTTGTGACGATAAAAGTGTGGACCTCGCGAGGAACCCTGAAGTTTCATGAGATGATCTGCTACGGGATGGAAGACATCGCCAAAGTGGATCGAGTGGTGAGATCAGAGCGGCTAGAGCAGTTCTTCCCTGAAACTAAGCCGGGAGAACTGGCCCGCCCAGAGAAGATCGATTTATTGATCAGTACTCGAGAAGGTCGATTAGCTCCACAGAGGCTGCAAAGGGTCGGTGACCTGGTGTTGTGGGATGGTCCTCTGGGTAAGATTGTGAGTGGTGTGCATCCAGACCTCTTCGAAGAAGTGGAGGTGACCACATGGCAGTCGGAGACGCACTTCGCTCACTCAATGAAGACGGTAGCCGTCAAAGTTGAAGAACACTTCGTGGGAAGGCCAGGAAGCCATTTGGGGCAAGATAGCAGTGTGGAAGTTCGAACGACAGCAGTGTGCAACAAAGAAATCCTTGAGTGGCTAAAATGGGATAGCATCGGTGCTGCCTGTGACCCTCTCTGTGGAGGGTGTCGTTGTGGAAAGTGCTCGCCGGGAGGAAAGGAGATGTCCCTAGCTGATGAGAAAGAGCTTGAGATAATAAAGGCAGGTCTAACCTTCAGGGAGAGAGACGCCACAGCGACCAGCCTCATTGGGATGCGAGGTACCCCTGGAAGGGAAACCCAGCCTCTCTTCCCAACAACCGAAAGGCTGTGGAAGCAACGTTCTTGAGGTCTGAGAAGCGGCTTATGAAAGACCCCCTGTGGAAAGAGGCTTACATGAGGCAAGTCCACGAGATGGTGAGGAGAGGAGCTGCTATTAAGCTAACTAAAGACATGATGGACAGCTGGAAAGGTGCTGTGTGGTGGGTGAGCCACTTAACCGCTCCAAATCCCCACTCAGTGACTACGCCGGTGCGCCTCGTCTGGAACAGCAGCCAGGAGTTCGGAGGGGTGAGCATGAATAGCATTTTGCTCAAAGGCCCAGATGTCCTAAATCCCATCAGAGCAGTGCTCCTCAGATTCCGGGAAGGAAAACATGCAGCCATCGGAGACATCACCAAGATGTACAATTCGGTTTGGTTGGAAGAACAAGAAGTACATGTGCATCGGTTCCTATGGAGAGACTCACCGGAGGATGAGATTGAGGATTATGCTGTTGTGAGGGTGAACATGGGAGACAAACCAGCGGGGTGCATTGCACAAGTTGCCATGCGAGAGACCGCGAAGTTGCCCCAGTTCTCTGAGATGATGGAGGAAAGAAGAGTCATCGAGGAAGACTCTTACGTCGATGACCTCCTCACGTCCCACAATGACCCACGCTGTCTAGACAAGATCCAAGAGGGAGTAGAGAAAATACTGAAAGCAGGAGGCTTCTACCTTAAGCCTTGGGTCCGGTCCGGTCAAAGTGGGAGGCAGGACGGGAAAGAGTCCAAGCCAGTGACTCTGACATTGCCCAACCAACTAAGGGAGGAAGATAACAAAGCTCTGGGGTTGGTTACCTCGTGCAAGAGGACAAACTATTTGTGATGGTCTCTATCAACTTCTCCAGAAGGAAGAAGAAGATGAGGACTGGGATTGACCTCACTGAAGAAGAAGTGGAAGTAAAGACACCAAACCCACTTACTCGTCGGGTTCTACTAAGCCAGATCGCCGGTCTGTATGACCCGATCGGTCTAGCAACACTTTTGAAACAGAAAGGAGTGATCCTTGTGAGAAGAGCCTTCCAGGAAGCTGGCAAGCTTACTAAGGACACCTGGGATGAACCTCTGTCTGACGAGCTGTGACGACCTCTGCTGTTGGTCTTGAGCATTGCAGTTTGGTACCTGAGCCCACTAATTGCCTCAATTGGCAGTCAACTGGAAACACCTGTGACCGTGACTTAGAAGCTTCTTAAGAGATCACCATCTGAGCCAAAGGAGGATCTTGGTTTTGGACTTTGCTTTGGAACTTGCTTTTGGACTTTTGGTTTTGGATTTTGCTTTGGTGTTTGCTTGCGTTGTACTTTGTTGCTTTTTGCATTTACATTTCAAACTTCAACATTGCATTACATTTTCAACCATGCACCTTGCTTTACACACTGATCTTGCTGATTAATACAGAAACATTCTTATTTTCTTTAATTGTTTTCATTTTATTATTTGTCTTGTCTTATCATTTGTAGTTAAATAAACATTATTTTTGAGCTTATAATTGGGTTTGCGTGTGTCCCTTGTTTTTGTTGCTTCCCTTGAGCCAAGGGTCGTAACAAATTGGGGGCTCGTCCTTGCTTAGGTTATTTGATTGCGTTAAATTTTTGGACGCTTAGTTTGATTATTTGTTGGACACACAAAAATGTTTTTGTGCCAAAGTCAATTTGTTCACCGTGTGAAATCACCAGTTGGTAAGTAAATGTGCAATACTGTTTTTTGAACGTGAGTTTTCTCTGATAGGTATAGCGGCATGTTTCCTTTGAGACGTGTCGGATTTGTTATTTTTGTGTAGTGTTGCGGTGAAAGTGGGTAGTAGTAATTATCTCGGGAGCACATCCGTGGTGTTGAAGGCGTCGCTGGTTTGACCAGTTGCGTTTTTCACCCAGCGGGCTACAGTGCATAAATACCCCCCACCGGTAATCGCATGAAGACTAGGGTTGAGTTAGGTAGAGAAGTACTGGGAAGGTAGGTAGAGGGAAAACTCTCGTTATTTGATTGCACTGTGTTGATTATACTTGTTCTGGTGATTTTAGCATGGCTGATGTTGATGAGTTTGTTAGTTCACCTTCTCATGAATTTTTGAACAGGTGTACTAAAGAGCAATTATTAAGCATTGCTGAACATTATGAAATTGTGATTAAAGATAAAAGGCTCAAAGAAAATGTTAAAGTAGCTTTGAAAATTGAGTTGATTGAAAAAGGTTTCTTAGATACCGAGATGGAGGAAGATGTAGCAGATGTACCAGTTGCATCTGAATTAAAATGTAATTTGTCTTTCGAACAGCAAAAAGAGCTGCTACTTTTAAAGATGGACCACGAGAAGATGAAACTGCGTTCTGAACAAGGTAAAATGGAATTAGAGAAGGCAAAGTTGGATGTGGAGTTTCTCAAGCTCAACCTAATGAAAGAAGGTAAGCTTTCTAGTTCTGGTCAGGAACAGAGTGTGTTTTCAATCAATTCAAACCTAAAACTTGTTCCCAAATTCAACGAAGAAGATCCTGATACTTTCTTTACTCTATTTGAACGCATGGCAGAATTAAGGAACTGGTCTGATGATAATCGTGTTGCACTGCTACAGTGTGTGTTAACTGGGAAAGCACAAGTAGCTTTTTCTTCATTGTCGGTTGACGATTGTAAAGATTATGACAAAGTTAAAACTCTAATTTTAAAAGCATATGAATGTGTACCTGAAGCATACAGACAGCGCTTTCGATGGCAGAAAAAAGACCAGTTACAAACAAACTTAGAATTTGTGCGTGATCTGAGAAAACACTTTAATCATTGGTGTTCAGCATTAGACATTAAAACATTGGAGGATTTAACTCATTTGATGGTGTTGGAACAATTTAAAAATTCAGTCCCAAGCCGTATAGCTATGTATATTAGTGAGCATAATGTTAAAGCACCAGAGGAAGCGGCTATGTTGGCCGATGATTTTGTACTGACGCACAAAACCACTTTTGTTGATTGGCATGCTCGTGATGCTCAGTATATAAAGTCTCCGTCTAACCCTAAGCGTGTTTTCACAGGAAGTTTTGACCCAAACAAGATTTGCAATTACTGTCATGAGAAAGGACATTGGAAAGCAGATTGTCCTGTCCTTAAAAAGAAATCGAAACACAATGCACAAAGTTCACATGCTAAGCCTTCTGCTCTTGCGGCTCCAGTCCTGTCTTCAGGGAGTGAAATTGTTGAAAATCAAAAGCTTGATGCTGATTTCTCTTCTTACTCGCCTTTTATTACAGAGGGGCGTGTATCCCTGGTTGGAGAGAAAGAGGAAATCCCTGTTAAAATCTTGCGGGATACTGGCGCAATGGATTCATTTATCTTGGAATCAGTATTGCCTTTTTCCTCACAGTCTCATACTGGTGAGAGTGTGTTAATTCGTGGAATAGGACTAAATACTCTGTCTGTGCCTCTTCATAAGGTAATGCTTCAGTCTGATTTGATTCAAGGTGAGGTTGTAGTGGGAGTACGACCAGCTTTGCCAGTTGAGGGGATCCATATAATTTTAGGGAATGGACTGGTAGGTGAACGTGTGTGGGCTGACACTTCAGTGTTTCCTATAGTGATCACTGATAATAAAATTGAAACTGAACTGAGTTCTTTGTGTCAGGATGCAGCGTGTGTCGTGACTCGTGCAATGAAATGTGTCAATAAGGATGAAGTTTCTGATCAAAAAGAGATTAAATCTGATAAAGTCTGCACAAAGTTGTTTATGCCTGATTTGTCTGCCTTGTCTTTTCCTGTTTCTGCAGAGGAATTAGGAAAGGAACAGCGGGCTGATTCCTCTTTGGATGAAGTCTTCCAGAGTGCTGTTCTTCCAGTAGAAGAGTGTAACATTTCCCGTGGATATTTCGTTCACAATGGAGTGTTGTTGAGAAAATGGAGTCCTCACAAAAATTTTGTTGGGGATCCTGTGTTCCAGGTTGTTGTTCCTACTAAATTTCAACAAATGATGATCAAAATTGCGCATGATCAATCAGGTCACCAGGGGGTGCGTAAGACTTATGATCGCCTGTTGCGATATTTCTTTTGGCCGCGTTTAAAATGAGACATCTCTGCTTATATTAAGAGATGCAAAACCTGCCAATTAACGAGTAAACCAAACCAGGTGTTGAAGCCTGCTCCGCTGAAACCAATTCAGGCTACTGGTGAACCTTTCGAGCATCTTATTGTCGATTGTGTAGGGCCTCTTCCCCGGTCGAAGTCTGGTAGCAGTTATTTATTCACTGTGATGTGTTTGAACACACGTTTTCCTGCGGCATATCCACTGCGTACCATTACGTCTCGATCTATTGTGAAAGCTTTAACCCAGTTTATATCTGTTTTTGGGATTCCAAAAATCATCCAAAGTGATCAAGGTTCAAATCTCACTTCGCATCTCTTCCAGGAGGTGTTAAAACAGCTGCACATCAAGCATAATCAATCTACGGCGTATCATGCACAAAGTCAGGGTGCATTGGAGAGATTCCACCAGTCGTTAAAGTCACTTCTCCGTGCGTACTGTGTGCAGCTGGATAGAGATTGGGAAGAGGGTTTGCCATGGATGTTGTTAGCTGCACGTGAAGTAGTGCAGGAAAGTACGGGTTTCAGCCCTAACAACTTGGTTTTTGGCCATAATGTTCATGGACTGTTGTCTGTATTTCAGCAGATTGGTAAAGCTGTAGAGCCTCCTAAAAACTTGGCGTCATATGTTTTAGGTTTTAAAAACCGACTCATCCAGGCTAGAGAACTAGCTAAATTAAATCTGGGAAAACATCAGAAAAACATGAAGCAACTGTATGACCGTACGGTTGAACATCGAGTGTTTGTACCAGGCGACCAAGTTCTTGTCTTGCGGCCTATTGTATCTTCTCCTTTTGAAGCCAAATTTGATGGCCCATTTGTAGTACAACGAAAATTGACTGATGAAAATTATGACGTCTCAATGCCATCACGGAAAAAGTCAGTTAAACGGTGCCATGTAAATCTATTAAAACCCTATTATGAAAAGGAAACCAAACCTGTAGAAAATGTGACCTCTTTGCATCCAGCACTTCCGGCCGTTTCTATTGGTAGGGGTAATGTTGTGAGTTTGGTGGGTGAGGAAGAGGAGACCCTTTCGCCCGATGATTGTGTTTTTCGCGGCCGTTTGAATAATTCCGAATCATTGAAAAACTTGGATTTTACTCTCCGTCATTTGTCTCCTGTAAGATGTCAGGAGTTATGTGACGTCTTGCGTAGTTTTCCCGAACTATTTGATGATGTGCCATCGCGTACAGATTGGGTTGAACATGATATTGATGTTGGGGACGCCTATTAAACAGCGCTTTTATCGTGTGGCACCTGAGAAACGAGAATTGATGGAGAGGGAAATTAAGTATATGCAGGATCACGATATTGCAGTGCCTTCTTTTTCTGACTGGGCTTCCCCGTGCATTTTAGTTGGAAAGTCAGACGGTACTGTAAGATTTTGTATAGATTTCCGTAAAGTTAATGCCTTAACAAAACCGGACTGTTTTCCTTTGCCCCGAGTCGAGGATTGTGTGGACCAGGTTGGTTCAGCCAAGTTCGTCAGCAAGTTTGACTTGCTGAAGGGCTATTGGCAAGTTCCTTTAACCAAGAGAGCACAAGAAATTTCATCTTTTGTCACCCCGTCAGGATTACATTCTTACTGGGTCATGAGTTTTGGCCTGCGAAATGCTCCGGCGACTTTTCAACGCCTCATGAACCGGGTAATTTGTGGTCTTGAGGGTTGTGCCGTCTATTTGGACGATTTAGTCGTTTTTAGTGATAGTTGGGAGTCTCACTTAAAACGGTTGCGTTCGGTGTTGAAACGTTTGTCCGATGCTCGACTTACTGTGAATTTGGCCAAATGCGAGTTTGCGAAGGCGACCGTGACGTATCTCGGGAAGGTGGTGGGGAACGGAGAAGTGCGTCCGATACAGGCTAAAGTGCAAGCCATCCAGAATTTTCCTTCCCCAACGACAAAGAAAGAGCTCATGAGGTTTTTAGGGTTGGTAGGATATTATCGATCTTTTTGTCGCAATTTCTCTACTGTGGTAGCACCTCTGACAGACCTGTTAAAGGGTAAGACAAAGTTTTTATGGTCTTACAGTTGCGAATTGGCTTTTGAGAACGTAAAATCTCTGCTGTGTTCAGCGCCCGTGCTTATGGCTCCGTGCTTTGACAAACCTTTCACGTTGCACGTTGATGCCAGTAATGTTGGAGCTGGAGCTGTCCTTCAGCAATCTGATGTGGACGGAGTAGACCATCCAGTTAGTTTCTTTTCGAGAAAGTTTAACACATACCAACGTAACTATTCTGTGGTCGAAAAGGAAGCGTTAGCCCTGATCTGGGCCTTGCAGCATTTTGCTGTTCACCTTAGTTCCTGCGCACCTATTGTGATATATACGGATCATAATCCGTTAACCTTTCTCAATTCTTTGCAGTGTCCTAATCAGAGGTTGGTTCGGTGGTCTTTGTTTTTGCAATCCTTCTGTCTGGATATTCGACACATACGAGGATCGGAAAATGTGGTAGCTGATGCGCTGTCACGCGCTCCTGATGCATTTTAACCTACTGGATTCACATTTATTGTTCCCTTTGGCGTTTTTGGGAGCTGTCTTTGGTCCTGAACTTTGGTGTATACTATGCCTGTTTATTGAGATTTGTTTGTTTTGTTACAGGGATCTTTGTGGGAGTCCCTGTCTTTATGGGGAGGGGTGTGACGACCTCTGCTGTTGGTCTTGAGCATTGCAGTTTGGTACCTGAGCCCACTAATTGCCTCAATTGGCAGTCAACTGGAAACACCTGTGACCGTGCCTTAGAAGCTTCTTAAGAGATCACCATCTGAGCCAAAGGAGGGATCTTGGTTTTGGACTTTGCTTTTGGAACTTGCTTTTGGACTTTTGGTTTTGGATTTTGCTTTGGTGTTTGCTTGCGTTGTATTTTGTTGCTTTTTGCATTTACATTTCAAACTTCAACATTGCATTACATTTTCAACCATGCACCTTGCTTTACACACTGATCTTGCTGATTAATACAGAAACATTCTTATTTTCTTTAATTGTTTTCATTTTATTATTTGTCTTGTCTTATCATTTGTAGTTAAATAAACATTATTTTTGAGCTTATAATTGGGTTTGCGTGTGTCCCTTGTTTTTGTTGCTTCCCTTGAGCCAAGGGTCGTAACACGAGCTCAGAGGAAAGGCGATTGAACTGTTCAAGGAGTACGCTCATTTGAGTAGCATTAAGTTCCACAGAAGCCTCACGCCCTCTGACTGGAAAGGTAAACCCTGGGGAATCACGTTTTCTGACGGGAGCTGTGAGTCCTATGGCACTGTACTGTACTTTCGATGGGAGACATCAAATGGTGTGGTCACCCGGCTGGTAGAGTCAAAGGCCAAGTTAACCCCCCTCAACCAAAAAGGTGACGCAGTCAAGGCTGAGGTATGCGGGGCTGTCTTTGCTACACGTCTAAAGGGATACGTATTGAAGCATGGACGGTTAGATGTGGAGAAGTGGTACCATTTCATTGACAGTCAGACAGTGCTGGGGGCCATCCAAAAGAGAGCTACGGATTCCAGACATTCTTTGCTAACCGAGTCGGAGAGATTCAGAAGGCTGGACCCGTAACTGACTGGTGGTGGATACCAGGCGAGGTCAACATCGCTGATCTAGTAACGAGGGGGTGCTCTCCTGAATTGCTGGGTGAGAACTCTGTGTGGCAGGAAGGTCCTGAGTTCCTGTCTAGTCCAGTCAAGGATTGGCCCATGAAGTCCGCTTTAGAAGTGGTAGCTGATGCTAGGGAAGTGAGTAAACTCCAGAGAAAGGCCTTTTCGGCAGTCCTTACCAGAGCTCAAGCCAAGAAGCTGTTGAACCCGGACAGTCCTGGTGTTGAAGATCCAATAGCCACAGTTGGAGTTGGTGGGGTTTCAGCGTCCTCAGGAAATGGGATGAAATTGACCTCAGCTGAGACCAAAGAAATGGAGACACTGTGGGGAGCCATGCTTGTAGACCAAGTGGAACCAACAAGGTGCAGTTCTCTAGCTAAACTTTGTGGAGTAGTTGGTTATGTCCGCAGAGCTGTGAAGAAGTGGTTGGTCAGTGTTGGCAGGGCTTCTATACCAGCAAAGTGGGAGGCAGTATTGACAGTAAAGGAATGCAAAGCTGCATTCCAAGACCTGTGCTTAGCTGCCCAGAAGGGAGTTACGTTTCCTGTGACGACACTAAACAGACTTGTTGTCAGCAGGGACGAGTCTTCAGGGCTCCTAAAATGCCACGGTAGAGTCCAGACCATTACCCAGGGAGATACCGGTGTTCCCCTGATCCCCTACAATGCGTGGATTAGCACCCTTCTCACACGAGAGGCCCATAATGTTAACCACGAAGGTGTGGCTGGCACACTCCTCCATGTGAGGGCTAAAGCATGGGTGGTGCTGGGACCGAGGATTGCCAGAAATGTCATTGACTCCTGTATGCACTGTCGAAAGACCAAAGCAAGAATGTGCAAACAGGTGATGAGTGAGCTTCCTCTCGAACGAACTGAACCAGCTGCACCTTTCGAGTTTACGACATTGGATCTTTTCGGACCATATGTTGTTAAAGACAATATACGACGAAGAACAAAGATGAAAATCTGGGGTGTAGTGTTCAGTTGTATGGCTTCAAGGGCGGTACATGCTGACATTGTGGAAGATCTGTCAACGGAAGGATTCTTGAAAGCATACCAGCGCTTCACAGCTCTCAGGGGTCACCCAAGAAAGCTCTGGTCAGATCAAGGGACAAACTTTGTGGGTGCCAGACCAGTATTACAGGAGCTTTATGAGTTCCTAAGTGGCATCGACAAGGATCAGGTCCAGAAGAAGGCTGCAGCCGTAGGAACCGACTGGATGTGGGTGTTTCACCCGGCGGACTCTCCCCACCGAAATGGGGCAGCTGAGGCAGCTGTCCGTGTGCTCAAGAGAGCGTTGAGCAGTGTTGGCGAAGAAGGTAACTTAACAGCGCTGGAGTTCCAGACCCTCCTGTATCTTGCTGCTAACCTGTCAAATGAGAGACCAATCGGTGCCAGAGCCCAGGTACAAGATGAGACAGTGGAAGTCATCACTCCCAACTCTCTTCTGCTTGGCCGTGCAGGACCCAGTGGGGACTCTCGAGGATTTAAGTATCCAACTTACCCCATTGTGCGGTTGAGGGCAATCCAGATCGAGGTTGACAAGTTCTGGAAGCGGTGGAGCCAACTAGCTGGTCCGGGCCTCTACATCCGTCAGAAGTGGCACATGCCTGCTAGAAATGTTGCAGCGGGGGACCTGGTGTGGTTGGCTGACCAAAATGCGCTGAGGGGCCAGTTCAGGCTGGGTCGAGTCGTGGAGGTGTGTCCTGATGTGAAGGGCGTAGTACGAGATGTGAGGGTGAGAACATGTCGAAGCTGTCCAGTTTCCAGCGAACAGTTCAAGAAAAACCAAGGTGTGGAGAACTATCCCTCCACCATCCTCCACAGGGACGTTAGGAGGTTAGTGGTTCTGCTTCCAGTGGAGGATCAGTAAAGGTTTCCCCACCATGGTGTGTTTCGGTTGGTAAAGGATCCCCACCATGGTGTGTTTCGGTTGGTAAAGGATCCCCACCATGGTGTGTTTCGGTACCATGGTGTGTGTCGGTGAAGGATCAAGACTCTCCCCACTACCATCCTCTCGAGGGCTGGTGGTGTGTTTCGGTAAAGGAGGTTGCAATGTCATCAAGGACAATGTGTGTTGTCTATGGACATTAAAACTAACTTGAAGAGATGGTTATTCATGTTGTAACAGTACGTTCATATCCAAGTATGCAATGTTATTTGCATGGTCATAGGGAGAATTTAAGTTAGAAGTTTAACTGTTTGGTTATGATGGCCTACTTGGATTCTAGAATCAGTAGACCAAGTGGGAGGTGTAGAACTTTCCAGCAGGTACAACTAGTGATTTATATATAATATATATATATATATATATATATATATATATATATATAATATATATATATATAAATATATATTTTACAAGTGATAGATATTATTATTATGTTTTTGGGTATTTGAGGAAACAAGTGTGTACATTTCTGACTTATTCTAAATGTAGGCATATTTATGTTATATCCGTACTATAGTTTTAGTATCCTTACTATTTGTCTGTGTATGCTTAATTAGTTACAGTGCGCAGGCGTTTCGCCTTTAGGTTTCATTTTCATTTAGTTAATTCTCAGGACTGGTACGCCTTGCCGGTGAGTGACTGTAAACTAGCAATGCTAGTAATTTCAGGTAAAATATTAATATCACATGATTGCGGACACATGTTAGTTAATTCGGGATGTTTGTGTTTTCATTGCAGGTTTACAACCTAACCTAACTAACGTTAACAACGTCACTAATATCCACCTGACAGGCTGGCGTAGCGATAGCATTCAGGCTACCTAGTGTGTGGATGAGTATTGTATGTGTGTGCAATAAAAGCTCAAAAAGTGACACGAGTTGTATCCGCCGTACTTGTCCTGAAACCCTTCCAGTGGGGAGTTTATTGAGCAGGAAGCTTAATAGAGAACTGGACACCTTCTCTGATGTGTCTGATATTCCATTGTAAGCTGCAGCTGTCTGACAGAATCTTTCTGTGTACTCACAAACAGTTTCATCATTCTTCTGTACACAACTAGTGATCTTTGACCAGTCTACTTTTGGGCCAACAATGTTCCTCACGATTTTCAAAACTCCCTCTCTCAATTTATCTTTATTGGCATTTTGAAACTCAGAATTGTTTACGGCATTTTCAAAATCATTGAATTCTGACTCAGTCAAGATCTGTGATATTAGCTGGCTGACTTCAGCTAGAGACATATCGTAGAGACGTATCTTTCTGGACAATTCTCTCCTAAATTCAGATAAAATTCTTTGCACTGATGGCAGATTTTCAGCGATTCTCTCGATTTCTTTAGGACCTAAAGATAATTTGACTGTTTGTAACTGCAGTGTGTGGGTTGCAGATTGAACAGAGTCAATCCCTTTTGCCCTAGTCTGAGCCTTTTGTCTTGCTCCACACACTTCAAATGCATTTACATCTTTATCTATCAAACTAGAATTTCTAGGGGTTTCTAGTCTACAGAAAGACTGTAAATCAGGATAGCTTTCATCTGACTGTTGGTCTTCAGAGTCACATTTGCTTGATGCCTGGTTATGGCTCACATTTGTCTTGAAACAAGACACTTGAGTCTGCAATTGTTTGTTCTGTTCATTTAACTTATCAATACACCTAGCTTGTTCTTGTGCAATGGATAAGCTATATTCTCTATGGCAACAGATTATGCCTTTCATGTTTTTCTTTCTGATACATGCACCTAACACCTTCTTGCATTCTTCAATAGACCAAACTTTTTCTGGGTAAATATCAAATTTCTTTGTTAAATCCAATCTAACTGACTCAGTCACTATGGAATTCATGTGCTCTCCTAACAATGACTTGAACTCACTGTCTGTCCATAAAGGAGTAGCTAGTCCATTTTTCTCAGTTGATGGAACTAGCCTAGCATTCCTTCTAACCATTTTGTGATGTTCTTTGTTATCACACAATCAAACACTAAAACTTCTCTGATCAAAAGAGGGTACACTTGTTAACACAGATCAATTCTTGTTAACCTTCCAAATTAACCAACATTTCACACTTAACTTCGGCTAAGTCTTCCCTGTTTGCACAGAGGATATTTAAATCAGTAGCATAAGATGCTAAATCTCCCTGTCTGAAACAGAGGGTATTCTGTCTTCCCTGTCTGCCTGAAACAGAGGATAAAATTTCATCTCTAACAGAAAAACTTTAGAGGTTAAATTAGTTAAACAAACTCTACAGCAGTCTGATCTCTTTCTCTGGCGCGCAGAGGCACACAATTTGTACTGGTCTTTCAGCGGTTCTTTGAATAGAGTGAAACTCACCAAATCTTTGTTTGTACTGAAAAAATTCTTCTAAAGTGTAGAAACTCAGAAGAGAGAAGACCAGGACACTCGGGTGTATCTTTTAAAGCAGGATTCTTTTTTTGCTGTAGTCTGTTTCCTCCCAGCATCGTACCCAAGTCTGGCTAGGCCAGTATACATTTTTAAATCATATACCTTTCAAGGGGGAGGAGTTTATTGAGGGGGAAACAAAGCAAATGGAAAGGCAAGATTCAATTGGTTACAGGAAATTCTTCAGGCCTGATCTCATCAGCATAGCAGTTATTCGGAGCCTTGAGATGCTAATCCGAGGAGACTCTTGAAACAAAGCAAATGTAAATGATTCCGCTGGTTACCTGAGTTCATCAGCATAGCAGTTATTCGGAGCCTTGAGATGCTAATCCAGTCAGCCTGACTAGATTGGTTAAACCTTTACATTATCATTGAGACAAAGAGTGGGAGTATCAGTGGCCATTAAGAGTTTTCAGTAATCTTGACCAATACAGAAAAACAGGATGGGCCGGATATAATGACCATCCTAATCTTAAATGCTAAATTCAATGTCCAGAACTGTCTCAGGTTATACACAGTTTGTTTTGGAACCTAAATTAAACATTTTAATAAATTTTTAATCCTTCAGGCGCCGTCATCTCATGTGATTATTCCTCCACCCAAACTGGCACTAATCAACGCACGCTCTGCGGTGAATAAGACCTTTTTATTAAACGACTTCTACTCCTCACAAAACCTGAATTTTATTTTCATCACAGAATCCTGGATAAAGGTCTGTGATTTAACTCTTTTCTCAGAACTGGTTCCAGCAAACTGTACTTTTTTTAACTCCCCATACGGAAATGTAATATATGACATATATGTCCCTATATCGCAAGTGATGCTGTCATATATGCTAAATATAAGACAATATATTACTATCACATATATAATTATATCTAGATATATGTTGATATAGGTTTATAACATATATAAATTGTCCATATTAAATGAGTATATTGACATATATTAATACAATATATATGATTATTGTTTATATAATATTGTATGTTATAACCATATATTTCACCAATATGTTTAATTTATATATGCCAATTTATTTAAACAACATACATACATTTTACATGCTTATGGTTCCTTATTAATTCATTCCTTGTTTTCCTTATTTGAACATCTTGAACTTTGAACAAGTAATTCAAACGCAATCAAAAGACCGCCAAATTAGAGATGGTCCTCATTGCAGAACATGAAATCCACGGGGAGGAGTCGGATCTAGATCCGACTCCTCCACCTTACATACCTAAACCTACCCAGCTCCACCCTTATCCTAAACCACCCCTAAACCTACCCAGCTCCACCCCTTATCCCTAAACCACCCTAAACCTACCCAACCCCACCCCTTAATCTGGATCCGACTCCGCCCCCCGGATCTCGTGTACTGCAATGAGGTGCTACTGCCAAATTACGCGCATTCAGAGACCAACGGATGAAGAATGTTCGCTCTTGTCGAGTGGAAAGAAGAAACGGATAATGAAAGTTGGAGCATTGTTCCAATATCACACATAAAAGACTGTATTATACATACAAATATATGGGCTAGTTTTATATGTCAATATATGAAATTTTTCCATTTTCTAATAGGTTTTATATATGGCCAGATATATGTAGGCTACATATATGTTTTCACTTTCTATGTGGATATATGTAATATATGTATATTTCATATGTGTACATATATTACATTTCCGTATGGGGATCTCCTCGTCCGAGTGGTCGTGGGGGTGGGATTATAACTGTTTTAAATAACTCTTTCTCCTCACGCTGCCGGCTAGTCACTGGAACGGCTTTCCCCAGCTTTGAAACTCAGCTTCTCCACCTAGATTGGAATGGTCCCATCTGCCTAGGGGTGACATATCGTCCTCCACACTCCACTAATGGTTTTATACAGCAATTTACTGAGTTCATTGGCAACATTGCCACAGAGTATGATCGCTTCCTTTTGGTGGGAGATTTTAATATTCACGTCTGTTGTCATTCAAATTCCTTGTTGCAGAAGTTTCTTGACCTAATAGATGCTTTTAATCTACTGCAGTGGATCAAAAACTCTACGTACATTCAGGGCCATACATTGGACCTTGTGTTATCCTACGGGATAGATGTCACTGATATTGTATTTTCTGATTTTCTGCTCTCCGATCACAAGCCTATTCTATTCTCACTGTCTCTCCCAGAGCTCTCTCAACCCACTATCGCACCTGTTATGTCGCGGGTCTACTTTCCACAGTTCAGCACTAACTTCGACCTGTGCTTTGCTGAATGCGGATCAACATTTCAGCCTTTTAAATTCTGCCTGGCTTAAGGTAGCAAACGTGACTGCTCCTCTCAAGCCTCACATATCCAAACCAAAATCTAATCTGTGGCAAAACTCTGACACTCGTCATCAAAGACAAATGTGTGGAACGGCCGAATGCAAATGGAAACGAGACAGGCAAATTGTCTCCTTCCATTTGTTCAAAGACGCTCTTACAGCATACCAGAAGGCTGCTAAGTCACTGGAACGGCTATTTTCCTCTAACTATTTTCTTGGCTATTTTCTCGGCATATTTCTCCAACTTAATTGAATCCAACCACTCCAACCCAAAGGTCTTGTTTTCAGTCATTCAGTCTGTTATAAATCCTTCTTCTAAACTATCTGTTGCCTCGGATGCTCTATGTGAAGATTTCCAGAGATTTTTTGTGAACAAAATCACTAAATTAAGACTTAGTGTTTGCCCTAACTTAACTCTTCCCCCATTCGTGTCACCTACTACTTGTGTTTTGGAGGTTTTTGATCCTATCAACCTTCAGACACTAAAGGATGTGAGCACCAAGCTCAAACCTTCATTTTGTCCAAATGATATCATTCAGCCGAAATTTCTAAAGTTAATCATCGACTCTGTGGGTCCAGGTTTGGTATCTCTTTTTAACAAGTGTCTCAATACGGGCTCTGTTCCAGCTAATCTTAAAGTGGCTATGGTCACTCCTTTGCTCAAGAAGCCTTCACTGGATCCCTCTATTTTACAAAATTACCGACCCATCTCTGTCTTGCCTTTTATTTCCAAGTTATTGGAGAAAATCGTGTTTAATCAACTTCAGCACTTTCTTTCAAATAACTGCATCTATGAGGCTTTTCAATCTGGGTTCAGGACTGCCCACAGCACTGAGTCCGCCCTTCTGCAAGTGCTAAACGACATTTTTATCTTGACTGATTTGGGTGATTCTGTGGTTCTAGTTCTCTTAGACCTTTCAGCAGCTTTTGACACTGTTGACCACCCTACTCTGTTGGCTAGACTTGAGAATGGGGTGGGCCTAAAAGCTTCAGTCCTGTCATGGTTTCAGTTGTAACTTTCTGACAGAAAATTTTTAGTTAAGATGGGTAATTTTTCCAGCTCCATGGCACCTCTAACCTGTGGTCTTCCACGGGGCTCCATTTTGGCTCCCTCTCTATTTTCTCTATACATGCTACCGTTGGGCGCTATCTTAAGGAAACACAGTGTATAATTTCATTTTTGTGCGGACGACACCCAAATTTACATTCCATTTAAGATAAATAACCCTGCAGCGTTAAACTCTCTTCTGATATGTCTAGAGGAGGTGAAGGCATGGCTGGCTCAAAATTTCCTCTCTCTAAATGATGATAAGACCAAGGTCATTGTTTTCAGCCCGAGTGAAAGGTCCCAGTGTATAAGCCCAGACTTGGGGAGTCTATCTCCCTTTAATTCTACATGAGTGCGGAACTTCGGTGTTCTTGTTAACCAGTCTTTAGATTTTAAAATCCTCCTATTTGTTTTCAAATCTTTACACAACTTAGCTCCAGTCTATCTCTCCGAACTTATTCATCCCTGTACTCCGTCCAGAAGCCTAAGGTCACACGACCAGTCTCTACTGGTTGTCCCTCGTGTCAGACTTAAGATTAGAGGGGAGCGTGCTTTTGCAGTGGCAGGGCCTCGTCTGTGGAACACCCTGCCCCTAGAGATCCGAACGGCCCCCAACCTTTCTATTTTTTAAGTCTTTGGTAAAAACCTACCTGTTCTCTTTAGCATATTGATCTCTTTTTTGATTATTTCTACGATTTTACATTTGAGTCTCTGATAAGGCTACTCATAGTTCTGCTGCTTTTTATGTGTTTTAGGTTATTTTTTGCTGTTTTTACTTTTCTTAATTGTGTGTTCTGTAAAGCACTTTGGTCTGTCTAAGTGGCTGTTTAAATGTGCTATATAAATAAATGAACTTGAACTTGAACTGTAGTTTGTTTATTAAGTGTGCAGGGCAACCACCCAGTAGAGCATTACAATAATCTAGCATTGAGGTCATGAATGCATTAGCTAATTGTTCTGCATTTGTAAGTGAGAGCATATGGCGTAATTTATATATTTATATATATTAAGATGTAAAAATGCGGTTTTACAGATACTAGACACGTGACTTTCAAATGAAAGAACGGTATCAAAGAGCACACCCAGGTTCCTAACCAACGATAAAGACTTAAAGCTGCAGTTGGCAAGTCTGGCAGATTGAGTGGACATGCCCCTCCCCCACTATCAACGAATACCCTCCCACCGAGTTCGTGCTCGTCAGTGCGTGTGCACCAGATTTTCTGTGAACGCGCCCGTCTCATCAGCATCCATCAACACCATGGAGTATTTGGAGGTATGCTGCCCTGGCTAATCTACCGATAGATTGCAATTGCTTACGTCATTTATACTCTAAATGAGCTTACTTGATTTGTTAGTGTTTTGAAAGCGAGATACATCCGCCATCACTCTTCGTTACTGCGCAAACTTCAGGCGTGTGTGGCGTGTGCCCGATCTGTGATTGACAGTCAGATCTCACCCCCCCCCCCCTGCTGATTGTACCCGATGATCCGGAAGCTGTGGATTTTTGCAAAACAAACAACATGCTCCAGGTGGAGTTAGAAGCTCGGGGTTTTTTCTAAAACCACTTTATTTATGTTGTTCTGTCGGATTATAGTGTCGATTTCACTGAATATGATCAAAAAAAAATTGCCGACGGCAGCTTTAACAGAGCAGCCATCAAGTGTTAGACAATATTCTAGGTTATTACGTGTGGAAGTTTTTTGTCCAATAATTAGAATCTCTGTTTTTTCAGAATTTAGTAGTAGGAAATTACTAGTCATCCAATTTTTTATATCAGCTATGCATTCCGTTAATTTTGTAAATTGGTAAGTTTCATTAGGTTTTGAAGGAATATACAGCTGAGTATCATCGGCATAACAGTGAAAGCTAATTCCATGTTTCCTAATGATATCTCCTAATGGTAGCATGTACAGAGTGAACAGCAGCGGTCCTAGTACTGAGCCTTGTGGTACGCCATACTGAATTTGTGATCGATAAGACATCTCTTCATTTACTGCTACAAACTGATAACGGTCAGATAAGTATGATTTCAACCATGCTAGTGCAATTTCACTAATGCCAACATAGTTTTCTAGTCTGTTTAAAAGAATGTTGTGGTCAATGGTGTCAAATGCAGCACTAAGATCAAGTAACACTAATAGGGAGATACAACCACGATCGGATGATAAGAGCACATAATTTGTGACTCTAACGAGCACTGTCTCTGTACTATGGTACGGTCTAAATCCGGACTGAAAATCCTTGCAGATATTATTTTTTTTCAAGAAAGGAACACAGTTGGGATATTGCTTTTTCTAATATCTTTGACAGAAAAGGCAGATTCGAGACCGGCCTGTAATTGACTAATTTTGAATGATCAAGTTGCGTTTTTTTAACAAGCGGTTTAATCATAGCCAGATTAAAGGGTTTTGGTATGTATCCTAGAGACAAAGGTGAATTAATGATATTAAGAAGAGGATCTATGACCTCTGGAAGCAACTCTTTCAGTAGTTTAGTCGGTATATGATCTAATATATAAGTCAAGTCAAGTCAAGTTACCTTTATTTATATAGCGCTTTTTACAATACACATTGTTTCAAAGCAGCTTTACAGACATAACAGGAAAATAATGTTTAAATAGTATTGTTAAATTAAAAATTAAATGTCCCCAACTAAGCAAGCCAAAAGCCAATGGCGACAAAGACAAAGAAAGGCGACAGTTGCAAGGAACCAAAACTCCATCAGGTGACAGAATGGAGAAAAAAACCTTGGGAGAACCCAGGCTCAGTCAGGGGGTCAGTCCTCTTTTGGCCAACGAACAAACAGTGTATGATTATGATTTAGGCAGCATAATAGGTCAGAAGTAAGATAGGATCAGAAGTTGTCGATTTAGATGAATTAACAAGTTTGCAAAATTCTTCCTCTCCTATAGCAACAAATTAATCAAATTTTTCCTCAGGGAGACTACAATGCGCTTCCTGATGCAATACTGTAGTAGACGGTTGCATAGTTAGGCAGATCTAGCAGCTTTTAAAGCCTCTCTGTAAGCAATCGAGCTCTCCTTCCATGAAATCCGAAATACCTCTAGTTTTGTTTTCTTCCAGTTGTGCTCCATTTTTCTGGCTGCTCTCTTAAGGGCCTGGGCCTTCTTTAAGCGAAACGGAGCAACTGTGTCTAAAGTGCTGGAAAAGAGAGAGTTAAAAGTTTCTGTTGCAATATCAAGTTCTTCTAAGCTATCCGGGATGCTGAGATGATCAAACTGATTAGGAAGATTATTGATAAAGCAATATTTAGTGGCAGAAGTTATAGGTCTAACATATTTAAAACACGGAGTCGGCTTTGCAGCCTTGGCTAAATGTAATTTACATGAGACTAGTTAATGATCTGAGATATCATCGCTCTGCTGCATAATTTTAAACGGCATCAACATCTAATCCATGTGATAGTATTAGATCTAGAGTATGATTACGACAATGAGTAGGTCCTGAAATGTGTTGTCTAACTCCAATTGAGTTTACAATGTCTTTAAATGCCAATCCCAATGCATCTTTTTCATTATCTATGTGTATATTAAAATCACCAACAATAGTTCTTTTTCTGCAGCCAATACTAATTCTGATAGAAAGTCTGCTAATTCTTTGATAAAAACTGTATGGTGCCCTGGTGGTCTGTATACAGTAGCCACCAGAATTCTCAAACGGGATTTATCGTTTACACTATTTTATTTTTACATTAAGCACCAACACGTCAAAAGAAGAATATATAAAACTAGATTTCTTAGGGGTTTTGAAAATATTACCATAAATTACAGCAACACCTCCTTTGCCTTTCAGACGAGGTTCATGATTATAACTGTGATCTTGTGGGGTTGACTCATTTAAAGTAATGTAATCGTTTGGTTTTAGCCAGTTTTCTGTCAAACACAGCACATCTAGGCTATAATCTGAAATCATATCATTAACTATCATCAATTACATTTTTAACCTTAAATGGGTTTGGACGTTTTTTGGATTTCCAAATTCGGGGAACAGACACAGTCTCTATATGATGATATCTAGGTGAAAGAGGCTCTATGTGATGGGATTTATCTGACCTCAGTGACGCGAGGCCGTTAGCAGACGGTCGATTAAACTGTCTGTCTGCTTCCTGACCTGGTGCCCAATTTGTCATGTTTTATCTCTAAGACTATGAGCCAAATTACTAGAGAGAAGAGCAGCACAGGTTTTTAACAGGTCAAGTCTGCCCCAAAAACTTTTCCAATTGTCTATGAATTCTATATTATTATGCGGACACCACTTAGACAGCCAGCCATTGAGTGAACACAATCTGCTCATCACAACACAATCTCATCACGCCTGCGAACAGGAAGGGGACCAGAGCAAATTACAGTGCTTGACATCATACTTGCGAGTTCGCACACCTCTTTTATATTAATTTTGGTGATCTCCGACTGGCGGAGTCGAACATCATTAGTGCCGACATGAATAATAATCTTAGATAATTTACGATTAGCATTAGCCAGCACTTTTAAATTTGCTTTGATGTCAGGCGCTAGTAGAAAGGAATCACTTGCGCCTCTAGGATACATACGACTCTGAAGAAGACGCATGTGCATCGAAACGTTGGTCATTTAATAAAGTTATTAAAACGTTCTGTGCTCCGGTCCTGCTCCTTGGTCTTATAGACCTTGGGTCCTTTTTCTCACTTTTTTTGCAAGGTTTGATGAATTAGATTTTTCTTCACTTCATGAGAATGTTCTTTCTAACCTTAGACAGTGCAGCTCTGAGGACTGTAGTCCAGCTATTATCATTAACACTGAAGAGGTTCGTCAGCAGTTAAGGCGTATTAAACCAAATAAGGCAGCAGGCACTGATGGTGTTCATCCACGTACCCTGAAAGTGTGTGCTGACCAGCTGTGCTCCGTCCTTCATTCATTGTTTTCCATGTCTCTGTCTTCTGTTATGTGGAAAACATCATGTCTTGTCCCTATTCCCAAAAAAGCTAAGGTGTCTAACAATCTTTCTAATCTGAGGCCTATAGCTCTGACTTTGCAGATTATGGAGTGTTTCAAGAGAGTTGTACTGGATCATCTGACTAGGCATGTGTCTGCTTTTCAGGATCCTTTGCAATTGGGTAGATGATGCTCTACTATTTATAATTCACAATATTTACAGTCATCTTGAAACTACTGCCAGTCCCGTTAGGATCATGTTTTTTTTATTTTTCGAGTACTTTTATATACTATACAGCCACATATTTTAGCAAATAAATTAATTGATTTTAAATTGCATAATACAACCATTGCCTGGATTCTAGAGTATCTTTTAGCACGACCACAGTTTGTTAGGATTGGTAACAAACATTCTGATGCCATTTTAAAAGTCCCCTGACATGGGGTTATTTTATTATTTTATAATGTTTCCTGGGTTGCCCTTATAATGTTAGTATGTTTTTTAGATAAAAAAATAGTCTATTAATTTAGAAATAAAAGGCATTTTTCCTAGCCTGATTTTTGCCTCTGATTTGAACACTCTGTTTGAAGGGGCGTGTCTGCTGTGGGATTCAGTGTAACCGGCCACTGCTGTGATTGGCTGACATGCCTGCATATGAAATACCTACGTATTACATGTGAAAGTCTCTCGAATACCTTTACTACAGCTATAATACGTTTTACTAATACAGCAATCGAGATTAACGAATCGTGAGAAGTTTTTTAAGTATTTAGATCTATTCTATCACATCTAGATAGATCTGATAGATCTGATAGATAGATCATTTAGATCTATTTTATCACATCAAATGTTGCTGTGATGAGCATTGAGCAAGCAGATGACAGTCTGTTGATCGCGAGACTAAAGATCTTATCATTGCAACGCAGTTTCTGCACTCTCTCTAATGCTTTCACCAATGCAAACACGATGATGTGCATACAGTAAGAGCTTCGTTGTGCAGTCATGTGCGTCATTGATTTCATAACGAGTTTTCCAGATAAACTCGCACTGTGTGGAAAGATTGTTCTTTGATCGCTTTCTGTATATAATTTGTTCACAATTTAAATAAGATTATTTTCATCCTACTAAAAGAAACAATGTGAAGTTGATATTTTAGTCACTGGCTTGACTTACTGATGCATAAACAGTATTGAACGATTTTGAGAGAAAGATTACCTGTCTGAACTTGAACTTGAATTGTTGCTTGGTAGCTCGATCGATTTATTTTCAGACGTTCATCGAGGCCAGCCCTGTATTGGCCCAAGTGAAATGTTTGGAACATCCAAAACTTTGGGAAGTTGTGTTGGCGCATTTCCAGAGAAAATAAAATTAACCCATTGTTTCTTCAGAGGCTCGAATGAAGAAACTAAAAAAACACTTTTGTGTTCATTTGTACATCCGAACACTGATCAACTGCCATGCTTCGCTCGTTTACAAGCCATTATATCTCTCAAGGAAAAACTAGAATGGCGCTCGTGCGTTCGTACTTCCTAGCTCGTTTTCTCATGGGCGAGCCAAATTCTCTGGGCGGGCAAAGCAGAGAAAGGGGAGGTAACCTTTCCTCCTTATGATGTCATAAGGAGGAGATTCAAGATCAGCGCGTCAGAGCTGCAGAGAAGAGAAAGATAGCCAAAGCTCGGTTTACACCGATTGAAAATTCTAGACACGAGGGGACCAAAAACAGGCTAGCGGAACTAATATTAATGTTAAAAAAACTCATTTCATTGTCAGGGGACCTTTAACCAATACTGGAGCACCTCAGGGTACAGTACTATCCCCCTTTTTGTTTTCACTTTATACTGCTGACTATAGGCATAGTCAGCCATCTTGCTGGTTACAAAATTTTTCCGATGACACTGCTTTAGTGGGTCTACTTAATCAGGGTGATGATCTTGCTTACAGAAAGGAGGTTCAGTCTTTTTACAGCTGATGCGAGTCGAACTTTTAGAAACTGAACGTAGGGAAGACTAAAGGCCAATTTATACTTCTGCGTCGAGTGTACGCCGTAGTGTAGGGCGTAGGCTACGCACGTAGGCGATGCCATCGTGAGCATTTATACTTCTGCGTTTAGGTCTGCGTTGCTCTGCAGTACAGCGCCGAAACACTAGTTGGCAGCGGAGGGTTTTAATGTTCCACTGTGTTTAGATTCCGCGCGGTTCCTAGAGAAGAAGAAGATTCCTCGCGACTGTTTTGAGTTTAGGCTACTACAAGCAATGGCGATTGAAAGAGAGCGGATCACATTGGAGTTGGAGCTTATCGAGGTGGAAAAGCAGTAAGTTTTTAGTTTTTTTAACAGTTTCGCTGTACTTAGAATTTAAAAATGGCGGGCGGTGCAGAAAAACACGCCGGAAATGCGTAGGAGGAAACGCGATGCTACCAAGCCGACCAATCACAGATCTTGCGGTCCGCGTCGCCGCGACGCGTAGTTACATTTTTGAGGAGGTGCGCGTCAGGTTACGGCGAAGGGTACTGCGAAGGGCACGCGTCTGTGCGTGTGCTACGCCGTACCTACCGCGCGCACCCGACGCAGAAGTATAAATTGGCCTTAAAGAACTTGTGATTGATTTTAGAAAGAAAAAAGAGAAGGTCCTTCCAGTTACAATTAAAGGGATAGTTCACTTTGAAAATTATTTTTGGTATTTTTTAGCTTACCTCAAGGGCATCCAAGATGTAGGTGTCTTTGTTTCCGCAGTAGTTTCAATTTTTATATTTTTAGGTCAAACTGTTCTTGTCTGTCAGTCATATAATGCAGGTCTATGGTCACCACCTCAAAGAGCATGCACAGAGAAGTCCAAATTAAACATGATTTAATGACTCATAAATGTAAGTAGACATTGATGGCCTAAGACACGAAACGAGCGGTTTGTGTGAGAAAATGAACAGTATTTACATAGTTTTTACCTCTTGTAAACACAGCCACGTCCAAGTGATCTGAGGGCCTGCGCTTCGGTCTGCGCAAGCGCCGGAAATTGGCTTGATCTTTCACAACAAACATTGACGGTAGACAAACTTAATCCATTTACCATAACACACACAATGGACTTTCCAAACAAACGGTCTCCTGGAGACAAAGAAGCTGATGACACGTTTTTTTGGTCTTCATGGCGCACTGTTCTTTTCATTTTATTTATTTATTAAAGGGTCATTTCACCTCTGGAAAGATGAATGTGTATTTAAAATGGGTAATTTATGTAGAAGAAATGTGAAATTATTTTTGAATTTGGAGCTTTCTAGACTGAGAAAAGACAGAAAATGTATTTTTGGCTTATGTGGATGAAAGACAACAACTCCCAGAATGCACTTGCTTCGCTGCCCTAGGAGGCCACGCCTACCGGTAACCGTGCAGTAGGTAAACAACAGTCTAAGCTAGTGATTATCCATGATGAGTCTGCCCGAAAATGTGTTTCGAGATCGCCCAAAATGTCCGGGATTCGGCTTTTGCGTTCTACAGTCGCCATTCATCATGTTTACTGTGGCGAGCAGGACGAGTGAGGGCCGCGGGAGAACGGTGCAAGTCATGTTTACTGTGGCAAGCAGGACGAGTGAGGGCCGCTGGAGAACGATGCGAGTCATGTTTACTGTGGCGAGCGGGAGGAGTGAGGGCCGCGGGAGAACGATGCGAAGGCCGGTGGCGTGATTACAGCGACAGCTGTGAGACGTAAGTTACCGGTCTCGTATATCTCACGGAGGAGCGGGAATTTTCTTAGCAATGTTAAAACGCACATCAACCGATCACTTGTTTCATGTAAACACTACATTCAGACTCACCAATCGGGATGAATTCAGTTAGATTGAATCAAAAGCTGTAACTTACATGTAAACAATGCATGGCGACTGCAGAAAGCAAAAGCTGAATCCCGGACATCGACGGCCGGATATGTCCGGAAAAAGAGGATGGTAACCCCTAAAATTACTACTCAGCTTTCTCCACAAAACAAGAGCCTGCTAGCTTAGCTTCCAAAAAAGATGTCTGACACTATGTGTAATCCCAATCCTCCATAATGCATCCGTCTGCGTATTCAGCACCTTCGTCCATATTTTCAAAAAGTTTCTGCCCGGTGAAATCAGACGCACTGGCACTGATCTGTGATAGGTCTGTTAGCGCATTAGGTCCAACCCCCTATGGGCGGGTTTGAAAGGGTGCTTGTAGTCTTTACAGAAATCCCCCTCTCTTACACTTCCTCCTACGATGACGTAAAATGACGATTTTTGCGTCATTGTAGGAGGAAGTGAAAAGGGTAAATAGCAGATTTATCTCGTCTCAGGGGAAAATATGAGAGTGTTGCACGAACACTCAATAGTATGACTGGGTTTCTAACAATGGAAAGCTTAATGCAAATGGTTGAAGTGACCCTTTAAGCACTTTTACACAACTGATCATTGAACAAAGTGCTGAACAATAGCTAAAACACAGACAACCATAAGAACACAACAATAAAACCACAGTTAAATAACAGCGAAATAAACCCCTCAGTTTTAATAGCCTACACGAACAACTAAACCCCATTAAATGCTAATGCAAGGAGATATTCCTTAAAGGTGCCCTAGAATGTGAAATTGAATTTATGTTGGCATAGTTAAATAACAAGAGTTCAGTACATGGACATGACATACAGTGAGTTTCAAACACCATTGTTTTCTCCTCCTTATTTAAATCTCGTTTTTAAAAAAAAACACCACTGAAAAACAGGCGAATCTTCACATACTACCGACTGTGACGTAACAGTCGGGGATCACGCCTCCAAAGATTTGCATATCCCAGCCCTCAATGACAAGCACTGCGCAGCCGAACCATCGGAACAAGCGAGGGTCAGAGAGAAAATGGCAGATCATGGAAATAAATGCTATGTTCCAGGCTGTGCAGGGGATGTGAGGACTTTTCATACCCTTCCCACAGAAAAGAAATGTCAACAGGCGTGGAGGATGTTTATATATAATCGGATACCGCAACAGTTTAATTCGTTGTTGTTAGTTGTTAGTTTGCTCTGCCCATTTCACCACGGACTTATTTTCGAATCTCGGACTTCTCTCAGCGTATCAAACTGAAGAAGGGGGTAATTCCAACTATATTCCCGCAACCGGTAAGTAGTGATTTTATTAAAGATAATTTACACTGTGTTAGATCCAGCGCAAGATCCTAGTACAGTAACAAAAGCAAACTCCAAGTAACGAGCATAGCTGCTACATAACTAACGTTAAATAGGCTAATTCTCAGTGAATAAACTATACAGAAAGCGGTCAAAGAACAATCCACACAGCGCGAGTTTATCTCTCTTGCCAAACTCGTTATGAAATCAATGACGCTGTTATACTGCACAACGAAGCTCTTACTGTATGCCATCGTTTGCATTGGTGAAAGCATGAGAGAGAGAAACTGCGTTGTCTCGCGATCAACAAACTGTCATCTGCTTGTTCAATGCTCATCACAGCAACATTTTATGTGATGGAAATAGATTTGAATACTTTAAAAACATCTCACGATTCGTTAATCTCGATAGCTGTAATAGTTAAAACGTATATAACAGCTGTAGTGAAAGTATTCGAGAGAGTTTCACATGTCGTATTTCATATGCAAGCATGTCAGCCAATCACAGCAGTGGCCGGTTCTCACAGCAGACACGCCCCTTCAAACAGAGTGTTCAAATCAGAGACTAAAATCAGGCTAGGAAAAATGCCTTTTATTTCTAAATTATGACTATTTTTGATCTAAAAAACATACTAGCATTATAAGGGCAACCCAGGAAACATTATACAATAATTAAAAAAAAAAACATTCTAGGGCACCTTTAAGGTATTCCTTATTCCTATTCCTGTGATTCATTTGTTGCTATAGGAGAAGAAGAATTTTGCAAAATCGTTAACTCATGTAAAATCGACAACTTGTATGTTAGACACTATACCAACTAAGCTACTGAAAGAGATGCTTTCAGAGGTCATAGATCCTCTTCTTAATATCATTAATTTGTCTTTGTCTCTAGGATACGTACCAACAACCTTTAAACCGCTTGTTAAAAAAACGCAACTTGATCCTACAGAATTAGTCAATTACAGGCTTCTGCCTTTTCTGTCAAAGATATTAGAAAAAGCAGTATCCTCACAAATGTGTTCCTTTCTTGAAAGAAATGATATCTGCAAGGATTTTCAGTCCGGATTTAGAACGTACCATAGTACTGAGACTGCTCTCATTAAAGTCACAAATGATTTGCTCTTATCATCTGATCGTGGTTGTATCTCTCTATTAGTGTTCTTGAACTTAGTGCTGCATTTGACACCATTGATCACAACTTTCTATTAAATAGACTAGAAAATTATGTTGGCATTAGTGGAATTGCACTAGCATGGTTTAAATCATACTTATCTGACCGTTATCAGATTGTAGCAGTAAATGAAGAGATGTCTTAGCAGTCAAAAGTTCAGTATGGTGTACCACAAGGCTCTGTACTAGGACCGCTGCTGTTCACTCTGTACATGCTACCATTAGGAGATATCATTAGGAAACATGGAATTATCTTTCACTGTTATCCCCCAAGATACAGAAACTCTTTAAGGGTTATGCTGATGATACTCAGCTGTATATTTCTTCAAAACCTAACAAACCTTACCGGTAACACTTTATAATAACTGCACACTGTTAATCATTAGTTAAGCATTAGTAAACAGTTAATTCATCATTTATAAAGCATTAATATACATTAATAAGTAGTTTATGAATACAGCTATAAATGCTTTATTCTTGATTTAAAAGCATATATATATAATGTGTTTAATAATTGTATTTTCATACTTTATTCATGTATGAAATTCATTCAATGATGTATTGCATTATTTATAAAACATTTATTTAAGAGTTGTCAGTGGTTCATAGGATTACTCAGAAAGTGTAAGTAAATGATTAATAAACTATTTAAATGTACATTTATATACATCTTTTTATTCACACATATAGTAATAGTTACTTAATGTGTTAATAAATGCTTTATTACCATGTATTTATACTGTAATTCAGGGTTAATTCAGGTAGTTATAAAGCATTTAGTAGTGGTCAGTTAACTATTTCTGTGAGCTCATCTAAAGTGAGGACTATTCATGCCTTGTAAAGCATTTACAAAGGAGATTTGTGTTGTTTCACTGTGTTGTGTTTATTTCATTTTTCTGTTTTGAAGATAAATGAGCCTTTAAATCTCATTTATAAATGTTTTACAAGGCATGAATAGTCCTCACTTTAGATGAGGTCACAAATATAGTTAACTGAGCACTACTAAATGCTTTATAACTACCTGATTTTACTCCATTTGCTTACACTTTCTAAGTGATCTTACGAATCACTGACATCTCTTAAATAACTGGTTTGTAAATAATGCAATACTTCATTTAGAAATTATTAATTGATCATTAACAAAGTATGAAAATACAATTATTAAACACATTATAGATATGCTTGTAAATCAGGAAAAAAAAACATTTATAACTGTATTTATAAACTGCTTATTAATGTCTATTAATGCTTTATAAATTATGAATTAACTGTTTAATCATGCTTAACTAATGATTAAGCGTGCAGTTATTATAAAGTGTTACCAACTTACCAATTCATAAAATGAACGGAATGCATAGCTGATATAAAAAATTGGATGACTAGTAATTTCCTACTACTAAATTCTGAAAAAACAGAGATTCTAATTATTGGACAAAAAACTTCAATTCGCAATAACCTAAAATACTGTTTAACACTTGATGGCTGCTCTGTTAAGTCTTTGTCGTCAGTTAGGGACCTGGGTGTGCTCTTTGACACCAGTCTTTCATTTGAAAGTCACGTGAATAGTATCTGTAAAAGTGCATTTTTCCATCTTAAAAAAATATATCTAAATTACGTCATATGCTCTTACTGACAAATGTGGAACAATTTGTTCATGCGTTCATGACATCAAGGCTAGATTATTGTAATGCTCTACTGGGTGGTTGCCCTGCACACTTAATAAACAAACTAGCTAGTTCAAAATGCAGCCGCTTTGAGTTCTTACCAGAACCAGGAAGTATTCAATTCAATTCAAATTTATTTGTATAGCGCTTTTCACAATACACATTGTCTTCAAAGCAGCTTTACAGAAAGTGCATTTCAGAAATGTACATAGAAAAATACAGTTAGTTAATCATGTATTAATTTAGGGCATAACATATCGCCGGCGTTTGAGTCGTCTCTTCACAGGCGTCGAGTCGTCTCTCCACAGGCGTTAGTCGTCTCATCACAGGTGTCGGGGCATCTGAAGTCTCCGTGAGAGGCTGGATACAAACTGGAGCTGATGAACGCTATTTACCTCGGGACTAGCGTCCCGAGATAACAGCAGAAAAGCAGATGGGAAATAATTAGCATAGCTGATGTTCATAATGTTAATGCATTCGAACTGATCCAGCAGTAGTATAAAAGGTAAGCATTAAGTGAATGCTTGGTTAAAAAGATGCGTCTTTAATCTAGTTTTAAACTGGGACAGCGAGTCTGAGTCTCGAACAATATCAGGAAGGCTATTCCAGAGTTTAGGAGCTAAATGTGAGAACGCCCTCCCTCCTTTAGTCGACTTAGATATCCTAGGAATGACCAGAAGCCTCGAATTTAGTAATCTTAAAGAGTGCGATGGATTGTAGGGCGATAGAAGGTCTGTTAAATACACAGGAGCTAAACCATTTAGAGCTTTATAGGTCAAAAGTAATACTTTGTAATTGATACGGAACTTAATAGGTAACCACTGTAGAGATGATAGAATTGGTGTTATATGATCATATTTAGTTGATCTAGTAAGAACTCTAGCACCTGCATTTTGCATTAACTGTAGCTTGTTTATTGAGGATGCAGGACAACCAGCTAATAAAGCATTACAGTAATCTAGTCTCGAGGTCATGAATGCATGAACTAACTTTTCTGCATCAGAAACAGATAGCATGTTACGTAGCTTAGCAATGTTTCTAAGGTGGAAAAAGGCTGTTCTTGTAACATATGAAATATGATTTTCAAATGTCAAGTTGCGGTCTAGTATAACACCCAGGTATTTTACTGTAGTGGATAAAGTAACAGGACATCCTTCTAAATTAAAGTTGTATTGTAAGGGATTTTGTGGGTAGTTTTTTGGACCAATAAGTAATACCTCCGTTTTATCTGAATTTAATAGCAGGAAATTACACGTCATCTAGCATTTTATATTCTTTTAGACACTCTGTCAAGTTAGATAAGTTAGTGTTTTCATCTGGTCGTGATGAAATATATAATTGAGTGTCATCAGCATAACAGTGGAAATTAATTCCATGTTTTCTTATAATATTACCAAGTGGCAGCATATATATTGAGAATAGCAGAGTGCCTAGGACAGATCCTTGCGACACTCCATGGTCTACTGATGTTATCTTCGATTTTTCCCCATTTAAACAGACAAAATGGTAACGGTCTGATAAGTACGATCTAAACCAGCTTAATGCCTGTCCCTGAACACCAGTATAGTTTTGTAGTCGATCTAAGAGTATTTTATGATCTATAGTGTCGAACGCAGCGATCAAGATCAAGTAGAACTAGTATTGAGATACAGCCTTGGTCAGAGGCTAAAAGTAAATCATTTGTAATTTTAACTAGCGCAGTTTCTGTGCTATGATGCGGTCTGAATCCCGACTGAAATTTTTCATAGATATCATTTTCTTGCAAGAAAGAACACAATTGAGCGGACACAATTTTTTCTAGTATTTTAGACATAAATGGAAGATTTGAGATGGGTCTGTAATTTGCTAGGTTATTTGGATCTAATTGCGGTTTCTTAATGAGAGGTTTTATTACTGCCAGCTTGAATATTTTTGGAACATGACCTAAAAATAAAGACGAGTTAATAATATTGAGAAGAGGCTCTTCCACTACGGGTAACACTTCTTTAAGTAGTTTAGTGGGTATTGGATCTAATAAACATGTTGTTGGTTTAGATGCAATGATAAGTTTATTTAGCTCTTCCTGTCCTATAGTTGTAAAGCGGTTTAGTTGTTCTAGAGGGGCCATAATTGAGGCTGAGTCATAAGACACCATAGAGGATTGTACATTTACAATTGTGTTTCTGATGCTTTCTGTTTTCTCATCGAAGTAATTCATAAAATCATTACTACTATATTGTAACGGAATATTTTGCTCTGGAGATGTCTGATTAATTGTTAGTCTAGCCACGGAGTTAAATAAAAACCTTGGATTATTTTGGTTATTTTCTATTAGTTTGCGGAGATGCTCAGCCCTGGCTGATTTTAGAGCCCTTTTATAACGTGACATACTGTCTTTCCACGCGATTCTAAAGACCTCTAAATTAGTTTGTTTCCATTTACGCTCTAAGTTACGAGTTTCTCTCTTGATAGCATGCGTAGCACTGTTTACCATGGTGCTTTAGTTTTCTCTCTAACCTTTTTTAATCTAATTGGTGCAACAATATCTTGTGTACTAGAGAAAACGGTGCTCAAACTGCTAGTCATTTCCTCTAATTCATCTGTTTGTTTGGGTTCACTGAGCAGCTGAGATAGATCAGGTAAGCTATTTGAGAATCTATCTATAGTGGTTGGAAGGATTGTTCTGCCTGGTCCATAACATGGTGCAACATGACAAATTTCAGCAGTACGTATTATGCAAGTTACCATGTAATGATCAGTGAGATCGTCACTTTGCGGTATAATATCTATATCGGTTGGATCGGTTCCATATGATATAATTAAATCTAGTGTATGATTTAGACGATGAGTGGGACCACTGACGTTTTGCTTCACCCCAAAAGAGTTTAATAAATCTGTAAACGCAGCCCCTAACGCATCATTTGTATTATCTACGTGTATGTTAAAGTCGCCAACAATTATTGCTTTATCGACATTGACCAATAGGTCTGAGAGAAAGTCTGCAAAATCTTTTAGGAAATCAGCATATGGCCCTGGAGGTCTATATACGGTAGCCAAGGCTAGAGATAATAAGGATTTCTTTCTTACATCTAAGAGCGTAACATTTAGCACAAGTACTTCAAACGAATTAAACCTGTGACCTGTTTTCTGAGTAACATTAAGAATATCTCTATAGATTGTTGCAACACCGCCGCCACGACCGATCAGACGGGGCTCATGCTTATAACAGTATCCTGGTGGAGTAGACTCATTTAGACCGAAATAATCATTTGGTTTAAGCCAGGTTTCAGTAAGGCACAGAACATCGAAATTATTATCTGTGACCATTTAATTTACAATAACCGCCTTAGGTGTGAGCGATCTGATGTTTAGAAGACCTAGCTTTAGAAATTGTTTTTGTTCACTGATATTTAGATTTTCTGGTTTAATTACAATAATATTCTTGCTAGATCCTACAGTAGATTTATTGTTTGGCCTCACTAAGCGAGGAATAGACACAGTTTCTATATAATGTTCTACATTGGTACTTATATCAATTAAGTTGGGACAGCAAAGACTGTGATTTGGACTTTGACTTACTAGTCAGATGGTGTGTAGCGTTTTGGAGATGTTGTCCGACAGAACAGCCGCTCCGACTCTGCTGGGGTGCAGGCCATCAGGACGGTACAGCCTAGGTCGCTCCCAAAACAGATTCCAATTATTTACAAAGAGCAGTTTCTGTTCATTACACCATGACATTAACCATTCATTTAAAGCAAATAATCTACTGAACCTTTCTTGTCCAAGTCGGTACGTGGGAAGCGGTCCAGACATGACGATCGTTGCTTCAGGCGATGTGCTGCGTACCGTCTCGATCAGGCTCCTGTAGTCCTTCTTCAGAACCTCCGTCTGCCGCAGTCTGATGTCGTTCGTTCCCGCATGCAGCACGACAGCTCCGACGCGCTCGTCACCGTTCAGGATCTCGGGAACCTGCGCAGCGACATCAAGAACACGAGCACCAGGAAAGCAGTGAGTGCGCACCTTACCTTTACCCGAGGTAGCACGGACATGACGGACCATGGAAGTGCCGATGATCACGGTGTCATCGCGTTCCGACTCGCGAAGAGGGGAGAAGCGGTTCCGGGTGGAGATCTCGAAGACCGGGAGGGGCGGAGAGGTTCTTGCTCTGGTCCTGGCTCACTTAAGGGAAGTCCCTTGCAGCAGGGTACACGGCGCCACTCAAATGACGCGAAGTGGGACGCACTCCGTGGACGCTGCGCAGCGCCCCCTAGACGATTTTTGGGGGGCCCCGTGACGACCCTTCCTGAAAGGGGCCGTCCCCAAGGGCCCCTGAGAGGTGGTCCCAAGACTCTAGACCCCCCAGGGGCCATATGGGAGGGGCCAGAAGTTAGCTCCCCAAAACCGCAGTTCGGGCATCGGCCACCAGGTGGCTCACCGACGTCCCACCCGCAACCTATTCGACGGGCGTCGAATAAGTCAGGAGTGGGCGTCCACGGACAGCCTAAACATCCCCCTGACAGCCTATTCACCCTTACACGCTCCACGCCATTGGCCAAAGTCGCGGGGTGGGCGGGGCCGTCCACGGAGTGCCTATTTGTCCCCTTGCAGCCTATAATTCATTTATTTGTCCACGAAGTCCCTATTTGTCCCCTGACAGCCTACTTTGTCCACGAAGCGCCTATTTGTCCCCTGACAGCCTACTTTGTCCACGAAGCGCTTATTTGTCCCCTGACAGCCTACTTTGTCCACGAAGCGCCTATTTGTCCCCTGACAGCCTACTTTGTCCACGAAGCGCCTATTTGTCCCCTGACAGCCTACTTTGTCCACGAAGTGCCTATTTGTCCCCTGACAGCCTACTTTGTCCACAAAGCGCCTATTTGTCCCCTTAGAGCCTATAATTTATTCCTATTGTCCACGAAGCGCCTATTTGTCCCCTGACAGCCTACTTTGTCCACGAAGCGCTTATTTGTCCCCTGACAGCCTACTTTGTCCACGAAGCGCCTATTTGTCCCCTGACAGCCTATTCTGTCCACGGAGTGCCTATTTGTCCCCTTACAGCCTATAATTCATTCCTTTTGTCCACGAAGTGCCTATTTGTCCCCTGACAGCCTACTTTGTCCACGAAGCGCATGTTTGTCCCCTGACAGGCTACTTTGTCCTATGGTGTCCCCTGACAGCCCATTCTTGTCCACAAAGTGCCTATTGTGACCCCTGACAGGCTATTCTTCATGCATTTGTCCACGAAGTGGATAAGGTGTCTACCTAACAGCCTATTCTTCAGCAGTTTGTCCATGAAGTGCCTATGGTGTCCACCTAACAGCCTATTCTTCAGCGGTTTGTCCATGAAGTGCCTATGGTGTACCATACTGGTACTCCATACTGTCATGGGGGGCCCATGGGTACCTACCAATGCCCGGAATTTGGAGCTCCAAGTCGGCATGGTTTCCGAGATACACCCGGTCAAAGTCCCATCTTTGACCGGGCATAACTCAGGAACCAAGCCGACTTTGGGCTCCATACTCTGGGGTCATGTGGGGCCCAAGGGTGCCTCCCCATGCCTGGAGTTTGGAGCTCCAGTTCGGCTTGGTCCCCGAGAAACACCCGGTCAAAGTCCCATCTTTGACCGGGCATATCTCAGGAACCAAGCCGACTTTGGGCTCCGTTCTCTGGGGTCAAGAGGGGGCCTGGGGTACCTAACCAGGCCCGGAGTATGGGGCTCCAAGTCGGCCTGGTTTCTGAGATACAACCGGTCAAAGCTGGACCGGAAGTGGCCGTATCTCGGAAACGGAAAGGCCTAGGAGCTGGGGAAGGTGGGGTCCGAAGGGGCCCTATGGGCCCCCTTCATGCCCGGAGTTTGGAGCTCCAACTCGGCTTAACTCCCAAGTTACACCCGGTTATACATGAGGGACCTTTGGACAAAACGGTCGATATCTCGGAAAGGGCGGGTCCCAGAGGACCGTACTTCGGGGTGGGGAGGGGCCCCGAGGGGCCCTCTCAGACCCCAGAGTCCTGAGGTTCTGGGACCCTTCCTTCTGAAGTGCACCCTTTTCTGTTGGGCCCCGTATCTCGGCCTGTGGGGGAGCCAGAGCCTCGGGCTAGGGCCCATTGGAGAGGGACACTCGAGACCCTACTTTGACCCGAGTTTGGTGCATCTTGGTGGCTTGGTCGCGGAGTTATAGGCGTTTATGAGATACAGTTGGGGAGGTCCCACCTGCAACTTATTTGGCGGAGCGCCTGTAGGCTCCCCGTGGACACTGCATTAAAAGGCCATATTTCATAAAGAAAGGGGTTATTTGTGGTCAAACCTACTGACCACCACTCAGGGGACACCATACAACACACTGATGGACATTTCACCCAATAATTGTGCAAAATTTGCATAAAATCATGCTGTCCACGGACAGCTCACAGGGGCACCGTCAAATAAGTTGCAGGTGGGATGCTGTTTTTAACCGGATGAATCTCCGCAACCAAGCCGACTTTGGGCTCCATACTCCAGGGTCAGGGGGGGCCCAAGGGTGCCTCCCCATGCCCGGAATTTGGAGCTCCAACTCGACTTGGTGTAAAGCTGAAAATTTCAAGTGTCGGAAACAGCATCCCACCTGCAACTTATTTGGCGGAGCGCCTGTAGGCTCCCCGTGGACACTGCATTAAAAGGCCATATTTCATAAAGAAAGGGGTTCTTTGTGGTCAAACCTACTGACCACCACTCAGGGGACACCATACAACACACTGATGGACATTTCACCCAATAATTGTGCAAAATTAGCATAAAATCATGCTGTCCACGAACAGCTCACAGGGGCACCATCAAATAAGTTGCAGGTGGGATGCTCTTTCTGTCTTAGAAATTTTAAGCCGGTGAATCCCCGTAAGGCACTGAGGATTTCAACACATGTGTTGAAATCCTCAGTGCCTTACGGGGATTCACTGGCTGAAAATGTCTAAGTCAAAAACAGCATCCCACCTGCAACTTATTTGGCGGAGCGCCTGTAGGCTCCCCGTGGACACTGCATTAAAAGGCCATATTTCATAAAGAAAGGGGTTATTTGTGGTCAAACCTACTGACCACCACTCAGGGGACACCATACAACACACTGATGGACATTTCACCCAATAATTGTGCAAAATTAGCATAAAATCATGCTGTCCACGGACAGCGCACAGGGGCACCGTTAAATAAGTTGCAAGTGGGATGCTGTTTCTGACTTAGAAATTTTAAGCCGGTGAATCCCCGTAAGGCACTGAGGATTTCAACACATGTGTTGAAATCCTCAGTGCCTTACGGGGATTCACTGGCTGAAAATGTCTAAGTCAGAAACAGCATCCCACCTGCAACTTATTTGGCGGAGCGCCTGTAGGCTCCCCGTGGACATTGCTTTAAAAGGTCATATTTCATAAAGAAAGGGGTTCTTTGTGGTCAAACCTACTGACCACCACCCAGGGGACACCATACAACACACTGATGGACATTTCACCCAATAATTGTGCAAAATTAGCATAAAATCATGCTGTCCACGGACAGCTCACAGGGGCACCGTCAAATAAGTTGCAGGTGGGATGCTGTTTTTTAACCGGATGCATCTCCGAAACCAAGCCGAATTCGGGCTCCATACTCTGGCATCAGGGGGGTCCTATGGGTACCCCACCACGCCCGGAGTTTGGAGCTCCAAGTCGGCCTGGTGTCCGAGATACACCCGGTCAAAGTCCCATCTTTGACCGGGCATAACTCAGGAACCAAGCCGACTTTGGGCTCCATACTCTAGGGTCAGGGGGGGCCCAATGGTGCCTCCCCATGCCCGGAGTTTGGAGCTCCAACTCGGCTTGGTCCCCGAGAAACACCCGGTCAAAGTCCCATCTTTGACCGGGCATAACTCAGAAACCAAGCCGACTTTGGGCTCCATACTCTGGGGTCATGTGGGGCCCAAGGGTGCCTCCCCATGCCCGGAGTTTGGAGCTCCATCTCGGCTTAGTCCCCGAGAAACACCCGGTCAAAGTCCCATCTTTGACCGGGCATAACTCAGGAACCAAGCCGACTTTGGGCTCCATACTATGGGTTCAAGAGGGGGCCATGGGTACCTACCCATGCCCGGAGTATGGAGCTCAAAGTCGGCCTGGTTTCCGAGATACACCCGGTCAAAGCTGGACCGGAAGTGGCCGTATCTCGGAAACGGAAAGGCCTAGGAGCTGGGGACGGTGGGGTACGAAGGGGTCCTATGGGCCCCCTTTATGCCCGGAGTTTGGAGCTCCAACTCGGCTTAACTCCCAAGTTACACCCGGTTATACATGAGGGACTTTTGGACAAAACGGTCGATATCTCGGAAAGGGCGGGTCCCAGAGGACCGTCCTTCGGGGTGGGGAGGGGCCCCAGGGGGCCCTCTAGGACCCCCAGAGTCCTGAGGTTCTGGGACCCTTCCTTTTGAAGTGCACCCTTTTATGTTGGGCCCCGTATCTCGGCCTGTGGGGGTGCCAGAGCCCCGGGCTAGGGCCCATTGGAGAGGGACACTCGAGACCCTACTTTGACCCGAGTTTGGTGCATCTTGGTGGCTTGGTCACGGAGTTATAGGCGTTTATGAGATACAGTTGGGGAGGTCCCACCTGCAACTTATTTGGCGGAGCGCCTGTAGGCTCCCCGTGGACATTGCTTTAAAAGGTCATATTTCATAAAGAAAGGGGTTCTTTGTGGTCAAACCTACTGACCACCACTCAGGGGACACCATACAACACACTGATGGACATTTCACCCAATAATTGTGCAAAATTAGCATAAAATCATGCTGTCCACGAACAGCTCACAGGGGCACCATCAAATAAGTTGCCGGTGGGATGCTCTTTCTGTCTTAGAAATTTTAAGCCGGTGAATCCCCGTAAGGCACTGAGGATTTCAACACATGTGTTGAAATCCTCAGTGCCTTACGGGGATTCACTGGCTGAAAATGTCTAAGTCAGAAACAGCATCCCACCTGCAACTTATTTGGCGGAGCGCCTGTAGGCTCCCCGTGGACATTGCTTTAAAAGGTCATATTTCATAAAGAAAGGGGTTCTTTGTGGTCAAACCTACTGACCACCACCCAGGGGACACCATACAACACACTGATGGACATTTCACCCAATAATTGTGCAAAATTAGCATAAAATCATGCTGTCCACGAACAGCTCACAGGGGCACCGTCAAATAAGTTGCAGGTGGGATGCTCTTTCTGTCTTAGAAATTTTAAGCCGGTGAATACCCGTAAGGCACTGAGGATTTCAACACATGTGTTGAAATCCTCAGTGCCTTACGGGGATTCACTGGCTGAAAATGTCTAAGTCAAAAACAGCATCCCACCTGCAACTTATTTGGCGGAGCGCCTGTAGGCTCCCCGTGGACACTGCATTAAAAGGCCATATTTCATAAAGAAAGGGGTTATTTGTGGTCAAACCTACTGACCACCACCCAGGGGACACCATACAACACACTGATGGACATTTCACCCAATAATTGTGCAAAATTAGCATAAAATCATGCTGTCCACGGACAGCGCACAGGGGCACCGTTAAATAAGTTGCAAGTGGGATGCTGTTTCTGACTTAGAAATTTTAAGCCGGTGAATCCCCGTAAGGCACTGAGGATTTCAACACATGTGTTGAAATCCTCAGTGCCTTACGGGGATTCACTGGCTGAAAATGTCTAAGTCAGAAACAGCATCCCACCTGCAACTTATTTGGCGGAGCGCCTGTAGGCTCCCCGTGGACATTGCTTTAAAAGGTCATATTTCATAAAGAAAGGGGTTCTTTGTGGTCAAACCTACTGACCACCACCCAGGGGACACCATACAACACACTGATGGACATTTCACCCAATAATTGTGCAAAATTAGCATAAAATCATGCTGTCCACGAACAGCTCACAGGGGCACCGTCAAATAAGTTGCAGGTGGGATGCTCTTTCTGTCTTAGAAATTTTAAGCCGGTGAATCCCCGTAAGGCACTGAGGATTTCAACACATGTGTTGAAATCCTCAGTGCCTTACGGGGATTCACTGGCTGAAAATGTCTAAGTCAAAAACAGCATCCCACCTGCAACTTATTTGGCGGAGCGCCTGTAGGCTCCCCGTGGACACTGCATTAAAAGGCCATATTTCATAAAGAAAGGGGTTAATTGTGGTCAAACCTACTGACCACCACCCAGGGGACACCATACAACACACTGATGGACATTTCACCCAATAATTGTGCAAAATTAGCATAAAATCATGCTGTCCACGGACAGCGCACAGGGGCACCGTTAAATAAGTTGCAAGTGGGATGCTGTTTCTGACTTAGAAATTTTAAGCCGGTGAATCCCCGTAAGGCACTGAGGATTTCAACACATGTGTTGAAATCCTCAGTGCCTTACGGGGATTCACTGGCTGAAAATGTCTAAGTCAGAAACAGCATCCCACCTGCAACTTATTTGGCGGAGCGCCTGTAGGCTCCCCGTGGACATTGCTTTAAAAGGTCATATTTCATAAAGAAAGGGGTTCTTTGTGGTCAAACCTACTGACCACCACCCAGGGGACACCATACAACACACTGATGGACATTTCACCCAATAATTGTGCAAAATTAGCATAAAATCATGCTGTCCACGGACAGCTCACAGGGGCACCGTCAAATAAGTTGCAGGTGGGATGCTGTTTTTTAACCGGATGCATCTCCGAAACCAAGCCGAATTCGGGCTCCATACTCTGGCATCAGGGGGGTCCTATGGGTACCCCACCACGCCCGGAGTTTGGAGCTCCAAGTCGGCCTGGTGTCCGAGATACACCCGGTCAAATTCCCATCTTTGACCGGGCATAACTCAGGAACCAAGCCGACTTTGGGCTCCATACTCTAGGGTCAGGGGGGGCCCAATGGTGCCTCCCCATGCCCGGAGTTTGGAGCTCCAACTCGGCTTGGTCCCCGAGAAACACCCGGTCAAAGTCCCATCTTTGACCGGGCATAACTCAGAAACCAAGCCGACTTTGGGCTCCATACTCTGGGGTCATGTGGGGCCCAAGGGTGCCTCCCCATGCCCGGAGTTTGGAGCTCCATCTCGGCTTTGTCCCCGAGAAACGACTGGTCAAAGTCCCATCTTTGACCGGGCATAACTCAGGAACCAAGCCGACTTTGGGCTCCATACTCTGGGGTCAAGAGGGGGCCTGGGGTACCTACCCAGGCCCGGAGTATGGAGCTCCAAGTCGGCAAAGTTTCCGAGATACAACCGGTCAAAGCTGGACCGGAAGTGGCCGTATCTCAGAAACGGAAAGGCCTAGGAGCTGGGGACGGTGGGGTCCGAAGGGGCCCTATGGGCCCCCTTTATGCCCGGAGTTTGGAGCTCCATCTCGGCTTAACTCCCGAGTTACACCCGGTTATACATGAGGGACTTTTGGACAAAACGGTCGATATCTCGGAAAGGGCGGGTCCCAGCGGATCGTCTTTCGGGGTGGGGAGGGGCCCCTAGGGGCCCTCTCAGACCCCAGAGTCCTGAGGTTCTGGGACCCTTCCTTATGAAGTGCACCCTTTTCTGTTGGGCCCCGTATCTCGGCCTGTGGGGGCGCCAGAGCCTCGGGCTAGGGCCCATTGGAGAGGGACACTCGAGACCCTACTTTGACCCGAGTTTGGTGCATCTTGGTGGCTTGGTCGCGGAGTTATAGGCGTTTATGAGATACAGTTGGGGAGGTCCCACCTGCAACTTATTTGGCGGAGCGCCTGTAGGCTCCCCGTGGACATTGCTTTAAAAGGTCATATTTCATAAATAAAGGGGTTATTTGTGGCCAAACCTACTGACCATCACTCAGGGGACACCATACAACACACTGATGGACATTTCACCCAATAATTGTGCAAAATTAGCATAAAATCATACTGTCCACGTACAGCTCACAGGGGGAATAACCGTCAAATAATAGCACTTTGTGGACAAAGTAGGCTGTTAGGGGACAAATAGGCACTTCGTGGACAAAGTAGGCTGTCAGGGGACAAATAGGTACTTTCTGGACAGAATAGGCTGTCAGGGGACAAATAGGCACTTTGTGGACAAAATAGGCTGTTAGGGGACAAATAGGCACTTCGTGGACAAAATAGCTGTTAGGGACAAATAGGCACTTCGTGGACAAAGTAGGCTGTTAGGGGACAAATAGGCACTTCGTGGACAGAAAGGCTGTAACGGACAAATAGGCCTAGTGGACAGAATAGGCTGTAAGGGGACAAATAGGCGCTACGTGGACAAAAGGAATGAATTATAGGCTGTAAGGGACAAATAGGCAGTTCGTGAACCCACTGAAATATAGGGTAGGGTTAGGAAAAAGACTCGGGGCCCGCCTAGACCGATATCCAGGATCCTGACCAGGGCCCCTGGACACCACCATGTCGAACTTGGACCACTGCACCTTTTGACCCTGCTTCCAGACGTCCGTCCTGCAACTATTTGACGTAGGCTGTTCGTTGACAGTTGGACCAATTAAGCACGGAAATGGTCAAAGGGACACGAGGCTCCAGACACGGCCCCAGGGGCCCCTGCGAGGCGATGGGTGTCGAATTCGGGCCAATCGGACCTTTCGGTCCAATGTCCACGAACCACCTATTGACGCGCAAAGCCGCCCGCCGCCCCAGGTCCTAGGGCCCCATCGCCAACCAGGGCCCCACCCAATGAGGAACTCCTAGCGATTTTTACCCTGTCATCCAAAGGCCTCCCATGCAGAACTCTAGGCCAGAAAAAGTAGGGGCCCCGACCCCGAATCCAGGATCCTGACCCAGGGCCCTGGACTACCACCATGTCGACTTGGAGCCCTGCGACCTTTTGACCCTGCTTTCCACGTCCTGCTCCAGTTGACAGTGTCTTGGCATGAAAGCCAAAATGGGTCAAAGGGACACAGGCCCACACGGCCCCAGGGGCCCCGGCGAGGGTGGGTGTCTTTCGGGCCAATCGGACCTTTCGGTCCAATGTCCACGAACCACCTATGGAAAACGCATGCAATAAGTTGCACGTGTCCTCGCCTGCCGTTCGGCCCCCAGGGGTCCGAGGGCCCCAAACTTCGCGTCCTGGTAGCCTAGGGTCCCCACTGCCACATCCTAGGAGGACGAGTCCCTAGAGTGCAGGGAATTTTTTTTTTACCTGCTTTGTCAAAATCTCTCACAAAGGCCTCTTGCGCTCATAGACAGACAGACCCTCTCCATAAGGCCCACTGAAAATATAGGGTAGGGTTAGGAAAAAGACTCAGGGCCCGCCTAGGACCCCGATATCCAGGATCCTGACCCAGGGGCCCCTGGACTACCACCATGTCGAACTTGGAGCCCCTGCGACCTTTTGACCCCTGCTTTCCAGACGTCCGTCCTGCAACCTATTTGACGTAGGCTGTTCGTTGACAGTTGGGCCAATTAAGCACGAAAATGGGTCGAAAGGGACACGAGGCTCCAGACACGGGCCCAGGGGCCCCTGGCGAGGCGTGGGTGTCGATTTCGGGCCAATCGGACCTTTCGGTCCAATGTCCACGAACCACCTATGAAAAACGCATGCAATAAGTTGCACGTGTCCTCGCCTGCCGTTCGGCCCCCAGGGGTCCGAGGGCCCCAAACTTCGCATCCTGGTAGCCTAGGGTCCCCACTGCCACATCCTAGGAGGACGAGTCCCTAGAGTGCAGGGAATTTTTTTTTACCTGCTTTGTCGAAATCTCTCACAAAGGCCTCTTGCGCTCATAGACAGACAGACCCTCTCCATAAGGCCCACTGAAAATATAGGGTAGGGTTAGGAAAAAGACTCGGGGCCCGCCTAGGACCCCGATATCCAGGATCCTGACCCAGGGGCCCCTGGACTACCACCATTTCGAACTTGGAGCCCCTGCAACCTTTTGACCTCTGAAGAACAAAAACACTCCACCGGTGTTTGCCGTGATAAAAGTATGTTGGAAGGGGACACCATAGGCACTTCGTGGACAAACCGATGAAAAATAGGCTGTCAGGGGACAGATAGGCACTTCGTGGACAAAGTAGGCTGTCAGGGGACAAATAGGTACTTTGTGGACAGAATAGGCTGTTAAGGGGACAAATACGCACTTTGTGGACAAAATAGGCTGTTAGGGGACAAATAGGCACTTCGTGGACAAAGTAGGCTGTTAGGGGACACCATAGGCACTTCGTGGACAAAGTAGGCTGTTAGGGGAAAAATAGGCACTTCGTGGACAGAATAGGCTGTAAGGGGACAAATAGGCACTTTGTGGACAAAATAGGCTGTTAGGGGACACCATAGGCACTTCGTGGACAAAGTAGGCTGTTAGGGGACAAATAGGCACTTTGTGGACAAAATAGGCTGTTAGGGGACAAATAGGCACTTCATGGACAGAATAGGCTGTAAGGGACAAATAGGCACTTTGTGGACAAATAGCTGTAGGGGACAAATAGGCACTTCTGTGGACAAAGTAGGCTGTTAGGGGACAAATAGGCACTTCGTGGACAAAGTAGGCTGTTAGGGGACAACCATAGGCACTTCGTGGACAAAGTAGGCTGTTAGGGGACACCATAGGCACTTCGTGGACAAAGTAGGCTGTTAGGGGACAAATAGGCACTTTGTGGACAAAATAGGCTGTTAGGGGACAAATAGGCACTTGGTGGACAAAGTAGGCTGTTAGGGGACAAATAGGCACTTGGTGGACAAAGTAGGCTGTTAGGGGACACCATAGGCACTTTGTGGAAAAACCCATTAAATAAGTTGGAAGTGGGCGTTTTAGGCTGTCCCTGGACATCAACAGCGCCCCTAGAGGTGTCCATACGGAGCCTAGGCCCCTTGCACTCCCTTATAGCAAAGTAAGGGAAGTCGTCCCAATGGACAACACACCTGAATGGCAAATGGGATCCCAAATGAAGCCAGCGCGTCCATCGCAATACTTTTTGTCCAATGGCCGCTTAAGTCAATGGGAAAATTTCCACGAACAGCCTAATTTCCCTTACTCTTAATTAAGGGAAGTCCCTTACTCGCCGCGTTGAATTGACACACGGTGGACGGCCGTTCCTGGGCGCTGCGCGCTGACCTCAAAAAATTTTTTAGGGACAAGGAAACGCCCCTGGTCTCATCTTGGGACTCCCCCGATGTCCATGGAAAAAACCCCATGTCTCTAGACCCCCCAGGGGCCCCGCAACGGGGGTCCAAAGTCACTACGGCCTTACTGCTGAAGCCTTCACTGGCTGAAAATGTCTAAGTCAAACACAGCATCCCACCTGCAACTTATTTGGCAGACCCCTGTAGGCTCCCCGTGGACATTGCATTAAAATGTCATATTTCATAAACAAAGTGGTTATTTGTGGTCAAACCTACTGTACACAACTCAGGGGACACAGCACAACACACTGGTGTACATTACAGATATTAATTATGCAAAATTAGCATAAAAACATACTGTCCACGGACAGCTCACAGGGGAACCGTCAAATAAGTTGCAGGTGGGATGTTTGGATTGAAGTCCCACCTGCAACTTATTTGGCGGAGCCCCTGTAGGCTCCCCGTGGACATTGCATTAAAATGTCATATTTCATAAACAAAGTGGTTATTTTTGGTCAAACCTACTGCACACCACTCAGGGGACATGATGCAATACACTGATGTATTTTACAGATGTTAATTATGCATAATTAGCATTAAATCATACTGTCCACGGACAGCTCACAGGGGCACCGTCAAATAAGTTGCAGGTGGGATGCTGTTTTTAACCGGATGTATCTCCAATTCCACGCCGACTTTGGGCTCCATACTCTAGGGTCAGGGGGGTCTCATGGGTACCCCCCCACACCCGGAGTTTAGAGCTCCAAGTCGGCCTGGTTTCCGAGATACACCCGGTCAAAGTCCCATCTTTGACCGGGCATAACTCAGAAACCAAGCCGACTTTGGGATCCATACTTGGGGGTCAAGGGGGTCTCATGGGTACCCCCCCACACCCGGAGTTTAGAGCTCCAAGTCGGCCTGGTTTCCGATATACACCCGGTCAAAGTCCCATCTTTGACCGGGCATAACTCAGAAACCAAGCCGACTTTGGGCTCCATTCTCTGGGGTCAAGAGGGGGCCTGGGGTACCCCCCCACACCCGGAGTTTAGAGCTCCAAGTCGGCCCGGTTTCCGAGATACACCCGGTCAAAGCTGGACCGGAAGTGGTGGTATCTCGGAAACGGAAGGACCCAGAAGCTGGGACGGTGGGGTCTGAAGGGGCCCTGTGGACACTCCCAGTGCCCCGAGTTTGGAGCTCCAACTCGGCTTAACTCCCGAGATACACCCGGTTATGCATGAGGGACTTTTGAACAAAATGGTCAATATCTCGAAAAGGGCGGGTCCCAGCGAACCGTCCTTCGGGGTGGGGAGGGGCCCTTTGGGGCCCTCTCAGACCCCAGAGTCCTGAGGTTTTGGGACCCTTCCTTCTGAAGTGCACCCTTTTCTGTTGGGCCCCGTATCTCGGCCTGTGGGGTTGCTAGAAGCTCTGGATAGGGCCCGTTGGAAAGGGCCCCTAGGGACCTTACTTTGACCTGAGTTTGGTGTCGCGAGGCCGATTGGTCCCTGAGTTATAGCAGTTCAAATTTCGGAGCCCACCTGTAACTCAGGTCCCTCACTTTGGTCCGCCATCTGCCCGACTCAGAGAACCAGAGCTCTGGGTTGGGACTCCCATCATGGTCCACCCTCTGCCCGACTCGGAGAACCAGAGCTGCGTCCTGGCTGGGCTTGAATTGCTCCTGGAGACCCTCTCCCTCCAGGATTCATCCCAAGCCAGAGTGCACCCTGGCTGGGCTTGGATTGCTCCTGGAGGCCCTTTCCCTCCATGATTTATCCAAGGCTGGGCTTGCATTTCTCCTAGAGGCCCTCTCCCTCCAGGATTCATCCCCGGCCAACATGCACCCTTGCTCTCTGGATCTCACATGTTCCCTGGGGTAGTGGTCAGTGTTGTCTTTATTTTTTGGTTTGGGCCCTTTGATCTTGAGGACATGGGTTCTAACCCAGCCGAGACCACGTTATGCCAACACCGCAAAACTTTGAACTTAGGTTTTTATCCCCAGCCAGAGTGCACTCTGGCTGGGCTTGGATTGCTCCTGGAGGCCCTCTTCCTCCAGGATTCATCCCCAGCCAGAGTGCTCCTGGTTGGGCTCGGATTGCTCCTGTAGGCCCTCTCCCTCCAGGATTCATCCCAGCCAGAGTGCACCTTGGCTGGGCTTGGATTGCTCCAGGAGGCCATATCCCTCCAGGATTCATCACCAGCCAGAGTGCACCCTGGCTGGGCTTGGATTGCTCCTGGAGACCCTCTCCCTCCAGGATTCATCCCCACCAAAGTGCACTCTTGCTCTCTGAGCTCACATGTTCTGTGGGGTAGTGGTCAGTGTGGCCTTTTTTTTTTTTTTTTTGGTTTGGGCCCTTTGCTCGTGAGGACATGGGTTCAAACCCCGCCGGGACCACGTATGCAAACACCGCAACACTTTGGACTTAGGTTTTTTGGCTTTGCATTTCTTAGGCTTGCATTTCTCCTGGAGGCCCTCTCCCTCCATGATAATCCCAGACAGAGTGCACTTTGGCTGGGCTTGGATTGCTCCTGGAGGCCCTCTGCCACAGATTATCCCCAGCCAAGTGCACCCTGGCTGGGCTTGATTGCTCCTGGAGGCCCTCTCCCTCCATGATTATCCCAGCCAGAGTGCACCTTGGCTGGCTTGGATTGCTCCTGGAGGCCCTCTCCCTCCAGATTTATTCCCAGCCAAAGTGCACCCTGGCTGGGCTTGGATTGCTCCTGGAGGCCCTCTCCCTCCATGATTTATCCCAGCCAGAGTGCACCTTGGCTGGGCTTGGATTGCTCCAGGAGGCCATATCCCTCCAGGATTCATCCCCAGCCAGAGTGCACCCTGGCTGGGCTTGGATTGCTCCTGGAGACCCTCTCCCTCCAGGATTCATCCCCAGCCAAAGTGCACTCTTGCTCTCTGGAGCTCACATGTTCTGTGGGGTAGTGGTCAGTGTGGCCTTTTTTTTTTTTTTTTTGGTTTGGGCCCTTTGCTCGTGAGGACATGGGTTCAAACCCCGCCGGGACCACGTTATGCAAACACCGCAACACTTTGGACTTAGGTTTTTTTGGCTTTGCATTTCTTAGGCTTGCATTTCTCCTGGAGGCCCTCTCCCTCCATGATATATCCCAGCCAGAGTGCACTTTGGCTGGGCTTGGATTGCTCCTGGAGGCCCTCTCATCCAGGATTTATCCCCAGCCAAAGTGCACCCTGGCTGGGCTTGGATTGCTCCTGGAGGCCCTCTCCCTCCATGATTTATCCCAGCCAGAGTGCACCTTGGCTGGGCTTGGATTGCTCCTGGAGGCCCTCTCCCTCCAGGATTTATTCCCAGCCAAAGTGCACCCTGGCTTGGCTTGGATTGCTCCTGGAGGCCCTCTCCCTCCAGGATTCATCCCCAGCCAGATAGCACCCTGGCTGGGCTTGGATTGCTCCTGGAGGCCCTCTCCCTCCAGGATTCATCCCCAGCCAAAGTGCACCCTTGCTCTCTAGAGCTCACATGTTCTGTGGTGTAGTGGTCAGTGTGGCCTTTTTTTTTTTTTTTTGGTTTGGGCCCTTTGCTCGTGAGGACATGGGTTCAAACCCCGCCGGGACCACGTTATGCAGACACCGCAACACTTTGGACTTAGGTTTTTAGGCTTTGCATTTCTTAGGCTTGCATTTCTCCTGGAGGCCCTCTCCCTCCATGATATATCCCAGCCAGAGTGCACTTTGGCTGGGCTTGGATTGCTCCTGGAGGCCCTCTGCATCCAGGATTTATCCCCAGCCAAAGTGCACCCTGGCTGGGCTTGGATTGCTCCTGGAGGCCCTCTCCCTCCATGATTTATCCCAGCCAGAGTGCACCTTGGCTGGGCTTGGATTGCTCCTGGAGGCCCTCTCCCTCCAGGATTTATTCCCAGCCAAAGTGCACCCTGGCTTGGCTTGGATTGCTCCTGGAGGCCCTCTCCCTCCAGGATTCATCCCCAGCCAGAGAGCACCCTGGCTGGGCTTGGATTGCTCCTGGAGGCCCTCTCCCTCCAGGATTCATCCCCAGCCAAAGTGCACCCTTGCTCTCCGGAGCTCACATGTTCTGTGGTGTAGTGGTCAGTGTGGCCTTTTTTTTTTTTTTTTTTGGTTTGGGCCCTTTGCTCGTGAGGACATGGGTTCAAACCCCGCCGGGACCACGTTATGCAGACACCGCAACACTTTGGACTTAGGTTTTTAGGCTTTGCATTTCTTAGGCTTTCATTTCTCCTGGAGGCCCTCTCCCTCAATGATATATCCCAGCCAGAGTGCACTTTGGCTGGGCTTGGATTGCTCCTGGAGGCCCTCTGCATCCAGGATTTATCCCCAGCCAAAGTGCACCCTGGCTGGGCTTGGATTGCTCCTGGAGGCCCTCTCCCTCCATGATTTATCCCAGCCAGAGTGCACCTTGGCTGGGCTTGGATTGCTCCTGGAGGCCCTCTCCCTCCAGGATTTATTCCCAGCCAAAGTGCACCCTGGCTTGGCTTGGATTGCTCCCGGAGGCCCTCTCCCTCCAGGATTCATCCCCAGCCAGAGAGCACCCTGGCTGGGCTTGGATTGCTCCTGGAGGCCCTCTCCCTCCAGGATTCATCCCCAGCCAAAGTGCACCCTTGCTCTCTGGAGCTCACATGTTCTGTGGTGTAGTGGTCAGTGTGGCCTTTTTTTTTTTTTTTTTTGGTTTGGGCCCTTTGCTCGTGAGGACATGGGTTCAAACCCCGCCGGGACCACGTTATGCAGACACCGCAACACTTTGGACTTAGGTTTTTAGGCTTTGCATTTCTTAGGCTTGCATTTCTCCTGGAGGCCCTCTCCCTCCATGATATATCCCAGCCAGAGTGCACTTTGGCTGGGCTTGGATTTCTCCTGGAGGCCCTCTCCCTACATGATTTATCCCAGCCAGAGTGCACCCTGGCTGGGCTTGGATTGCTCCAGGAGGCCCTCTCCCTCCAGCATTCATCCTGGCTGGGCTTGGATTGCTCATGGAGGCCCTCTCCCTCCAGGATTAATTCCGGGCCAGAGTATTTGGGTAGGACCTAATCCAAACCACACAGTAATTGCAATATAAACACACTGATGGAGCCCAAAGTCTTCTTGTCCCTTCTTGTATCTATACTAATATATGTTAAAAAATTGTGAGTGTGTGTTTAATATCACTAATATATACATTTTAATTTATTTTTTTTTTTCACAAAATTTGCACTATGTTTACATTTTTAATGACTTGTTTTATAGTTGTCCTTGAAAATTTAGCATTTTTAAGATATCTACACTTAAATGTCACTGACAGAATAGTTTTAAGAAGAACAATTTTAGGGTGATGCCATAACATTATTCACACTGGGTTAGAACCCATGACCTCACAAGATAAGTGTCTAGATCACAAGACACAGTCCCCACTGACCACTACCCCACAGAATGAGTCTATTTTTTAAGGCCAGTGAGTAACTTTACATCAAAAGGTCATTTTTCATAAATACAGTGGTTTTATGAGGTGAAACTTAATGTATACCACACAAGGGACACTACACAACACACTCATGTACAATACAGCCATTAATTATACACAGTTTGCATAAAATTGAACTGTCAACAGACCGCCTATATGGGAGGCGTCAAATAAGTTGCTGGTTGGATGCTGTTTCTGACTTAGAAATTTTCACTTTACTACTATATGTTAAAAAATGTGAGTGCGTGTCCAATATCACTAATGTATACATTTTATTATTATTATAACTATATTTGCACTATATTTAAATTTTTAACTTAACATTAACTTTTTTAATACACATCAGTGTGTTTATATTGCAATTACTGTGTGGTTTGGATTAGGTCTTACCCAAATAAAGCATATAATGTATAATGTAATGATGACAACTTCTTAAACTTTTTTTTTCATTACAACAAATTTTATTATGAATTAGAAGAAAATACAACTGTACAAAACTATTTACAATCATCATAAATATGAAAAAAACTTAAACAAATAAATAAATTATTAAATGAGTAATAAAAAAAAACTCTGTGTGTTAAAAAAATATCAGGAAACAAAAAACACTATTTGAAATGGCCTATTCGTCCAGCCATTCGAAGGCCATGCCCTCTCCTTTGAAAGAATGTCTCCTGACTCCATAATCATATTTTACTTGAGTCCCCACACCAATGTCCCTGTTGGCCTTGAACAGGATGACATCCTGGTCCTGCCCATGTACCTTAAGTTTACAGTGGAATGGCTTAAGGTTAGGGTTCTTCCGAGAATGGTTGATCAGTCTTCCGAAGGTTTTTTTGTGAGGGTGGCACGAGCAAGGGGAGGTCTGTGCATCTATGCACAGTTCTTTTTCTCCAGATTTAAAAAAAAAAACATATCCAGGCTCATTATGCTGGCTCTCGACATTGGCCCTCCCTTCTGCAGCTGTGACTACCTTCCCATGGTAGTCACAAAGGATGTCATCTTTGGAAAAGTTTCGGGTTGTGACGACCCCTATAATGAAGAGAACATTAAATTTTTTTAGTCAGTGAAAAAAAACATCACAAGTAGTTCATTGTTGTTGAAATGTACATTTAAAATTATTATTTTTAACCCTACCCTGACAAGAAAAATGAAATGTTTTCTTACCTAGACCTTCCGGTGCGCCGAAATCATTTATGGCCAGCCCCGTCCATGTCTGCTCTGACACACACCGAGTGACAAAATCATCACTCTCCAGATCTTTATTTGGGGCTGGTTTCCATAGGCGCACGATGTCCTCCGGCCTCGGGCAGTTCACCTTCCAACCCTCATGGCCAATTAAGCGTGCCACCTTTGCTGCGGACGGCTTTCGGAGTTTGTAGTATGCTGAAATACGTAATGAAATAAATTTACTCATGTGATTCACTTGTCACTGTAAATAAATGTTTGTGTTGAGTCAATGCGTGTCAATGCTGTATTGATGGATTCAGAGACTTACACAGCAGATGATTCTCACGCTGGGCGTACTGGGTGGCCCTCCACTTGTCATAGAAGATCCGGTTTTCTGGGAAACCGGACTCCATCCTTTTCTTTTTGGATGGTGGCACACCCTCAAGCGACACCGGGAATCTTTCTAAGAACGCCATAAAGCCTGCCTGTGGTCCTCCAGCTGCGCCACGTGCATCCAACGATGTCGCGTCCACAGACCTGCTGTGTAAGTAAAGAATACAAGGTTTACAATATGCAAAAAAAATATGAATAAACAATTGGTAACCTGCTCTGAAAAATATGTGCTGTGGTGAGTTATGTCTTGTTTGGATGAAGAGACATACCTGGACAATGATTCCAGCAGTAGAGCTGCGTCCACGACATCCTGGAGCTGAAAAACACCAGCGCTGAGACCCATGTAGTGCAGAAGGGCCCCCTTTCGTTCAGCTGGGAGGTTCTTGGCAGCCGTTTCCACAGCCCTCCTCACACACTTGCTGGTAAAGGGGGCCATCTTGTACCTGCAGAAAGAAAATGAAAAAGGGAATGTTAATTGTGGTGTGACTGACAAATTTTGGATCCATTAACACACATGGACATGAATCTGTGTATGTACTTACAATTCATGGAGGCGGTTCATGTCCCGTGACACACTATGAACCGCATTGCCGTCAGAGGAAACAAAGAAACTGTTTGTTTCTTTCTGAGGCTGCAGCTTCTCAGGCCTGATCTTTACAAAGTAAAGATCCAAGAACTACAAAAAAAGACAAACAAGTTATTAAATGTAAAAGAATGGTGGTAAGAAATCTACTGTTTGCATCAAATTAAAACTTACAGCTTCCTCCTCTTTGCTCAGGGCTACTCGCATACTCGAGGATCTATCCCCTTGTACACCCAGCACAACCCTGTCTCCCAGCTCTCTCCTGTTTACCCACTCTCCGTCCTGGAAAACATTGAAAATGTTGTAGTTACTAGTGCATACATGTGCAAATATTACAGTATATCACAACTATATACTCATTAAAATATATGAACTTACTGTCAATGCTTCCACAGCTTGTGGACACTGGACATGTTTGAAGACCAAGAGGGCTTCACAGAAATACCGGTACAAGGTTTTGTCCGTCTGTGGGCCCTCCTTATCCATGTCCAGGTACCTCTGGATCCTGAGGACGTCAGACTTTGCCAGCGTTAGAATCTGCTGGCAATCTTCAATCCCAGGAGCCATCTGAACTCTGTTTGGATTAAACATAACAAATGAGACTTTTGAAGAATAAGACCCAAGTTGTGAAAGATTCTTTAATTTAGAACAATAAAATATATCCTTTATTACCACGTAATAAATATGTAATAAGTACACGGATTACTGCACTTACTCTGGAGGATGCTCAGCAGCAGCAGAGGTAGGATCAACAGCAGCAGCAGAGAGAGGATCAACAGCAGCAGCAGAGGGAGGATCAGCAGCAGAGGCAACTTCTTGGGGCTGGTTTTTAACAAAGAAGCCACGCCGAAGAAGCTCCTTTACCATGGCCATGCGAGAGCTTTGATCAGGCAAGATCATACAGAGCTGGTTATAGTCCCAACATCTGTTGTGTTGGACCCACTCCCTGTGTGAAATTTTAGCTCTTTTGAGCTCAGCTTCTCTTTGTTTGAGTGTGCTATTTTTCATGCACACCCGGTTCAGGTGAGCAGAAAGACTGTCCTGTGGCTTGTGGCACAGCAAACAGTACACCACATGGCGATCAGCAGACCTTTAATGGAAAATGAAACGATATAAAATAAATTAAACAAACAAAGATCTGAAATAATGAAAAATTATTTTTTTTAAAAACCCAATGATTTAATATAACCTAAATATGCAGCAAAACAAGGCCTTGTAGCATTTCCATTATGTTCATTTTCAACTTTTAAAACTTAAAAAAACACAGTGTATTTGCTTTTAAACTTTGTCAACATGTGTTTTTTATTTTGCTTTTGAGCTAAAAGCACAATTGAGTCTTAAACAACAATCAAAAGTGAGGCAAAAACACCCATTCAAATGTAACCACCATTACCTCTGACCTTAAAACTTATTATTTTTAGATGAAATACTTCTCTAAATGAAGGAAACATCCTCTCAAGGAAACACAAAGTAACACAAAGAAAAATAAAACACAAGCCTTACCTTTTCTGAGCTTGTTCGGCCATTTCAAATATCAAGATTCTCTCCAGATGATGTTCACTCTTCAAGAACTGTTGAAATTGTCCTAAAGGTCTCAGTCATTAACCTGGGTTTAAATCCATCTTAACCAATCAGATCGCAGGATCTCAAAACCCCTCAAGACCACCCCTCAAGTCAACTCACCAAACAGGTTTTTTTATTGCCCCTGGCTTGGCTATGTCTTAATGGCCCATTAGTTTAGGAAGATAAAAACATGGTCCTGTGGAGTTCATTATTTAGATAGATAGAAAGCTAGATGAAATCCATTCAGAACAACCATTTTTTGAGGTTACAGGTTAAGTTTTGAACTGTGAATCCCCGTAAGGCACTGGGGATTTCAACACATGTGTTGAAGGCCAGTGAGTAACTTATTAAGCTACAGGTGGGATGCCAATACATCAAAACGTCATATTTCATAAATACAGTGCTTTTATGTGGTTTAACCTGTTGTATGACACACAGGGGACACTACACAACACACTCATGTACAGTACAGCCATTAATTATGCACAATTTGCATAGTTTTCAACTCTCCACAGACAGCCAGCTGCCCAGGAAGCACACAGACAGGCTACTGGAGAGTTCTCATGTCTTCTGTGGGGAAGTGGTCAGTCTGCACTGCATTGTGGTTGGGGCCCCTTTGCTTGTGAGGACATGAGCTCTAGCCCAGCTCAAATCAACTTATGGGATCACCCTGATGTTATGGATAAAAACTTTTTTTTTATCATCATTCACCCTGATGTTATGGATTAAACTATTTTGACCTGGACAGATAGGCTGCATATATTATTTGACTTAATGGCTTTCATCTATATTATCCTTACATTTAAAACAGAAACATTTAGTGCAAAGCTTGAGTAAATAATCTTAATATGTATACACTCATGATATTAAACACACACAAACACACACAGACACAGAGAGAAGTATATATATAATATATATATATATATATATATATAGATTTATTAAAAATGTAAGATTTGCAATAAAAATATTAAATAAACATAATAAAAAAGTATATATAAAAAGTGCAATAAAATAAAACAAATTAAAAAGTGTTAGCCATCTAGACAGGAGGTCCAAGTCTCCCAGTCCTGAGCAGGATCTGTAAAAACAAAACCTTCACTTTTACCGGTCCATTTATATAATAATACAATAGAGCCTGATTACAAATGTGTTGACCAAATATAACTTACACTGCAATCTAGTCCAAATCCACAAGGTCCTGCAAGTTGAGGGTGAGAAACTCATGATCTGTCTCTGTAAAAATAAGCCTTTCAGTTTTAACAGTCCTTTTAGATAATACAATAGAGCCTGATTACGAATGTCCAGACCAATTATCACTTACCCTGGATCTTTAAAGACTCATCCTGTGAGTCGTCTGCCCGGTGATCACCTTCACTGTCTGGCAGACCAATGCATTCAGCTGTAAAAAAAAAAAAAGAGAGAAAAAAAAAATGTTTAATTGTGTAAAAAATATTCATGTTCAAGTAAGATTGTAAGTTGGTTTACTCACCGAGCAATTCAAAAAAAGAATCCTCCACTTGGTGATCCTGGGAAGATGGCACTTGTTCTGCCTGGTTCAGACTCACAACAATATCAAAAGTGCTGGCCATTGGAGTCTCAGGATTTGTTGCCCTCAGGCTAGCAAGCTCCTCCATCGACACCTTCCACTTTAGGTCTTTGATGAGCTGTCTAACCACAGGATCCTAAAAAAACAGTTTAGTGTAAAACAATGACAAACACATTGTAAGGACATTATAATATTAGTGTAATAAAGTTTTAACAACACATTAACAATGTGATACAATGAATGTTTACATTACACAACTATTAGAAAATCTTTCTTAAACCAACAACAAGCTTTTGAGTTAGGCTAGGGGACAGTTGTGAGATTACGTACTGTTAGATCAGAGTGTTGTTTGATCAAGTGCCTCTCAACCATGCTAAACTTTCTGGAACACACTGGGCAGCTCAGATTCCGCAATTTTACTCGTCCTCTGGCAAACTTAAGAAGTGTCTGACGTTCCTCCAGGTTCAAAACATTGTGTGTGCTCTTCAAATGATGCCTCAGGTGAATCACATTTATGAAACACATGGGGCATTCCAACAATGGCATCTATGAATGGGTAAATTAAGTGATTAAATTTAAAATGTCTTAAAGGATCATGCACAATTGTGAAATAAAGATGAAATATTCAGTATATAAAGATGAATTAACTTACATTTAGAATGGTTACAAACACAAGGTAGTGATGATCTCCTGCAATGACCTTACCTGTGCTCTCGGGTGGCCTATTAACCTCGGTCATTAGCATATGTATAGGTGAGGCTGGAGACTGGAGGTTCGGCCAATTTGTCACATGCAATCCACACTGAACACTTTAACCTAAAAAAAATGGTTTTCACTTAATGGATTTCTAAACCTATATATCCTCAATTCAGATAATGAACTCCACAGGAACATGGTCATGGTTGTGTCTTCATAAACTCCACTAATCTAAACCAGTGGCCCTTAATGGGCATTTAGTGCAAACCTTACAAAAACTTTCTTTAATGAATAAATAATCTGAA